>CAEMYA010000024.1:10535675-10627552 GCA_903131615.1 Diplodus sargus
ATCCTTTTTTCTTCTTCTTTTTTTTTTTTGTAAACATTACTGTGAGTTAAACTAGAAACATCTCATTTTATGTCATCTAAGGCTGGGTATTATGTAAATATTACATCGTTATGTTGATATGAGACTATTTGTCATCCTAGATTTTGGAAATCATGGCATTAAAGGCTGAATTATAGTAAACCAATGTATTTTTTTACCAGACTGCTCTACTTATTATAATGTTGGCCTTTAAAAAATTATATCCACAATACCGATGATTATTTATCAAAGATCTCACAACCTGCATGGGTTAATATGTCCGCAGTCCATGCGTCATAGCTTCTGCACTAAAATACTGCTGCAGCTTCTGTCCGGCATTTACTGAGAGAAGAGCTGTAGTCTGTCACTGTTTCTTTTTAATTTATGGCTGCTGTTGTATGTCAGGACATATTGAACTCCTCATCTGGATGTTGTCTCTGGGCTTCAGAAGATATTGGAGATGTGACAAGACATGCACATCCATTAATATCTGCACATTGTCAGGAATAGACAGGGATATCCGTGAATTGACATCCGCTATTAAATATCTGCCAAAGACAGATGTAACAGGCTTTCGTTATTCAATTACAGATTTTGCCCTAGACTTGTTTGCGAGACCATGACCAGTGTTATTATCAATAATGTTTCACCATGCGTGTATTCAGAGTGACGGAGTGTAAGCACGGTAACAGGTAGTCGATTGATTCATTTTTTGTTGCTTCCTACATTTGTATGAATTTGTTCTTATTATCTGAGCTCAGAAGTTTGTATTTGATTGCCGTGTTTCATTCTGAAACAGACAAGGGGGCAGCAAGGAAAGAGAGTCAGGCATCTAAATGTGAAGATCCAATATTATTTTTCCAGAAATATAAGCTGTCTCACTGAATGCAAACGGGCAGGGTGACAGAAAGTGTCACTCAAGAATGTGCACCTGAATCAAATTGATATTTGAAGGGTCAAATGCAAGTCATACACTTACTCACACCAGAGCAGTCTGGGCCCTGCAGCTAGCAGCACTGTAATTTTGCAGCGAATCAATTTGTTCATGGCTTCATGCTTTTTCTTACTTTAGTTAAAAGTATTTAATGCTCAGCCACGGTCCAACCTGTTCTCCAATCTTCATGCCATTCTGTGTTCTTCTTATCAACAGGTGCTTAAGATGTCTGTTTCATGGGATTTCTTCTCTGTGGCACAGAAAAATCATAATAATGTTAAAGACGTGTTAATCGTAAATGGGCCGAAATGAAAAATAGATTAAGCTGAACGGTAGATAACAAGATGTTAGCGAATAACCAAACCTCATGTTGCTGTGGATGCGCAGCATTTGCCTTTTATGTATGGCTTTTTGACATCAGACCTTACCTACTCTTGATCTCACTGATTTAAAGTTTCATATTATAACCGCTTGTTCATAATTACGTTTATTGTATTTCTTTGATTTAGTATAGATCATTTAATCCAAATGCTTTGAAGTTGATAACAGGGAAAGCTGCCTGCGTCTGTCTCTGAATCATGAAAAACTGATGATTAGACAGCACTCAAACACAAATCACTGTACAATGGAAGACAATGAACAATCTGTCACGAAAGCCCTGCAAACTGATGGCCACAGTTGTGTTGAAGCACAGTCATTTTTTCCCACCCTCTTTTATTCATATACACATCACCTCAAAACCAGGGTGATGCATCACTATCACAGTATCAACAAGTGATATTATATCTATTTGTCACTTGTGCTGCATCATATTGTGCAGAATCCTTTTTTCTAAATGTGAGAATAACAAGGTAAAAACATCGCGCAGTGCAATGAAAGAATGACACCTTGGGCCTGTAACCCTGCAGGTGAAGAGCAAGGTCCACCTTAAAGCTCTGCAGGCCAATGAGTCAACGGCTCCCCAGGCCCTGACTGGTTATGGATGGATGGGCCTGCTGCATGTCAGGGGAGTTCTAATACCTACACTCAATGAGCTGGCTAATGGGAGTCCTTTCACCCTGACCCCCTTTCCTCACACATTTACACACCAAGCCCTCTTGGCTTACCCACTGGGCCATAGAAGGCAGGGGAGAACGGCTTGGCTCGCTATCAGCCTCATAGCTTGGCCTTAAGCTTGACATTTTTCTCATGTTTAAGAGGCATAGTTCCATTTCCTCTAAGCTGCTAAGCTGCGTTTTTCAAGGTTGTAGTTGATCGTACTGCTTACAGCTGTCAAAGGCACTGTTGATTTTGCATGCATTACATCTGCATCAATATTTTTAAACTGTTTCACAAGAGATCGTTGCCTGAACAAGCAGGTTCAGATTCTGGTCTGCTCTGTTAAACACTCAGTGTCAAGGTATGTTCACACCAAGTAGTTAGGAGCACTTGCTTGCCAGTCTTTTATTTTTTGCGTTGTACGCAGTATACCTCACCCAGTTATTGTCTGTTGCTGCTGGGGAAAGCAGGTCTGGGTCCTTTCCTGAGAAAATTACACTGAGGTTAAACCCTCACCACAGATCATATCATCATACCAACTATTCTAAGCGTGATGATTAGCGGATCTAATCACTAAAAACATCCTGAGCTGCAAGCTAATTCACTCTAACCAGAGAACAGTACATATCATCAAGCAATTTGTGGTCGAAGGTCGTCTCACAACCTTCCCCTTGTCGTGTTTCTCTCGCCTCTTTGCTGCTGTTGACCAGCTTTGATTAATTTATTGCGTTTGCCTCTTTTGAGGTGAGCAGTCTAGAGGTTATGCCAATATGTGATATTTCTGAACACCCGTCACTTCACCACTACAAAGTTGAGGCTGTCGACATTGACTCACAGACTTTGTGTATTATTCATTATCTCTGACTGAGAGAATAAGTAAGGGCTGTCACAGGAGCCCAGTCAGTGAGGATTTAATTAACAGAACCTGCCACATTCCACTACATCCACTGCCTTTCTCAGAACTCATAAAAGCCATTCCTATCTGGCGTAATTACACTAAACATGTCACAATAAAGCTCTGCCGATGATTAATTTGAGTTGTGGAGAGGATCAATTAATTCATTTATTTGCAAATCGCCGCTCTGCTTCCCTTTGTACACCGATTTCATTAACCGTCACGCTTCCTGGTTTTTGGTCCTCTCCTTGTTCTTATTTCAGAGACACCTGGAGGAATAGCCTGTCTTATTAGCCACATCACATTACCACAGAAATTTACCATGAGCCCTAAGGTTTTTCCATCTTAGAGGCAGTTACATTAAAATGAGTAGTAAACCACAAACCGTGTACTCCGTATTACTATAATCTCAAGGGTCTTCAATCAAACTCCTGTTGGTAGGACCACAAGGCAAGAAGTAGAGCTGTAATATCAAAATGAAAGCCTACAGCTGTGCTGCTCATATAGCATAGTTAATGGAGGATATGATTCTGTGCAGCAGTGCCTGTCCCGCAAGGTGACTCGGTCAGCATAACCATGTGAATTCAGAAGACCACCCTTGGGTTGCAGTAATGGTCGGAGGCCACGGTGATGTACTAACTGGTGCGTCGCGGCATAAATAACAGGCGTGGACCATCTGGCAGGGCCGTAGATCATACTGCTGACAGTGGAAGTAGGATATCAGATAGGAGAAAACAAGTGGAGATGAATAGGAAAGTGGAGAGAGGGAGATGATAAAAAGAGAGGGTGGGAAGGAAGGAAAGAGTTCGAGGGGGGGATTAGATGACTGTTATTGATTATCTGCCTGTAGGCGAGGAAGTAAGGCCAAATGTTCTGCTCAGCCAGACAAAAAAGTGTATTATTTCAAAGGTCATGGCATGCATTACAGTCTTTTTACACCAAGTACGCTTGGATAAACAGCAGAATAACAGCGCAGTGACAGGCCACTAGCATGTAGCATGTATTAACTACTGCGTTCAAAAACAGTGTTTTTGTTATGACTGTGTTTTTGCGGTGGTCCGTTGCATGCAGGTGTGCCTGTGTGTTCAGTTCATATGTTTGTTGATATACCGCTGTCTCTATAGAAACTGCCAAAACACCTGGGCCAGGAGTTAGCGTGCCGGAGACAACTGGCTTGTCAAGATGTTCAGACATATTTCAATTCGCATTTCATTTCACACTGTACATTTGCCCCCATTTCCATGGAGATTTTTACAATTTTCATGTCATTACAACAGTATTACATCAATGGCCTCCTTGCCGGGTCTTTGAAGTTGGGGTGTGCCGTGTCATCCCTGCTGAGGAGACCTCTGTAGTGGGAGCTCTGGCAGCTAGCATTTCTCTGAAGAGCAAGAGGGTCCTCCTCACATGCCCCTCATGGCACAACATGTGAGAACTCCTTTCCCTCCGATGTTTTGCACGTCAAAAGCGCAAAGGCAGTGCATTAATACCGGTTTGGTCTGTCTGCCTTTCTGTCTGCCTATTAGTCGCTGCTAGTCACAGGATTTCAGGAAAAAAAGGCACCTGCAAATACTGCCATACATTTCAAACACAAACAAGGCGAAAGTTGACGGAGCCACAGGAAATGTTAATAAGCAACAGCTGTAATGTTGTGTAGTTACTGTGACTTTTATCCTCAGATTTTCATACATTACCACAGTCCAGCAATAGTGTAATACCACCATCACTTTTGTGTTCCTCATAAATCCATCCATACATTAACTATACCAGCTTATCCTTCAGGGTCGCATGAGGTTAGAGCGGATCCCAGCTGACTCTGGACAGGTCGCCAGTCAATCACAGGGCCGACATATTCATATTCACACCTGTAGGAAGTTCAGAGCAGCCAATTAACCCAACCTGCGTGTCTTTGGGAGCAAATAGGAGCACCGGGAGGAAACCTACACGTTGTCAGAGAGAACACGCATACACAGTAAGGCCCCCAGCCAGCTGGCACATTTGAAGCCATAACCTCCTTGCTGTGAGGTGACAGTACTAACCCCTGCACCTCTGCACCGCTCCTCATAAATCCTCCGCAGTTTAACATTTTCCGAGTGAACTTGCTGAATGTTTTACACACCATCAGCAATCCAACTATTCATAGAGTTCTTTCAGTTGGACTCATGTTAGCTTTGGCTTGCTGTTTGCACCTCCTGCTGCAGCTGACACCTCTCACACACTTCCGTGTCTCAGGCAGATGCAAATGTCTGTCTCGACGATGTTCATGGCTGGAAACAGCCGCAGGCCACGCGCTTTGTTTCTGCAGACGGCCTGTCTACTTCTCAGTGCCAGATTGACTCACGACCAGGTGAGACGTAGACAACACTTATTACACTATGTTTAGCTTCCCTCACGGGTTGGACTAGCAGAGAGGTGAATAATTAAAAAGTCGTATCGGTTCAGAGACTGTAGTCTTTAAGTTTTCATACCTGACACATTTTACAAAATGGATTGCTCTTTGAAACTTTTAGGCATCAGTTAAGAGCTTAATGCAACATATTCCTGCACACAGGGAAATGAACCCCCAAAATGGCATACACATTCTCTAGAAGTGCGCAAACCTACAGTAAACAGATTGATCTATGTTTAAATGGATAGATTTGTGAGCAGTAGTATTTCATTAGGCAAGCGGCTGTGCTGCCGTCACTGTGGTCCTTTGGTTGGCTCTATCAAAGGAGACATCACCTTTAATTGTTGTCATCCATCACTTGCAACGGGCACACGTGGAGATCATACGGCCTTTTATTTCTTGCTCGAAATGAGATCAGCTCAGATGTATACGCTATTGAACATCAGAAAAGATCACCTTAATTTTTGATGGCCCATGTTGATGCTGAAATAGATTAACAATTGATTTAGAATGAAGCAAGATGCTGCAGGCAGCTTGCAAGGTTGCATACAACTCCTGTTCATGTAGCAGCAATGTACTCTCATAAATATTCCTTGGCATATGTTTTATGACTGCATGTTCTCTCTGAAGGGACTTTCACGGGCGCAACACTAATTTAAAACATTCATACTGTAGCAGCACGTGATGTTCAGCACTTTTGCTCTTGAGTATAAAAAGGAAGGAGATACTAGGGCAGACTGAAATGGAAATGAGGCAAGCATTTTTCTTTTTTTGCAGAACTTTTGTATCTTGTGCCACTGTGTCAGGGCTCCCCTGTTAGGGAGGAAGGGGGGTGTCTGGAGTGTTTTCCCCCATTGAGATGAGTGTGTTTGGGTTGAGGGAAAAACGCTGGCTGACGTTAGTGTGGGATTGAGCTCCAGCAGCCTCCCAGTGGGACAGAAGGACAGGGACGGGTCTCTTTCAGCAGGGCTCTGATTAGACCCATCGCCCTAGCTGCCACGCTCCACTCACACTGGTAATTGGAGCTGGCAGGAGGTTGGCATACACCCCTCCCCTGCCCCCTCCCCTTCTCCTCCTTTCCTCTCTCCTTTACGCTTTTTTCCTCTCTCTTCTCCTCTCTCATCTAAATCTTTTCTCACCTGCATGCAGCAGTTTAAAACAGAGACACACCTCCTTGACACAATGACTTGTGATGACTGTATCATGTTTTCTTCATTTCAGTAATTATCGTGTAACTAGTGGCTCTTTCTCTTTACAAATTATGTCGCCAGTGTCTCCAACATGTTTTGTGTATAGTCAAGTCCCCCACTGCTTACCTAATTGAGTGGTACAAACACACAGCCACATTAAGCCATCACCTTCTGCCCTGTCATTTCACCGCACTGCTATAACCACTGTAAACAAGTACATCTGCCAAGCAGCTCATATTGCACCATGACTCTGTGCATGATAACCAGCTGTTGAGAGAACAATGGTCCTCTTTTTTCAGACCATGGAGGAACCAGTTCATGCATACCTAGCTTTGCATCTGACGCCTTTCTGACTGTGCCCCTGGCTTCACTCGTTTGCTAATCCAGGGCGTTTCTGATACTTTGGTTGTAACAACTGTATCGCAGGATACATTAATGATACATTAAATCCCGTTAAATGCCACAGCTTTTGAACAGGTTGGACAGTGTCAAGATACTGCAATTTCTAACTTTGATACAATACCTGAAAAGGTTAATAATTAATTGATAAAGAATCATTTAACAAGGTGTGTGTATTGTGTATTAGTGGCAAGAGAATCTAATTCTTTATTTACTTCTTTCAGAGTGTTTTCCTGACTCTGAGATTCCTCAGGTCTGATAGCTCTGAAGGGGATTAGCTTAGCTTTGAAAATCACAGGTGGCTGTTGGGACCCTATTAACAGCAGCAATCTACCAGCCATCTTGGTCAATGCTTCAGTGATGCTATATTCAGAGCTTTCACAAACCTATCAACATTCTTTGTCTGTCCTTCAGGCGCTTTGCTAACTTTGTTGACTTAGCACCTTTCGTTAGCACTGGTCTGTAGCAGCGCTTGTATATAGGCATGTAATACCTCAAATGTGAAGTATTTCCAAACAGCACTCCTTCTGTGTTCTTTGTCAACCAAAACTGGTCGCAGAAGCTCTGCCCTCGCCATCTTAAACGAGCTACAACCCTGTAACAAAGCAGACAGAATGAGCTATGAGAAGACAGCACTTTGAGTGACTGAGAGGAGCTATGTGGGTACCGCAGCGGTGTGTGTGTGTGTGTGTGTGTGTGTGACAGCTCACGGTCACAGAGAAGAGAGAGCAATAAACTGCAGCTGGGACCAGTGTGTCCATACTACAGAACATGAGTATTGAAACCATTTTGCATTTTCAGGATTGATATGTTTCGGTATATTGACATTTAGACAGGACTACACTCATCAGTATAATATATCTACATCACCTTATTTGATCAGTGGCAGTGCAACATATGCATGCATCATGCTTGATTGTTAAGTCTGCATATATGCAGAATATATTAGCGTTTTGACAATTTCATTTCAGTTACATTGGCATTTAGCTTAGTTTTGTTGCAGAACTCTTCATCTTAGTAATAGAGTGCCTATGTGACATTATCACAGGATTCGTTCCTTACTCATATTTCCTTGCCTGGACTAGACACAGAGGTGGAGCTTCTTTTTGATGAATTACACTCCAGTACCAGAGGGCCTTTTTATTAAAAATGCCCTCTATCTTGACAAACATCAACCTGCATCGCCCGCACCATTTCATTGGATTCTCTCCAAATTTCCCCATCGCTTTTCTTTTCCCTTCAAATTAAAGAGGACTGAACAAAGGCATGTCTTTGTCTTCCAGGGATGACAAGTTGGCAGACAAGGCCAGCCGCAGGAGTTGCTGTAGTAGGAGCAGACAGACAGGGCTCAAATCTTACCCATGAGCTCCAGATCTTTGATAAGCATTGTGTACAGAGAGAACTCTCAATTATTCTTTTTTTATTTTTACTAAAACCCAAGGACATGGGAGAAGTATTATAGATAAAGGCTTTTCACGAAGAGCATTGTGATAACTTTGTGGCCAAACTGAAATAATTAAATGTTAATCCTTTTGAAAGAAATTCTTTAAGTAATACAATATGAATTTGTTTATGAGTTTTCTAAAGGTTCAGTCATGGAGCAAGCCTGGGCTACTAACCATGACAATTTCTTGCCCACAGTATAATACGCACTATGGAAATACCACTGAAGTTTGTCAATGCTCTGCCTCCTACATATATATTACATCTACTATACATGCAGCCCAGCCCCGTCTACCATGCAACTATTTCCAATATCAGAATTAACACACCAAGCAAAGCCACAGTGCACTTTCCAGTCAGTAACAGAGTGACAGAAATGTCTGCTAGTTAGAATACCAGTTCGCCTGCAATGCAAATATTAACTAGAGGTAGGAAATGGATTCATGTATGAGCTGTGCGGCTGCTGGGCACCTCTTAATCTATTCCCTGTTTATGCCTCATGATATGACAGAGCCGCTGACTCGTGTAATAACCCCTTTTCTGTCTTCCACCCTGTTTTACCAGTGGTGGGCACTTTTCACAGCCCAGGAACATTTGCCAATAGTCTTAATCATAAATATTCTATCGGCAGCAATTCAAGAGGGTTTAGTTGAAAATATTCTGTACAGATATTCTACTTTCTCCAGCGAAAGGTAGATTTCCACAAATCACTATAGCATAAATAGCATTTTCCCCCTCAGGAAGGTTAAACACTTCTTTCTTTGGGCAACTGAATGTTAAAAACCTTGGAGTGCCTGCAGATACATTTAGAAAGAAAAAGAACAAATCTTTGGAAATCCATCTCGAAATATGGTATGACAGACTTCTCACAATTCTGCACAATCCCCAGGGTAACTGGCAAGATGCGATTGACAGGTCAGCGTCATGCCTCATTGAATCATTTGTCTTTTACACCATGTAGTTACTTTATTCTTGACCTAGAGGAAAGCAACACCGTTTTCCGGTTGAGACAAGGAGTGATGTGTGGGGGCAACAACGTGTTACATATACAACACTGGGAATCTGTAAAGTACGAGTATTAAGACTGAAGTTTTAAGTATTTTCTTTAAATTTGATTGAAGAGCAACCATCTCCTCTTTGCTGTATACAAAGATAAGAGTGTTTAAAATTCTAATTTTGCACAAAGTTTACTCCTGAGAATTAACCTGACAGTTTAGATTAACTGATTAAATATATGTATACAGAAACATTTCGGAGACTTCAGTTTGCCAAGTCAGTCAGTCTGTAGATAATAACTCTCTATGGAGTCGTGTAGTTGCACCAGTGCACAGACATGCACACCGCCTAATTTAGTTCTACTGGAAGGTCCCCAAACGCAACCCCCTGTCCCTGAACACAACCACCAGAACCCACACCAACCATGGCTCCCACCCAAGTGTATGTGCATTTGCGAAAATTGAGTCCATGTCAGAAGCCTCAAAGGGACCTCCACTCAGGTGATCTGTGGCCATTATGAACATGCTCTAAGTGAATTTTAAGTGGGCGAGACAGGAGTTCAGCTCCCTCTAGATTTAGTGTTACTTAATGGTTTCCTCACATTAAAACTTACAAGGAGAATGGAAGAGAAATAGCCATTTCTCATTTTTGGCCACTGTTTTTCGTCTACCTTTTCCCCTCTCTTTGAAGGTTAGAAGGAGCAAGCCACAAAGGAACACAGGGCGCTACTGTTACCAATGTTCATGCAATGACAAAGTGCACAGTATTATTTCATTGTGCTGTAGTTGTCTGTTTGGTAGGGGTATCCTGATATCAGTTGGGATGTCTGAGAACAAATCCTATATCGTAAGACAGGAAATAAGCCTCGCCGCAAAGATAAGAGGTCCATGCAGAGATCTGTTAACTACATCTGAATATGAGACGGTCTGGGCTACAGGCCAAACACAGGGGTGAAAATAGGAGCAACTGCTCTGCTGGGGATCAGAACAAAGTACAACACCCATGCACCTATGCTCAAGCCATATAAGTTTACATATAGATTTTTGACTTAGACAGGCGAAGTGAGCAGGGAAACGGAGCAAATCCTATTCAGTGAATCTACTGCATCTTGTGTTTGACAGCCATCTCGGTCCAATCAGAATTAAATCACAACATAGATCAGTGTTTTAAATGTGCACCAATAATATTCAAGTGGAGCAAATGTAGTCAGTAACAACTGAGTCAGAAGTAGATTTTTGAAAGTGTGTATATTGGGTTTGGAGAATCACCTCTTGTGACAGACGATGTTTGGTTGGTGTCTGATGAGTCTAGAGTGAAAGACGACTTTCATATCTTAATTACTTAGGGAAATATCCAACAAGTGCTTGAGTATTTTTAGCCCTGTTCTCCTTCTGTCTTTTACGTGCACACAGTTGCATTCACATACCTGCATGGTTGACTTTTTTCTCCATGAGGTAGCTAATGATTGATGCCTTGCGCCAAGACACCTTGGTTCAAGTTTTCTTCTTTTTGTTCTCCTCACGTATCTTGACCTAAATTTAGCAAAATATGTTTACATTTTTAATCTTGATTTCATCTCTAGTGCATCATTCAGTTTTACTTTTGTCCCATTGTAATCCCGCTCTGGACAGAATGTCCTAAAACTCTCTTAAATCGCAAAATCTCCATCTTATATTAATTCCTTTCATCCCTGTAGGCCAGCTATTTTTTGCTTATTCTTAACCTGCAGTTAGGTATCTTCTGATGATGAACCGAAGGCAGGAGTTACAATCATTAGCACTGTTCTAAGGATTTAATCTCAGCACTTTGGCCCCAAGGACACATCCACATATGAGGAAAGAGATAAAAGAGATTACAAGTTTAAAAGCAAGATGATAATAAGACCCCTCAAGGGACATCGTGCTTCCTCTTGATTAAGGCTGTCCACAGGTTAAACGAGGATTTATTATAAGGGCAGGTTTGGTCTGATTTAGGATGTGCGGCACAGTTTTTGTAACAAATGCAACTTTATATTTCCTGTAAGTAATATAGCTAAGGAGCTGTTTACTATCATGAAACCAAAGTTTTCCACAATTGAAACAAATAATGGTAGATACTGTATTACATTTCAGTTCAATTCAAACTTTAATACAGACTTAGCTTCCAGATAAAAGAAAGGACGTTCCATAGAATAAATTACATACAGAAGCACAAGAAAAGATTATGGTTTCATCACATGAATGTATATGATATAGCTCTTTCTGATGAGATTTAGACTCCCATATGGCAAGCCTGAGCTGAGATAGTCGAAGACTATACTGTATATTTTACATATTTTGATAATCTTATGATAAGATTTCAGTATGTATATGAGTCAATGAGGACCTTTCACCTTAGAATCCCGAATTCTGCTTGAGGGATTATACTTTATGTGTTGTCATGGATCTGCTGTTGCATCCATTATGATGAGTTGGATTATTCAAATAGGTTTGTTTAGCTTGCTAAGATTAAGGCGGCTCATTTATGCATGGGTGCCCAGAGGCAGATTGCAACTATCCTTCCTCTGTCTAAACCTCCCAGTGCCAGGTAATAAGCCTGCTATGATAATCAATCAAGAGAGATGGGATTTTTTTATATTCATCTAAATTTGAAACCCAAATCATACCAGATCTACCATTCCCCAGTTGTGTATTCTCCTCCTACACTCATTTCTGTGTATGAATGCGTTCTGTTAACTGTTCTGCACCTGAATGTACTTGCTGTCTTTCATACGCTTCTCAGTCCTCGCAAGCTCAACTCAGTGCCTCTCAGCAATCAAGAGCACATTCTGTCGTAATCTGTTTGTAAACATTTTTCTCTTCCTCTTCTTGTTTTAAATGTCTTGCTTTGTGTCTCGATACAGCATACACTTATATGTGCCTTTGTATATTTTCAGAGAACCAGATCCCCCATGGCTTTCCAACCATTGATATGGGTCCCCAGCTGAAGGTGGTTGAAAGGACCAGAACTGCCACCATGCTGTGTGCCGCCAGCGGAAACCCGGACCCAGAGATCTCCTGGTTCAAGGACATGCTTCCTGTGGACATCAGCAGCAGCAACGGGCGCATTAAACAGCTTCGTTCAGGTACAATTGGATTTGATCAGACTTAATTTCAGTCACAATTGAATTTGATCTGATTTAATGATTTAGGCGATACTCAACATGACATACTGATAATGTAAATGTAGCAAAGGCACATTGCAGGGTACACAATGTCATCAAATACCAACAGACATGACTCTTGTTAGACATGAGGATGATGTGAAAACATAAAAGGCCTTTGTTGTCATGTATGACTTCATGAATTCTCTTTCATCACAAAAGACATGAAAGTTTTATTCAAAGTTTGTCACCTTGATAAGCTGGCTGAGTTCTTACAGAATATTATTCCTCAGCCTCTTATAAAGTAACACAGAAGTTGGAATGAAGTTCTTGCTGCAATCTTTGAGAGTGATGCATGAGCTTGTAACCTTCCAAAGTACAGAAAGAGAATTTTTCACCATATTAAATAATCCTAAATCCCCTCTTAAACATGCGTCTTGGTGACAAAGAGGCCGGCAGATGATGCATTAGCTTGGATTTAACCTTGAAAAAAAAAGAAATCCCAAAAATCAATGAGGTGCTCTATGTTCACAGTAGCAGTCCACTTGATAAATAAACAGTGCTTGCCTGACCTGGATTAGGTGGAAACGGCGCAGGGTGGAGAGATAAGTGGCTTTTGACCAGGTTCGGCCTTGTCCCTCCATACTAAATCTACCTCAGTTAGAGAGTGTCAGGCCAGGCTGCAGGTCGGAGGCCCCAAAGATTAAAGATGAGAGCTACTCCAGAAAAATCCTGGCACTTGAGCTGCCCAGTGGAAGCCGAATACAGGTCACTGGAGCACGCTCTCTTGGACTGTCTATGTTCTTGCAATATTAAAAATGTGGCTCTACTACAAGCACAGCCCGAATTAGACACAGATTCTCACAAATTAGATCCTAACACAACTACCTAACTGTTTGATAATGTTTTCTGTAACAAAGATGACTCTTTGCCTTAGACTGTGATTTTTTTTTATATTTTTTTTTTAGTTCTTGCAGCAAACTTTTAATTAGTTTTCTTTCTTGCATATAGTGTGATTGCCTGGAAATGTGCTGATATGTAATGCCCTTAGACCAACAATTCTTTTTTATCCACAACCCTTTACTTGACATCTGCTGGCATATCTGGATTTACATTACTGCATATGACCTGAAATGAGGCCAATTTTGCGACGGCAGTAAAAGGCACAGTAATTTGCTGCCACATTGTAGCAGGGAAGGCAGACCCAGTTCCTCTTATTGCATCACGCTCGCTCAATTTTGAGTGAGCGCAGAGAAACATTCGGTCTATCTTTTCACACCATCCTGATTCACTCACTCTGCAGAGATACTAACTTCTTTTCAGTTTAATACCTCTGACCTGAATACTTTTTCCTGTGCATCACTCAATTTACTATAGATGGCTTTCATTCATTTTTCTTGGCCATTTTACTAACTGCTTCCTGCAAAAAAATAAGTCAGTTCAACGAGTGGAGGTTATCTTCACGTAGACCGCTTATAGAAAGTACACTTGAATTGCATACTATTTACAATCTGCTGTGAAACAAGGACAAATGTTGCTGTAGCTGATGTCTGCAAATGCAAAGAGAACTGCATTATTGAGAGTATTTGTCTGTCAGAATGGAATCATCTCAATGGCTGGGTTGTTTTTGGTCATTTACAGACTACAGGTATAGTCAAAAGTGTATCCTTGCTTCATAGCTTTGATTAAGTACACTAAACTATATCACATTCCATTTAAGTGGCCTCTACTCCATATCATTTTTTTATTTTTTTCGTATCTGTGGCCTGTTAGAAGCCATGTTTTCTCTCCCACTGTTGTACGTGGATTACTAACTAATCTCTCAACCCTGTTTGCATCAAAATTACTCCCACCTAGGTGGTACACCAATTAGAGGTAAGGATGATGAAGTGTGTTGGAAAATATCACGTCCACACCATTTCCTCACATCCATATCAGATCCCTGCATTCCTTCCCAAAACGCCACATCACCAGTTTCATCCACGCTGTCAGCGCCAGCCTCCCCTCCTCTGCTTCCCCCTTCGTCTCCCTCCCGACATGTTCTGTCTGCTGTTTGCTCCTTAACAAACAAATGATCGCCAACCCTGATGTCAGGAGAATGGAAATGCAAAAGCGAGTCCAAGGTGTTATCTTGTAAATGAGCTTTTTCAAGGCTCCTCCTATTCTGTTAGAAGAAGAAAAACACACCCAGAAACAAAAATCTTTTGGCTCTCCTCTGGCTTTTCAGCGAAAAGGGGCGAGGACTTGCATTCTAAAATAAAGGCCACCATCGCCACAAGAGGATCTACCTGCCTCCTCTACATAGCCTCGATGTAAACTGAAATGGCTGCATTTGCATACAACCTATGCGGCATTATCCCTCCAGCATGGGAAAAGGATGCCTAGTTGAGATTGTTACGGTGGAAGCTTCAACCCCTTTTTATGGTAATCATCTGCTTTTTTCCCTTGAGTGAAAGCATGATTTCCCTTCAACAACAGTGAGGTAAATATGGGACGTCTGGGGCAAACTGAATACATTTGGAGCTACCAGCTGTCCATCTCATAGTCTGCAAGTCCACGGCTCCTAATACAGCCCATATTTAATTAGACGTTTTCCTCTTTAGGAGTTAAGGCAGCTCCTGTGGCCCTTACATTAATTCTGCACTGGGAAATGGTGAAATGACCTTGTAAAAGATCCACCAGTGTCTGAGTATTTGGGAGTAACTGAAAGGGTTTATTGTTGAAGCTTTTACAACTGCCATGGCAGTAACCCTCTACATTCCTGTGGTACTCGTGCTGTTTTCTCCCATGGGAGAATGGGCAGATTGACAGATTGGTGACAACAGCATTAGTATGCAGGTGCATGTCAGTGCTGAATCAGACAGCGATGAGCTGAGCAAACACCTTGGAGAGATGTGTTGTCATGAGATCTGAGTTGGTATTACCACATGTCACTGCCCCGCCCTGTTTCACTTCTCTTTTTTGGTCTCGCCTTGATGCGAGTCCCCTTTGGTTGGTGGTGAACCTGTTTGTTACATTCATCTCATACTGCATGATGTGGAAAAAAATGTATCCTGACATCATCTTATACTGAGTATTTTTGTCATTTTCAAACTGCATGGCGGCTGGCTGCCTTCAATACTGATACCATGCTGTTTTAGAGATGTGGTAACCATATCACTCGCTCGACACACATACATATACATACTGCTGCGACAAGTAGTTCTGTTTTGAAACATACATTTTTATATTCATGGAATGCAGGTAAGATGGCAATTTTAGGTCCGTTGTCTCCCATTTGTCAAATTACAACTTGTTTCATCTGTCAGCCATTTGCACGATTGCAATGCAATGATTATGTGATGGTTATGGACACGGTGCGTCAAAATGACCACACCGAGACAGGCCTCCGGGGCTTTCATGTTTTGTTAAAAAGAACATGTTAGCCTTCTGTTTGATGACTTCAGCTCCTTGGGTTTATGAATACTAATCTCAGCCATCTGGCAGAGGAGCGTCTCCCCTGAGGGCTTCGGTGAGACATGGTCAGATAGTTAGAAAAAAAAGAAAACATTTATGACTTCACAGCTAAATGCATACTCAACAAAGACTGAAAAAAAAGATACCTGCACTGGCAGTTGCATTGCAGCAAAATCTCTCCCTCTAATCTGATTAAGAGGGATGGTTTGGCCATCACTAACTCCCTCATGTTGGTTTCATTATGGTTGCATTTTGATTTTATTTCAACTGTTAGTATATCTGAAAGCATAACTTACCCTCAGATCAAGAATACTTCATCAGAGTAGCATTCCTCCTGAGGCCCACAACAATAAATTATGTCTTTTGGAAAAACACAGATTGCATTTTCCTTAGATATTTAATCCATTCTTCTGCTTTTGTTGTGGTTATTCTTCAGTACAGCTTAGCCTCGTCCTAACATGTGGCTGGCAAAGATAACCCGCCATGACACAAACACTTCGGTTTGTCAATTATTTCTGTAAGCAGAAGGCCTAATCATACTGTGAAGGTTGTGACATGTTATTCAGATGATTAATTGACCCTCAGTCATGGTCTTTTTTCTTCTTAACACGACTAGGCAAATATTCTGTTAGCGGTTTCATTAAACTTGCCAAATCAGCTAAATGCTTTTGTAGCCTTCAGCATTTCCTTGACAAAACTGTGTCCATGTCTGAGACACTTAATTACACATGAACTGGGCTAGACCAGTTAACTACAGGCTCTCTAGCGAGTCTCTGTACAGATATCTGCAGTGGTTTCATGCCAACTTACATCTCATATTCCACAACTGTCAAGACGGCTAAATGTTGTAATCCTCTATGCAGGAGCTCTGCAAATTGAGAACAGCGAGGAGTCCGACCAAGGGAAATATGAATGTGTTGCCATGAACAGCGCTGGGACCCGCTACTCTTCTCCTGCCAATCTCTACGTACGAGGTAAAGTCAAATGTCTCTGTCAGTTCTTGAATGAATCTATCATTCCTGTTGTCTCTAACATTTGCAAACCACAAACAGCCATGTTGTCCTTTAAAGCTTGTTGTCTGTTTTATTTTAAATGTCATTCACACACCATCTCTTTCTCCCTTTGAGACCTTTACCTTCAATAGTTCATCCACGCAACTTATTTAATTTCAGTTATTTTGGATGGTTCTCCAGATTGTGTGGGAGGTGTGCAGGCTTTCTGATCGACATCTTGTTGACTCAGGCTGACCAGGGTGGGACGAATTACTCTTTAATAAATCTTACTGATGCACGTAGCAATTCCCAAAATAGCACTGCACAGCTTCAACTTGAGCAGAGTTCTAATTATCCAGGAACGGTAAAAAAAAAAAAAAAACACCTGTGGAAAACACTTGCAGGGTCTTTGATTTCTGTGTAATTTCCACATTTGATGATCGCTTTTATACCTCTATTTCTCATTCTCTTTCTCTCCTTCAACCAATTCCCCCACCATTATTGTTGCCTTGCCACCCCTCCCATACCAATGAGCTGAACTAACCTCAACCTCCTGTTTGGCTGGGAACGTGACCAGGTGCGGCCTCTGTGAATAACAGCTGCATTGAAAGCGTTTCCTCCACTGGCATCGAAAACATTGCCAGGCCTCCTTTCTTTTTTATTTTGACTGTATCGAAAGGCTCCATTATTCCCCCCCCTCTGCACAACCCACAGCTCCTACAGGCATGGAGGGGTCTGGAGTTTCAGGGTTTGTTTTTGTTGTGGTTTCTCCGTGAGCAGACTAATGCAGGGCAAGGGCAGCATTGTACCCATCCTGGAAAAAGCTGGTATAGGGGAGAGAGTAGTCTAGGTCAGCCCCTGCGGATAACACCACCATGTCTGATGTACATGAAACAGAATAGCTGCTCCAGTTGTTAGTGTGGGTGGAGAGGGGAAGGAGGGAGGGAGGGATTGAAAGTGTCAGGGTAAGAAAGAGACACACTTCATAATTTTGTTAAAAGCAGATGCAGTAGTGTATCTTGGAGGCTATTTTATGGATGAGCGCTTACATTGTATCTTTTTTTGTAATTCAATTACTGTCCAATCTTTCCATTCAAACACAGACATAGATTACAAAACCACTGCTTAGGAAATGTCAAATTGAATCAAGAGGACTATTTTTTAAACAAAATTTCCTCTGACCAAAATGTACCCTACTAATATTTAGCTTCAGCATTTTCCTTATTATAAAAGTATCCAGAAAGATAGGACCTCCTCCTGGATCAGAGGAACCAGGGATAAAAATCATCCTCGAGGACCGCAGCGGCATCAAATTTACAGATTAAACATTGTGGGCTCCAGAAGGTTTAGATCCTAAATCTTGACAGGGGAAGGTAGTGAGCCAAACAGCAAGGGCGAGAAAGGGATGTAAGTCTCGTCTATTAATCAGGGCATGTCTGTCACAGGTGCAAGCGCAGCCCTTTCTTCCCCTCTGAGGTAATTACAGTAGTTGTGTGGCGTGGAGCCAGCAGGGCCCCCAGGCTCAGCTAGTCTGTAACACCACCCAGGTAGCTGTCAACCCATTGGCCCCGACACCAACTTTTCCGCCATCCTCACCACACCAGCAGAGAGATAGGAATCAAACCAACCGTAACCTTTTAAAAGTGTACAAGTCTGGCATGGAGAACAAAGACTCCAGCCATGTTTTCACTCCATCTTTGTTACTGCTGTAAGAATGAGGAGACGAGACTTGGGGCTGTGCCATCACCCGGCTGCTTGATTGGGTTTTAAACATGAGGGACCCAAGACAAGTGGCCTTTGACTTTGCCTCTCTTCCTTTCCTGTTGTTATTACATCTTTTTTGTATTCTAAGACACCAGAGGGGAGATTCAGGGGCTTACAAAGTCTGCCTTCAAACCTGTAAACATAACAAGCCTTGGGAGCAAACAGGTCATTTGACAAATGTTAAACTTTACAGTGTTGGTTTGTTGCAGCAGGCTGAAAACAAATGGTTCCTTCCAAACCTCCAGCACAACATTTAAAATGATGATTGGGCTATGAATAAATATATGCAATAATGGAAACATTTCGTAATGCATTGTGATGAACAAAATAGAGATGGAGTTCACGGATTTCACTGTTAGACGCAATTAGAAATGTGAAGAAACCCGGCTACCGGAGTGTTTATATTTCATTTTTAAAAGAGGGTACTATTGTACATTATATTTTGAAGTAGCCATTTCTTAAAAGTTGAGCTTTCAGTGCAATTGAACAAAGCAGGAAGAGAAACATTGCTTTGTTCAAAGATTAACACTTAACAAATCAGCATGTAATCCTTTAAGGGCGCAGCACCTGAGTAAGAGATGGTTTTAAGTCATATCTTCCATTTTCTACTAAAACTGTTGAAATGGAGCAAATCTTTCAAATAAACAAAGAAGATGCAATTTAACTGTCAATAAAAGGTGCATGTAATTTTATACATACATAGTGTTGTGAAATAAAGGATAAATCCTCGCTTCATGATTACAATACATTAAGTATTGTAATCATGAAGCGAGGATTTATCCTCATAATTAAACCTTGCCAACCAAATCTATGATAATGCCAAATACTTAAGGGCATATATTTTCATTTTATTTTTATTTTACTTTTGAGTAAATTAAAAGAAACTCTCACTGTATGAAATTCAGCGCCTTCTACAAATTTCATCCTTGTTGCGTAGGACAGTCATTTGCAGGCTTAAATGTCACTAAAGTTACTAAATTACTTGAAGGTGACATATGAAAAAGATTACCTTGGGAGAAAGAATTACAGTATTATTCTCTCTCAACACCCTTCTAACACCCGCCCACATACAGACACGCACACAGCTGTCAGACTTGCATTAAATGTGCTTGTTATGGGTTGGTGTTTTGTGTCTGCGAATGTGTTTCTGTTTTTTTCCACTCACCACAGCTACCTGATCCAATTCCTGTCTGCAGGTACACAAACATGCTGCCAGCAGCACTGTCACCACCCTTGTCTTGACATTTTAGAGCCACCAGAGAATGATGTCCTCATATTTCTTTGTGGGAGGGGGTGGACTGAGGAGTCGGGGGTGGGGTCTCTCGTGGATTATTTTTCCCTTCCTGTCTGTGTATCTATTTATGTCCTTCCACTTCGCATCCATTAAGAGTACGTGCATGTTTGTAGGTGTGCAGGTGCACGCGCACCTTGTTTGCTGCAGGTCGCTTTTGGTGACCCTCCTCTAAAGGAGGACTCCATCAACGTGGGCAGAATCACAAGCGTCCTGTGATTGTGCATGAGCGCTCGTTTGTCAAGTGCTTATCCCACTACGGAGGAGGGATGTCAGCTCCTGTCTGCTGGCACTCCTTCATATATCCATGTGACATGTCAATATGTCATAGGGGATAAAGTGCTGCAGCAGGGCTTTTCTTTTTTCCAAAATATCTTCATGCTGTTCTATGTGTGCGTGTGTGTGTGTATGTGCGTGTGTGTCTGTGTGTCTGGGAAGGAAACTTACAAAATGATTAATTCAGGTCAGTTATATGAAGAAAAATATTTAGGCCTGGAGCACATCCCATGTCCAGTATCACACAAAAGTCTGAAATGATCAATTTAACACATCATTTTTTTTTAGCACCACAGATTTTGACAATCTAGCTTGTGCATTGCACTGCCATTTAATAAAGATGCCAGTGCAATTGTGTTTCCCTCCCTGGTACTGTATGTTTGCAATCTGTGCCGTGTCACTAACGTCCACTGTGTCTATGGAAACACTGTTCTGTTTCACTGTGTTGTTTTCCTCTCCACTCTGTATCTTTTCATTCCATCGCTCACCTCCATCAAATCACTTCATCCTCAAACAGATCAGCGTGAAGGTTTGTCAGTTTCACTTTTAACCCCCTCCCTTCAATATGATACAGATTTTAAGTGGGATCAACCATCCTTCCTAGCGCCTCTGATGAAGACACCAATGCCCCCTCCCTGTAAAACAGAAATATTAATAATAGCTCTCCTGTATCCCGCCATAGTTTAATTGTCTTCCTGTTTGCATGAATCCTTGAGTAGTTCTTGCATGCCTTCCGACACCACTCCCCCAAACTGTGTTTCGATTGACCTTGCCAAAACACACAAGGAGTCCCTGTGCAGTTTACTTAAGTCATTATTAGCTCTCTGTTGTGTGCTGTAGCTGTGAAGTCTTCCCAACCGCACCCACATTTTCACTATCAACCTCATCCGCTAAGAAAATATGCAGGTAGCTAATTTCACTCTCAGACTTTCCATTCGCCTCTGTAAGCCCATCAGAGGTGTGTGATGGATTACTCTGGTATTCAAGAGGCATCCTGATTTGTCACGTATTTAGGCAGCAACACCCCTGCTTTCCCACTGAGGGACATGGGTAACAGAACTGACAAAGCGGTTCCTTGGGGGATTATGCCTGTTTTACCGCCATGGGCATCCTCTACCAAGAGACTGAAAGATGTGATAGGCTTGTGTTAGCCTAATGAGAAGACAGAAGCCCACACATCGCCATGTGATGTTACATCAGGAGGCCTAAAAAGCACTTAAAAGAGAAGAAGTTAAATCTAATGTTACTCAATATGCTGTGTAGCAGTTAATCATTAACAAAATAGAAACAAGTGGTTAATACAAGAAGATTTGGTCCTTGATACACAGATTTTCACACTGAACCTCTGCGTTAGAGTTAATGAATGATGACATTTACATTGTCCAAGAGAGAGCTAATGTTTTGGAAATTATCTCCTTGCCTGTACCATCTGTGAGACTCCGCTGTGCAAAGAGCTGACCTATAGAATATTTAAGAATGAGCTGGCAGTGTGCTGACAGGGGGATGATCAGCCATCATGGTAGCCCAGCTAGGTGCTGCCAGGAAGCCTGGGAGCCCGCTGACTCTGTGCCAGTTTGCTCAGATATTGATTGACTGAACAGGTTCTGCTATCCTTGGGCACTTTGTCAAGGCAGTTAAATTTATAGGTATCCAGCAAGCAGGCAGGCGGAGTGGAGACAGGGCTTATTTTGTGGTTTTGATAGAGTCCCGGAGCCCGTCTCTCCAAGCCGCTCTCAACAGGAGAGAGGCTTCGGGGAAATCGATAACAATTACCTGCCCTCTAGTCATTTTGTTCCACAGCACCTCTCCAAACTTAACCGCACGACATGAATTATTCACAACATTAAGTGTTCAATATACACAGGCCCCATTGACTGACTGCTCTTAGCACTGTTTAGTCTATGGAATCATGAAAGAATAACAGATACTTTGAGCTTAATGGTCGTACATTAGAGCCGCTTCTCTCAGGTTTCTCTTTTTTTATAAGCATATGTTGTGAAAAATAGCTGCACTCGAAGAGTATTACAGTTGTGTGAGAAGACACAGGTGGCAGCCAATATAAGTGGAATACTAAAGTTTTTTCCTTTTTCTGAGAGTACTCAAAGAAACGTCTGTCCTGCATTAGTCATACTGGAAATCAGATGTTCAGTCATTTATACGAGAAAATTGGACCGAGTTCCTCCTTTATCTTCTTCTCTTAGCATAGTCAGGCTTGTGATCCCATCCCATATCTTTCCCCAGCTCCCCTGCATGCTTTGCTTGAGAATGTCGTCCCTGTCCTGTTCCCAGGCTTGTAACGCTACTTGGCCCATCCAGTCTTTTGCATTTTAAAAATCAGTGTGTGAACCTCAGAAAGCAGATGTCATGGCTCATATTAATCTTCCTGGACTGTTAATGTGTGTCACTTTTTTCCTGCATGAATGTGGTAACGCAGTAATGTTAATGTTCATGCATAAACTTTGCATTGTTATTCATATTTAATAGCCATCAGTACTCTGCCTAAACCTTTGCTGACCTCTTTACCATTCCGAGTCTTGCATTGATTTCTTATTCCACGCACCCTCTGTCTGTCCGTTCTTATGAAAATAACTGCAAAGACATTGTGGGAGAAAAAAACTACAGTTAGACACCTAAATTCCAAAACATGCACAATTCAGTTTGTTTTGTGGCTCAGAGCAGGGATATTAATATTTTTATGAGATATCGAGCCAAGTAGTTTAAGCCCACATGATTGTATTGATTAAAAAAACAGCAGCAGGTCTATAAACAGCACCTCAATTATTTTGGGGAAAATTCGGATGAGTGTGAACCAGAATCCCCCCTTATTATAGTGCAGTACAGAGAACCAGCCTTTTCCTGACTGGAATCTCAAAAGGTGCTTTTGTGTTTTTTTTTCCCCCATTTCACCACATAATGAGGGGAATAACAAGCATGGCTATATAGTAACAACGTTCTGGTTCAAATTAGATCGGGGAGGGAGGGTTGAAGGGTGGGGGAAAGGAAAGGTGGAGGGAGTCTCACATTTGAAAATCCATTTTCATGGAGACCGGTGCAAAAGAGCAATTACAGTCAAGGGTTTTCCTTTTTTTTTTTTTTTTTTCCAGAGAGACACAGAGATGTTGTAGTGCATTAGGGGAAACAAGCAGTATAAATTCTGTTTCATGCTGTACTGTTTTGAATACATATGACTAGCTCACTGTGAAGCTAAAAGTTTAGCTTGGTTTCACTTTCCTCATAATCAAGGTTGAAAAAGTTAGAGCTCCTCAGCATAAATTCACCACATACTATCGTCCAACTCATATCATTTAGTTTAACTTGTTTTACACTAGTGTGTGTCCACAAAGCACTGTCAAGTTAGTTTTTCTTAACCATGTCATGGGGGTAAGTTTGTTGTGGTTGCCAAAAGTTACCAGAAAAAATATCTACAGCGTGTAAATACAACAGGCATTTCTTGTGCATCTTTATTTAGATAGAAAACAAGCCGTATGTAAATGCTGGCTGCCTGTTTATTCTCGGCCAGCTTTTCAGTATTGCATGGAGCCTCCGCATCGGTGTTTGCCTTGTCCCTGGCGACGTCAACGGGCCCTTCTTGTCTCCATGGGAACCCCTTTTTAATGTCAGCCTATCTGCATATCAGAACTACACAAAGAGAGGGAGAGAGAGAGAGCGAGAGAAAGACAGGCTGAGCAGAAGGAGCCAGCGAGAGGGAGGAGAAATCAAACAATGCCATCTCCACAGGGTCCCTCAATGATGCAACTCTCGCTACCATTTGACACTTTGACAAAAGAGGGCCAGACATAGTCTCCAGCAAAACTGGGCTATTTTTTTTATTAAATTCCCTTTTGTAGGCAAGAGGATAAAACGCCCCCTCAAAGTTTTCTTGTGAATTTCCAGAGCCATTTTGTGACAGTCCTATTATTCCCATTGTGCTCGCCTGCACATTCGGACAAAAGCCATCAGCCCTCCATTTTATTAGCTTCCCTTAGTTAGCTTCTAGCCTTGTGGCGTTGTATGGGGCAAGGCCATTCATGCAATTACAAAAAAAACATCAAATTAACCTTACACATCCTACCTATTAACTATTAAGTAATTTTCTTCTGTTCCTCACCCCTTAGTGCGAAGAGTCCCACCCAGATTCTCTATCCCACCCACCAACCAAGAGGTGATGCCAGGCGGCAGTGTCAACCTGACATGTGTGGCAGTGGGCTCACCGATGCCCTACGTCAAGTGGACGAAGGGCCTGACGGAGCTGACCAAGGAGGAGGAGATGCCAATGGGACGCAATGTGCTGGAGGTCACCAACATCCGTGAGTCAGCAAACTACACCTGCGTGGCCATCTCGTCTCTGGGCATGATAGAAGCCACCGCTCAGGTCACTGTCAAAGGTAAGAGCTGCTGTTCAGACCAGTTCAGTTTCTGTTGTTTGTTGATTTGAGACACCCACAGATTTTGGATTTACCTGACAATGGATTGTTATAAAGAGAGTAAACCACCTTCAAATGACCTCAGATGAAACTTTATGTACATAATCACTGCTGCCCCTATGCTGTGGCCTGTGGTTTATGTTGATACTTAAAGGCTATTGCTGTTTTCAGTCTCCTTGTCGGTGAGCATTGATGTCAGTGTTTGTGTGTGCGCTTCTTCCTGCAAGATTGTTGAGGTCTTTGTATCAAAGTGTTGCTTGTGAATGTTGCTCTACCCACTTGTGTGTATGTGACTATGCAAGCGTGCTGTCTACCCATTGCAGCCACTGTTATCAGTTGTCGTCTGTATTGATCCCTCTTTCCACTCAGCTGATCGATACACAGAATGTCACAGTCATTTAGAGGGACCACAGCAATACAGATCCCCTCCTTCAAAGAAGCCACAATAAAGACCCTCTGTTTTGTTTGTCGGACACTCTCAACAGGAACCACTTTTGCAATTTTCTTGTATTGCCAGTAATGACCAGGCCAGTTGCAAGACACAATATTGAGATTTTCGTCTTGCTCTTCCAGCTATTCATTTGGAGATATTTGCTGCGGACAGCAGTATAAGGATTAGTTTATGAAACAATCATTTCAGTGCTGTGAGCTACAAAAAGAAGAAATTGACATGTCTTTTTGGCACTGAAGTTGATTTGAGCTCTACCAGGTTACATTTGAGAATCATTGTATTATGTCAGACGTCCTATTTTTCTTAAATTACCCACAAGTGCTAAAAGCCCTATCTTGATATGAAAGCTAATGCCCTGCTTCTCCCTCCTCAGCCTTGCCAAAGCCCCCCACATCCCTCATTGTGACTGAGACCACAGCCACCAGCGTGACTCTCACCTGGGACTCTGGAAACCCAGAACCTGTCTCCTACTACATGATCCAGTACAGAGCCAAGTCTTCAGACAATGGCTTCCAAGAAGTAGAAGGTGTGGCAACCACTCGTTACAGCATCGGTGGACTTAGCCCTTACTCTGAGTATGAGTTTCGTGTCATGGCTGTCAACAACATCGGCCGTGGGCCGCCCAGCGACCCTGTGGAGACGCGCACGGGCGAACAGGCCCCCTCCTCGCCACCTCTGCATGTCCAAGCTCGCATGCTGAGTGCTAGCACAATGCTGGTCCAGTGGGAACCGCCCGAGGAACCCAACGGGCAAATCAGGGGCTACCGGGTCTACTACAGCTCAGACCTGACGGCTCCACTTAGCGCCTGGCAGAAACACAACACCGATGACAGCAGTCTGACTACCATCTCGGGCCTGATTCCTGATATCACCTACAGCCTCAGGGTGCTAGGCTTCACCTCTGTAGGTGACGGGCCACCTTCTGATATCCTGCAAGTCAAAACCCAGCAGGGAGGTGAGCAGCTTACCACTATGTGTGACTCTGTGTGTTAATTAATGAGTGAATTTTCATATGCACAACAGCTGGGCGTCTTAAAATAATATTGCAGTATTTTTAGGCTAATTGGGACATATTATGAATGACTGCATATTTTGAAGATTCCAAAAAAAGCACTTCATAAATGCTTAGACTGTGCAACAGACTCTGATATTAAATCTTTTTTCAGAAAATATCATTTTAGGGATGACTGTTGGTGTGGATCAGTTCAGAAAATTGCATCACTTAACACAGCCTTTAAAACCACGAAAAAACAACACTTAAATCACAATATAACATATCCAAAATCTTAAAAGCCTGTTTTCCCCGTGTCAGCTGTGTGCATATGGTTACATTAGGTGTCAGACAAGGTACCTATGCTGTATTTTATTATGTAACCTGAAGCAGGAGTAAAAGGACTTATAAGGCTATCTTTAAACCAGTTTCTCTTTCCTATGCAAATGCCTTCCCATACAGTTAGTTTTGTGGAGGTGGTTATTGCTGCTGACACTGTGGAGAACATTTAGCTTCAGTAATGTGCTCTTTTTATATTCTTCAACCTCTGTCCTCTCGCTCCTCTCTCTGTACACAGTCCCTGCACAGCCCTCCAGCTTCGAGGCTGAAGCTGAGTTGGACAGCCAAATCATGCTAACATGGCTGTGGCCCGTACAGGACCCCATCACCAAGTATGAGCTTGAGTATTGGGAGGATGGCTCAGACAACAAGGTGAGAATAACAAAATGAAAGTTATAAGTATTTTAAGACCTGGTTTTCTCTCCTGCATACCATCTTTCATAAGCTGTCTCTATGTCATGCCCTCTATCTATCTATCTATCTATCTATCTATCTATCTATCTATCTATCTATCTATCTATCTATCTATCTATCTATCGGCCTTTCTTACAGGCCTATCCATCGATCGGTCTTTGTCTGTCTGTCTGTCTGTCTGTCTGTCTATGATTGACTCTTTTCTCATATGCTGCTGGGAGACTGCAGACGAATAAATCTTGCAGACAAATGACTCCTGCTCTTTATGATGCAATTTCTCTGAATGGAAAGCCGTGGCTGAAGCAATGTTATAGTAGTAATGCAGTCAACTCCTCAGCATATGAGGAAGATTCACTGTGGTAACAGACAGCAAAATTGTTCTGCTCTGTCTCTTAGTGTTGTTGTGGCCCTGTGCTCAACTCTGCTGGACCACAGTACAAGTTGTAAACTAGACAATTTGTTTCTGGAACAAGCTACTCTCAAATTCAGCCGCATGCAGGAAGATGAGACAGCAAGCTTCAGAATTTAGTTCCTCAACGAATACTACACCCATATTTCAACCCATGTAAAGACTTGTGTGCCTTTCTTTGCTTTTAATCCACTGGCATCTTTCTCCAGTTACATGTGTCCTTCGACCCAGCCGGCTCCCACGCTGTGAAAGGTCTAAAGCCTGACACCTTGTACCGTTTCTCGCTGGCAGCCCGCTCTGAGATGGGTTTAGGTGTCTACACCCAGCCCATCGAGGCTCGCACCGCCCAGTCCAGTAAGTCCATCATTTTTCTGCCTTGTCTCTCTCATCGGTCTTTTCCCTGTTTTCCACTAACCAGTGATTCTGTAGCGTAACAGTCCCCCACAGCCAGCCGAAGCAGGTTTAGGTTCAGGCGGAACAAAGTTGTGTTTCATAGAGCTTAAATCAGACAGCGTTGGCAACTTGAATGTCAAGTCAATTTCAGTGCAACATAAAATGCTGACAGTGCAGCCATCCCGGTCAGCCCCTCGCTTCCACCACCTCCCCTCTGTCACCAATACTAACCCTCCTGTCCGTCTATCTGAGGGCAGGCCCTGTGTTCAGTGTCAAAGGTACGTTTATTGTGTCCTTTTCCCACATTTGTGAGCTGTGCTGTGTTATTTTGCCTCATATCATTATGTGCTTTTACAGTGCCAGCAAGCAAAATGTCACTCTACCAGCTGACTGCTGATTTTTTTGCTGTGGTGGCACCACGCTTGTACCAGCTCACCCAGGAGGCTTATGTGCAGAGCATTTGTGCCTCACACTCGTTCTGTACAGAACTAGATTTTATTGAAAACAAAAGGTTCACATGAGTAAGTGTGCCTTTCTAATCCGGTACACTAGAGAGATGACGCATCACTCTTGTGGAAATGTTGGAACTACAAAAAAGAGACATGCGTAAGTTGTCCTGTTACCAATCTGTAGGATTCATTTTTTTGAGTTTTTAGGGTTAACTTTTAAAATGCATCAAAGAAATTCACAAACGTGTCTTCAACACTAGATTAGAGAAGAATACAATTGACTGGACAGAAGGCATAGATATCCACCTTTTTTAAAATCCCAAACCCCATGAGGACAGACTAAATCCCAGAAGAGCCAACACCTGTGAATACCACAGAGTTATATAACTGTCAATTGAGATCATGAGTGGTGATGAGTCTTGTGCCTCCTGTCAGCTGGAGATACAAGGACAAAGAATTTGGAGAACAGAATTTGGATTTCATGCACCACATGGACGGTGTGCATGAAAGAAGAGGCAGCTTTGGGAAGGTTGCCTCGCAAATGAGCAGTGGAGAAGTGTGACATTTTCTAGTGCTGCATTTAAATGTTTTGTTTTATTTTTTTAAGATTCAGAGCAATGAACATAACTCAGCTATATACATATATATGTAACAATGAGTAAAACAATGATAATTATCAGCACATGATAATTACAACACAGGATGTATACGTGACAAAATACTGGCCAACTTTGTTAGTGTTTTGTTTGCACAGACATCAGTAAAACAGGTCAATACTTGAATAACGACTGCTTGAGGAACACACAAAATGCAGTTAATTCTAACTGAAACTCTTCAGTTATGTGTGTGAAAAATATACCTTAAATGTATATAATCAAACAGTAATGTATTGGTCTTCAACAGGATGTAGGAGAGATAGAGAGAGATAGTTAATCTTCTTCATCTAGAATGTTATCTCTGTTTAAAGCCCCCTTTTTGTCTCGTGCATTTTTGCCTAGAGGCTTGTGAATTTTCCGTTGTGTTGTCTTCCCCTTGTCCAATTTGGCTTTGATCTGGCAAATTTTTTCATCAGGACCTCAATATCACAATTTATTCTGCAAATCATCCACATTGTTTTGATTCAGCCTGTCACCTTTTTATAATACATGTGCTATATTCAGGGCTTTGTAGTTTTCTGTCCACTCTCTCAAGGACCAGGTACCACCTGATAAGACTCAATTCTCTTTTGTTAAACCTTAATAATTTGACACGGTAGTGTTCTGGCATTAGTTTTTTGGATTCATATTTGAGCTAACTGTTCATTGCTCTGCTTATTAAAAAATACATTTCATGGGCATGATTTGTACGAGCCCTTGGATTTTCTTTTTCTCGGTTCATTTTATTCTGTTATGAAAGGGCCTTTTTTGTGATGTTGAATCAGTTTGTGATTGAATTAGATGCATGTAAAGTACGAATGCTATTGTAATTGTTTTTTGTGTTGTTCTTGTCCCTATTTTGAAATAGTATATTGGTTTTCTGTTTCTCTCCGGACTTGAGATTTTACATGTATCTCATACGACAACTGTTGTAAACAATTTGATATCTTTTATCTTATTCCAGAATATAGTAAATCTCCTATCAATTTAGGAAATTGTGCCAACTGATAATTCTGTTTTCCATTACAAACCAGATGTTGACAATAGCTCTTATGTTCACACATTTTATTTATAATGAAATTAGAGCTTTATGTATGACTCTGGACTGGCCAGCATATCTCAGATGCAGCACTAAGCTTTGTCCGATCATCACTGTTATGAATCCCAGAAATTCTACATCAATGTGCGAACACCAGGCAACACTGTCAAGCACTTGTTCACACTCTCACACATATATGGCCACTTTATTGCTCCCTCTGCATACTGCGAGAGGCAGCAAATAGGGCATTTAGGGACAAATTACGTCTTTATAAAAACATTGCCTTGTAAAATTTTGGCACATTTTGTATTCCATTCGGCCCACCCTGTAGTTTCATGGCCTCGTGCATAAATGTAGTGCCAGACGTAGCTTCAGCAGTAGCCTCGTAATGTGTTTTTGCAGCCAATATCTCAGTCTGGAGGCAGAATCCTATTCAGTATGGAAGCTTTTTGTATTCAGTATGAAAAATGGAAATGTTATATTCAAACTTGCAATGTAGTAATATGAAATTTATCACCTACAGTATGAGTGCAAATGATTTGTGAGTCCCACAAGCTCAGAAAGTGGCTCATAATCAACTTTGACTAGAAGGGAGAGGACGTTTTCAAAATATGGAATAGGTTAGTTGAATGTCATTTATTTCAGATAGAAACAGTATCTGAATATGAAATGTCTTTTGTTAGTTGTATTTTTAGGGACAATAAAGAAGCATGCAAATTGAGATCACACAATATATTTCAATGAAAGACTAATGCCATTTTCCACAGTTTCCATTTTCCAACCTCAATTTGTAATGCTTGTCCCTGTTTGGGCTTTCATTTAGAAAAAATCCATCTATAGTCCTATAGAAAATGCAAAATTAGTCGAAATCATCCAAAAAAAAGCTATATAGATTTGGCTTTCATATGTAGCTGATTTGGTTTACATACTGTAGGTACATTTTGAATATTACATTTTGATAATTATACTGACGACTGTCCAAAAAGCTTCCAGTTTTACTTTGTGTTTGCCTGTTTTTTTTTGGGTTATTTTTTTGTTTGCTTGATCCGTGCCCCCCTCCGTGTGGTTGTGCTCCCCTTCCCCTACAGCCCCATCAGCCCCCCCTCAAGAGGTACATCTGGTCAGCTTGAGCTCCACCAGCCTCAAGGTTAGTTGGGTGGCACCGCCTGCCGCTAGCCGCCACGGCGCCATTGTGCGCTACACAGTCAGCTACCAGGCGATGGCTGGAGAGGACACGGAGAGGCATGAGGTGATCAACATTGGCGCAGACGCCACTAGCTATGTGCTGGAGGGCCTGGAGAAGTGGACTGAGTACCAGGTGTGGGTGAGGGCACACACTGACGTGGGCCCTGGCCCTGAGAGTGCCCCAGTGAGGATAAGAACCAAAGAGGATGGTAGGTTAACACCTCCCTTAAAGCAGAGTGCTCTCAGACTCTACACATCTGTGTGGCTTGGGGCTGCAACTACTACTGTCACTACTTTCCTTCACTGTTCTGGACTTCTACTGCAAATTTCTCTGTGTCCTGTTGATCAATTTTGAGATAATGAGGCAATAGTGGCAACCAAGCGTGTCTCATTCTCTTTTTTCTTCTTTCCAGCTTGCCCCCTGTAGCTTTAATGCTTTACATCTACAGCAGGTTAAGGCTCATCACCCCCAGGGCCTCCGCTCTGCACCACTTTCCTCCCATTTCACTGTTTAAATTCCTTCTTGTTTTTTTTCTCCTGTTCTGAAGAGTAGAAGTGGAGCAGAACTCCCTTTCTCCGTTCCATCGCTCTTGCCTCTTTCTCTCACTTTCCTCATTTTGTTTGCAGTCTGATAGAGAGCTGCTGCCCCTAAGAGAGAATCGTCTATAATTAATGTGTTTGAAGTTTGCTACAACACAGCTAATTTCATACCAGAATTAAGGGCATTACAGACATCGCTAGACCACATGCTGTCCCGCATAGGGTGTTTTGGGGACACAACAGACGTTGAAGGTCTAAATTGAGTAAAGATGATTTTGATTCATGGCCAAACCTGTTATCACTTTCTTCTAAAGAGCACCCGATACAAAAAAAAACTCGGGAGTCATTATTTTGATGTTAGTTTTTGGCTCCTCATCACAAAATACAATGAACTGAGGAAAATCACTGCTCAGCATATTTGGAGTCTCACATCCCTCTCTTCTTCTCCCTCTCGCTGTCCATCAATCTCGTACTGTCTTCCTCTGACTATTTTCTGCTTTCCCTCCTTTTCTTCTGGTTTCTAGTGCCTGGAGCACCTCCCAGGAAGCTGGAGGTTGAGGCCATAAACTCCACAGCGATCCGGGTCACCTGGAAGCCCCCCCTCCCTGGGAAACAGCACGGCCAAATCCGAGGCTACCAAGTCATCTTCTCTCGACTTGAAAATGGCGAACCGCGAGGCCAGCCTAACATCATGGATGTTGCTTTGCCCGAGGCCCAGGTACTGGGTGATGTCTTTCTCTTGTCCAGTCTTACTCTGTCTCTCTTTCACTGTCTGTAGCCGTCTTATGTTCATTTCCCATTATTTTCATTCTTCACCGCTCCCTTATTCACACTTCATTTCCCCCATACCGGGTGACACACATGGAATTTTTCTTTCTGTCGACTGCAGTATCCCCCCTCCCCTCTTTTTTTCATCGTTCTCCACATGTGACATTTGACTCTAAATTGGTACCCTGCTCCCACAGCTTTGGATTAGCTGTCGTAACAAGATCCATTCTAATTCTACAGTAATAGCTATTAAATATTTTATATGTGTTACATCAGGACGGAGCTTAGTGGAATCAATGCACCTCTCTTTGCGGTTTTAGCAGTTATACATATGCACTGCCTTGTTGCCAGGTTTATGAGTTAGATTTTTTTTTTTTCCTGACATCGCCCTTTACACATTATTGCATGCTGCTTCGGATCGCCCCAAAGCTCTGTGACATGGAGAGATGGATGAGAGATTGTAATCCTTAAGAGGGATTCAGAGATTCATGAATATCTTAAAACCAAAAAACCCCACTCTTACTTTTTCCCCCTCTTCGGGGGGAAGCGAGACCAGCTTAAGAGCCTCTTTCTGATTGTTTGCCGGGAGAAACATTTGCGCAAACACGCATTCGCTCGCCGCCCTGGATAGCCTCACACCAAAATATTCTAATTTGAACAAGTAATCGCTCCCTGGCCGCAGGAACACCACGAAAATTCCAACAGCCTTGCATGTGTCTGCACATGAGAGGCGATAAATGCCTTGCTGCAGCATTTAGGGAGACCAACAGGTTGACGGTTCAGTTCCCAGGCAGTACACAGTGCTCTTATTTGCTTTGGCTAAACACCTCACTGTCTTTGGTCTTATCATTTCAGAAGAGAACTGTATAAGTCACCCTGAAACAATGTGTCAAATGTGCTACATTCCGAGTGATGCTAAGTGGAAGTCTGTGGATCGCAGTTGTGGGGTAAAGGATTGATTAGTAAATACATAATGAGTCACTCAAATGGCCCATCTCTCATGGATGTATATGCATTTCTGAACATAAAATTATGAGTTAATTTTGGTCAGACAGAGATGAGAATAACTGTTAGAAAGAGGCTCTGTCTAATATCACCTGACCAAACGATCTACCCTCAACTCTCAAACACAGTCCAACACCTTTCTGAGACAACAGCAGTTTCTGTCAGCTGCTGCTGACTGTTTATTGTTATCTGACTGTGTACTAGAGTGCTTGACAGCCAGGACAGCGCCGACTGGTCTGGAGAAAGAAAATAACATGGTGGCTGCTTGTCTTCTTGGAAGGGTTTTCCTGATGTCGACATGTTTAGCGTGACTTTGTTTTGCATTGTGAAAACTGAACTGAACATGACCCTACTTGTTGTGCAAACAATACTCCTCGCCATGTCTCATTTGTGCCAGGTTCACACAATAAACACAAAGACACACTGCAATTTGGCTCTCAGAACAGCTCTCAGGTTCCAGTTTGGTGTCCAGCACACCTCTCAAACTCAAACTTCCCACCCTGGCAGAAACCTGAATTTTTCCTCCCTCCTTTTATGTTTTTCATAAAAGGAGTTTTTTCCTTTTCTCCCTCCCTCCAACTCCCCTCCCTTTCTCTCTTGTCCTCCTTTTGCACCCTTCCTGCCTGAGAAGCCGGTTGAGTAATTACCAGAGGCTTGCGTGCAGGTTGGTTACCCTTGATTGAGTCATCTCAACAGATTGTTTTCCATGAGACAGCACTGCGTAGCCAACCTGCAAGGACCTGCCCAGACTTCATTAAAGACCACACAGTCAGCCGACGCTCCCTTGTCCACGTTCGCCCAACTGGTTTTAGAACAATCGCTCTTCTTCTTACACATCCTTCCATTCCCGTACCCCAACAACAAGTGGAAAAAACAACCCAGATAACATGAACAAACCTGCACTCTGCTGCGATCAACCTTGTAGTAGGCGTTCCAGCTGGCTGAGAAGAGTTCATGACTCATCCTAGACTCATGCAAATCCCTCAAATGCATACCTGTAATTGATGATAAATAAAAGGAAAAAAACAATTTTCTTCTATCTTGGCACATCCCATAGTGTTTCTCTCAAGAATTTGCCTAATGTGTTGTGAAATCAGTTCCATATCCACCTTTTCACCTGCATTGGATGCACGTTAAGCCTGCCAGGAGGGGGAGAAAAAAAAATCCAGATTTTCCAGGGCTCTCACAACATAGCTCAGCCTTACCTTAGACTTCAATCACAAATCTGATTGGATTGCAGATTCTGTCAAAATTACTATCACCTCTCCCCTTGTCTTGTCTCTCTGTTTCTGGCTCCTTTACCCTCTCTCAGGGTTAGCTGAAATGCTGGGAGTAGAGCTAGGAAAGCTTGCCTGTGCGTGGGTGGGTTAAGCGCCTCTTTTTCTTTTCAAGCAGGAGCCCACACAGCACCCTCATTTCCCTGCTAAATTTAAACCACAGGCCATGTTAACTGTGATGTTATCGACCCCTTTCCAACTGTTTTTCTATTGGGAAAGTGGCCTGAACCTGAGTGGGCAGGTCCACACCACGTAGCCTGCTTCATCACTCTGCACACACAGCAACCTCTAGGCTGATGTTTTTCATTTACCCATCTATAAAAGTTGGCAGAAAATGGCGTGATTGAGTCTAAGGCCATTATCCATCATGTGCGCTATACATTTTCTGCACAAGTTTGCCTTCCTGCACAAGTTTGCTTTTATTCAGCACTACTTTTCCAGGTTCATTTTGTTTGACCACTCATGCGTTTTTGTGGTGTGCGCGCATTTGTGTGTGGGAGCAAGCGAGGCGATGCTTCACTGCCTCGGCGGCCTTCACTGCCTCAGATTGGAGTTGAATGAGAATCAGAAAAAAAAAGAGAAAAGAAGCACCTCAGCCCGTTTCACTCCATCAATCATGACAGCTCCTTCTCTTCCACATCACTCGTTCCCCCCTCGTTCCCATTTTTATAGCCACACATCTCAGCCCATGTCATCACATTTGCATTCACCCGCCTGCAAATTATACCGCTCCGTTTCCACAAACGACGCTTATCAGCAATGATGTGTTTTCAGCTTGCGTTGGCATTCGAAATATAAATGGGGGATAATTTATAATTCTCCCATGGATTTAAGCAGAAAGCAAGAGCAGTTGCGATAGAAAGGGATTAAGCCCAAGATGAGATAGGAACTCTTCCGAACCTTAATGTGTTCGCTGCTCTGTTGACATACTGAGTGGAGTCGACGGTAAACAAATTAAGCAATTAGGCACGTCACAAACTGTTTTTCATGGAGTTAAGTAGCAGCTGTTCTTAAATGGTACTATTTAGTGCCCCGCCATGTCAGGGGAGCATGAGGCAGCACTTCTTAATGTGCCATGTGTGTCGACCAGTAGCAACTGGGAACATACAGAAACCTCCCTCATGCTTCAGTTAGCTGGTTGGTGATAAAGACTCGTCCACTGGGAGGAGGGCAGAGAAGTTGGGTCTTTTGTCTTTTCATATGCCAACAGTCAATGGAGGATGATGAACACCGTCTCTCTCAGTGCACAATGAATCAGCAGAGTGTACAAGTGTAGGACTCGATCTCTCTGTTTGTGAAAGTCTGGCATGGCAAGAAAGGAAAGTTGGACAAGGAGGCAGGCGGGTAGCACTGATGAATTTTGTCCTCAAGGCACGTGGCTACTGTCTTAGCTTCATGGTCCTCTTCCTAAAGGACAAGTTCACTAAATTACATAAAGACATATTTTCTTAATATCTCTAATGGTATCCAGATTTTAAACACATTGATTTGGTTTAGGGCTGAACATTTTAATGAAAATATCTACTTTAGTTTTGCTCACAATAGTGAGATTTAGATTTTACAAAGTTATGGTCTAAATAGCATTAAATGAGCCATAGGGTTAAGCATTATTTCTGCTAGAAAAAATCTGATAAATTGCTGCAGATGCTTGTTCTGACTTGTTGTTTAGAGACGCCCAGGGTCGGCTGCAGAAAAGTCAACTTACAATAGAACAAGTTAATATTCCATGGAAAAAATGACTAATTTAACATTTGGAAAGGTAATGCTTTGGCGCTATGAACAACAAGTAATTTTCAAAAACGATCATAACATTTAAAAGTTGCATTATATTTAATGATAGCAGCTGCATGATTGTGCACTTATGTTAATTATGTCAAACAGCTGCAAAGTCTCATTTGACAGTGTTTAGATATCAGACCGATGACCCTTGATGTTGTTTGCTCTGCACTTTTGCTGTTGATGTAACAAACTGAAAGCTGTTACATTTTTCAGTGATGTGAACAAAACCAATTCCATTCACCTCCAGTGTATTGTTATTATTGTGGAAAATGGAAATCTGAAACATCTGATCTTGGCAAATAAAACACAAACTTTGTGCATGGATTGATACCAATAGAGGTAGAGGAGAAAATACAATATCACTACAATATACCAGCCCCCTCATGCGCAGCATCATTGCTCTCCTCCATCTCTTCCAGTGTTTCTGTAAAACTCCATACATAATCTCTTACCACCACCACCCTCACCTACCCTTCTTCCTCATCCTCCCTTCCATCTATGTTCCTCATCTTGTCCCACATCAGTGTCACCAGTGTCATCTCTGCTGCCCCTTGTCACCCGGGTCACCCATCAGCAAACTCCCTTGCAGCAGCTGAACAGTGGAGCAAGTTGCTGGTAAACACCAGCAGTTGCGTTCTGCATCGATGGTGTTTGATGTCACAGGGCTAGCATAGCAGCACTGGTAATAGGATTTTACGCTCGGCACCGACGGAGCCCCGCGGCACGAAATGGGCTTTCACTTCCCCCGGGAATCACTTGGCCAAGCACAGTGAGCAGGGAGAACATTTTGAAAACATATTGAAATATAATGAATAAAAGGCCCTCCCTCCATTCCTAAAAGGAAAGAGGAAATGCTCCAGAGAGTTTTGCTTTATATACACGGTAAGATAGTTATCATACTGAATCGAGGTATTCAGTGATTAAGGGAGAGAGAGGTTTTTATTGGATTCATAGGCAAATGAGGAACAAGGCAGTGCATCATAAACAATAATGCATTTCACAACCATTGCTCAACTTGGCTACACGATTTGTTTTGTGCCACTCAACTTGTCTTCATTTCTTTTTTTCTTTATTTCTTGTCTTCCATCACTCTCTCCCTCTTTGTTTTTTGTCTACTGCATGACTCTGTTGACACCTACATTCATCTGTCTTCGAGTGAAAAAAAGACTAGCGCTTTTTTTCCAAGCCTGTTGTGTTGTCTCTGACTCATTTCTCTCCCCGCCCTGTGTCCTGTGTCTTCTCTCCCATCAGTGGAATATTGACGAGTCCACCGAGCATGTGAGTAAACCTCATGTGTGCTGCTGGGTTGTCTTGCAGGGCAGGCTCATCTCCCCTCTTCAGTTTTGGGGGTGCTGTGTGTACTTGTGGATTATAAGTTGTGTGCGTGTGTGTGTGTTTAATTCTGTGTGTGCCGTGCTTTTAATCCACTCGGTGTGAATCCTCATGAAAGATCATAACCCCATCATAACCACAGCAAGAGACGTGTGTCTTAATGATTCCTGTTTCTTATGTTTATGTGTATGTGTATGAACTACAACCACAAAGCATGAGGATTATTTGCAAATGGTCTCATTTTTCAACATTTTGCCATAAGAGAAACTCGCAGTAACAGCTGGGCATTCACTCAGATCTGAGGCACTTACTGCAGTGAGCATGCAGTGCTTTCCTCCGTCACTGAGCGCACAGTACAGTCAGAGCCTGAGTGTCACTATCCCGGTGCGATGCTGACATTAATCAGGCTCACCTAACCTGCTGTCTCACCTACTGTTCCAGATGACATGTCTATCTGAGGGGAGGAGCTGTGTGTTTTTTATCAGCTCCACACATCTCCAAGATTTCCACCAGCCTTTCATGTTCTTTTCATTTGCCTGGATGGCAGCTCACTGTTCCATGGCTGTCACGCAGCCCTTTGTTATGGCTTATTACCTTCTAGACGTCATATTGCACTGGCATAAATGCAGAGCCACTTACTGTTCCTCGTCAGAAATTCAATAGACACCTGCCTGAATAGCAGACATAGTTTTTAGCATTCAAACAAGGGCAGGAGAGTTGTTTTTTTTCAAATAAAAAGGTTTATAGCTTGTAAGGAGAATAATCAAAGAATTAATTTGAGCAATTTAGGATACTTGTTCGCTCTCTTATAGAAAACTGGTTTATCAGTCAAGTGACCACCCCCAAAAGGTTGACGGATGCTGAGTGTTTTTGTTCATCTGTTTACGTATCAATGGATGTTTTTGCTTTCTTTAGAAATCTGCCAGCGGGATGTGCGAAGATCGTTTTATTTATTTGATAACAGTCAGTTAAACAGAAATCTGTTTGCACATCACAAATGGCCAGATTTCCTCCGCTACACCCACATGGCATGAGTCAGAATTGCCTCCTCTCCCTCTCCTCTTAACGTGTTGATTAACACCTGACAGACACAGAGCTAGACACTGTCACAGGAAGACATCTGTTCACACATCTTTATTTTTTCTTTAGCAGCCATGTTTAGGCGATAGTAGTCTGTGTGCCAGGTAACTGATGTAGTGTGACTTGCCACAGACAGCCAACAGCAAAAACATTGGCATGTCTTGTTGACCAATGGCATGCTCAGAGGGAGGAGGATTTTAGAGTAACGTTTATTTTTCAGATGATTATTACATTTTTTTACTTTAGGTTTAATTATTATTATTTGTGTTATTATTCTTATCATTATTATTATTATTATTATTATTATTATTATTATTATTGCAAATCAACACTAATAGAACACATATACAAAAATAGCGTATATATTTAATTTAACAATGCTCCCCATTTCCCCCTGGCATTTTCTGCCCTAGTGAGGATGGTGTTATACGGAGGCTCGTAGAGAAGAATCCTTTTCTATAACTAGTCGACTTGATAATCTCTGTAATGCCCTTTGGTGCTGCTCTAAGCATTTGCTCTGAAGGAAACTTTGAAGCCTCGCTTTTTCTATTTTATGCTGAGTTTCAAAAGTGTTACTAGACCCAATTTGACCTTGCCAGAATAGGGGGAAAAAGATCTTTGCGGCTGCCACTACTGAGACTGTTAAAGCTATTTTGTATGATTAAAGTAATGAGACTTCCTCCATAAAGTTAAAATGGTTTTATGATACAGTAATTTAGCATTTTCTCCCCCGTCTCTCTTAAAGGCTAGTATGGGAGCGCCGAATGTCCCTTAAAAAGAGAGGCAGTAAAAAGCATTGTCAAACAGAGCTGGCTTATATAGACTGTTAAATGTTCTTCTATGGGTAGGAAATTAAAACTTCATTAGTTAGAGAAACAGCAATAGGGCAAAGCCGTATTATATTCCAAGAGTATCAGAAGTTTGCGAGGAGTTCCGGCAGGAAGGCTGGTAGGCATTGGCATATTCGTCCTCTCAGTGGCCCCAGTCAGAAACAGATAACTCCAGCGTGTGTGCTCAAGCCGCAGGCATTAATTTGTTCTCGGTATCGAGTGTGTGCTCATGTCTGCGTGTATCATTGTGTGGGTTCACATGTGCACATTTATGGTGTGTCTGAGCATGCATGCGTTATTAGTGTGTGTTTATGTACAGTTTATATACAGTACACTGGTGAGTATGTGCATTGATGTATGTGTATGTATGTCTGTTTACACATGGGCTTTGTTCAAGCTCAGATAGTGTTTAATTCGTGTGTGGGTGTGTTTTTATTCAGACTGATGCAGACTGGTGAAGTGAGTGCCAGCACTGCAGCAGGTTAACAATAGCAGTGAATTAACTCAGTTGTCTGTTTGTTCCTGACTGTTGAATCACTGTTATGTTCCACCACCTTAGTGTGTCTGTGTTTTTGTGCAGAGATTTAAACCAACTGACATGGGAATCCAGAGGACAATAAACAATAAGATTCTATCTTCATTATTTAAAAAAAAGACATGTTTAGTATCTGACTGAAGCTTTATTTACCTTAGAATTAAGAGATTTGTAAGATATGTTCCACAGTCAGAAGTGGACTGTTAATGTACCTTTACAGACTGCAGTGTAGTGCTGATCCTTAGCTCCTCTGGGTTCCGTAGCCTCATGCTTATTTATGCAGCAGACATGAACACTGACACACTGGTGATGTTTGAGTTCATTTGGTTTGTTTATTGGTTAATGGGTTCAGCGTGTGACTTATGATTGGGCACAGGAGTTTTTCTTGACTTAAGAAAAGTTCCTGGTCCTGTTTGTGTGCCTTAAAGACTTCTCTCTCTTAAATACTTAAAATGTTTAGTGTCCTGTTAATGGTAATGTGTCAAGAAGATAAAAAGTGGATAGAGAAGGGTGTTTTATGGTTTTCTTTGGTGCTGTGTTTTTTGCGAGGTGATAGGAGCTTGTGTGAGTGGTGTTTTTTTTTTGTTTTGGGTTTTTTTTTTCCGTTTTTTTTACCGTTGAGGTGCTCCCGCTCAGGCTCACTGATTCCTTTTAACCTCTGACCCTGTGATTTTTCCATTTTGCAGGAGGCCATCATTGCTGGGCTGCAGTCTGAAACCACCTACTCTGTCACTGTGGCAGCATACACCACCAAGGGAGACGGAGCTCGTAGCAAAGCTAAAGTTATCACCACAACTGGAGCAGGTCAGTGTCGGTTTTATCACTGAATACTGCTGTATTATCTTTAAGGCTTAAAAATCACAACCTCAGTCTCCCTAATTCAAGACGATACCATGATTAGAAGACTGTCCATGTGTCTGGAATGTCATGTTAGTTTTAGTGGAGTGTTACCCGCCGTTGTAACCTTCATAAATAGGTTACAAATTTCCAAGTATAAATCTTCTTAACCAAAGGAAAACACCTGCTGATTCCAGTCTTAATGCTAAGCTAAGCTAACTGGCTCATCTTTCTAGCTGTATATTTAGTGGACAGATATGAGAATAGTATGAATTTTTCTCTTGACATTTTCCCAAAATCTTGAACTGTTACCTTAAAATTGAGGGTTGTTTATCAGTTGTGGCATATTAAAGAGGAATTACATCATGACATATTATATTGTTTCTACTTCAATCTTTTTTTCAGTGCCAGGCAGGCCCACTATGATGATCAGCACCACCATGGGCAACACAGCACTGATTCAGTGGCAGCCACCTAAGGAAATGGTGGGGGAGTTGATGGGTTACCAGCTGCAGTACAAACGCACCGATGAGGAAAACTTCACCTCACGCGAGCTGAGAAGAACTGATGACCATTACACCGTCACCGGGCTGCATAAAGGCGCTACCTATGTCTTCCGCCTGAGCGCCCGCAACCGTGCCGGCATCGGCGAGGCCTATGTAAAGGAGATCAGCACACCTGAAGATGTGCCTTCAGGATTCCCGTTCAACCTGCAAGTAACAGGACTGACCCAGTCAAGCACCCAACTGACCTGGGATCCCCCGCTAGTTGCCGAAAGGAATGGCAAGATCATACATTACATGGTTGTGTACAGGGACATCAACAGCCAGCAGAACAGCACCAACCACACAGCCGACACGCACATGACTATCCAGGGCCTTAATCCTGACACCACCTACGACATCCGGGTGCAGGCGTTCACCAGCAAGGGCGGGGGACCCCTCAGCCCCAGCATCCAGAGCAGGACCATGTCGAATGGTAGGATCACTGCTGGCACACATGGCTGACATTTATGCATAAACATGTCAGAGGTGTTTGATTTGCAAACATAAAATCAGGGTGTAAGACATTCTGACATAATCATGCTCACTGCTACGCGTCTACACACGCAACCCAGTCCACAACATACGCAAGCATATGGGTGAACACCACCTGCATATATTTAGAGCACGCTATAACTGGTTCTTTTTCTGGCTTTATCGCTGCCACGTCTTTCTCATCTACCACTCAGTACAGTACAGCACTGTGTTTATTGATTTAGAGAGTACTAATCTCATTACACGCTACAGTCACATTACCATGCCACCTCATCCCCCCTCCCATTAGACACAAATCTAAAGCGTACCCTGCATGCATCTCTTTGTGCATTTTATGATCTTATAAATGGAGATTTCTTATTTATAACCAGTTGTGAGTGATACCTATTTTAAGACGCATGTTGTCACTCACGGTGCTACATACATTTCTTGGTTATCACAGAGGTCTAAGCATTTTGCGTATGTCTTTTTGCAAATGGAACAGGCTTAGAGAGATGAAGGCTATTTTTATGTGTTCTGCAACATAGCGTGAATGAGATTGTTGATGTTCTTCGAACCCTGCCTGTGGCTTTTCAAGTTTTGTCTTAAGATATTGCTGCCGAATCACATCCACATTGTTTACTGAAGGGGTTACTTGCTTTACAGGAGTGTGAAATTGAATTACTCACATTTAGTGGTGTACAAGATGTCATACTTGAGATTCTAATCAAAGCTTTTTCCCACTCTAGATTTTCCCACCCTAAACTTCGGCGTCAAAGCAGTCATGAAAACATCTGTCCTCCTCACCTGGGATTTGCCACCAAACTACAAACCCCAAGTGCCTTTCAAGGTGAGTCAGAGCAATCCTGGAAAGAAAAAACTTTCATACATTTACTCAAGGACATATAAAAATCATTTCACAGATACAGACTTCGCCTTAATAAATGCTTTTCAATGCTTTTATGGACTATAATGTTTTGCGGTGTCAGTCAGAGTTTTTCTTCAATGGAAAGCTATCAACATGAGCATACATTTGCAACATAATTGTCTTGCAGCACTACACTATTAGCTGTTCACACTTCTACCAGAGTGTGATGCAGTGACTTTCCTTATTTGCACAGAAAAATAGGAAATTCATGCTCATTTATGAGGTGTAATAATCTGTCAAAATGATACTATGCCAATTCCCACCCCAATGATTATTGAGAGAAGACAATTTATAGTGTAAAAAAAAAAACCTTGAATATACGCCAATGGGCAAGTTTGACACTGAAACACATACAGTAAGATGAGGTGTCAGATGAGATGGGTGCCTCTCCTGGGACCATACTGCTGTTGTCAATGTGTGCATCTGAGTGAGAGAAGAGAGCATAGCATTTGCCTGGAGGATACAGTATACATTTGTGTATGTATGTTACTTAAAACAATGACTGGACATTTTCCCCGTGTGCTCACAGATCTTGTACAACCAGCAAAGCGTGGAAGTGCAGGGAACCCTGAAGAGGAGGCTGATCACTCAGCTGCAGCCAGACACAGACTACTCTTTTGTGCTGACAAGCAGAGGCAACATTGCTGGGGGTCTGCAGCAGCAGGTGTCCATCCGCACTGCCCCTGACCTGATCAAGACCAAGCCCAGCACACATCAGGCTCAGGGTGGCAAGATGACAATCAACCTGCCTAAGGTCCAGACCACCACACGTGTCAGGTCAGTACCCAGTACGCACAGGCTTGCTCTGATTCCGGGCATACATCCACAGAAAGATGGTGGTTGATTTCCTGAATAGAATAAGGGATAATGTAGCTTCATTTGTGTTTGATTCTTGGCTGGTGCAGTGACCAGGCTTTTCATCAGGGATCAGTGAAATGTATGATGCAGCTCCTTCAGGCTGCCTGTGTGAAGTATTAAGAGGGACCTACAGTTTATATTATTGCAAATTAGAACTGAAACTGTTATTTCTCAAAAGCTAGTTGCTCTAAGAACCTGTTGACATTTAGGTTAGGCATCACTGTTTTACATACATTTGTGCAAATGTGATTGAACAACAATCATTCAGAAGTTTAATCACTCATATAATTATTGACAGTTAATAAAAAGTATATATACAATTTCATTTTAGGGAAAGATCAATTGTATAAACATGACATAAAGCATCAAATTAAACTGATTCTGTAAGTAAATAAAGACTAGAAATGAACAAAGGAATTCGTACTTGACATTTTGGGGCTTGTTTGTGCCCCTTGGCTCCACTTAGTGTCAAAAAATGTATCGTTTAGAAGCTTAAACTGAACAACCTTTCAAACAGCAACAGCAGCTGAAGTGGAACACTTATCTGATCAATACTGAACCTGTTTTGAAACTTAAACTTCTCAGCCAACTTTACACAGCAACTGATGATAATCAAGACTTTTAACATCAAGGCGAGCTGTATTATCTTTTAACTTCAGCCCATTAAATTTAGCCCGACCCTGATGACCGGTTCCTTTCCTTCAAAGACACACTCACACACACACACATATAGCCGCATCTGAGCAGGGGGGAGTGCACTGGGTTGATCGGTAAAAAGATTACAGGGCTGGCCAAACGGCAGCACAGATTGACAGGCAAAGAGCGCTTTTGATTGCGGATGGGAGAGTGGAGGTGTGCGTGTGTGTGTGTGTGCGTGTGCGTGTGTGCATGTGTTTGGGGGGGTTGAAAGTGGGGTGTCTTGTTATACATGTCTTCTCCCATTCTGACTGTTGAATCACAAAGTCGAAGCCTGCAGAGAAGGGGAGAGAAGCAGCTGCTTTCACTGTCAGCAGCAGCTGATTTTACAAGCGGTTGAGCGCCGCAGTGGGGGGAAAAACTTTGAGCTGAGAGAAGACAGACTGAGGGTGAGCACGAGAGGGACAGCGAGACAGGGCTAGCACATGAGCACACACAGACACAGGTGTTTGCACATTGTGTACTCACAAGCACCTCACAGGAATTCATTACCTTACTCCATAGTTTGACCCCAAACTCCTAAATGTCTTTCTGATGTCTTTCTTTTCCTTCTATTTTTGTTCTTTATAATGATAGCAGTAAAATAACGCACGCAAGCAGTCACATAGCCAGTCCTATTAACCTAAGGATTCCTATGGGGATCTCTATTAGCTGAAGGCTCCTCTCGCTGGGATAGTGTTGTTCCAGTCTACATGGCAGATGTTCTTAGTGATTAGCCATTAATTGGAGAATGCAGTGCCAATCTGCTGGTGCTCGACCTTGGTTGGACCCACTTGTGTACCACTCAAGTTTTGAATTCAGCCCAGCAAGCCTCACAGTGATAGTATGTCTTTCTAAATGTTTTGACTGTGTTATTAATGCGCTGGGCCGACTTTGATCTCAGCGTGTATGTGCTTCAGTCAGTCTGTCTTAACACAGGCTTTGTTTTTCTTGGCAGGTGGTACTACATTGTGGTGGTGCCCGTATCCCAGTCAACGCGGCGGTGGAAGAATCCAGACGAGATGGAACTGGACGAGGTGAGTGCCAGCCGGTGGCTGATTGGCTAATGTGCAAGGTCAGGGGTCACCGACAGCATCTCCCGTTTCCAACTGGGTAGGAAGTCGCTGGTTGTAGCTAATTAGCTCTGCCCTCCTGGGCGCAGGGAGGGGGGGGTGGCAGGGCAGAGAGATTTTAACAATGACTCACTTGGGCAGGTGGTGAGTGTCCTGATTGGATGCCAGGTCTGCAGCCAGTTCCCATCTGCTGAATCCAACGGTTCGACTGCACAGACAATAATCTTAAATAACTACTCATGTAAATGTTAGCCAGTAAACTATTTTTGTTTAGCAGTTTTCAGAGCAGTAGTTACAAATTACTGCTCGACCTCCATGTTTTTCTTACGGTGTTTATAGTCAGGGTTTTGCAACTCCAAACAAAGTTTTACATATGGTATTCAAATGAGAATAAAGATTTATGACTGCCTTATTATTCTATTGAATAAAGGTCTTCGTCGTCCACAAGAGAATTTAAGCTAGATGACAGGCCTAAATATTAATAGCATCATTTTTAAGTAAACTGCGAGGCTCGTTGGTTTGGATCGCTATTGTTTAGGCTCCCTGAAGAAATAACAGAAGAGACCATCGGAGGGAGAGAGATGGGACTCCCTGAGTCATTAAACACTGAGCAGGCCATTGTCTCCTCCCTCCGACATAATGATTTAATAAAGCTACATCTGGAGCAGCGCATGAGACATCACTGACAGAAAACAAAATGCTGCTGAAAACACAATGCCGCAGTGCTGTGTGCTCCTGCTCATTTATTAACCAGGCTGGCAGTCATGCTGAGATTGTGTGCTGGAGCAAGCACTAATTGCTCACTTCGTAGCTTGGCTGCATTGTTTGCAAAGTTATATCACTGAGCAAAGGGCATTTCAGCTGTGTGGAATCATTAACTCTTATTTGGAGCCATGTTAAGAACCAGACCCGGTCATATAGCTTGAGTGCAAAAGGTTTATCTCCTTTTTGGAAGTTTGGGATATGATGGAAATCAGGGCATTCAGTTGCTTTCTTGCATATAGATTTTTTCCTCCCAAAGTCCCACTGATTGTTCTGTGGCATTTTCCCTCAGTGTTACTGTATAATTCTGTATTTTTTATCTCTTTATTAATGAGAAATTATTTGTTTTCTGGCTTCCAATTTGAAAGGAGAAGTTCAGGTCCCACTCAAAATGACCTTTCCTTTCTATGTTTTTCACAGCTGCTAAAGTCAAGTGAAGGCCCCGTCCTGAGGCGCAGACGTCACCTGGATTCCTCCAAGCCTTACATCGCTGCTAAGTTAGACTCATTGCCGACTACTTTCACTCTGGGTGATGAGAAAAGGTACCACGGCTTCCACAACAAGCCCCTGACCAGTGCACAGGAGTATCTCTGCTTTGTCTTGGCCGTACTCCGATATGAAGGGGCAGACACCACTGCTAATTATGTAAGACACACAGACACAAAAACACACACTAATTGAATGTACCTGAAAATTTGTATGTGTCACGTTTATCACCAGGACTCTAACCACACTTCCCATCGAGTGTTTACAAAATAGCAGCAGCAAGCCAAATTGTTGTTGTTTTTACTGCAACTTACCCTTTACTACAGTCACCTCTAAAATTCGTTGTAGCCTGTCCTGATAACTCCCTTATCAGACGACAATGACATCAGAGATCCAGCTTAGTCATTTCAGTAGCCAGCAGGGCCCCGCACAGATCTCTTTACAATGCTTATACAAGACTCTTGGCTTTCTAAGTGGAAGCCCTATGCACTCGTCAAACAGCACTAACGCAGAGGCTCAGCTCTCCATGGGATGGTCTGGAGTAAACTTCACTGCAGGAAGAATGAGAGTCTGCAATTGCTCTGGGCTCTTCCACTGCCCGGGACATGCATATTCAGTGGCCGGGCCCTGAGCGACCACAGAGGGAGAGTGAGCGAGTGCTCCATGTCCAAAACCAAATTCCAGACTTTTCACCTATTTCTTTCTTTTCTCCCTCTCCTTTCGGCTCTTTTTCTTGTGCTCCCTCTCTGCGTCTCTGTGTCTCTCTCCCTCTCCTCGTTCTTTCTCGACCGTGAAGAGAGCAGAGGAGATTGATTAGTGCGGCTGGAGTTAAGAGGGAGACGAGGGCCTGGTCACAGGGCCTAGGGAGTCTGTAAAGCAGGCCGATTCCCTTGAAATGCTGCTTTAAATGTCCCTAAAGCCCCCCACCTCCCTACCAGTAATCCCCCACTCCTTCGCTCTAACAAGGGGAGGGAGGTGCGAAGGAGGCTACAGTGGGCAGCCATGATACACTTGACTTCAAAGGAGATGCTTAAACCCCATCGCTGCACAACACTCTCACTGCACCTGCCAGACGCACCAGGTTGGATAAGTGGCGCTCAAGATTTGTCTTTTTCTGTGTATTCCCCCTCCTTAAACTGTGTAGCACCATCCCACCTTTAAACTTAATCGCTCGGATTAATCAGGCTTCACTCACAGGGTGAGTCAATCAGTGTGTTTACCTTCACTGCAGTAACCCAGTTATTGACGGCTTTCTGCATTAATTTCTTTCTCGCATTAAGTCCATGCAAATAAGACATGTGAGTTATTCAACTCTGGTAAAGGTTTACGGAAACGCCGTCACCAGGACTTCATTGCCGGAGAAAACTTGATATGAACCGTGAACTACACATGAACTGAAACGGTTTAATAACCGGATTTTTTTTACATGTGCAAGACTTTAGACAGATAATGTGTCACTGTGAAGGGGATGAAAGGAAAAGATTATTACTAATTTAGAAATATAAAAAGAGCAACAAAATAATTACAACCCCAATTCCAAAAGAGTTGTGACACTGTTTAAAATGTGAATAAAACAATCATGCAGTCATTTGTTTCATCAAGGTCATGGAGTAAAATCCTTTATACTTACATTCCCACACGTCTGTTTTTGGAGCATTCAACAGAATTCCTAGTCTTTTGTTTCCCCTTTCCAAACTTGTTTGAAACATGTTCCTGGCATCAAATCAGAATAAGCATATATTTAAAGAATTTAAATAAACTGATGAGGCAACACATACATTTTTTAATGTATATTCACATTGTTTTATTTATACTTTACACAGTGTCCCCATCTTTTAGCAACCAGTGTTGTATATCCAAAGTCAGACTAACACTGAAACTGTTAAAAAAGTTAAAGTCAAGGTAAGTTGACATGCACAGCTCTAAAGTAGACTGTTTATAGCAAATCAGGCAAGTGCACACATTGAAATGAAAAAATGTCAGTTTCTTACTACAGAGCCTGTCCTCTGACTGAACCGTAAGTCCAAAGTCAAGTGAAAAAAACTCTTTAGGATGCAGAATGATACTGTGTCAAAAAATTCTCTCATCCTTGGTTCAAATACACTAGGGGATAGGAAATACCTCCTATAACTGGCCTGCTGCTTTCATAAAAACAGGATTCAGTCCAAAAAGATGAAGCGCCTGTAAACACCTTGATTTGTTCTTTTTTTTTTTTTTACAGTAACCTTGTTTCTCGTGTGCATGAAGAGATTTTGAATTGGATGAGGTGGTGACTACATGTGGGCTGCCATTGATCGCCACACAAATCCCCTAACCGCACTCTTTGTGAAACTCAGATACCACAGCGGTGTTTGTTTTTGTCACACCCAACGCGGTACTTGCAAACATTTATTACCAAATACAAACGGGTGCGGGAGGTAAAGCGTGCAGCGAGATTGAGCAGTTGGCAGAAGCTGCCTCGAGCAGAATCTTCACCAGACCCGGGAGAATAAGACAACAAGTACTGGAGTAAATGACTTGTGTCTTTACTACACTTTCTCGCCTCCACCCAAACTCCCCCAGCGTAGATCAAACAGGACCGCCAGGGTTTAATAAGCCCTCGTATATCAATGGCCACAAGCAGCCAGCAGTGGTTGGAGGGAAGAAGAGAAGGAGGGAAGGCAAATGGGGGATGAGAGAGAGAAAGAAGAAGCGAGTGTGCCTTCATGTCTCCCCAGCACCCAAGGCAGATAAACAAGCCGGGGGAAGTGTGAAATGGGATGATAGATGCTGGGTGTGTATAAACAGTATCATTTAATGCGAGAAGAGAGTGAGGGAGGGAGGTAGCATGAAATACTGTGTGATGTGAGACAGAGAGGAGGGTTAGTGTTGGAGAGAGGAAAAGAGGAAAGCAACATTTTTGCATTGTGTCCCGTCCAGCCTGTGAAGCTGGAATGAGAGGAAATGAACTGGTGGAAGAGGAGGAGATTGCAGTAATGTGTGCTTTTCTTTTGATAAGGGAGAGGTGAATGTGAGAGCAACAAAAAACTGAGGGTGTGAGTTTGTTTACCACAGTTTTCTGTCCAGACATTTATATTCTGCTCACTCTCACCAAGAATTGGCTTTGTAGCACTAATTCTGTTGGTGCTCTGGGCCCAAAACACCCTTAACATGGAAGACTGACTTCTTTCGGAATTTTAAAGGCTTTGACAAACAATATCAAGAAAGAATTGTGAACACAAGATTTTTATTATTTTTTTCTAGCAGAAAGTATAAGCATATCCAAACTCAACTTTTCACCAAGGGTGGTATGAATACAGAATTCACTCTTCAACTGTGTTGTGTCACTTCCGTTCATTGTGCCATCTCCCTCTAGTGATGCCTCCAGATATCTCGGTATTCAGACAGCTGGAGAGGGGAAAGTGCAATTCTGGTGCTGAATGGGAAAGAGGGCATGTGAGGGGAAAAATGAAGTGGAGGGGGAAAAAAGTGTGAGGATAGAACTACAGTACGAAGAAGGGTCATCATACAGGGTAGGCCAGACCCTGTAGCTACATTTCTGTTCTTCGTAGATAAAGGCATACTGACACACACTGTCATCCTTCCCTTTCACTTTCTGTACCTCCAATTGTATATATATATATTAGATAGATATACATACTTCTCTCTAGCCTGTCTTCTCCCTCCCTCTCGCTGTCTTTGCTTGTGTCATGCAACGATGAGAAGAGTGTGGGCTCGCCTGCCTCCCTGGGGACGCAGAGAAGAGCGGCAGATACATAATGGGCGTCTTTGCATGTTTGTTTGTTTGTTTGTCTGGCACACCCTCCTGCGGCTTATTTAAGCCACTTTTGGAGAGACGTGGAAGCTACCAGGGTCAACAGTGAGTTGAAACGAATGTGCCTGTGCTGCGCGTAGCGGATTCTGCGCTCAGGGGACGGTGGAGCAGAGGCTGACTGGGGAAGTTGTGTAGCCCACGGGCCAGATAGCAGACTGGATATACTTCTACTACTATAACACCTCTGCCTCAGTCTCTCTTTCGCTCCGTCTCCTCGCTCTCTGCCATCTCTCATCACCCACTCTCTTTCTCTCTCTGTTGTTCTCTTACTCTGTCTCAGGCAAACACTCACAGTCATATAAACACACACACTCTCAGCTGCTGCGACCTAGACAAACATACACACTGGTGGAGGCTCAGAGGAGCTTGAGAAAAGGCTCAGAAAAACTGACGTATGCTCACATAAGCTCTTACACACATTTGTTTACAATCTTTACACTCAGCCACACACTTTCTTTGTTTCCTACCGACAGCTTCACACACGTATAACACACACAGTTGAAAAGACAGTATTTACAGTACAGTAATAATGCTCGTCATTGATTTGCACTCATATGTTCTCCTGCGTCTCCTCTCCGTAGGGATGGGATTCAATCGTATTTTATTAAAATATGAAACTGATATCTAATCTACTTTTCGAATTCGACTCAATTATGAAATCTATTTAGGTTTGGCTCTCAATATTTTTAATCAACTTTGGATAAAAAAAAAATTCTATTGAGATGTGTTAATTACTTTTTTTTGACTGAGAAAGCACTTCAGTTTTGAGTGGCAGCTTAATTAACGTTCACAACTTGTATCTGACACATTGCAATGACTTCCTACTTCGGTAAATTATTTTCTCACATGCTCCAAATACTGTAATAATGTTTCCCACACAATGAAGTTCATGATCCACTGATGAGCTTCAAGACATGTAAAAGTAACTTTAATCATTCAGTGCGTTCCTGATTGTGGGGATGGTTTGGAGAGGTGCTATAACCTCTCTTCAGCTGAGTACAGACATCAGCTTTCACTGACAAATGCCAAAACCCTTCCATAATACACATTTCTCAAACAGTGGAGTTTATTTAGCTATACTTGAGACATGTCAATCAAGTGTTGGTCAGCAGAGGTTAAAAATGCAAAGCCTGCTATACAAGTGTTATATACATTAGTTCATACATGTCCTTTATTTAAAGAAGTGTGGATTGTAAGAAAGAGATTTAAGAATCTTTAGCCCACTATACCTCTAACACATAGAAACCGACTCATGGCCATACTGTACACATACATATAGTACACACTGATTCAGAGTTGTAAGAGATACACGTTTTTACATTTTTGTTGCTCACTGTCTCCGACTCACTCACTCTCAGGCTCACACGTTCCTTCACTGCACTATCACCCCATTGTGATACCACTATGCGAGCAGAGAGGCATTAGGAGCTGCGTGACAGAGCTTTATCAGATATTAGGGCCGTTCAAATGGATGATCCTACGACTTTGGCGTGACCAACAGACAAAAAGCCCTCTCTTTTTGTCCGGCCGTCTCCTCTCCTCTCACTCTTGCTCCCTTATCCTTCTCTGAAAGCACAGCTGCAGTCATTTGTTACACCACCTCCAAAAAAAAGTTTTTTCCCAGGATTCCCTGCAGGGCCACATCCTGAAGCCCTTTTTTGGGCCCTCCCGAAGGAACAGGAAGCCTTGTGGTACCGTCACATCATCAGCGTCCCACCGCTGTGTCGTTTCTCTTTGTTCTTAGATAATAGGTTCCTCCCAAAGACGCACAGAACAGGCAAGAATTGTCTCATGTGCCTGATGCGTGTTATCTCCCTGTGTGTTCGAAAAGACTGATGTGAAACACTGCTGCTGTAAACTGTCGCTGTAATATGAAAATGTGAATCTTTCAGACTTGAATCAGCGCATGTCTGTGCCTATGCCTCAGAGCTGGTTTGCACGTACATGATTGAGACATGCTGTAAAACTCTCCACACACTCCATACTGTACATTTTTCCGGCAGTTGCCCAAGAGTACAAGAGATAACAGAACTATTTGACAGAGCGCAGGACTCTTTGAGCTCATCTCAGCTTATCTTTCCAATTAATATCTGCCTGTGTGCCGAAGAGCAGGCTGCTGTGCGGCTAATGATCCGGATTACCGCTGCCTGCCGCCCCGCCACTCCCGCTGCATGCTGGGAGCCCAATTCCCTTCGAGGGCTGCGATCTGTCACCCATGCCCCTGCGCACACTCCCCCCTCCCCTCCCCGACCTGCATCTCCCATCGTCATTCAATAGGAGACACGCTGCGCTCTAATGACACGCGCCTGGCACCTCCCTCTTTCTCTCTCTCATCTGTCACCTTGCTCTCCTGCAGTTGGGCTCTTCTTTCAGACACTTTTTAAACACCACACTGCGTCACCTCGTGCACACAGTCCTCAGACACACACCTCCATCGCTCCCTCCCCTCCATCATTTGAAGACAGAAGAGCAGGGAGATGTCTCATTTACAACCAAGGTGGAAACGCACCCTCACCGTCACCTCCTCCTCCTCCTCCTCCTCCTCCTCCTCCTCCTCCTCTTCCGTCACGGTGTGAACACTAATGAAGAAGAGATGAGTCCTCTCCTGTGCCCCCATTTATCTCAGTGGCCAAGGGACATGCACACTCATCCCTGCCTCTCTGTCTCTTGCCTCTCTCACCCTCCTGTCTCACACTTGCTGTCATCGCCTGTAACGCGATACAATGCTTTAATAGAAACATAATAATACGTTCATTACCAACGGTGTTTTATCTATAGCTCTATGGCTCGTTCTGCTGCATCCTTGAACCGTGGCCTTTTATGAGCATAAAAATAACTTAAAATAGTAATTCACAACTACAAACAAGAAATCTGCCGTCAGATTTTTGGATTCCTCTTTGTCAAGAACTTAGTTAACACTGTATATATTTTGTTGTCTCCAACAGTGTTATATTAACTGTAGAATGCACTGTACAATAAATGACCCCTGTTGATGATTTTTCTTGGTTTCCTCTTGATTTAAGGATACAAGATGCTATCTGTTATCTTGTCTCTCACTGTCGCCCATTGTCTGCCACATTTCAAATTAATGACCCATGTCCTTTTGTAAGCTTGGCCTTACCTTGAGTGTTGGAGCTTTTGATTTAGTAATGAGCAACTGCAGTTTGTCACTTACTCATACTTTGTGACAACCAGCAAAAAAAGTTCAAACTGATTTTGAAAAAACCCTACCCTACATAACATCGGAGACTTCCTGCTGTTCATCTATTTGTTTAAATACCATAGGTAATATGTTGAATTTTCCTTTAAATCATGCTCACTTGAACCTCTGTTTCCCCGTGCAATGTGGGCTATTTTTATGCTGGCTTTTATGTCTAAAAACCCCTCAGGAGGGCCACGTACATATAGATAAGAAGGAAAAATGTTGCATACAGCTCCAAAGTGACTTGGCTCTCATGCACCTGCACTTTCCCCCTGTTCTTTTCTCTTCCAGATGACATTTTCAGCCAGTCCCTACTCAGACCCAATCCAGGTCACGTCAGCAATGGCTCATGGGATGGAGCAGCCCGAGATGTTGTGGGTGATGGGTCCAGTTTTGGCTGTGGTCCTCATCATCATCATTGTCATCGCCATCCTGCTGTTCAAGAAGTAAGAGGCTGTGCTCAGTCATTCTTCTCAGTGTTTGTGTGAGGTTGAACTGCAATGACACTTGTGATCGTAGGTTTCTTTTGGTTGCATCAGGAATGGTAATGAGACATGCTCCACTCTACCATTTGCACCCGGCTGCTCACAGAACAAACTGTAACATCCAATTTCCTTACCATAATATACAGTATAATGGGAAAGGAACCAAAGGCAGATTGATTTGTCTTTCAGAAAATCGTCAAGTCTCCCCAAAAGATTTTGGTCCAGTTGGCCATGTGTAACAGTACTATGTGAAGTGTCAGTTGAAATGGCAGCTGACATTGCCTCCCTTATGAAAAGCACAGCTTGGCTGTCAAAAACCCTTAGTTAGGAGTGAGAAATGTGTTTTGGCCAACACCATTGGTCATTTCAAATAAGAAACAGAAGGCTGCAACAGAGGGCTTAACTAAAAGCTCAGTCAATATCTCTTAAAAGCACTTAAGCTGCCCCTGTGCAGAACACCGTGGATACATACAGGCCAACAAACTGCTGGGAAGGTACAGATAAATGGATAATGACACAACTAGGGTCGAAACGATTAGGTGTTTAGTTGGTCAGCAACTATTTGGATAATTGATCAATCATTTAGTTATCAAGTGATTTATTGGGTAAAAGGGCAAACATTTGCTGGTTTCTGCTGTTACTAAATTGTGGAGATTTGCTGTTCTTTAGTTTTTGCACATCTTTGTGAAATGAATGTCTTCTGGTTTAAGACGTTGGTCAGAGAAAACTATGAGTGTTTCCCATTTGAGTTTTTTCATTTTCCCCTTTAGTGGACAGTTTGACATTGAAGAGGCAGACAGGAGGGGGAGAGAGAGAGTGGGGGTGACATACAGCATGTACCAAATGTTTAGTTAAGTCAATTAACTGACAGATTCATCAATAACACAAATAGCATGTAAACTGCATTCACGTTATTTTTGATAATCTGCTAGATATTTTCCCAAATGTTGACTTGTTACATTAAACATTAGCATAGTGTGAAAATGCCCTATGAGCTATGAAAGCTATGAGCAATCACATTTGAGCATTTCTCCTTTAGAAATGAGTGAAACAATGAATCAATTATGAAAAGAAAAACAGGTAATAAAATAAAAAAATAATCAGCTGCAGCTCAAGATACAACCCGCTTCTCTTTAGGCTTGTTTGCTTGATTTGTATGTTAACAGAGAAGACAATAATAATGACGATAATGTGGTATGGACACTATAAAAACTCCATTTAGTTGGGAATCTATTACCTACGTGACATTATTTACCACACTATGCTTCGCCACGATTAAGTCCCTCCCGCCTAGATTCTCATGATGGCTCCATTACAATTCTCCATTCACAATTTCCATATCTCATCATACCTATTCTCCAACCTGCCATCCACAGTCGTGCAGACTGCTGTGCTGCAGCCGTCTCCAGCAGTCTTAGAAAGGGGCTGGTTAATAATAGGCCTTGCGACAGCTCACTGCTGAGCGGCACATCCTCTGTCTGGAAACCCTTTCTCCATGTAGACACATATCGACAGGAGGGACTGTGGGGAGGTGGCTGTGTGCCCTTTTCACTGTGGACTGGCAGTAAATGTGCAAAGGAGTAATCACACTCCAGCGCTTGTTATTGCTACCTGCATATTCGCCAAGACCAACACCAGCAGCGAACAATGATGAGGTTATTCTCAAAAGTCTGCCAGCGAGTGTTAGTATAACCTTTTATACTGTACCTTTTAAGATATGGATTTACATGTGTGGAAAAAAATGATTTAGCTTTCTAAAGATGGATCAAACTTTGAGAAGTTATAGGTCCATATGGATACCAAATACCTATTAATTCCCCCTCCCCTTTCTTTTTGCCCTCTGTGATTGCAGCAAACAGGAAAGGTGGGTACTGCTGTTGTTACATCAGTCACAACTTCATCTCCCACCACCCAAGTCCCTTTCATCTGTACGGTGTAATTGGTGGTATACATCAGCGTTTTAAGGCTTGCAGAGTCTGCCTCCTCTCATCTCCAATCAGTATTACAGGAAATACTTAGGAAAAAAGCAGGAGTTCTTCAATAGGTGTGTCTAATCTGATTTGTTCACTCTTACATTACGCACAAGACATGAGAGGCAGCAGACCCTGCAGCCCTTGATAACTGGGGTCAAACCCCCAGGTCACGTCTGTGTACCAGGGCATGTTCCACATCTAGTGCCAGTGTTCCTCCTCAGATCGTCCTGTCTGCCATGGTTTGTCTCCGTGCTGTGTTTCATTATCCAGCCAGTGTCAGCTCGCCCCTTCAGGATTGGCCCCATCTGAATATGCCAAGGCATCACCTGCTGTTGAATGGGCCATTGTGAAGTAAATGCCAGACAGGGAAACTGCTGAAAAAGAAATGTTCCCATCTTTTAAGCTGACATTTTCCACCGAGACCCATTCCTCTACTTTTTCCTCCCTCTCCCTGCTTCCTCGTGGCAGGAGACTCAACAAAGGGCCCTGTTCTACCCTCATTAAGCGCACCCTTTACTGCACACACACACACACTGTGTGTGTGTGTCGCAGTACAGTTTGTGCGTACTTACATTCTCACACGTCTTAACCCTCACTATGAGCCTGAGATGAATAACTCCATTGAGATTGCTGCCATGTTTACTTTAGCCCAGCACTAAAGTGTCATGTAGATTGGTATCTGATTGGGTCAGAGGGTGTGTGGAGAACAGATCACAGATGCCAAACTCTTTCACCCCCTCCCCCAGCCCAGCACCAGCACCAGCACCAGCAGTGATCTCTGGGAAAACCGGATACAGTCTGGCTCAGCTCTCGGCTGGAGAGGAAAAGATGCTTGTCATAGATTAGCCGTCACGCTGCTAGCATTAGCTTAAGCCCCTGCAGCATAAGATAACAGGTGGCGGTGAGGCCCAAGCTCCAGCAGTTGAGGTGGACTGGGTTAAGGCTGTGTGTGCTTTATGTATTCTCACCACGCCAGGCGTCAACAGAAGGCCCCGCTCCTGCCTAAAACCCACGCTCGCCACTTGCAAATGGAGTGCAATGAGATGTGAAATTTCCACAGGGCGCCCTGATGCTTCCTTCCGCCCATTTCCATTTGCAGTCAGAAGACTTCTGAGTCTACAGCTGTATCTGTGTGTGTGTGTGTGTCAGAGAGGGTGTGTGTGTCCTTGTGAGAGGTGGGAAAGCGTACATCTGTTTGTGTGTGTATGTCAACAGATGCTGGCTGTCTGAACATAAGAATACAGGCAGGCTGCTTTTTCTGTTCCTCTGTCGGCCCGATGGACAAAGCTACGGTCGACTGAGCTGAGCCAGTCCAAGCTGTACTGTTCTGTTCTGTGCTATGCTAGCCTCAGCTAGGCAGGGCCTGGCAGCGCAGGTGCTGCCGAACTGGTCTAATTACCCAGTGTTGTGCCACCCAGCTGATGAGCTAATTACAGCATCCGCCTGTTTTCCTCTCAATCTGGAAAGCCAGTAAACACAATGTGTTGTTAGAACACACACAGCAGCGAAATTCACACATTTAAATCTTTGCTACACACAAGCACACGCACTGTACACATACCCACACAGCAGCTGTCACCTATCCAGCGGCAAACAAACGCAACCTACCCCTCTCCAGGAAAATGATGGCGATTCTTCAAACACATTAAACTCCAGTTGGCAAGTTAATGGGGGTAATGCCCTGGTACCTACTGTCTTTTAAATTGCTGGTACTCAGAACTAGTTTTGAGAACCATTAACAATGTCATTAGCCTCATCAAGTGTGCAACACAACGATGTGTGTGCATTTCCTTCAGTCCTTTTTTCTAACAATACAGAAGATACATCGATGTCATTCTTAATCATTCTGTCATTTCCACTTGCAGTTATCTTGAGGAATTGATGGCTATGTTAGAGTTTTTGTATCAAGTTTATAGGTGGTGTTAGCACAACGCGGTTTAACATCTTACTGTCTGTTTCTGCCACCTCAGGAAGCGTGCATCACCCCTACCCAAAGATGAGCACTCAGGTGGGGTAAAAGACTCCCTGCTGGCCAACTCCTCCGACCCCGTGGAGATGAGAAGACTCAACTACCAAACCCCAGGTAATAAAAGTGCAGCCTAGCAATCATACATGTAGCAACATATGGTAAAGCTTGCTCTGATTTCCCACAGGAAGGATCCTTGAAACGTGAAATTATACCGCATTCATGTCACACGGGACGGGTGGTAAAGATAGGGGAGATTCCCATTTGACACGATGGTCGTATGATTACAGAGGTACTCGTGTGAGAAATAAAAAACTGAAATTACAATATCACATCATCACCATTAAATAACACTGAACAACATTGAAATTATGACTTAGGGGGTTGGCATGATTGTTGTTTACAAGTCAGAAACTGGAGATCATGACAACTCTGATTTGACATAAACACAGAATCAACCTCCACTCACCCTCATGGACCTGCTTAATGGTTAATTCAGGAAAGTCTGTTGTTTTAGGCAAGTTGTTTAAATATCTATGCAGGGCAGGGCTCAGGGCTTGAAAAGAGTGGAGGTTCAGTCCACCTTTCTTTTATAATAAATGAGTAAAAAGTATATTTTGCTTCATGAGGGGCTTTGTTCCAAAATGAAATCAGGTGATCCTACCTTCAACACTGAAAGAAAATATCTAAGGGGATTCACTTTTAAGAGTGTTTTTTAATATCTCGTATTTGCATGATTTCTTTCCTCAAATGGATATTGCATTTTGGAATGATTTTTTTTTTTTCAACCAAACTAAACAGCATTTCAAGAAGCAATCTCCTCCTGCAATGAATGCCTGCCTTCCTTTCATTTGATGGATCTCTTGTTTATTAGTGCTTTGTAGCAGGTGTTGCTGTATGAAATTCATGTGTCCTGCTTATATTGTTATTTATCCTCAGGCTGTAAGTCTGACCGGTCCCCCCCCCCCCCCAAAAAAAATAGAAAAAATAGTCAGTAATAGAAAATAAACAATCATGTTCCCATCATACACAGTGCTGAACGGTATCAGTGGAGGGAGGCCGAGAAAATTCAGATTCCATCCACGCGCAGTGGTGATGTGGAGGGGGGGTGGGGGTGTCAGGGTGCCCGCCTCAGCATCAGCCATCTTCCTTTTTCCTCCTGATCTCCTCCCTCCTCCCCCAGTCCTCCTCCCTCCATGAGCTCCTTTCATTCCCCCCTAGCTGGTAATGAGTCCTGCTGCCTCTGATGTGAAGGTGAGCCAGGCGGAGGGAACAATGGAGCTGAGAGAAAATGTCAACCCCAGTGCACGCGCATTTGTGCACATTTCTGCGTGTTTTCTGTGTGTGTGTGTGTGTGTGTGTGTGTGTGTGTGTGTGTATCCCTTCTCACGGGTTATTAAAGATCCCATTCGCCGTACACACACACACACAGCCCCTTTGAACCCCTGCAGAGGAATTAAGCAGTGCTGCCGCTCTAAAAGAGCCCTGTTCTCCCGTCCTCCCACTCCACCTCTTTCCTCTTTTGTCTTCCATTTCTCCCTGTAGGGTAATCTCTCTCCCTCTCTTTCTCTCACTCTCTACCCCCCCCCTCTCTCTCTCTCTGTATGTCAACATTTATCTCTGTCTTGCTCTCCTTTTCCACCTCGCTGTCTTGCTTCAAGAGCGGTGATTATCAAAAATCACCAAGGCTGCGTCTAGCTCGTGAAAAACGTGCAAGATTCCAAGGCTGAGCTGAGTGAATATTGAACAGCCCATTACTCTGTCCTCTCGTTCTTTCTCTCTTTGATTCGCCCACAGCAGGTGAACATTCCTGCTCTGATTCTGATTGTTGTTAAGTGGTCCAGCCGATTGCAGCTCATGTCTCCAGCGTGTTGGTTTGTTAAACAGACCTCAGTTGTACCTCTTGGCACTCCAGCAGCAGGCGCGTGGTCCTTTGAGTAACTGACGTGGTTTATCCTTGGCAGACCTGGTTCAGATAGTATTTGCAAATACTAAGTTGAGAGCACTTGTATTTGACACTTAAAACGTTGTGTCATTTTTGGAGTAGTGCAGCTTACAGTCAGTAGTCATAGAGCCACTAGTTCTTGTTGTTACAGTAAGGTTGTACTCACATGTTAATTGCTGATTTCTGGGAACATCATTAATAAATGTGTAAAGTGGAGCTAAAAATACAAGCAGTCAGACAGTTAAAAAGGTTTTAAGTAAACCCCCTGGTAAGCTAAATTTATTTGAAGAAGAAAACAAAGTCAGATGGTAAAAAAAAAATTACCCAAACTTTTTTAGATATCCATCAAAGTTTACAGACTGACTTCCTGCACCAGCTCAACCCAAAAACCATCCTGCTGGTGTAGTCATGCAGACAGAATGGGATAATTTGCAAATGCCTTTTTGGGGGGATTTCGCCCAAATGGACATGGTTTTACAGGACCTAGCCATGTATACTTCAGCGAGTTCCCTGACTGCTTCAGGCTGTACCCTGAGTGCATGTTGTTTTTAATCATTTGCGTAGTTTACCATGTGCAAAGAAGATGATATTCTGCCATATAAGACCGTTTGGGTGTTTTTATGAAACGCTCTCTGCTGGAAAGCTGAGTTCACAGCATCACTTTTGGGTTTACACAGGACAGGAGCAGCAATCATGATTGGGTATGAAAGGGGCATCCTCAAAAGACTCAGTCATTCACAAGCAAGGATGTGGCAAGTTTCACTACTTTGTAAAATAAAGGACATTAGCACACGGGCTAAAAAAAACTGCTCTGCAAATGATTACTTTCTTTTTTTTATTTACGTTTTACAAAGTGAGCCAGCTTTTTGGGAAAAGTTATACAGCTTCATGTGCACCAAAGGGAAACACAAACATTTATATTTTACCCCTACAAAAAGTGGTTTAGAACATCAAATGGTGACTTGTTTACAGCCTGTCTGACTGCTGACCACATGCATTTATTGCTCCCACATCTCAGTAATTACTTTGATTATAATCTTATCTTAATCAATAACCAAAATGATGGCCCAAACGATGACATGTTGTAATAAAATGACATTTTCTTTTATCACCTTACTCAAAACATACAGTGCTGTTTACACTGAGCAGTCACGGGGGAGTATTTTAAAGTCAAGCTTTGTATGCACTTGTGTTTAACAGCCTATGCTACACTACGTGAATTGTCCTGAGAAGGCGAACACCGCCTGCTGTGCACTCCAACTAGCTTGAAAGGTTATTTGCAGATACTGTTTGGCCCCGGTCTGATCCTGAGCCATCCCCATTGATTGAGTGTTCTTCTTCCTCCCTCCTTCACTCTCCTCTCTTCACAGGTCCCAGCTCTCATCGCTGCCCCAACACTCCAAGTTAGTCTGCTCTCTCACCTATTGTGTATTTCCCACACATGCAGCCTCTCTTCCTCTCTCTCTCACTCCTGATCCCATTCACCCTGTTGCAATCCTGACAGACATCACAAGCCCACAAGCTTGTTGCCTCTGGTGTTTCAAGGATGCAGCAATGTTCTCTCTGGGCTGTGAATGTCCCACAACACCTTTTTGGTGTGGAAGCAGAGCTACTAGATGGTTTCATGGACAGTTGAGCAGTGCGGACAGTTACACTCGCTGTACATTAGCCTTGTTATCTACGTCATCACCCTCCATTTACCCAACAACATGGCCGTAAAAGACCTGGCTGAACACGCAAACACACACACACACAGTGATATCCCCCTGTGTGATAGTATTAAATTAGCGTAATTGGTCAGATCTCATCTTGTGCAGTGGCCATAGTTACCAGCCAATATCCATTAGCATTATGGCATTAATGAGCTCGCAGCAGTCGCTCATCTGAAAGCATGACCCATGACCTTACAGATGCGCTCGGCCAAAGGCACTAATGTTAATATGCATACCTCTTTAAAGTGTCTTACTGATCTCTGTGTGACTTTAAGGCAATATGTAAGGTCTCTGTATAACTTTAGAGCTTCTTCATGCGTCGCATACAGTTAACTTTTAACACATAAGGCAAGTTCCCAGCAATCCGTTTAAGCGCAGAGCCTTGCCAAGTTCAGAGGCACAGGGGGAATTTGTGTCGGTAGATTAGCAATAAATCATCCAATAACCCGGCGATGAGAAATCTAGAGAGCGGCAGGGGGGTTGTTTGAAATTAATCCAGCCCAAGCGCTCCAGGCTGGGCCGAAAAGATAGTCTATTGTTGGGAAAGAGATTTTCAAAGAAATGAGTTTTGGCTGGTGACCAGTCAGTTTTTTCCCTCTCTGGGAAGTGACAGTGTGACTGATTTGTAGAGACTTGTGGGTTCTTGCTCTGATCCCACCTCTGCCACCAATTGAGCGTTGTGGAGTCAGAGAGATGTCTGCCTCCTGCTTCCTTCCAGGAGCATGCTCACCCAGTCACTCATGTGCATTGCTGTGCCAGCCCCACCTCTGTCCTCCTCACTTAGCATGACGATATCACCAAATGTCACCAAATGTCACCGGCCTGTTTCAACTTGTCCGCTCTCTCTCTTCTCTCTCTCCTCTCTCCTCTCTCCTCTCTCCTCTTTCCTCATGCATTGTTGAACAAAGTGCACTCTCCTCACCGTTACACAGCCACCTCATGGTCCCACTGGCAGCTTCACTCACCCTGTGGTCCAACCAGTGTTTGTGAAAGTCCATGTCCATGTCTGATGTAAGGACAGCAAAATCTCACTCTTTTCTTTGTCTCCTCCCCACTTCCTGTTCCTCCTCTTAACTCTCCCAGGAATGAGGGAGCACCCGCCAATTCCTGTCATCGACCTTGCTGACCACATAGAGCGACTGAAGGCTAACGACGGCCTCCGCTTTTCCCAGGAGTATGAGGTAAGAGCCATGAACTGATCCTGTGTCAACCATAGAAATGTGTTTCTTTGTTAAAATATCTGGGTGGAAGTTTTATGTTTATGCCTCTTTGATCCCATATGCATGTATTCTAATGGATTAGGGAAGACTTCTTTCACAGACATTCGTCAGTCATTTTTACAACTCTATTACCATTCCCACCAGGAAACCAACACTTACATTAAATACAGCGAGATGCTTTCACACAAAAACGAGCAGGTGGCGAGTTGTTTAGGCAATCTGTGTGCGTCTTGATGTTTCCCCTTAGAATGTTATTTTGCAGGTAGTCTCTCCGATGCAACTCAGTGAGGGATTATCTCTTGTCAGTGTTCTTCCTCCAAAAGAAAAAAAAAAATGAGGGGCTGATTGAATTTGCATTTAAAGTGGCACATAGTTGGTTTGGGGATGAAGCGAGGCCAGATGAAGAGGAGAGGCATCTTTGAATGCAGAAAAACAAGAGCAGTCTTTTATTTATTTGTTCTGATCGCTTGATCTGTTTTGCCTAATCAGCTCTACTCCTCACCTTAATGGATCCGACAAAGCTGTTGGAATGAGTGTAATTTTTATTGTTTTTTTTAACTTTCATCTAAAAGGTTATGTGATTGCCTCTGTCCGTCTCTGGCCAGTATATGTTGCTGCAGTATGAAGCTTTCTGTGCGATTTCTCACAGAGAGAAAGAACACATTTATTGTGGTGACCTCATGACCTTTCCCCGAGCATCACCAGGAGCCCAAGCTTTAGCCGACGGTTTATAACTGTTCTGTTATCTGCCCTGTCCAGCGTATACTGTGAAAATAACATCTATGTTATAGCCTTATATAACCCTTGTATCAGCTAGCTGGGGGTAATGCCAGCATGAAAAATGTCATTCAGAACCGTGTTCACATGAATATATATATATATTTTTTTTTATATGAGTAAGGCATTTAAATTTCACACATGATTTTTTCTCAGTTGTAGTACTCAAGCTGAAAGTATGGCACTCCATTGCAACAGCTGTGAAATTAATCCTACATTCAAGGAGGTTATAGTGTTTAGAGTGGTGTTGATTCAACTTAATGGTCATTTTGGAGAATGTAGTTGCTGTGCAGCCCTAACTGTATTGTGATATACTGATTAACGTTTCTCATATTTTTTGTCCACTCCCTTGAAATTAGTGAGAGGAATCTAAAACATTTCCAAACTAGAATGGCTTTCAGTAGAGCACTTACCTCTGCCGAGGCCCAACAGTCCCCGTTAATTCAATCAAACCTAATGCAATATCTAACTCAATAGCCTTGTATCACACGAAAGTTTAAGACACCCATAGTTTGATTCTTGGAAATCTTTGGTTCAGTATTTTTTGGGTAATCCTGCTAACAGACAGACCGACCAACCAACAAACAAAAAGGACACAAGTAAAAACATCAGGTATCAATGATCTTGTATGAAATCTGTTAGAAGGAGCCGTTATAATGATAAAACATTCATTATATGCTTGAATGCAACGTTGCGCATTTTAGACCATGCTATATCATTATTATGAAGTTTTTTTTATCTGGTTCACTGTGAAATTAGAAGCTTACTGGGGAGATAATTAGACCTTGGTAAAAATCTGCACTCAATTAAGTGCTTTCGTGTGTTGCTCATTGCCTCTCCAGCACCTCGCCCTCCCGGCCTGTTGAGTTAGTGTAAACGAATCAAGCCAGAGAAGTGGCTTGTATGGCTGCAGGCAACCAGCCCGGCCCCACTCCCCCTCCACACCATTCTAAGCCAGGGAAGACCCCCTCCACGGCCCAGCAGATGGCCGCCCATCTCTATGCCAGCCAAGGCACTGTGGCAGAGCTCATGGCGCTTTGTCACAGTCACGTTCTCCGGCTGCTCCCGTCGCTCCTTACCCTGAGGCATGGAATTTGTAGAGGCTTCACCACCTCCTCTCCCTGATGTTTTAGGCGGCCTGACACTTCCTTTAGCACCAATGCCAGTCCACATCACACAGAGCAATGAGCACACTGGGTAATGAGCAGAATTTGTCAATCAGGCATGCAGTAGCTCCCCCTGACAAGTCTTTTTATCGCAGGAAGCACTATCACGCTGCAGTCGTCATAGCATCATTATGTTCATTTGAAGGCTTTTCCAGTGTGTCAGCAAGAATACCCTGGGCGTTCGCGTCTCACCTCTTTCTACCATTTCTACCTAACTTGTTTGCTAGTTGTCATCAGTCTAGTGTGCCCGCCGTGTTCACTGAGCTCTCAAATGAATATGACATGTTTTGACTGCGAATGAAATCTTTCTCTTCGTACTGGTGGGCACGGACAGAGAAATTGGCAGTGCTGAGCTCATCAGCAGCAATAGGCATATACTCGCATGAATCTTGCTGCTGAGCAATTTGGAGCTGTGGTGCAAGAATATGCGCATATGAGCACATAAACAAAGAAGCATCTACATGGCTTTCTCTGAAAATGAAATTATTTTAATACCATATTTTCCCCACTTTACTCAGGACAGCATAATGAGGACTTTATGGCCAAGGATCCTAATCTCTACTTTCTCCAGAGCTCACCTTGCAACCTTCATTTTATCCATTATCCAATAATTATTACTATTATGTTCAAGCTGTCAATTTTTGACATTAAATAACCTCTAATAATTAAATTGGTGCTGCAGCCACATTAAGTAAGTGAAGGAATTTCGAAGGTGTCATTCTGACTCCTGCAGGATTTGCGAGGCGAAAGGTCTGGGGAATTAGTGGACATGGTTCCGGTGCGAGCCAAGGGGGATCGATACAGAATAACAAGAGACTCTGTGACATTATCGAGCCAGGGGATGGGAGGCCGTCACATATCTCCCCGGATCAATATGTATGCAGTCTACTGTCGTCGTAGCCCAAGAGACAAATGACGCAAGAAAGAAAGGGTTAGAAGCAGAGGGAGGCTGGAAAGGGAGAGGGTGAAACAAAAATACAAGGTAGGAAAAGACAGTAGAAATAGAAGATGGGAAAAGAAAGGAAGACGGAGGATGACAAGAATCATGGTTACCGCAAGAAGTCATGCGTGTGGCTTCCCAGAATTAGGTAATTCGATATGACTAAGGGAGAGGATGAGTGTTTGTGGTTGTCTGCAAGTTCCAGCAAAAATCTGATCTGATCTCCCAGCTATAAAGACAATCATGTTGGGTTTTATAAATGTTTTTTTGAATTGGAAGAATATGTTGGCTCACTGGACGGTGGAATTTTGCTTTCATTTAAATCAACAAAACCAGTACCTTTATATTTGTTTTTCATTGGCATTCTAGGCATCAAATGTCATGCAAATAATCAACCTGTTCATGCTCCAACAGCAGTTCTGTAGCAGTATGATAGCTCTGCACAGTCCCCTCCACAGCATAAATGCACTAAAGCGCTCCGCTGTGGCTTTTCAGGAGACATGTTTGTATATGTTCCATAGAAAGGCTTTGTTGTCCATAGATACAGCGTAATGGCAGCAGACAGCAGGGTCATTTTGCCATTCCCTTCCTCATCTGTCTTGTTCTATTTTATACATGTAATACTCAAAAGCCTCCTTCTGTGGTTTTCTTCCCTTCTCTCTCATTTTTCTTTCTGTCCGTGTTCTCTGCTCTTTCCTGCCCTCTCCCACAGTCCATTGATCCAGGCCAGCAGTTTACCTGGGAGAACTCCAACATGGAAGTCAACAAGCCGAAGAACCGCTATGCAAACGTTATTGCCTATGACCACTCCAGGGTGGTGCTCACTTCTGTTGATGGTAAGAGCTCATCTAATGCCACTTAACCCCTTAGATAGCCATTGACTGAGACTGCCATCGATTGAGGCCTCCTTCACATGTACCAAGGACGTTTTGTGAGCCTGAAACAGCTGTTTTAGGCTGTGATCACACAGAAACTTGTTGCTTTGTTGCTGTTGCTGCTTTGGGCAAAAAAGCATGAAGTGCTAGTGTAATCGGCCATCAAAGGTGGTTAATGGAAAAAGCGGTACGACTCTGCTACTTATTCTGATAAGCTGAAGGTATTTCACCTCCTAAAAAACACTAGTTTTTGCAGTGGTTTTGAAGGTGAACCAACTGTAGCGATGCAACTAGGTGTGATTGGATGCTTAGAAAACACACCAATCATGTTTTCGTCAACTTAGAGTGATCATAACATCTGGATTGGAAAGTACCATGCAGTACTACAAGTGTTTGTCTGTCTGTGTCAGTGTGCCCAATGTAAACAAGAATAAATAAAAGCTTGTGTAATATTTGAATTTCATCCTCACTACTTGTCCTTGCTGCAGCCGTTCCAGGCAGTGATTACATCAACAGCAACTACATTGACGGCTACAGGAAGCAGAATGCCTACATCGCCACACAGGGGCCTCTGCCAGAGACACTGAGCGACTTCTGGAGGATGGTATGGGAGCAAAGATCCAACACTATCGTCATGATGACCAGACTGGAAGAGAAGTCACGGGTAAGGAGAGACACTGTCCTTCTGTTACTTTGAAACACTGAAAAATAAGGCAACCAATCGCTTTATAATACTATATTACCAATATCACCATAAAAAGTAAAAAATGATCATGTTGATAATAATAATACGATATATCAGTGATATACTAGTAAATCAGGTATCCAGACATAGAACATTTCTCTGCATTAAAATGTCATGAGAACACATTTGCATGCAGCAGATTATGATACAAAAGAAGCTGTAAATTGCCCCACTTCCTTACCAAACCACCCAATGTGTAGCTGCTATGAATGGAGGGGGTTGTCTTACCAGAAGAAATCACAGGACTGTCTTGTAAAACTTTGATGCCACTGTTGAAAGTTCAAATCTGGGCATAAATGGAGCTTCCTGACTTATATATGTATATATTTATGTAGCTTGACACGAGGAAGTAACATTACACCCAACAAAGCGAGAAGGTATATAGACGCCCGGTCGTACTTTAAAGCAGGATTTGTCAGCCTGATCAAAGTCACAAGGACTTCAAAGGATATTTCAGTTGTCTGTGGACAGTATCGCTTCATGTTGTTTCTCTTCTCCTCAGTCGTCAGCAATCTCTAAAAACTTATGCATGAATTCCTTCTAAATCTGTCTGTGAAGTGAAATTGCACAACAGCTTTTTAGCATTCCCCAATTCTCCCTCCTATTGTTTCTTTGCTTGCCAGTTTTTGTGGAGTTTCTGTGGCATCTTTGCATGTGACGACAACACATGCATATCCTCGACTGAAAATAAGAAATATCTTCAGTGTAGTTACATTGAGAACTTAATAATAAGGCAACTTCTGTTTCATGTATTATTTAGAAACTGCTCAGAGAGCTCAACACTTGATTGCTACATATTTATTTTTGCAACGCCATGCCAAGGTTTCATAGACACAGTGTCTCATTTGTGTTTGCTCTTTCTGAATTTTGCTCTCGAAAAAACCACGGCATTATAATAACAACGCTGAAGTTGGAGCTAAGAGGATTGTCACCCAGCAACACCCCTGTGCTCCTAAAATACATGCAAGCTAATAAAAGCAAAAAAGGAGCACATGGGCAACTTGAGATTGAAAATTGGGATGGGTTTATTTAATTACCATCACAGAATCATGCTCATGAATTCCTAGGAGGAAATAAATCAGCGTGGAGCCCTGCCAGTATGTGGTGCTTTATTAGTGAGTGCATATGGTGCCCTAATGAAAGAAAGTCCCCTGACTGCAGACTGGAAGTAAAAGGGATTGTAAATGAAAGAGTTCTTCTCCAAAACCCTCGACATTGATTTTTTTTTTATTTGGGAACCTTACCTGAAGCTCAGTTCATCATTAGGTATATATAGTGAGTCTATAGTGAGTCTGTAAAAGAAGCAACTGTTTTGTTAAATTAAGTCTTAAATGACTTTCAATCCTTCAGAACGTACCATCATCTGTTTTAATTTTGAGCCATAGATGCAATCAATCATTTAGGCAAATTGTGGGCCCACCATGTCCTTTTGGAACACACCTCATTTATTTGTACCTCAGAGGATTTCTGCAGCGCGGATATGTTTGATACGATGATTTTTATTACAGTCGATGTCAGCCAGGATAAACACATTACTCGCAAATACCTTTCTATACATGTAGATTTAGTGTGTCTGGGGGAGCTCTGTGACAGATCTCCTGCTTTGATCTCAGAGTCACAGCCTCACGTACAAACACAGTGACAAAATAACAGGAACAACACAACATGAGGAACTTAAAGAGAAATGAAACAGCCTGTCCCCACCTCCTACACACATTTGAGAATCAATTGGCTTTCCAGCACTGTGGAGAGAGATGTAGAGAACCAAACCTACCTCCCAGAAGTGGGGGAGGATTTTTTTTTTTTTTGTGTACCTTGAAATCTTTGGTATATTAATCATCAGACAGGGAGGGGTTGGTTATAGTAGTTTCTAAACCAGTAAACAGTGTTGAATATCACTCATTACTGCTTAAAAGATCATGTAGAGTTTGTATCTGCATTGATGACATTTTTACTATTCAAATAATTTTCCATACACAGCATATTTTAATGTGTTAACAGCTCGCAAAGCATTTTTAGAGTTTGATTAGTCTTTAAACCATGTAAATAAATCACAATTACAACCTCCAGTATACAGAAGGAGTAAATGTTTAGCTAAATGACAATTAGCCGTATGTCGCAGTTTCTAAATGACTTTTTCGAATGCAATGTGAGGCAACTAACAGTGAATTGGATTGATTAAAATGTGTCTGCATCAGTTCTGAAAACAACATTATTTAACATGACATTTTAATAAGACAAACCATCACGGAAAGCTGGCTGTACTCCACATTAGACACATGGTGCTGATACATTTTCAGGGATTTTCGTTATTTCGTCCTCTCCCTCTGCATAAATACACATCTCATTTCTGTCTATTTCCCTCTCACATACACACACAGACATACACATATGGTGAGTGAGTCAACCTCCCACCACCCAGCCAGACTGATGTCTTATGCCAAACAGAGCAGGAGCTTGACAAATATGATGAGATCCGGCAGGCAAATTTCAGCTTCCTCGCTATCATTACTAGTTAGTAAAACCCTAAAAGGTCAGAACGTGAAATGAGACCAGAGCTATTACTCTCTTGTGGTTTTGTGTGTGTGTGTGTGTGTGTGTGTGTGTGTGTGTGTGTGTGTGTGTGTGTGTGTGTGTGTGTGTGTCTAGATAAGAGGTCTGCGTCCTCTGCAAAAGGCCAGGTGTCGACATGTGAGAAGTCAAGTTCAAAGCAGAAGCAGATGATAGTGAAACCTGCGGTCTGTGTGTGTGTGTGTGTGTGAGTGCGTGTGTGTTTGCATGCGTGTGCATCTGGATCTGTTTATGTGTGCGAGGGAGAATATGCCACCCAAGCTCAGCCAGCACAGAGATATTCATTACAGTGGTGACTGCTAATCCATATGTTTGCACTGCAAGTGGTTCCCCATCACTCAATTGAGTTTCTCCTGCAAGGTGTACCTCTGCCTCTGAATGGGAGCTGTCACCAGGGGAGGTGAAATGTGAGGGGGTGAATTTTTAGCGCATTTTGTTTGTCGATTTGTACCAGCTCGCTCAGACAGCCGAGGTGCTCCGAAATGTCAGTCCGGTACTGCAGTATCAGTATGATTAGCTTGCCCGCGCCACATCTCTTCCCTCTCATGTTATCCAGATCAATAGCAGTATTAGTGCTAGTCCCCCATTTCTGACATGAAAAAGGGGTTTTGATTTGCTCTGTTTTCTAAAAGTAAAAAGGGAATAGAATTGATTTATAGATATTCTGTGAAATGACTTAAGGAAAATAGGCCCCAATTCTTGTTTACTTTGCAGGATTTTCCTTTAAAACCAAAAAAAAAACTGTTTAGACTCACACATCATCACTTATGACCCAGTAGAAGTGTGTGGCAGTGTCTGTGTCTGCAGAGACACTGCCCTTTGCCTGTATTTTCTTATTTTCTTAGTATAATGGTTGTGTTCCGGATGTTTCTGTGATGTAACAATGGGCAATTGTGTGTAGCCCCCAGCCAGTTAAAGCACAGGGTTTGGACTCCATAAAAATTTAGCAACCATGTTAAGCCACTTTCTTCATCACTCTCCTCTGCCGTTTATCTGTTAAGAGCTTCACTTTGGCTGCATTCACACAACAGCCAGTATAGAATGGAGACAGGAGCGTGTTTATTTACGCTTTAGAACTGGCGCTGAGACAATCTGAAAATAATGTTGAACCCTACTCCCTCTCTTCATTCTCTCTTTCCCTTCCTCGCTCCCTCTCTGTCTTGGCCAGGAAGAGGAGCCATCTTTGAATGGTGTGTGTAGAAACAGCAACTGACAGATCATGCATAGTATGCCTCGGCTGAACCTGCCCCACAGATTTAACTTCATGTTACACGCTTTTCAATTCTTTCCAAACAAGATTTTATTCTCGAAAACATCCACTGAGAATCAACTGAGCCCAGAAGCTAAAAGCAGGACCAATCAGTTGACTTTGCCCAGTGTTTAGCTAATGTTGTGACTCATCGCCTCTGGAAGCTCTCAGACCCTGTGAACAACTATTAAATTAGGTGTTATGAAAATCAAATGAGGCAGGATTGTGCAACTGCATGGCTATTTTTGATTCCAGGTTATTCGGAAGAGGATTAGGACATATTTGCCCAACAATTTCCAGAAACAGAAGCCTTAACTATTGCTGTTTGAAAACCAGGGCCAGAAGTGTCTTTCATCAATGTGACATGTAAGGAAGAGTTAATGTAAGCGTTTGAGTGAAGGAGATTAATGTTGAATTTTTTTTTAAGTCCTAATTGGGCCTTTGCTAAAGAAAGGAGGCAGAATGAAGATGTTGGCAAAAGCCAGTTGGTCATTTTCACAGATACACAGAGGGAAGCAAAGCCATTCAGTGCCGGTGTTTGGTGGATCTTTAGCCTCATCCGCGGTAAAGTTTGTTCTGTGCACATATGGAGCCAGGTGGCCGAGCCTGCTGTCCCTTCACGACAGATGAGAACAGGTTTTTAGACACATTTCCCTCCAAAATACAGCGCCTAATCATTACCAATGCACCAAAAGCATACATTACAAAGGGTTGCGAAGCAGCTGACAATTAGCTAATTGAAAATGATCACAGGCTGGTAAAAGACAAAGTGGGCTTTTCAATGCCCTTTTGAAGCCCGCTTCAAATGGAGACATACACGAATGCGCATGCTCACTTCACTTGAGTTCTTTTTTTTTATTATTTGGAGGTACAGGAGCTGACTCTGAGCCTTCACTTTTTAATTAGACAGTGGACAAAGCCTTTGATCTGACCTCTCTAATGTTCCCTTCTTGTTAATCAGTGTGATCCTACAAGCCTCTCACTAGGCTCGTGTTGGATGTTCGCAGCAGTTCACTCCTGACAGTGTGCCCTCTCTCTTGCTCTGCCAGGTGAAGTGTGACCAGTACTGGCCGTCGCGAGGAACAGAGACCTACGGGATGATCCAGGTCACCATGCTGGACACTGTTGAGTTAGCCACTTACAGCGTCCGCACTTTTGCCCTCTACAAGGTACAGCACTGCCTTTTTCTCTTGCAGTTAACCGTATAGTGGGACGTGCTCATGAAGGACATGTTCTGAAAAGGTTATTGCAGTTCATCATTACTGGGGTCACATTTAAAATGTAATTTCTTATTTTTCTGAAGACAGATAAAGGCTATTATCAGTGGGCCCTTTTTTTTCGCTGCTGTAATTGGTTTTTAACATCCAAGATTTGTCTCGTGTTCTCTGACAGGCAAGAAAAGATTTCACTCTTTCACTTTGATTCATTTACTTCAGTGTCATGGTGATGTGACTGATGTTTCGTCCTTTAATTCTCCTCTCTCTTTTTCCATTACTTACTCGTAATTTATAAAATTATTATAATTTCTAATTAAATGCTAGTCTCCCGCTGCACTGCTTACTTAGTTTCAGTCAGGAATGGTGACAATGCCAAGAATCTGTTTCCCGAGAAACTGCCTGAGTTCAATTCCAAAATTATACACATTATCTGCACCTACATTTGCAGAATGATCAGAGCCACGAAGAGAACATTATGTGAAGCTATCAAAGTGATAGCACTTGAGACCTTTGCTTGAAATAGCTGCATTTCTGACAAATAAATCACCTGTGCTTTTTAGACTGTAACTGCAGAGTTTCAGCTCTCTTTCATTAAAATAGTCTGACCCTGATGTTTCAAAACAGCGTGACGAGTTGCTCTCAATAAGGCAGCCAGCTACAATTTACCATGCTACACATTGCTACAGCCACTTCACTGTATATTGTATATATTTCCAGATTGTCTACTTTATTCTTTTATTTCATTTTACTGTCTATTTTAGTGTTGTATTTATATCTTCATCTTTATCTCTTGTTTCCATTCATGCTGTATTTCTATTTCTACTTGGCACGGAGCATCTGGAACAAAAACAATTTCCCCCCAGGGATTAATAAAGTATTCTGATTCTGATGCCATGGTATCCAACTAAGCTCAGACTTTCACTTTTTCCTGCAGAATGGCTCCAGTGAGAAGAGAGAGGTGCGACAGTTTCAGTTCATGGCCTGGCCAGACCATGGGGTGCCAGAGTACCCCACCCCCATCCTCGCCTTCCTACGGCGGGTAAAGGCCTGCAATCCTCCGGATGCAGGGCCCATGGTGGTGCACTGCAGGTGGGTGTTGATTAAACAATAGCTCAATATGTGTGCATACTGTACATATACTGCTAATTTTCATCATGGATTTATTTTTCCTGGCTTGTTTTGTCCGTGGATGAAACGGAATGGTTGAGACAGTGTGTTCTTGTATCAAAAATAAGAGCCAGTACACAGTAAACAACACCACATGGAAAAGAGATGTTGAAATCTTGTTTCTTGATTCAACTTTTTTTTTTCTTCCAATGAATTTGGCTCAATAATTCTGTGTTGCGTATAATCCAGCCAGTCGAAAAGCCTCTCAGGATGCCTCTCCAATCACAAACTTTGTGCACAATCTGCAGCAAACAATTTCGTTATGGTCCAGTTCTCATGCTAGAGGGAGGAAATTACCTGGAAAATATAATGTCCAGTTTTCAGAGGAGAAGGTAATAGACATGGAAAACTTACCTCGTGGGACAATAATATTCTCTATGCACCTCGCATCTCACATTTTTGGATTTTTGTACCTTTTTTGACCACAGTCTGATCAGAATTTCTGTAGCTGTAGTTTTATCTACCACAGGTGTGCACTGATGTGTTTGTACTCAGTGGGTCTTGTTGTTGCAAACAGACAAGAGATAGTTATCTGTTATATAGTGAAACGCTAACTTATTTATCCCCTCCTCTCTGTCTCCATCCAACAGCGCGGGTGTGGGCAGGACTGGCTGCTTCATCGTGATCGATGCCATGCTGGAACGCATGAAGCACGAGAAGTCTGTAGACATCTACGGCCACGTGACTTGCATGCGCGCCCAGAGGAACTACATGGTCCAGACCGAAGACCAGTACATCTTCATCCACGAAGCCCTGCTGGAGGCCGCCACCTGCGGAAACACTGAGGTGCCGGCACGTAACTTGTACGCCCACATCCAGAAACTTACCCAGCCCGCACCCGGTGAGACGGTTACTGCCATGGAGCTGGAGTTCAAGGTGAGCCTTAAGACAAGTATAAGTTAATGTGATCCAGTGTAATAAACTGACTTTTAATGTTTAGCAGTACTGTAGTTGACTCCTGCTAGATGTAATGGAGCATTTAACTCAACAAAAGAGCTTTTTCTGATTTATACTGCACTAAATAGTTCACAGAGGTGACATTGTGACATTCTATTGATGTAATGTGAGTTTTTGTTAATAATTCACAGACATTCAAAAAATAACGTCAGTATTCTGCATGTTTTTCTGAAGCACCAGCTCGTCAAAAGGGCGTGAGACTGCAGTTGCGATTTCTGATCTTCTGGTCAGGGTGTCGCTATTGCACCGAGCGATCACATAGAGCTCGTTTGAAATCATTAATTCGCCAAATAAGGTGATGCACAGGAATTCTGTCTCTGTGACATCGGTGCTGAGACATCCCAGCAGCTACGGTAGAATCACATGGACCAGAACAAACACACAGAGCAATCCAAACACTTCAACAACACACATACACGTGGAGAAATACAGAATGACTGACACTCGCGCACACATACAGCTGGTGTTCAAGGTGACTCGCAATCACACGCACACCTTCTGTCAATAGCCATCGACTGTGATGTTATTACACACTTTCCTCCCAGCGCGGCTCTGCCATTAGCCCTCTTATGACCATGATCCATTCTGTTTGAAGTGATAATAGCATCTACACTCCTGCCAACGACTGAGAATGAAAGAGTGAGAGAATGATTGCGGCGTATGTGGGGGCCACAGCCTCCGTGCCCACACAGTCTGTCCACAACACACACACACAAATTATACCGGAGTAACCATGACTGTCCATACACACTCCTGTGCTGTCCATCTGTGCTCTGACCACTGCCAACACTGAGCTTGTCACGCCTACAATCCTCCAAGCCCTGGAACTCTATGGGAGAGAATCCCGTTGCATTTAGTTATACCTACCAGCAGACCATCCTACTCATCTCGACAGAAAACCAAAATACAGACTTTTGACAAGGCAGCTTTTCAGACGTCTTTGTTTGTTTACTCCAGGTCACAGGTCACTCATTTCTTCCCTCCATCTCTCTCCCCTGTCTCGGTTCTTCCCACCTTTCATTAAACAGAGACTGGCCAACTCTAAAGCCCACACGTCACGCTTCATCAGCGCCAACTTGCCCTGCAACAAGTTCAAGAACCGCCTGGTCAACATCATGCCTTTTGAGTCTACCCGCGTCTGCCTGCAGCCCATCCGTGGCGTCGAGGGCTCAGACTACATCAATGCCAGCTGCATCGACGGCTACAGGTCAGTAAAGAACTCTCTGAGCTGAATACAATGAATGAGCTTAAAGTGCTGACTTTGAGATTTAAAGGACAGGGCAGCATCATTCTGTTTATCTTACTGTCAACATAATCACACAAAAAGACCTGAATCAACAATGCATTAATCAATCTCTCAATGTTTTCTAACTTACTACTCAAGTTCTCAACCCCGAGCCTTGTTGTTCCTACTGAGCATGTAAATCTTGAAAAATGAGTCACAAATATGCAAATTCCTTTTTCTTAAAAAAAAACAAAACTCCTAAATGGTTGGCTATCGTAGTTTTTAGCATATGTTAGTTAATGGGAATAAATACAGTATTTTTTGAGAAAGTGTTTTCAGTGACCACTTAATTAATTTTAGTAGAGTAAATTATGTAATGCAGCAGGATGGTATATGTGGCATTGACTCAAAATAAACTAGTGTTTGTGAAAAATGAAAAATGTGCCACATTGGTGTGTTTATGAACACAAATTGTGCTTAATGGCACAAAGATATGAGCTATATCAGGCTTCATGTACACAGACAATACAAAGATACTAATATGGATGTCTTTTAATAGGACCACCCTTATCCTTTTTGTGATATTGTTTGAGTATGTCCACATTCAGTTTGTGGTAACTGCGAAAGACCCTTTTCTGAACATAATCCCCCAATTTCACACAAGGCAACATGACAATGATCACAAATATGCAAAGTCCTACAAGGCATCTGTTTTGTGAGCACAGTTTCATTTAACCTGTTTTACCAGGAATAGTCCTATAAAGATTCTGAATCTCTTTTAGATGAGAGTCCTGGCTAAGGCAGCAGCATGAAATAGTAAGACATCTGTCAATCCAACTGAGCACTTCGGACCAGACTGAAGGCAAAAAGTGAAGATGGTTGCTGTACACTCCTGGCAGAGCATCCGGAGAAGATACATATAAGTGTCTGCTGATGTTAATGAGCCGTAGACTTCAGGCAGACATTGATTGAACAGGACTTGCAACTTCATTTTAAATGCAATTACTTAATTTAGGTCCATGATAACTTTTCCAATTACTCTCTGTCTTCTGAAACAAGGCTATAATCCTTCAATTAAATCGGAAAGTCTGTATTTGCAGCAATTTTTTTTTTTCATATCCAACGTCCTGGAGTACGGAGCTACAGAGCCAACCCTCACTGTCCTCACACATTCCTGGCTGCACTGAATTTGACAGATCTGCAGGTGTTTTGTGGCAGATTGTTACAGGTGTGAAAAATACAGTAGATTTTCACATTCACTAGATAAAAATGTATGGGAGGAGACTGAAGATGAGTCCGCAGTGGGCAGTATCCAGCTGCAAGAATCACCCTCGGCTCTGTCAATGTGGCTCTCATCCGCTGCACTGCAGCCGCTTTCATATGGAAGCTACTGCATGTCCTCGTGTGCTCTGTGAGTCCAAATTGCTTCAGAGAGGAAGGAAGATGAAAAGGCGGCCTCTGTTTTATATCTATATAAGTATGAGGCAGAGACAGACAGCGCTGACACTTCTGTGGTTGAAGTGTACAGCGAGGGGATGGATTTAGCCGGCCTGAAATGCCAACCAGTCCATGTGGAGTTCTGCTTCATACCGGACCGTGACAGAGACAACACCTCCACCCCCTCCCCCCCCAACTCCCTCCTCTTTCTCCAGTCGTGTTGTTAATGAGAAGTTGCTCTGCAGAGGCCAACCCTCTATTGTTGCTGTGTAAATAGCATAATTGCAACAAGAGAGAATCGTAATGAAGTGTGTTTTCCAAACCCTCTCTTTCCTTTTTTTTCTCTCTCCTCTGTTCTCTCTTTTCCTTCCCTTTCCCTCTTTATTTTTACCCCGTTCTATCTCTGTCTCTCTCTGTTTTCCTCTTCAGCCTGTCTTCTTCTCACCTCTTTCCTCACTCTTTGGCTCTCCTCCCGCCCTCATCTCACACTCGCCATCTTAATTTTCCATTCAGACATCATGGCAGACACAGACATATCCGGGTGGGGACCTGTTGTGTGCACCAGTGGCTCTGTGTGATTAAGCCGCTTTTAAAGCCCGAGCATAAATAAAAACTAAACAGGGGCCTCCAGTGCCCTTCACCCCAGCTCCTTCAAGAAAAGCCAATAATATGCTAAGCTAATGAGAGGCGAGCCATTGATTCCAGCTATGCTATCAGGGGCACGAGCCCTGGATATGCTCCGATGCAGGCTGGAGTTTTAGCATTGTAATGAGGTTGAAATGAAACACTATGTCCTCAAGCACTGCAGTCATGTGGGATGATGTGCAGAGTGCTTTGTGCTGTTTGGCAGCGCACTCATCAGGACACTGTGTGCAGAGAAGTCAGTATTGTGTGATACGGTTAGAATTGTTTTTGTTTTGGCTAGGGGCTGTTTTATGGCGAGGTTGGAGGGGTCCACCCTATCAATTTGAAATTTAGCATTCATCCCCTGCTTAGCTTCCCTCCCCTTTCTTCCTCCTGTGTCCCTATATCCTCGTTTCCCTTCAGTCTCTTCCTCTCACTCCTCCTCCTCAGCAGTCAGCCCTACTTTGCACTCTGATGACCAGCTGGAGAGAGCAGCGCTCACTCTTTTCATCTCCTCACGTTTTTCCCTCTCTACATATTCTCCCTCTACTTTGTACATCTCCTCTCTTTACTTTGCATTCCTCTTTCCCCCTTTTTCATCTTTTTAATTTGATTCCTCACTCCGTTGCCTTCCCCTCCTCGTGTGCCATCTCCTCTCTTCTCTCCACCAATCTGTTGTTTCTTTATTTGTGCGAGCGAGGCCCGGAGCATATTCTAATCTCTCGGTTCCACATTAGTGCCTCGCCTGCAGCACCTTCATTAGTTGTTCAGCCGTGGCTCAGTGTGTGACTGAGTGTGTGCGTGTGTGTTGCCCCGTGTCTGACTATACATGCAAAACTAAAGGCACGCATACGTCGGTACACCTGGATGCTTACATGTGCTGCAGACATGTGAGCGTGTGCGTGCACGATGCTGATGCGTGCGTTTCGTGTTGGAGTACTCAGTTCCCTCTCGCTCTCTCTCTCTCTCCCTCTCTCTCTCTCTGTTGATCAGTGCGCTGCTGCCACCTGCTGCTCGACAAAGAAACTGCTGTGCTGGACCAAAGTCACGTAGGACACCAGCACAGCTCTGGCACCTCAGTGGATGAGCTCATCTCTAGTTTAGTGAGCATATCGAGTGCTCTCTCTCTCTCTCTCTCTGTCTCACTCTCTCTCTCTCGCTCATTCTGTGTTGTGTTACAGAGAGGAAGGAGGAAGAAGTAGAGGATCTGTTCAGGCTTGAAAAGCTTAGTGATGATGATTGTTGCCATGGATTATTTGCTTTGCACATTAAACATGTAGGGATTTGTCTTGTTGGCATTAGGTTAGAGACTTTTTTGACAAACAGTGCAAGGACAAAAATACCCTATACTAGGTCTGTAATGAACCGTTGTTTTAATTATTGATTCATTTGCTGATTATTTTCACTATTCCTTTAAATAGTTCAGTCTGTAAAATGTCAACAGATTGTGAAACATGCCCAAGTGATTCCAAGTGGCGTCTTCAAGTTGCTTCTTTTGTCTCAGTCAACAGTCAACAAAACGAAAGACTGTTCATTTACGATCATAAATGACAAAGAAGGCAGCAAATCCTCACATTAAAGACGCTGGAAACAGAAAAAATGCCTGAAAGGATTCATGGATTCACATAATAATGAAAAATAAACAGCTTTCCTTTGCTCAACTATTGGATTAATCAACTAGTTGTTTACTCTACAAATGAAATTGCAGCTGAAAGCTTTTACCTCACATGGTTGATTCTCCTTCCTACAAGTCATGCTACTGTAGGTTCCTCATCTATAAATGTCCAACAGATATTATGTGTTACTTTTTATAGACAATACAACAACGGAGTAACACAGAGAGCTTCTCTTCAGCCCTTGAATTTTATTTGAATACATTTTTATCTGAAAGTATTTGAACACTTTATATGATATCAGTTTTGTTGCATGTCTTATATCTTAGCTGTTATTACATTTTTGCAGTTCAGATCGGATGGAAAGCCTTTGCTTCTCCTGAGCCAAGCACTCCTTTATCATTTAATCGTTTTCTGCTTATTGCTTTGTGATGTGCTTTATAATACCAGCTGTAAAAGCACCATAAAGTTAACAATTATTATGTCTAATGTTTAATGCCTCCTCTGTGTGGTGTTACGTCTTCAGACAGCAGAAGGCCTACCTGGCCACACAGGGCCCGCTGGCCGAGACCACTGAGGACTTCTGGAGGATGCTGTGGGAGCACAACTCCACCATCGTCGTCATGCTGACCAAGCTACGAGAGATGGGACGGGTAATACATAAACACATTCTCTACATAAATACCTGTAAGGTCATTGAACCAGCCCAGGGAATGATAACAAACTCTGCTCAGTTCAACTTAGTTACTCCGTCACACTGCTCAAATATTAATTCATTTCAACCCTGAACAGTAACTATGGTTGAAAGTCAACTCTCTTATCACCATGGCTGGAATGTCTCTTGGTTGAAACTACCACGCGACTGCGTCAGATTTTTCAGCAACTGGTTGCATTCCAAGTGCACTGATAATTCCCATACTGCATGACTGCACCACACACTATGAAAACTTTGATCTGTTTGGTTACAAGGGAGCTAAAACAGTGATTTTTAACTTTTTCTTTAGCAAACTTTACACCGTGACCCTGAAGAAAGTTTACAGATTTTGGGTGTCATAAGGCACCACAAACAAGCCACGGAGTGAATTCTAAAAAGTAGTTTGACATTTTGTGATATACACCTGTTTGATTTCTTGCCCAGAGTTGCATAAGAAAATCAATACCTCTCTTACAGCTGTCTATTAAATATAAGGTTCCAGCCAGGTGAATGCAAGCTTTATGCAATTTCCCCCATGGGGATCCATTAAGTATTTCTCATTCGGATGTCTGATTGTGATTCTTAGAAAACACTAGAAAAACGGGATCCGGCTCATCTGGATTCCTTGTTGCATGCCAACGCCAAATGTATACCTTGAACCCTCGTTTCTAATCTTTATGCCCAGCTAAAATAACTAGATTTTGGCTTCAGCTTCATATACTTTATGGAGAAAAATCAAGAGGTTTAAGCGTAATCACCCAAAACTTCAGACTATTCCTTTAAAGAAATAACATCAGTGCAATGATCTTGGTACCAGTTTGAGATTAAACTCGTAATATCTTTGATTGAGTTGTTCTTTTATGATTATGCAGGTGATTCAAACAGCACTCAACTGCATTTTATAGCTTTTATCACCCTCTCATCCATAATCACAATTTCGGAAAAAAGCCCTCATGCACATCATCGCAGTAGTTAAGCACACAACAAATTATGTAAATATTTTCCCATGAATAAGACAATAATTCAAAACCACAGATCAATCTCTCCTCAATTTTCTTTTTGCAAGCAGAGACCTTCTCATGCCTCAAAATGACTAATCACTTACAGACAGCCTACTAATAATATCCTGCACTTCTGCATCAGGCAGCCATTTTATAAAAATCAATTTTTCCTCCTGGATGTGTTGGTAAAAAGATTTGTCAAATATAGGCACTTAAAATGTATGCCTTCCTCTTCTTCTGCAGGAGAAGTGCCATCAGTACTGGCCAGCAGAGCGTTCAGCCAGGTACCAGTACTTCGTGGTGGATCCAATGGCTGAGTACAACATGCCCCAGTACATCCTCAGAGAGTTCAAAGTCACAGATGCCAGGGTATGTTGATTTCACTCTGTGCGTGTGCGAATATTTGTGGGTATGTCCTTGTGTGTGAGGGGATGGGGAGAGGGTGCGAGGATTGATTGGCATTTTACACAAATACCACCATCCAACCCAAATCCATCTTAATTTTAGGTTTTCATACAAATGCTGACAGTCGCGCTAAGTGTTAAGAATTATACCGACTGTGATTTCAAGGTAGAGATGATCAGAACGTGTCCCGTGTTATTTCTCCTGACAGGTTGACATCAAGTGAATGCACCATCAAACATGTTTACCCGGATTTAGTAGCAGTATGCCTGCTCTATGCATTGTGTGTGTGTGTGAGTGTGGCTCTGTGTGTGTGTGTGTGTGTGTGTGTTTGTGTGTGTGTGCGTGTGTGTGCGTGTTTCAAGATCACTGTGAAAATACATGAAAAGCATAGCCTCCAGTCCCTGAGGGCCAGTGCTGCTACTCCCTGTGATGCAGTAGTTTCAATGGGCTATAAATATACTTTACTGTCATCAGAAGGCCCACAGCGCAGCAACACTCTAATCCCACATCCACCCCTTCATTCACATATAGATATATATACAGTATGTTCGTGGAAAGAGAGATAAATGCAGCAATCAACTCGTAACATGTACAAAGAAACGTTTAATTTAACTTATGTTGCAGCGTTGTGTTCGTCAGCGCTGCTCCTCGAGCGCCTCAGACCTGCTAGATTTCTCCTACACGACCATCAACTGTTTTCATATTGTACACGCAGGTGTAAATTAGAGGATTAGATGGCTGCAGTGAAAAAACAGCAGGGTTATGGTACTTTTGGACCTCGGCTGAGAACCTGTGCTGTGGTGTTTTATTTGTCGAGTGCGTATTAGAGCAAAGGTCACGGGTAGAGAGATAGATTGAAGCATCAGAAAAAAAGCTCAGTAGAACTATGCAAACGAGACGCATCACCTACTCGTACGCGTTCTTCTTATGAATGCACTGTGTCACTTAAATGTACTTAAAGTCCTTATTCTGCTGCCACTCAGGACGGCCAGTCCAGAACAATCCGCCAATTCCAGTTCACCGACTGGCCCGAGCAAGGAGTGCCAAAAACTGGAGAAGGCTTCATTGATTTCATCGGACAAGTGCACAAAACCAAGGAACAGTTCGGACAGGACGGACCAATCACTGTACACTGCAGGTAAAATGAAGCTATAAAATGAAGACAAACCTGCTGCTGCTGAGCTTCATACATGCATGCAAATGTTGCCGTTTTGATTTCGAAGCAGTAGAGTTCTCATAACTGTCCCTGCACTTGCAAATGGCATATAATCTGCGTTCCACATGCACAAAGTACAAGCAATTGAGATAATGACAGAGGAGTGCACCTCTGCACTTTGGTCCTTAACATTTCTAGATCACCAGGTATAGAGAATCACATCTAATTGAGGTTTCCACATTTAAAAACTTTTCAAACTATTACCCTGGCACCTGGCTAAAAGTAATGCAGTCTAGTACATAGAGGCGGGAATCACACAGTGACTCACGGTGCAATATGATTCACGATATGTTGCCCACGATAAGGATGGTATCATAATACAGTGATTTTGCGATAATCAATAGTTTGGGAGACAATCATCTAATGATACATCACAGTATCTGTCTGAACTGAAGAATATGATAAATATAGATGTTTGGCACCAATGCATTGATAATCTTATTTTAAGACTATATCGCTATTCTGTCTTACCCTAATGAAGGATGAATGTTTATTTTTTTGTTGAAACTCTTTTGTATGTGTGTAATTGTAATGTTAATTATGAGGCTGTAGATTGTGGTGAATTGTATACACGCTGCATTACATTATATATTATATATATTATAAATCATGTCAGGTGCTTACAGAGAACAGACTTCTTCCCAGTGCATTTTCTATTAAAACCACATTGTAGTTAGGCTTTCTCATTTAGAGCAACTTGAAATTAGTACAATGAGCTTTGATTTCTTCATTTTGAACATTATAGTCATAAAGAGTTAATGAGCCTTGAGCAGCAGATGTGATAAAGACTTCTGTGTGTGCTCCTCAGTGCTGGGGTGGGCAGGACCGGAGTCTTCATCACCCTCAGCATCGTGCTGGAGAGGATGAGGTACGAAGGAGTGGTTGACCTCTTCCAGACAGTGAAGACACTTCGCACTCAGCGGCCTGCCATGGTGCAGACAGAGGTAAGAACAACTGTTTACACTCAGTATCCCACCGTGACAGGATGGTATTTCAAAGTCAGCGGTGTATATTTTATTTCTTGATGTTATCTAAAGTGTTCTTCTTTGACTTCCTGACAAATTTGTCTTTAGAAGTTTTAGAGGTACTTCAGACATATTACCGCAAACTTATCCGGTGCTATCACAGAGATCCAGTGTGAAATGTTGTTCAAATCAAGATAAAATAAATACAAAAAATAGATAAATAAATCTAATTAAACAACAAGCAGGCAAAGCATCTTGAAGGCATATTAAAGGAGACAGTCATGGAGTTCATAAACATTTTCAGTTAAAAAAAAGGAGAGAAGAAAGTAAATGCCTTCAAGTTAATGAAGTCATCTCATTTGTCTCTCCAGTGCATACAGCTTTAATTACTACAGCTTTAGTTATAGACAAGAGTCACTTCCTTACTTCAACACAGCTCACGACATCCTCTATCTGTAGACAGATAAGGAAAAACACTGCAAAGGGATGCCTCGTCATGGACAGACAGACAGACAGACAGACAGACAGACAGACACGCAGTAGATGTCACGTGTACAGAACAGACCAGAACAGCAGAATTACAGATATGCTTAGTGATAATCCAGAAGCTTCATTGAGCTCTCTCCTTCTTCTTCTTCTCCTCTCCAGGACCAGTACCAGTTGTGCTACAGGGCAGCGTTGGAATACCTGGGGAGCTTTGACCACTATGCAACATAACCACTCCCACCGAGCAGCCTCCCTGGTCAAACCTCTCAGGAGTGTGCCAAGTGTCCCATCTCAGCCACCATCCACTCACTTGACCCCCTCAAACCCAAACCCCTCCCCCGCAGCTACCGGTGGGGGGGAGGAGAAAGGGACGCGCTTTGAGAACCCGCCGACGGGCTCAACCAATCACAGAGATCCACGCCGACTTAACCAACATCATGAGATTTTGCTTTAAGAATAATAACAGGAACATTACAATGACTCTGACAAATATGACAACTCTTGTACAGATGCGACAGCGCAGACCGGCAGCTCGCCTCTCTGCTCTGTCGAAGCCAAACCTCCCTGATTGTCAAAGGCTACTGGTAGCACTAAGAGAGCATTCTCTCTGTTTTTATGTTAATTTTATTGTCATATTATGATTCATTACGTCAAATGTTATTGTTTAGTTTATTTGTTGTTTTACATAATCATTTTAACATCAGACATTTCTTCTGTCTTAAACTGCCCAGCATAGGGCGCGCATTATTTTCATTATATATTTTCGGTACTTTTTGTTTTTTTATTTTTATTCTAGGGTACTTTAGCACAAGGGACATGTATTTTTAACACGTTCCTAGATACTAATACAGGAGGACCACTGTTCTCTGAGCTGCTGTCGGATTTCTTTTGTCACATTATCTTTTTATTCATATTATGCGTTTTATTCATTGTCGGTCTTACACAGTTCAATATCTCCGTTCAGAAAAAAACAAAAAAATTGCCTTTTCACTCGCTGTTTTCGACAGAAAAAAAAAATCAACTTTAAAAAATTGATTTCAGAGCACACTAGCTAAAAGTTTGTCCTTCTGTAAACATGGTAGCTAGTTATAAAAACAAAAAGTGAATCAGCTAACAAGAGACTAAATCAGAGGTGTACAGAAATGGAAAGCACATGATTTCTACGTTTTTTGCGTCTTGTTTTATTGTTCATCAGAAGCCTATGGCATTGAGGCCTTCATGCTCCACAGCGGAGAACTTACCTGAGGAAAACAGACTTTTATACCCAAAGGGTAGTTGACAGAAAAATAAACTCCCTGATCTCTGAATATTGTTGCTCTTCAAGTCCCTCCCATCTCCTCACTGCCCATTAGCCTGGTCGGTTTTGCTGGAGATGAACCACACAGGACGGAAGGGAGAGGAAGTGGTTTCATACGGGCCGAGGAGCAGAGCCATGAACGCTGGCACCTGTACAGAATCAACCATTCCTACCAGAAGGGAAAGAGACTCAGCCCTTTGAACTGAAACCTGATATTATTTTATACAGAAATAGAACTATAAATATATATATATATATAATTATGATTGATTATATATATGTACAATTACATATAGATATATACACAGCTTCAAAGGTATATTGTTAAAAAGGATTAATTCTGCTGATCTACCAACCCTAGAGACTGCAGAGAGCCTGCTGTCCTAGAGTGTGTATTAATGGAAACACCATTGTATCTACTGTACTACCATAGTAACTTTGACAGCTGGTTGTCCGTCTGAATGAGGAAAAAACAGCACAAACCCCCCCCCCACCCCAATCCACCCATCATAAATGGACAACTCCTCGCTCAGCGCGGGGGCCATGGCACCACTCAAGCACACATCTTCTCCCACACGAGCCGCAGGAGGGGGAGCGCCGGATCCAGAGAGGCCTAAAAAACGCGATGGTGGAAGCGGCGGCGGTGGGAGGGAGGGGGGACTTGAAAAAACGCTGGCGAAAAACTAAAATGTTCATTTTTACCTTGTGAATGCTTAGTGCTGTAGGGGTTCGATCTGTTGTACACACAGTCTGTTTTCTATTTGTTGATAAAGAACTGGAATTTAAAAAGAAACTGTTGATGAAAAAGAAAAAACATTGATGTTAATAAAGTTAAATAATTGGGTTTTTGTACAAATTCTGGCTTGTATGTTTTTTTGTTTTGTTTTTTTTTTATCCTGTAGTTTACAAAATGTGTGAAAGTTGAATTATTAACTGATAAATACTACAGTACAAGTACAAGTTTGCTCATTTGCCTTTTGGACAACCAGGAAACTGTTTCTGCATTATCACCACTTTCCAGTCACGTTGTACTTTCATTCAAGGCATTTTTAAGACCGTCTTGTTCCAACTGCTGCTACTGAAGGTTCAGACACTTGCCAGTGTGTGTTTGTGTGTATGCCAGGGTGTCGGAAAGATATCCATCACCTGAAATGTTTTTAAGAGGTACCCAAACTCATTTTCTGACTCAGAATTGGATTGTAACTCATGGGATCCCATGTAAACACGCTCTTATTTGTCAAGTATGGAATCATTTTTGACAAAACAATCTTAGCTCAAGGTCCACCTACTATTTAAAGAGCACTCCTATGTTCCCAGCATCCTATACTCACAGGGTCTAAATTTTAATTCTTTAATTGCTCCCTGGGGACAATTGAATTTTTTTCATTTAACTGAAATTCCCAGAGATTCAAGTTCAGTGTTCTTTGCTCCTGGGGTGCTCAGTTTCTAGGGTCATATGTGAACACAGGGTACAAGTCCCCAGGTTTCTATGTTCCCAGGGTCTAAGTTCTGACTGTCCTACGTTCCCACATTCCTATGTTCCGAGGGTTATATGTTCCCACGGTCTAAATTCCCATGTTTCATGTTCTCCGGGGTCCTATGTACTCGGAGTGCTAAGGTCCGAGGGTCTGTGTTCCCCAGTTCAATATTCTATTAGTACACATTAACCCTCCTTTTGTGTTTCAAGTTCAAATCTAGTTATCCAGTTTTTCTTATTGAAACCTCGGTTCAAAACAGCTCCATACACACAGCAGAACTTCCGGTCATCACTTTAGGGTAATCCTAACATCTTTTTCAGGAGTGCCGGGGAACAAAAGACGCTGGAAGAGCACAAACTGGATGTAAAACTGGGACACATAGAACTCTGTCATGTTTCCATTATGTGCTATGTAGATTTGGGGAAAACAGCACCCCGGGAACGTATGAATGATCCACTATCACCAGGGCTTTCTCCCGCATCTCACAGTCTTGAACAACAGATGGAGTGTGCTCAGTTGTCATGGCGATGGCTCAGTTATCATCAGTAATTATTTCATTTCAGCATTTTCACCTAAAAGAAAATGTGCTCTTCTGACTGGTTTGAAGTGGGCGGAAGTCTGGAGAGGGATGATGTCACCGTGGACCAATCAAGAGTTTATGGTTGGAAACCACTGTCAATCAAATCTGATCAAATCACACACATGCGATCTCTCTGAAGTGCCCCTGTAATTACTGGATATTGCCGCCATTTTATGTGAAAGTCTGATTTCTCGGTGTGAAATGTATCCGCCACTCGGCGTCCTCAAGAAATCCCACAAGGGAATGAAGAGGTAGCGTCCAACGAGCGCACACTGCTTTTGGCGAGCAACCCCACAATGAAATGCATCTCAGTAGGTGGACGGGGGGGGAAAAAATGAAAGAAGACTCGAAATGATGATCAGAGGCCGACTCGGGATCTTTTGAGGGGAAGGGGCGGGAAAAGCAGGGGCGCCAGCTGTATGAGGTGGTGAACCAGCGTGCAGAAAGCCATGAGGCCGACAGTTGTGGAGGATGTTGCCTCTGAAAGAGCGCTAAATACCTTCGTAGTGTTGATACAGAGAGATTAAGTGACTGAGGGAGTGTTTAAGGACACACACACACATCACACCCGCACAGCTCGGATGACGCAGATTTGTTGGGTTTTTGAATATTTTCTTGGTTTATATCAGAACCACAGATGTTTTTTTGCCAATTTTGTGTGTGTGTGTTTGATATATATATATATTTTTTAAGTTTCCTTTTGTCGCCTCTGTTTCTCCATGTGGGCTGCTGTGCTCATAGCGAGGCTCACTTGCTCACTTGCTAACTTGCTCAGTCTGCGTCTCACCAGCAGCCCACACTGGGGAAAAAAAAACAAAAAAAAAACAAAAAACATTGGCGTGACTGTGTCTGTGGAAAAGCCTGAAAAGGTTTGGGTTTGTATATTTATCCTACATATAATGATTGTTGAACATGTGGAGGGAAGCAAACGGGGCACCTACATACTCTCATGTAAATCGTGTTTAGTCGTCGCTTTCGGCATGTGGGAATGATTCATGCAGTGGCAGTAATAGGCTGAATTATCTCGAGACCGAAGCTCGCAAGCGGAATGCGAAGCCGGATTTAAAGGATGTGATGTTGTTCTAACATCGTAACATAGCTTGGGAGTCTCATAATGTCATAAATGTGACCTCGCATTTAGGAACTCACACCTCTAATGATGTTTGTCATTTGTGTGTAATACCGACACTTTGCTGTGGTCTCTGATGTGCAGACAGGTTTTTTTTTTTGTTATCATTTTACTTTGGCAGTGAAAATATTCTGTTTATGACAGCTAATGGTTTGTTTACATGACAGTTTTTCCTTGTTACGAGCCGTGTGAGGCGGAATTCTAGCCCGCAGCATTTTACAAAATGTTGTTTTTGGATGCAGCAGAACCAACATGTCACCGCGGCCGCACGAACCGTATCCAGGTGCATTTTTCGTCTTCATTGAGTAGTAACATCTCCATCCAGTCTGCTGCTCTTTTCCTCGGCACTTGTCTTTATTTCGGCCCGGGAAAAAAACAGTCCGAACAACAGCACAGCTCAGTGACCTGCTCTCAGCTCTTCCAGGAGACACCATGAGTAATCCGATTGGGTAAGAAAAAGAAAAAAAATTGAAAGCATATGGCTGACTAATCTACATTGCAGTGCACCATGATGCTGAGTCATGTGCTCTTGTAGAGATGATGCACAATCTGCCCGAGATGCAGAGGAGCGTGAAGGCGAGTTGCTCCGCGTGAAGATTAAAGCCCAGTTGGAGGATTTGTTCACCGACAGCCACCTGGCAGAGGACGGCTTCCTGCTGAAGCATGTGAGGAAGAACAAGCAGGGCTACGTCAGCCTCAAGCTCCTCACTTGTTTGAAAAAGGTAAAAAAGAAAAGAAAAAAAAAGAAGAAAAAAAGCAAGATTTCATGTGCTTTCTCTGGTGTTTACATTCCTTCAGTTTGAATAAAAACAATAGCGTCAAATGCAAACAGAGCTGCATTTCCCCACTGTTTGTCACAGATAAAGGTCCTGACCACTGACTGGTACATGACTCTCGCTGGAGCAGAGTGCTCACAGGTTCTGGAGGTGAACGACGAACGCACCAAAGTGAGGCGGGTGAAGCCGCTCCCCAAGTGGCTGCTGTGCTCCCCCACCAGCAAGCTCCTTCTCGTCTACAACATTTCTGCAGAGGAAAGCAAAGGAGACGGCCTGGAGCACTGCTCACTCTCAGAGAGGCTCCTCCGGAAAGTCAGCGCTCACGGCGACGTCGCCTCGGTCCGGATCCTGCAACCCGGCAAGGAGCTCCCCAAGGAGCTGCAGTGCTACGCCAAGCGCCATAGAGAGCTCGGGCAACACTTGTGCGCCGTGCTGAAGTTCGATCATTTGGATACGGTTCGCAAGGCCTACAGAGCCTTGAAAACGGAGGAGGAGAAGTCGAACGGTGAAGGCCTGTGTGTTGTACCTTTGGGATTCCAGTCGGTGCAGCACAACAGCAAGGACGAACAATCAGAGGAAAACAAAGAGGACCAAACTGGCACATCCCGGGCAAATCCACTCGAAACCCCGGAGGTTTCACTCCAGGAGGAGCCCTCCTCCTCGCCGGTTAAAGTTTCAGATGAGGCGCCAGGCACGTCTCAGCCTCAGGCGTACCCAGATAAGTGCACGCAGAGAACCTTTGAGCAGACCTCTGCCAGCTTTAACGACGAGACCTTCACTGGTTTCACTCAGAGGTACAGCAGGAGGAGCTGGTGCTCTGGAGACTGTGATAAGGAGAACTCTCAGAGCCCGTGGGTGCTCAAGCGCAAGTTTGCAGCCAGCGCACTGAACCCCAAGGTGCACCTGAACCGCCCCCCCTTCATCCAGCGGGTGCTGCGTCAGCCCTTCGGCCCTGATGGCACCGAGGGCTTTCGGAGCAGACACAGAGCGTCAGCCCTCAGGCTGAATAACAGTGGGGAATTCATGGAGCAACAGTATACCACGACAATATAAAAGCTGATCAAGATGATAACATATTTGCATTACATAATAAAATCTATTTAATCTTTGACGTCTGTGGCTGAGAGATTCTGAATTCAGGGTTGCGTGTGGTTGTTCAGCAGGGACAGACGGGGGCAGCATTTAGCTGCGCTCACAGCCGTTCATTTCTACACTGGCTGCGTCTTATTCATCGAGCTGTCGCTGCGTAGGAAGTAAATACAGTGCTTTGCATGCAAATAGACTAAAACAATATTAGCTGGAGGTACAAATTGTTACACAGACTGCAGTCAAAGTGTCTCTCAGTCAACACGGCCCTTCTAGAAACACCCGTGACCTCAGCTCCTCTGGTCACAGCTGGGAAATTGCATTGTATATTTGTTCTCGGGCCAGGGTGGGTTTACCTTGTTGCTACTTTCTCTCCTGGAAGGAGGTGTTGTCTTTCAAACATGACACAGCTCAGGAAAGGCCCTCATTGTCTCGCAGCATCTCCCTCACAAAGTGCCTGTTTAGTAGTTTTCCACTCGCCGAGATGACATTTGGCTGAAGGCTTCTTGTCCAATCTTGGAACCGCAACTTGTGCAAGACGAGGGAGGTAGCAACATTTGTGCCTTATTTCCAGCCTTTCTAATGACACCTCGACTGGAATGGTGTGTTTATAGTGTGACTGATTGAGGGCTTCCTTAAAATCTTGCCCAAACCTAAACAAAATGTGTTTCTTCACTCATCCACGCCCAGTGGAAAAGCTTCAATCTGATGTGTGTGTGACTCTATCAGATTTAAATTGGAAACACACTTTGTTGTTTTTTGTCTCTTGTATATCCTGGAACGTCAGACCGTCGTCATGACTAATGTAATCCTAGCTGTTGAGTGAAATTTCGCAGTGTAAACGTATCAAGTGTTCACTCTTATTGTCTCTGACTTGATTTAAGCAATTAACAGCTGTTGGGGATTTTTATTGCAGCCGAGTCTGGTCTGCGAAAAAGCTTCACACATCTGCGAACAATATGTATAGAGGAGAAACGTTTCTGCCCAGTGTCAGGAAATGTTTGCGTGCTGATAGCTCCTTTTTCAAGGGTAGAAAAGCACGATATCCCCTGTTAACTCGCAGTTGTTGTGTTTTCACACAGCGCTCCTCTGGCCTGTAATTGAGGTCTATGTAAAACAAGTTAGTTGAAATAATTCTCGTGTTTTCTTAGGGGTTGTTTTTTTTTTTTTTT
>CAEMYA010000024.1:10630010-10696235 GCA_903131615.1 Diplodus sargus
CCCCCTTTTTTTTTTTTTGCAGAGTTGCACCTTTAATCGTTTGAATAATTGAGAAGACAGGGGCAAAACGTTCGTCTAAAAATATAACTGTGACACTCCGAGAGGAGCAAACTCGATGTGCTCACCATGAGCATTTTTCTGAAGTGATGATCCCTCCTCACTAAGCCCATATCATACGTAGAGATTATACTGTGTCTATCAGAGCCCCAAGAGGCCGGATAGAGGTTAAGCCTGAAGTCAACTGAGCTGTTCAACTTTCATAACCTGCCATAGCTGGTTATAACTGCAGCAAAACTGAGAGGGGAGGCTGAGCTGATGCACCGCTCCCCGTCGTCTCATCGGGATTTCCTGCACAAATATACATCGTGCATGCAAACAATTCATATCTGAGTCTCCTGAAGAGAGCAGAGGCTTATAAAGATCTAATATGTCATATTTCAGATGTTTGCACTTGCTTGTACTTGCTCGCGTGGGTCAAATTGTTAAAGTGGTAGTCACCGTGTGCCAGATGGCACCTTTTTGTAACAGCAACATCAACATGTTAAACATGGGTTAAGAGGCGATGCTCCCGTGGTAAAAGAGGATCTGGCATAGACAGATTAGCAGCCAGAATAGCAGCTCACGGACTCTTTTTTAGAAAGTACCTGAGACAGCATCAATCTTTCTCCGCCAGCTCGCACCATAAAAATGACGAGGGGCCGGCGATTTCCTGCCGAGCCTCATGTAACCTCTTTGTGAGAAAGGGGGCTATTTGAAGGGATGTCGGGACCATACCTTGACTCAACTCTTCCCATAATAGAAAGTGGCAGACAAATTGGGACAGGTGTCAAATGTGCGTCTATCCGAAGTGCATCCTCCCCTCACACCTCATTAACGCCTCCCGGAGAGCAACAGGTTTGAGGTGTGAGATTTTCGTGCGAGCCTCGTTAGGTCACTGGATTAATCTGTTTAAATCCCTGGGATGTGATAGTAGGCCTTCTGAAATAAAATCTTTTTAACCACTCACCTACATCCAAGTGGATTAAACAGGGATGCAGAAGTGGCGTTTGGCGTTTTTAAAGAACGGGTGTCAAAATTATTATTTTCCCGGTGTCACGAGCAGATGTTCCTTCCTCCTGTTTTTTTTTCCTTTTCAATAATGAACAGCAGCTTCCCCGCTAACAAGGACCAGGCTTGTTTTAATTATCCTATGGTTACTGAGTGACAGAGCGCGAGCCAACTGAAGCGGTTGCCCAGCAAAATTACAGCACAGTCTAACCTAAGCCTTTTTCAGTTGCATTAGAACCAAGGCTGGATTTAGAACAGCCAATCCTGGCTCAGAACATCCACTTTATTTTACAGCCTTTTTGGCCCACCCTGGTGCCAACACAACAGATCTAACTAACTGAGCTCGTCACTTTTCTTCTTCATTATTCGGACTGAAAGCATGACAGGTTTTAGAGGACAGGTTTTAAGAGGAGAAAGAGGCGCCTGCTGCTGCTGCGGCTGCTGCTGCTGCTGCTCTCTCCGTTGGCCCTGCATGCAGGCCTAACCCCTGAGTTAGAGGTGTCTGATGGATTAACGCAGGCACACACACAAGCAAGGCCCAGGCTCCGCCACCAACACTGCAGCCAGGTGTTAACCCACGTGACTGCAGATAAAGCCGGCAGGCATTAGTGCTAATCCCGCCCTGATCTTTCGAATATGTCCCTATTACCTCCACAAGCACTCTCTAGCTGTCCCCGGGCCTCCTGATGCTCACTTAAGAGGGAAAAGACAAGACAATGCCTCACTGGGACTCCCTAAAGCACCTTGTTTTCCCTGCGACGACACAGTAGGTGTCTTTGCCTACTGTTTGTTGCTCTCCTCTGTTATCTGCTCGGCACAGGTATTTATGGGGTGTGTTCAGAGCGGTGCAAAGAGTCACATGGGGCGGAGCCGAGCTGGAACACACGGCGTGGTAATGATGATCTGTGGGTAAAGGCCTCAGGTTCTGCATGTACACATTGGTTCAACCTGTGGACGTTTTAGATATCAAGAAGCAGCAGCATTATGTAAGCCGGATTATCGAGGGTTATGTGATGGTGCTTGTGGGAGTGTGTGTGTGTGTGTGCGCGCCCTGGAAGTGAAGTGGACAACAATGGAAGGTTAGACTCTGTCATATGATTTGGGAAAAGTGAAACCACGCAATTGCTGCGTGTGTGTTTATGGTATGCGTGAGTCACGGAGAGACAGGGAGAGTGAGTAAGTGAGCGAGACAGACCGGGCTGTATTTAGGGAATGTATAGGAACAAAATTCTACAGTGGTGAGACATAGAAAGTTGGTATCGTGCTTTTTTTTTTTTTTTTTTTTTCCCCCAGCACAAAGAATCATTTCATTCATCCTTTTCTGTGATCGTCCCTCGCTGTAATCATGTCACACTGGGCAAGATCCAAGCAAGCTGACAAAGAAGGCACCCCCTGTCTGCTGGCTTCATTCAAAAGTGTTAACCACAGACGCCCCTTATCCCCATCTTGACAGATCTCTGGTTCATCTTCCATAGGCTTTGGCATTCTGTTGAGTGTCTCCTTCTGGGAGAAGGGGAGGGAGGGGAGGACACGAGTGCCATGCTACTGTAATTACATTACTGCCAGCTTAGCAGCGCCATGGCCACTGACCCAATTATTCCTTGAAAACATCAATTTTATTGTGTCGTTTGAAATAATGCCATCTTTGAGTCACAACAAGAGCTCGGTTGAGGGCTGAGGAAGGGGCTCCGGCGTATGATGCATGCATAATGTCTCAGGAATGGCTTTGACAGACGGAGGAATTCTTGGCTGAGCACTTCACTTTCATGGTTTGGCCTCCAACATGTTAATGATCCCCGGGGGAATGTTCTCACTCAGTTGGTAGCTCTTCAGGTGACATATGACTGACGGCAAACATCAGGTGTGTCTATACATACCTGGTGGGTTCACGCCCACTGTTACTGGAAAAACAAATCCTAATGACTTTCATGCGTGCAAACTTTGCCTCTTCTCCTGAATAGATGATTTTTTTTCTGGGTTTGTTTTGGGCCTCACACCGGCCTTATCTGGGAGCGTGCACGGGCACATCAGCACCGATGCTTTGTGAAGGGCCAGGCATGCTGCGCCTGTGTGTGTGTGTGTGTTTTGGTTGTCTTCGCGGCTCACCTGCACTTTTATGTCTCAGTTTGAGGATGGCTTTTCCTTCTGCTGCAGGGTCCTCTGGGGTTTCGCTATATCCTCTGCGTTGTTGCTCCTCTCTGTTTGCTGGAAAACAGCAGCTTTGTCCTCTCAGGAAGAGGACCGCTCGTTGATGTCTTTCCGTTGCTCTCCTAAGAAAAACACCAGCGCCTCTTCCCCCTATCAATATCTGTATATTTATGTCCATGACAGCGGGGGCCAGTGGTAGATATTAAATGTCTGTCCTGATTAATCATCCGTGACCATCTGAACAAGCTGCAGAATGCTCCTTGGCACTTTTATTGGCGCCAATCGACTGCAGATGGGACTAATGTGTTTCTGAGTGGAGCAATTATGACAATCAAAGCGTCTTCAGGGACATGAGATCAGCGCTTGACGGCCAGGCTTCATCCAGTGTCAGCGTCTGAGACATCCGAGGACTCATCTCTTCGCAAGCTAATTGCTTTATCGGGATGAGCCACAGAGCGGACCGTCCACTGGCATTGATGTATCTCGGCCGTGTGAAACTGCTAACTCAGAGGCTGAGTAATTGTCCCAAACTGACCTATTAATAGCAAAAGAAAACAATGATCTCACCCTGCGCCATATATCATAACAAACTGGCTCTTTTTTAATTAGAAAAAATTCATCTTGTTTAGAGCCGGAGCTGTAAGATTCATGGTGTGAGGAGTTGGTGTTGAACCAAGAGAAACAAAACGAGGCTTTTCATCGAGGCTTCCACATTAACGCGTCGGCAGCGAAAAACCAGCGAGAGCGAGACGTATAGCCGGGCAACATTCTGCAGCGACCACAGAGCCACATCTGATTTACATGGACTGTGTCAAATGAGGTTGCGAGCTGAAATGTTTGACTTTCAAATAAATACCTTTCCCCCCGTTCATTGTTCAGAGGCAGCTCACCACGTCAAACCCATATGGAATTATGAGTGATGAGTCAAGCTATGACCGATAGCGCTGGTTATACCTGTTTATACGCTGTTTATCCCGCTGCAACTCAAGTGTGCAACTTCTTTGTATTTTTCCCTCCGCGGTGACCAAACACTCAGACGCAGTGGAGGAGTCTGACGCTGCCTATAGTTCCACCAGAAAGACCAAATGTTCCTACTTTTAGCTATTCTTCTCTAACCTTTTCTGTTTAATGTCATCCGCCGGAGTAAAAGTGCAAACTTCCAGAAGTCATTCATTCCAGATCTCTGTTTGTCTGCTAAACTAGACAAAGATATGTCTCATTTTGTCCCATTGTAAACACTACAGCAGCCTGTATATGTACACTACAGGATCCAGTCTGGGAAAACACTTTGTAAGGCCGGTCTGGATTTGCTGTTAGTCACTGCCAGTATACCATTTCCGGCTCTGGGGGAATGTTTTGCTCACTGGTGACAAGATATGAGAAATACAAAGATGTGCGCTTTAAAACTTCTCAAATGCCTGCGGCAGGGCAATAAGGAAAGAGAAAGTATGAGGTCCATTTCTCCAAATTGAATTTCGATGGGAGGGGCGGTGTAAGATAAAGGGATGTACAAACACACATATTAACTGTGCCATCGACATATATAGAAATGCAAACAGGTGTGGCTGAGCCTCCTGTCAAGGAAGAAATGGATTTCCCCCTTCTATTTTTTTAAAGATGTTAAAGGAACATTAAGTCCTGCAAAGAAAAGGGTTTTTTTGGGGGTTTTTTAAGCGAAGGAGCACGTCAGGTATTTCGATAAGATACACAAACTTTTAAGAGGTTTCAAAGAGCAAAGGGTTGCAAAATTAAATCAATCTGCCTTCAGTTCAAATAAGACGTTGCAGTTGTTTTTTCCTCTTCAGGCAGCAGCAGCAGCGATTAAACAAACACTGCGTTCGCAGGTGTCGGCAAGTGATGACGAGCTCGTGGATCAAGAGCCCACTTGAAGTGAAAATGAGCTGACAGCCGAAATCAGAGAAAAGTAAACTGACAGTAAAATAAAATCCCCATTGAGAGAGGTGGATTCGAGGCAGGGTCAAAGAAATGTGACGGCGCGGATTTCTACATGTTCTCTGTGCTTCATTGTGACACGCTGAGGAGATTGCTTGCACTATTAAAAGTGTGATTGTTTCAACATGCCTGATGTTTGTCTGTTTTCACCCTCTCCCGACAGAGTTTCAATGCTCCTCCACGTTCTAAGATGAAGTTATGGAAAGGTGCTACTTTTGCCTTCATGCTCTGTGGTGCAGCCCTGTCCATCCTCCTCGTTAGAAACATGGCCACTATCGGACAGCTCAAAAACAAGACGAAATACCCATACGCATCTTCAGCCTCATCAGGACGGTCGTCATCATCGGAATCAGCTTCCAAGACGTCGTTGCCATCACCCTCATCCTCAGCAGCAGCAGAATCGACAGCGCTGTCCCGGCAGATGGGTGGCCATCTTCGGAGAACGCGCTCGGCAGACAACATGAACTCTCTCCTCTCAGAGTGTAAGATAAACTGTTATTGTCTCGTCCTCCTTGTCTGGTCTGAGATAAGGTGTCGTGTGAAAGGTCAGCTCGAGTTGAGACTGAACACTTGACTGCTGTTTATAGAGCAGGCTGTGATGTCTGTCTTCAATTAGCACCTCATAGTTCACTGGCTCGCCACAGAACCATTGTGACCGCCGGGAGATGACATATCATCTTTCTCCTGGTTCCACATGGCTTCACGGAGAGTCATTCGTCAGCTTACACAGGTTTCAGGGAATTCTGACACCGGGCATTACCGATAGTGATAGGGCGAGTTTGTAGCTGCGATGTCAGATAAATCAGACTTCCTGATGGGACACGCTTTCACTGTAACGCTGCAGTAGGATATTTCTACGTGCCATCTGACCGCAATCCATTCAGATTACACATCAAAGCACTGTATTGACATTGTTTTGTCTCCTCTCTGCCAGTTTCCACGATGTTCCAGAGCTTCACGGAGGGCGAGCTCCAGCAAGTGGTCGGCACCTTGCTTGACAGGAAGAGGAGGAAGAGCCGCCGCCTGGCTGACAAGCAGGCCCGAAGGACTAAAAGAGCCCGCAGGCCTAAGCCCTGCTCCTTGAGGGAGCTGGAGCTGACCGTTAGCGAACTGGGTCTCGGCTACGACAGCGACGAGACGGTGCTGCTGCGCTACTGCAGCGGCAAGTGCACGGCCCACCGGCACAACTACGACATCACCATGGAGCACATGATGCGGTCGGGCTTCAGGCAGAAGGGCCGCAAGGACAAGGTCAGCAACGGGCCCTGCTGCCGGCCGACCGCGTTCGAGAAGGACTTTTCCTTCCTGGACAACAGGAGTCGCTATCACACAATACAAAACGTGTCGGCGAAGAACTGCGGATGTGTATGACCCATATGAAACGGACGTATCCCATCTTCTTGCTGCTCTCAGCCTCTGGTGGAACAGTTGAACACGGATGCTGAAAAAAACAAACAACAATCTATGGAATATAAACTCAAGGAAAGGAGGAAAGGATGGGACGGCTTTCTGGCGCCTATCAATACAGTGGGAGGCGAATCGCATGGACAGCCGGCGCTGCGTTTGTGCAGATTCCATGTAAAGAGACACAGAAAGATGACTGCTCATACCAAAAAAGTTTTTATCATCTTTTCTATCTGTGTAGTAACACTGTAAACTGTGGTGTAACGACAATGTAGCAACATTTTGTTTGTGGTATTACATTTGAGACATAGATGAGCCATGGTGGACTAGATTATTGCTGTTACTACACTCCATATCCACTTCAAGTCCAAATCCTGTAGTTTACATGATTGTAACGGTGAAATCACCTTTCACGCATATATAGTAAAAAGTGCTCAAAAATCAATTTCAAAGCCATAAATCAAACAAAATTAGAAAAAAATTTAATCCACCAATGTTTACTAAAACAGCGTCTGATGATGTCCAGAAGGTTAATTAACTTCAACGTGTGTTGAGTTGTTGTCACCACAGGTGTCACTTTGTGACTTTCCCTGCTTGTATGCATTCCTCTCACTGACTGCAGTGTTATTACACAGGTAAAAGAACATGTGTTATTGATTGATTTAACAATGAAAGAAAACCATTTCTATATAGCTCCAGGTTTGATACCCACCTCTAATTATTGTGTTATGTATGTCGATGTTGTGTAGATTTACAGTGAGGACCTGTCGCAAAACACGTTAGATTGACACGAAAATTGATCCCACCTGCTCTCCGTAGAATAATTCATCATCGCACTCAAATAAATCATCGTTTTAAGTCTTTTTTTTATACTCTCCCCTGTATCGCAATTACACATAATCCTCTGGAATTATTTTCCTCAAGGAATTGCCAAAGCACACCAAGTCAATTCAACACACATGATGAATTCATTAAACACCTCACGTCTCAAGTTCCAGGTGATTTCACCTCTTTAAAATCGTCTCTGGATGTAATTTGTGATGTTTACACTCAGAGATTTGAGCTGATCTGAGTTGTAAAAGAGAAGAATGCTTACAGTGATCAGTGATGTCATGTTTCTTTTCTTTCTTTCTTTTTTTTTTCCACGTTGACAGAAAACAAACTATGAAGTAGAGTCAGGATCTGGAAATGTGTTCATACCCATCCATAAAACCCTGTAACTTACTATGATCCAAAGCCCACAGCACAGCCTTTTATTGGCCCATCAAATGCCTCCTTGTTGTATTGCCTGCTAGTCTTTTAGAAGAAAATAAGCTATTGAAATGAGTTATGAAGCATGTTTTTCACCTTCAACAATCTTTATTTGGTTTGAACCCATTGCAACTGTTTGCCTGAAGTACAATAAATTATGTTTTTGTTGTTTTTTTTTTTTTTTTTCTTTCCTGAGGAGGTGCAGTGTGGGGCGTGGATGCGGTGCATCTTTTATTGTAGTTTATATTGTATTTATTTGGGAAGTAAATTATGTTTTTTTGAATATTTATTTAGAATACCACACAGAAACGGGACAGCTTATTATCATTAAGCAACTGTGCCAAAAAATGTTTTATCTAACATTCTATATTGACTGCTGAATAAACTTAATTTCAGAGGTATGGATGTTCATCATTTCTCCCAAGCTACAAATCTTTGGGTGTCAAATAATCTGTACTCAGACTGTATTTAAATGACTTAAATAAACTATTAATAATCAACTCTCATAATGCAAAATGCTGTTGAAAATGAAACAAATAAAGATAAGAAGAGGAACCCTGTGGGGATAGTTGATGCTTAGATTACACTAAATCAACCATATGGCAGATAAAAGCACAACACGTTTGTCATGCTAATGTATTAATGTGTTCCAATGAGGCTGTCACACAGTGAGGTTCTCTAGAATCATCTATTATACAGCAGCTCAGCAGCCCATGTACTGAACAGAGATCGTGACATGAGCTGATATGGCAGGGCTTGTGACCAGATGTGATCCCTCTGACAGGCAGGAGAGATCTGCAGGGAAGTGACAGCGACAGCGTTTCCATCGATTTATTTTCAGATCACACTTAACCAGGTGAGGCCTTTTTTTCTTGTCCTCAATATTAGGATATGGTTGTTAAAATTGTCAACAAATGCCATAAAAACATTTTTAAAAAAAACAACAGTTAATTGATCAGACTAACAAGTGTCGCCTGTAGCTTATTGTCACTGGAGCTCCACTGTTGACTAAAAACTACATCAGTGAGCCACATGGTCGGAGTGAGATGTAACAATCCCAGAATAGTTCCCACGCAATTTCCTCCCACTTGAGACATTTTTTGCTAAAAACATCAGTTCCCAGCTGCTTTAGGAAATCACTGAAACTCTATGTTTGTCACGCGTTTTTAAATATTTACTCTGAGTTTTCAAGAGAATCCAATGGGCTCGGGCTCGTGTGCCACACAAAGAATAGCGATGAGGTAACCGAGCGAAAGTAATTGTTATGGGATTCGCTGAGAAATGTCATTCTTTAAGAGATAATAAAAGATGACCTTCAAAAAGTTTAGCTGAAAGGTTTTGGCTTTTTCAGGCCTCACGAGTTCCAGAACTGTCTGGACTGCTACGTCCATTAAAACCATTAAATAATCTGCAAGATAACTGAAGGTTTCCTTAACAGTTTGTCAGTTGTTATGTAACGTTGTGTACTTACTACAAACAAAACTGGGCACAGCAAACCAGCTAATGTTACTTACCATTCAACAGCCGCAAGTCCAGCTCTGACGTCTGTCTCGCAGCATTTTGTTTAGCTGTCGCTAACGACTAGGCCAGTGGACAATTTAACTTGTTTCTTGCTCTCACTCTTTCTTTTTTTCCTCTTAGCTTCCTCCGTTAACCTCATCTTTGGTCTTTTCGCCTCTGTCTTCATGTCCGTAGAAGCTGCTGCGCTTAGTTCTGGTGTCTATTCTGGTCCTGAACCTTAAAACGTCTTGGCCCTGGCGGTCCAAAGCTGCTGTGATAGCAGTGTGAAAACCAACACTTCCTGGAGCTGTTCCAGGCAGAGTCAGCTAGCTAACAGAGCTAGCTTTTAGCGTCAGGATGCTTTCCAGGTTGCTTTCTGGAAAATCTGTAAATCACAGAGAGTTCAGGCAGGGCAGCTCGAAGACATCAGAGGGAAGACCAGAAAATAAATGTTCTATAAAATATGTGATGTCCTGCAGTAAAGCGTCGCACACTGTGATGCTACCCGCTCATCAAAGTTACGTAGCGTAGAAACAAGCAGTAGGAGGAGCGAGTGGGTGAGACAGACACCATTCCTACCCCTTCAAGTACATAATGTTCCTTAAAGTGAAACTCTCGCCAAAAAGCAACAGAGGCTTTATTTGTGATGGAATATGAGTCAAATCTTCATGTAAATGCATAATTACAACGAAAGAGACACTTTTAAGATTTACCGTAGTTTCGGCGAGCTAATTTTCAATGGAGTGCAGGGGCGCTAGCATCAAAATTGCTATTTTTAAAACACTAAGAAGGCTCGACACAACATGAAACTTTGCTCGTAGTATCACTAGAGTCTCTACACATTAACACGAGCATTGAGAACATTGTGTACACAGAGTTTGCTAAAAAGGAAGTTTTTGAACTACTCACCGTAGGAGCAGGATCTCCGGTGCGTCGCCGTCATTGCAGACAAAAAGTGTCGATCCCCGAGTGCAACCTAACAGGCAGGCTTGAGGAGTGGTCCACCATTACTCTCCTGCCTGTTAGGTCGCACTCAGGAATCGACACCTTTTGACTGCTATGACGGCAACGCGCCGGAGAAAACGAAACTATGGTAAATTTTAAAAGTGCCTCTTTCGTCGTAATTATGCATTTACACGAAGGTCTGACTCATATTCAATCACAAATAAAGCCTCGGTTGCTTTTTGGCGAGAGTTTCACTTTAAAGGTGATGGTTAATTCATTGTCAGCAGCCACTGCAGAAACTTGTTTTCAGAGACAGTTTTCCTTGGTAAAAAGGAGTCCAATATTTGGACCATGTTAGCTATGTTCTGTTTATTTCTGCCTTAACAACAGCATCACCGTGTGTATTCACTCTGCCGATGTTATTTTTGCATTTATTTTTCTATCACCATTTTTCAGGCTCTGGCTGAAGGGACGTCTGTGTTATTATGCCATGTTCCAGACAACTCAGAACTTTAAAAAATCTGAGCTCCAAACAGAGATTGTCCAGGGAGTGCCACTCAAAGCCATAATTCCTACTTTTAAACACGGTGAATCCATCCGACTTTGTGAGGAAGCAGCTGTCTGACGTCACACGACAATGGCAGCAGCCATGTCGAGGGGGGTAGGATGTGTCTGGAGACGACGCTATCTTTATGAGGCTTGTGAATTAAATATTTGGATAGTATACTCATGTGTTGTTTTCTGTTTCATTAATATATGCAAGGAGGCTGCACTGCTGAGGATTCACTTGTGTGTACATTTTCCAAAGGAGCTTGAGTTTATCATGGTGAGCCATGTATTTTGCTTACGTTTGGCGTTGCGCACCTGGAACACTTCAAGGTCGGAAGTTGGGAAATTCCTGGGACGCATCATTAGTCTCACCCACAAAGATTTGATTGGCTAGATGGGTTTTCCAACCAGGGAAACGGTAGTCAATAAGCAATCAACACCAGACTAATTGGGCCCACTGAAAACAAGTCAGCGATGTAGACAGCAGATGGAAATTATGAATCAAAACCAAAAGAACAAAATTAATCATTTGGTGCTGACAGTGAAATAGACACATATATCGTAGAAAATGCCATTTTTTTTCCCACTAATGGCCTTAATGGTAGAGCTGAAGGTAATAGATATTGCATTTTGACAGAAAGACATAACTCTGGGACTTTTTTCAAAGGAAGAACTCTAGATCTATGTTCCAGATAATTTTGTACCAAATCACAAACTTTTGCTTTTTATTTTAGGACGTACTGCATCAGCCCTGTCAATGTACTGGTGCATACGATTGGGACATACTACGTTGTCATAACATTGCACCTGCAAGTTCAAGCCCTTATTTGTACACGCAATGCAGTCCTTCGTGTGAAATTTTAAGCAAAATGAAAAACTATGGAATGCAGCCAATGTGCTCTCTCAACAGCTTAATAAATGTTAAGTGCTGCTGAGCAAAGGATTATGGGTCCGAATGACCAGAAAAGCGTGCACGTACTTGCACATTGCAAAATACAACTGAATTTGGACTGCAGTTGTTTCTTGTCATGCTGACACAGGCTACTATTGCTGCAATCTAGATGGGGGTCTGAATTTCCCGGTTAAAAACCATCAAGCCTCTACTTGGCTCCAGGTGCATGATGTAAAAAAAACAAACTTGTTTGACCTTAATGATGTCTCTTTGGCTGCTGTACACACAATTCGACTCTCAGCAGTGCAGCCTTCAAGCAAATATAAACAAAATGACGCATGAAGAAACAGACACCATTAAACATTTTTTTAAATGAATAGAAATATTCCTTTCTCTCACCACATATAACTACTCTAGTCTGCAAAGGCATCCCACCACCCTCTCCATGGGTGCTACCATTGTTGTGTGACGTCGGACTGTTTACAAGTAAGGGCACTGCACTTTTTACAGTGGCAGGATGGAAATCTTCGAGTTCCGAGTTGCCTGGAATGCAGCATAAGCGTTGGGACATACCATATCGTTCTCAATACTAAATAGTATGGTAGCACAGGTATTGGAACGCTGCCATGGCCTTTCTTGGGGCAGACATTTTAACGTGTCATAACAGGTAAAGCACAGCTTTAATTGATATCAATTATTGTTGCTGCATTCCTTTCACATGTGTCTGATCTGGGGCTCTGGTATAGTTCATGTCGACTCACTCACATGGCTCACTCGGATATCTGAATGAGTCAAAGCCTTCATTAATTTCGGCCTGTTGTTAGTGTTACCATTGAAATGCACTCTTGGATATGACTAAGTGGGAGGAAAAGAAGGAAACAGGCGTAGTGACCGTGGTCTAATCAGAAAAGCTAACAACAACACTTTGTGACAGCTTCTCCTATACACTGAAAATCACAGCTTGATAATGTACAAAACGTGTGTGTATCTGTGCGGGAGTTTGGCTTCAAATTGAAGTCAGGACATTAAACAAATCCAAAGTGGAGTCAGTGGGTTTTCACATTATGGCGCTCATATATACAGTATGTACACTATTGTTTTAGAAATAGCCCTTTCATGTGGAGGTAACTCAAGAACAATATTTGTTTAAAGTAAATGTCAGTCCTTCAGCTGCCAGCAGCTCTGACTGTAGCCAGTGTGACTTACAGTATATACTGAAAGTCAAGTGGGTGGTAATGGCTGCACAGATGCACAGTTGAGCTGTATTCTGAGTTCACTTTAGACGTAAATTATCTTAAATGTAATATGCTATTTCCATATTTCATCTCCTGAGTATGACTTGACAGTATATTAAGTAGGGGAAAGCTCTTTCTTAGTTATACATGCATGAAGACTTAGTGCTTGATATCCCCCAGAGACATAAATTCCAGGAAAGGCTAGACAACATAACTTAAACAACTTCCTGCACAGTTTCAATGAGCCACCTTTTGGAGTTTTAAACTATGCTGTGCTGCCTCCAAATGCCTTCAGTCAATCAGCTTTGGGCTACCTGAGTTTAGAGTCCATCTCAGGCTGGTCACTCGGAATGATGTCGGCTGACATGTGGTCCGGAGTAACAGTTGTATTTTTGTGAGTAAAAAAAACAAAACTAATCTGTTTCCCCTTGGGTTTTATTCGGCCAAGTGGAGCACATGTTTCGGCTTGACTGTGACTTACTGTATTTACTACAGCTGTGGGGGAGAAATGACTTCAACAGTTTGCATTTTGAGCAATTTCATATATATTTTTTTTAAAGCAAACTAAAGGAATAACGAAGTACATGACTCACATCAAAGGCACATCACCCTGAAATCCAATATACGGAAAATTTCCCCAACAGTGGTGAGTTTCAGCAAAGAGTCAAATCTGGAGACCACTTCTGAGCACCTCGTATTTACATAGTGACTTTATGCAATTTCCTGATATTTTTTAGAAACTTGGAGCACCCCAAATATGCTTAAAATGTGTACAACAGCAATGAAAGGAGAACCACTTCACTCCTGCTATAAACACATATTTCCGTTACTTGCCACTGCAGTAAATGGTCTTCAGCGAAAGCACGTTAACAACACCCACAGAAGAGAACTGAAGGCTCTGTGTGTGTGTGTGTGTGTCTGTGTGTGTGCGCGCACATGCGTGCGTGGGTGGGTTAATGAAAGCAACACTCATGAGAAAATCAACTGCATAATAACACATGGCACCTATTGATTCATCCACGGGAATTTAAGACTGTGGTTTGACATTTTAAGAGAAAGGAATCATTACAGCGATTTGTTTTTTTTTCCTTTGTGGACCTTTCACGGGGTGATAATGGCAGGTCAGAAGTTGGGCCATCGGGAGTTAATGAACCCCAAATTGAAAGAAGTGAAACTCTATGCCAACAAGGGATTTAAACTGAGCAGAAAGATGCGAAAGGAAGACAACATGAATCCGCTCCACCCGTCATCCTTTCTTTCATGTGCCGTCTTCCGCTGGCCTCTTATATAATCGACCACCTTGTTAGTGTTTGACAAGAGCACATTGGTGCTAAAAAAATCAATTGTTGTTTGTGCTGTCGGATTTTAAAGGAAAAACCCCCTCTGTTTTCAGCATCAAGATTGGAGCGTGTTGGAGGATAATAGCGTCAGTGTATGCGAGACATCTGTTGTTGGTAACAGCACTGACAAGATCTACAATAAACATGCCAAAGTTTTACAGCCCCCTCCCATGTCCAGCTGCAGCATGTTGGTGAGTTTCGGACATCTTTAGAGGGAGACAGCAGGACGGAGGATGCACCGATGACTCCAGAGGACCCGAACAACTGCAGCGAGCAGGTGTTTCTCCTCTGCCTGAGCAGCGCTGAACTCTCCAAAGATGAATTAACACAATCCATTTTGGCTGTGTTACTTTTAAATGGAATGATTACATTGAGACATTGGGCGTCACATTTATTTAATTGCATTATGAGATTTATAAAAGATATTGAGACAGTGGGATGGGAGGTCGTGGGATACATCACAGTATGAAACAGATAGGTGCACAAGTCAACGAAATGTTCTCGGTGACTCCTCGAATTCATCCATAATAGATGTGCATTTCAACATATTCACATCCATAAATATTTAAAACCCCTAAACCTAAATAACCATTAATAATTCACTGAATTTATACGATGCTAATTGTAAAGATGACATTGTGTGTATACAATGTATTGTGTTTCAGAAAGAACTTTTCAATGGACGATTTAACTCATGACAAGTGACAGTTCTCCATGACGTTCATGGTGTTCATACACAATGTGGAGCAGAGTAAAAGGCCTCTTGCTGTTCGTGCAGCTACAGCTGGAACGTTTTCTGACTCTGACTTTTTTTCTGAGTTTAAAGGACAAATAGAAAAAGTCCCTTTTGGTGGTTATAACAGGTTTTCTGCTAGAAAACCTTTTGCAAAGAATGAAATTATAAAGTGAAGGTATAAAGATTCTTATTTACTTCCTTCACAGCAAGTAACGCTCGGTCATGAATTGACCTTACACATGCATTCATTGCTTTCAGCGATTTAAAGGAATATTTCCAGTTTGTTGGGTTTCAGCAAACCAACTATTTGGTTAGGTTAAGCCAATACAACTACTTGGTTCAGGCAACAAAACTACTTTGTAACCTGTGTTTCTAGGAATTTATTATGAGACTGTGGTGAAATACTACTCAAAATTAGTTAGGGATATTGGGATATTTAAGTGTTTTACTAACCTGTCCCCCAAGAATAATGCAACACATTTCATTTGACTTCTACTGCATATCCATGCACATGCATATATGCACCCATATCTTAATATCCCTGACTCATTTTGAGTAGTGTAAAGTTTACCAGTAAGCTAAACTGATATTTTCCATCAAGGAAATAAACAATGACTTGATTACAACCAAAACAGTGACATAAAAGAAAGATAAGATAAAGATCTCTAGTATGACAATGTCTCAGATATTTTTAATGAGGTGATTTACTTTATAATATGTGTAAAGTTTCAGGTGACATTAGGAGTGAAATCAGTGATTTCATGTCATACTGGCGATACCTAAGTAACACTATCCAATCGCAGCCCTGCTTACGCTCCTCCTGGTCAGCCTTAGTTTTGGAGATATATGCTGTATCTCTTAAACATTCAATTTCTATCTATTCACATGTCACCAGTTATTGCAAAATGGATAGAAATCTGCACTGTGTGGAACAGGTTTTTCCATGAACAAGGATGGCACCATTAGTACTGAAAAACCTTTTTGATGAGGGAATTTTGTTCTTCCTCTTTGTGAGCTAGTTAGTTAATTCCGACCTCTAAAACTGTCAGATGGTTAAGAAATGTGTCCCTTGTCCTCTATGAAAATAATACATGTAAACAAATGAGCTATAAATGACTTTTGCAAGCGCGGTGTCGGTGGGAAGAGTCAGAGCAACTAGTAGACACAATGATCCTGATCTGGAATTGTCCAGATGGTTATTTCTGATTATTAGTCCTTTAAAAAAGTCAGCTGAATGCAAAGTGCTGAAACGCGTAAGGAAATAAGTATAAAAATCACTAAGGATGTGAGCCAATATATAGTGGTGCAGTAAAACCCCGGAAATCTGTTAGCATTCTTGTACTTGCGGTTCCCTTCTTTCAAAGTCAATGAGATTTTTTGATTGGTTTTTCAGTTAAATGCCTGAAATTACGCCTGTGGTTACCACAGACACGTTTTATTCCACGACATAAAATACATCACAAACTGTCACACAACTGAATTGTAAAGTGGCTGTTTGTCTTCAAAACGACGGTTGCAAACAAGTGGCTAAATGAGGCTACTGACGTTATCAGGGACCTTAAATATCATCGTGCCAAACACGGAGACTCATCTGATTACCAGTCTGTCTTTACATGTGGACTTTAGTTGCAAACTATTCTCACTCTAACTTTACAGCTTGTTCATTGATCAATTTACAGAAAAAACATGTATTGAATTTGTGTATTAAGACGCTAGGTGGTCGTGACATTTAAGTCAGCACTGACAGCTATTTTAATTTACGCCTTGAAAATCACAGTTAAGTGGTGCTCATCAGTGAAGATTATCTTGCTGAACAAAACCTGTAGAGTACTATAAGCTTGTGTTTGTCGCAGAGCTTATTTTCGGCGATAAGCCAAAATCCAATTGAAAAATCTCTTTGTAGAGGGAACCAAGTCCTAACTTCAGGGCTGGCCTACAAGCAGGTGTCGTCACTACACCACTCTATATGTAAATGCAGAGAGAGAGAAAAATCCTTTTTATATTTGCCTATTCAGTCCAGGTCTTTTTCTTGCTGTGGCTTTGAGTTGGAGCCAACATCTTTGAAGGAGAGAGGTTATCTTCTGTTCTTCTCTTCACTACAACAGTCGTGGTGGAGTGAACTGGTGTTTTCACCTGGACTCTGGTAGGACTGTTTAAGGCAGAACACTAAGGATATATTCCACAGACTGCATAGTTTCATTCCTTCAACTGGATTGACAAAAGGACAAAAAGCGAGAAAAAAAAATGTTCATTACCAAAATCATTATTTATAGAGCTGGAGTTGTTTTTGCTGTTCTGTTGATTGATATTTATAAAAGATATTTGGGATTTGAAAGTATTTCCTGTAAGACATATACATTCATTTAAACAGGAGGTTGAAAAGTAGTTTGGGGAATGCATAGAGGTTAAAGGGTTGTGGTTGCTGACATGATGAAAAAAAAGTTAACTTAGCCATGTCGTCTAAACCTGAAAGCCCCGTTGACAACTTGAACTACCTGGTTAGGTTTAGGAAAACATTGCGGCTTGGACGTTCACTTGGTTGGTTTTACACAGGACACGAACAGCGATAATCACAAAAAAATTCACTTCCGTCTGAAGTTAAAAGTGACAAGACACCCGCTGTAAGCTGAAGAGGACACGCTTCCGTCAAACAGAGCTGTGTGACACGGCACTTAAGGCACAGCTTCCTGGCCTAATACCAAATTTTAAGGGATTTCCAGCTCTGTGGAAAAAGTCCGCTCCTTCTTTAGATGTAAAAGACAACGAAAACATAATGATTCCTAGTTCCCGTGATTATATACTAATAACAACATGATTGTGAATATTATGTTTAATTTTCAGCCAAAAGATTTCTCTAATTCCCCTGAAATTCTACACACTGGAACTTTAAGGGGCGTGGTACTAAAAGCGGATGCTTAATTTGGCAGCGCCTTCTCTAAATAGATCTTGGATGGCACCATCTCTGTGTTGAAAAGAATGGCGGCCATTCTTTGAGCAGACTGGCGTGAGTTTGGTTGAATAAAGACTCTTCTGTTTTCCTGGGTCTGATGCCCTCCAGTTCGATAGTCTCACTCAGCTTTTCTTTAGGTGGATGTGGTTGTAGAGATGCTGCAGATAGCTGTCTCTGTGGAGGGCTGTTTGGACATATTGCAGATGGGCACACTGTTGGACAATCAGCATTAATGTTATTGATTGTAAGCAGAGATATGTCAGGCCTTAGTAGAAAAGCTGACACAGTAATCTTTGCCTCGGGATACTCCTTTCTCGCTGTGTGCTACCCGCTGTTAGTCTTGGTTCTTTGCGGTTAGGTCATTAGTTCCCATGTGGATTTCAATATGCTCCACACCTTGAAACCCTTTGAATTACACCCTTCTCAGTGACTTTCTTTAAATTATGGCTCCGTTTGGGCAGGGAGCGGGCACTTTGAATTAAAATACTTTTGATTTGAGTCAGATATGAGGAGGGCTGTGCCTGCCAGGGTGTTTATTTTGTCGGTGGGTGTGTGAGTGTTTGCAGGGGCTTTGGGGCGGGGTGACGATTGGGAGTGGCAGGATTTGATGGAATGGGGGATTAGAGGAACAAGTGGGGTAAGGTGTAGAGCTGGAGGGACGAAGGAGGTGATGATCCTGCGGATCACAGCATACGGCCCCCTCTGTCACACATTCAATACTGTACATTCTGGCGAATAAAGTGTTTGTTTTTGTTTGTTTTTCTGCTAAAAGTCTTAATCAGATTACTTTCTATTACATTTCTCAGTTTTTATCTAAGAATTGTCAGGATTATTTGCGAACATGTGTGTTTAGGTAACTAAGGCAAACCCACTAGAAAGCCTCAAGTAGACATTTTGGACAACCGTATGACACAAACATTATCCAGCGAGCGCACGCATCTCATCAACCTAGATCCTGGTTTTCTTTTAATGCCAATAACAACGGCGGAAAACGGGAGAAATATCAGGAGAATTTCAGAAACGGTTTGCACTTTGTTTTGGGCCTGAGCGTGCAGAGACCTCCCCGTCTCCACGTTCAATGTCGGCGATTTTCTTCAAAGACAAAGCGATTTCCAACATTTCGAGGCTTGTCCAGGATTTGTATAAATCCTGTTTATTTTGCGTGCACCTGGTGTTTAATCTCTCCGAGTTGTAACACATGCTGCTACAAACAACACTAATTAGCTACAACAAATCCCTCGGAGATTAAGATTTTGTTTAATGATAAGTAGTTTCAAAACAAAATGCTCAAAATGCACTTTATTCAGCGGCGGTGGCTAATGTGCGCCGTGTGAATGGGATTAGAGACAGAAAGGGGTAAAAAAGGGCAGAAGGGATCAAGGAGAGGTGAAGGAGTGATGAGGCTGACGGATGATATATTTGTCCCTTCTCTCTCGTCCTGTGTAATGGTCGACAGTAGGTATTTATAGGGACCTGTTAGGACACTAATAACGTGGATTAAATCATTTTGGTTTGTATAGACTGTAAGAAATACCACGTACATTTTCACGCTGACATTATAATTAGCAAAACCACCATGGTTCTCTTTAACTGCCTGTCGACATGGTTCCACATTCAAAGTGTTGATAGCGCCCGAAGGCGTGTGACTTCTGCGCAGCTGTGATTTCCTCCTTCAATTAATCTGAAATTCATAAATCAATCCTGTGGTTTTAGGAAATTATTATTAGGTGCTTAAAAATGTATTGTTTCACATGACAGCTCCCCCTTGTGGCAAAACACAGGAAATGACAACCAAGAGAAAGCTATTTCAACCTAACTGGGGTTACTGTAGGGCAATGTTCTGACACAATGGGGCCAACATAGCAGAAAATACTGTACATTTGATAGAAAACTATGTAGCATTGAATAGTTCCATAAATAAAATAATGACTAGAAATAAAATCAATAGCACTTCTTGAATTCTCAATCAGATGCTTCTCTGGGAGTTGTACAGTAATTCTGTTCAGTTCACTTGCGCGAAATGTGTTGAATCACAATGTAAAAAAAATAAGTCTGAAACAAGTACTGCAGTATGAACACGTTGTACTTTAACTATCAAAAGGAGAAATGGCTGCATCGCTCTAATAATATATTTAGATTTTTGGGTTATTCTTACTTTTATATTAAGGTCCATGTGGAGCTAATTCATACAGTTGATTATGTGTATCTAATTATGAGCTTATCAGACGACTTTTATGCAAACTACTATATTAATCTTTTAAAGAAATAATAACCATAACTCCTTATAGCACTGATTAAGGACTCAACCATACACTTCACTGTCACTTGAAGACTGATTGTTTTTTGATCCGTTGTTATTTAATATCTCCCGCACATTGCACATTTGCACAGCCACATTTATTATACACTGCATACGTCAAGTACACACAAGGGCAGTTACTGTATATAGTATGCTTATTTTCATTCAAACAGTTTTTATTAGATTTTTATTCAAATTGTTCTCTTACTCGTTGCGACTTATTTCCCTCTGTACTACTACCAAGGGAGATCCATGAAGGAGCATCTTATCTTATCTTATCTTAAACAAATGAAGTGGAGGAAAATGAGATAGCATTTGCTTTTTGAAGCAGAAGCCCACAAAGTGGAACTACGCAAGTAAAGTACAACTGCCTCCAAATTGTATACAAGTACAGCATTTAAGTAAACACACCCAACCGGTGCTGACTGGGTTACGTATTGTTCTTATTATTGCATGATTACGTGTTTCTTGTAAAACTCGTCAGATAAAGACACAACAGTAGAAGTGAGACCTGCACTACCGTATATCTTTTACGACCTGTTACAAGACTGCGTTATTGGATGCATGGCTGGTGTCCCCCTCCTAGTGAGGGCCCATTTGTGGTAGCTTGATTAAGCAGAAATGTATTGAAGAATAAAAACCACATTACTTCAGACATGGGATGGCGGGTTTGGTTGCACTCTCTGAATAAACAAAGCAACACAAATTGTGTGCCTCTTGGCTGTAGCGCTATTTATCCATTTAGATGGTTCTGGTGTTTGTTGTTTGGAGATATCAGCCGGTGAGATCTCTGCCTCCTCTTGGAAGTGGATGGCACTCCGCCTTTCAAAGCGCCCCCCTTTTGAAAAACTCAACACAAGCACATCTTTTTCAGAGGTTATGACCCCCCATGAGCCAAGATAATCAACCGACCTTGCTGTGAGCACTTTCATTTAGGAACTATTTACTTTCTACCTTACACTGTAAGTGCATCTACTCAGGGATGTGAGGCTCGTGCTCAAGACAGCAGGCGATGTAGACGTCTATGCCGTCCTCCTTGACTGAGCTGTAGAGTTAGCTGGTTCACTTAGATCAGTTGCTAGCCTCATGTCCATGGGTTACTACATGAAATTCTGGAAAGAGACATTGCTGTCCAGTATTCTAAATGTGTTTTGTTTGGCACTTTGAGCACAAGCCGAGTGCTACCTAGTTTATGTTATTCCAGACAAACATATATGTGGCAATTAAAACTGTAACGATGAAGCAAAAGCTAAACTAAGATATTATTTGACACTGTCGACAAATTGCTATAGAATGAATTGGTGTCCAAGCACTTTTCTTTCAAGTTTGTGATTGTGACAGAGAATGTCATGAGAAAAATGTTCTGGTCATCAGCGGGGTGGAAAAGCCAGAGCATTTGTATCTTGTGCCTGCCTCCTCTTTGAACGTTGGGCTTGCCCCAAGATTTTAAAAATACCAGATTAATGAGTAATTTATTTATTTATATGATGAGCAAAGCTTGGACTTTTTTTGAAACTAATATCCATGTTGTGCTTTTTATTCATTCAGTTGGTAACCTCACTTTGTTTATACGACATTCCCCTCCTGGAGGAAGATGCTCTCACAGAAGAAAGAGTCACGTTGCAGTGGTTCTTCTTTTCCCAGCCCGCTTAGGGGATGACTCGACTCCTTGTAAGGAAATAAATGACACAAATAAAGAATTATCGGGGGAACTTTATGGGAGATCATATAAATGTTGCTTTGGTTTTGATGATTGTTCTTTATGTGGCACCTGCTGTTTACCTAAGCTGCTTGGAAGGAAGAATATAGTGTGACTTTGATCGATCTCTACCTTTGTTCGCTGATTTGAAAACATTACTCCCCGTTCTCCAGCGGAGCATACCGCGAATTCTCCTTTTAGGTATTTTCATCACAATCCTCTATCAACTTCTCCCTCTGAACCTAATACACTCTGACATAATTATCCTTTAAAGATGCTCCTTAAAAAACTTCCCAAATCAAGTCGAGCAGCGTGACTCATTTAGAGATCAGCCTTTTGTAAACACGCTCCGGCCCACGAGTGATAGCAGGTCTTAAAAATGCGGTGCCTCAGACAGTAATTTGAATTTTACACTCCCTTTTTTTTTTTCTCTACCTCCCCACACCAGTCGACCGCGTGAAGAAGAGGAATGAGTTTAGTGTTAGCAGGTGTAATTCGTTCCCCGTGAGGAATTCTTAAAAGGAGCTGTATGAGTAATGACACAAGAGGTTCATTCCAGGGCTTTTACTTTTTTTTTTTTTTAACAATGAATGCTAATAGGCGCCTCTCATTCTGACATCATGACATGTATAGGCTTGAAAGTAATCCAAGTCTACTGCAATTCAGGAGCTGCTGCGACTTAGAGCTATCACTTTACAACAGCTTCCACCTGGTCTGAAGTCATGCATTTGCATTTCATGGGCAGAAAAACACGGTCTGAATATTCATTTGAACCAAAACTATGCAGATGAATTCAGTGCAGAAACAAACATTTCATTTGAGCAACTACAACAAAGAACGTTTTTACCGTGCCCTGATTAATATCAAAGGTGCCCTTTTGAGTTTATGACCACCAAGAAGCGGTGTTTCTATCAGTGGCTCCCTATTTTGTCCGTGTCATGCCGAGTGAGGACACCCTCGGCAATTTAAAGATCTGCTCCCCAAATGTTTAACGAGGAAGAAAATGTATTCCACGTGTTGGCCTGACCTCAAGCATACTCACAATGTGCTTCAGTGGGAAACACATGTCGCTAAATGTAAACATAACTTTTGTTTGTTTGTGATAATGTCAATCATATTTCAGTACCTCCAGATAGTCCAATAAACTGTAAAGGTGGTCCCCAACCTGTGGTTCGAGACCCCAGAATGGGTCCCTAGATTATTCTGAGGGGGTCAGAAAATAAGGAGATGTGGAAAAGGACACGTTACATTTTTCTCATAAGATTCTATGAATTTTCTGCCCTTTTCAAGCCTCTAAGAATCCCCCGAATGAAACAATCTTACAAGAACCACGCGGCTGTGGTTTAAATGCATTGCTAATGTGAGCAAACTAACAGGCTAATCTTTAGCAGGTACTGTATCGTGTTAATCATGTTCACCATCTAAGTGTGCTAATTACAGAGCAAAGCTGAGGCTGATGACAATGCAGCCCAGTCGCCTGGACATGATGTTTCGCGCTTGATGTGTCTTGCAAACCAGATATGTCTGAGGTTGACATTTGAACCAAAACGTGGCATATCAAGTTCACATTATACGCTCATCAGCTGACTTTCACATGGTAGGTGGAGGGGATGGTGGTGGCATTATTAAATGAGGAATGGTCACATCGCTTATACGCCCTGTCCACGTTACGTAATCGCGCTTGTGCTCGTGCATAAGCAACCGCGCCGTGCCGAAGCACACCTCCCCCAACCGTGCTGGGGCCGAGGAAGCGTACCGTGCTTGAGCAGAGTACGGAGTTGTTGTTTTGATCTAAAACAGCCGCAGAAGACAATGTCAAAGAATCCCTCACTTTGATATCTTACTCTGAGCGCAAACAAACTGGACTGTCGGGGTCAAACGTGCTCGGGCACGGTGCGGATGGCCTCGTGTGAGTGCGCCCGAAGAGAGAAAAATTAAAAGCGCTCTTTGAATTCACCTTTTCGTTAAGTGTTTCTTTTGAAAACATCTTAGTAACTGCTGCCACATACCATAATATTTACCATGAGGTGCCGCTTAGTGATGATTATTATCCCTATATGACGCAGGTGCCTAAAGCATACAATGAAAAAGGAAACAGTTGTGTTACTATAGCAACATGCATTTGCAGAACAGGTAAGACTACCTTTGAGCAAAACTAACTTTACTTTGTTTCTTTTCCAGTGCATGCATGCAACAACTTTTTGAGGAGAGAACAGCCCGAAGCCTCGTAAATCAACCAAGACTACAAAGGACAGGAGTGAGGTTTTTTTTTTTTTAACAGCACAATCAACGTTAACAAACATCTCAATTTGATCCTAATAGACTAGAGGAAAACATTAGGAAATACATTTAATTCTTTAAAAAGAATACAAATTACAGTATGAAGAATTTATAGCATATCAAACGGAAAAAGAAGGTAGAAAAGGCCTGCAGATAACTGGAGAAGAAATAATACATGGGTAAGAAAGAATAAGACAATCAATTCAAGGTTATAAGGTCATCTTTCTGTTGGAAGAACGGGAATCCAATATTTTTTGACTCGAAACTGAAATGTATACAAACAAGCTTCCAAGTCAGAACCAAAGCTGGAGGCAGTGTGGAAAAATAATGTCTGGGCTTGACCTCTAATTTCTGCAACTATTTTTACAGCCAATCTATAAATCGTGTGGCTTTCAAGCAGGAATTGTAAAACTTTGCTCGTAGCCACTTCATAATGTGAGTATTTTCTGCTTGGCTCTGTGTCATATGGTTGTTGAGGTTTTGGACTGTTTGATCTAGCAGAACAAAACATTTGAAAACATTTTTTATTTCTGAGATGTTGTGACGGGCCTTTTTCACAGTTTTTTTTCATGTTTTATAGTCAGACTATGGAAGCCCTGAGCTGCAAGTGAAGTGACTTTTTCTGGTGATCCATGTAATAAGTCTGATCAAATGTTTGTCTCTCCTGTGTTTATGAGTTGAGAACTTGTGGGGAAGGGAAGTTTTGCCAGGATAATCCTTAATTATTTTTTTTTCATTGAAATTTCTCAGGATTTCTACTGTTACTGTTAGTTGTTTTTTTTATGCGGGACACTAACACACTGTTGAAGAGGAAGATTCTCTTGAATTTCCTGAACACATGAAAAAAGAAAGACATTTTCTCCTGAATTTTTCCTTAGTTGAGCTGCTGAAGAGTCGGACATGCACCCTGTGATGAAATGGGTACTAAGGTGACCTACACTGACCTACACTCTGTCAACCTGCTGATGTGGATATTGAAAATATCAAGACAGTAAAAAAAGAAGACAAAGTAGAAGAAGAAGCTGGGAGAACAGAAATCCGTTTGGTACCTGTGGGATCTGCAAGAGTTTTCAGGGTTCCTACACCTTTTTGAACACCAAATTCAGGTACTCTTGGGGGAACTTTCCATACCCAATTCCCTCAAATTCAAGGACCCAATTTTTTTTAGAACTTGAGACCATTTGAGAATCTTACAGGACAAAAAATATTTTAAAAAGAACTTCCATCTATATTCAAAATATTTCAAGGCCTACATTTTCCCGCTCAAATTCACAAACTTCCAAGGGATCTTAAATGTACCATGGGAAAATCTGTTGTCTCGTTTTGTTTTTACGAACAGACTCCAGAGCATCAGCTCCTGACTTTTATTCATGTTGAAAATGTGGTGACCTTGTATGATATGATTTATTCATGCTAATAATAAATCTCTGCTCCCTGCTTTACATTGTCTCATAAATTCATCGAGCTTTCATCGTCGGCCTGTGTCGTGATCGATGATATCTCGGTTGTTGACAGCGGCGTCCTCGTGCTGTCAGCCTAGATCGTGGGAAGACGCGCAAGACCTCGTCACATTCATAACAAAAAACTTTTGTTATCAAATCTAATCCCTTTAAACTTGTCTTTAAAATCACATTAGTTCACACTAGGTCTCTATTTCCCATTAAGCAGTGCTGCAAAAGCCAGACCTGTCTTCGACCTAGTCATGACTAGTCACGCCTCGACTTGACTTGCTCACTCGCCTCACAAAATTCTCCCTATCTCAGTTCCAACCGCTGCGGGGCTTTAACAGCAATAAAAAATTAGATCATACGCTTCCAGTTTTAAGTTCACTCCTCTCCATTGGCTTCCTATTGAAAGATTGATTTGAAATGTTTGACTTTTGGCTTACAGAAAACAACACGGTCAGGCACCTCTGCACAATGTTGTTATGCCCTCTAACCACTGGGAGGAGTTCACATCCTCAGATTAGGAACTTCTGGCAGCTCAAGATTTAACCTGAACACTACAGGTGAGGCAATTGCTGTTTGTTTTCTCTGGCTTTCTCTTGATTTTTGGTTTCACCTTATAGTTTGTAGGTTGAGACACGTACACCCTTCACTTCCTTTTTCTTATCTCCCTTTCTTCCTCCCAAAAAGCAGGGTGAGGCTCCAGTTTGTAAAAGTTCTATTTAAACAAAGTTTCGCTTGTGTTGTTGCTCACAAAGAGTTCCTGTAAGTTTGTGAAATCAAAGTAAGGTGAAACACTTCATGGAAAACCACTTAAAACTATGCATATTTATTCTTCATACTGTCCCTCTAAGGTTAAAATTTTTATTTTGTGACTTTCACTACACCACCGACTGCACACATTTACAGGAGACATCGTAGAAAAATACTGAGTAACCACAGAAACGCAGATAAGGAGGAGAGTTTGGGAGCGGCAGTTATGTTTCCTAGTTTGGATGTATATGATTGTGTCGGGCTGTTTTGATAGATACATGCATCAAAAATTCATGACCTTGGGCGTGATGCACACTGCACATAAGCAAGTTTTGCTCCGATTCCTGCTCGGTGCAGTCAGAGCACAGCATACATCAACCTGTGGGCCAGATCCAACACATGAATACAAAACAGATGTAGCCCTCTCCCTGTCTAAAGCTGTTGTTTTGATTTAATACAGCCGCAGAAGACAATGTCAAAGAATACCGTACATTGATATCTTACTCTGACTTTGGATTTTAAAGTTCGTATCTTGCACAGAAAGCCATGAGTCAGAAGGAACAATCCCAGATGTCAGTCCAAAATGGTTTATTTTGTAAAGGGGGCAGTTGGAGGAGATGAGAAAACATGGTGCGCTACTAAATGATAATATATTCAAATGTACATGACATTCAAAAAAAGGTATTACAGTTATCACTCAAATTTTCCACACATGAAGTTAAGTCTTCATTCCAATACGTTTTCCAAATGTAAATGGATAAAAAGTTTGTATATTTTCAAAATAAAAAAATATGTATCAACACAGTAAACCCTCGGGATGCTGAAAAGAAAAGAAATAACAGTTACATGCAAAATGTAGACTGATGACTTAAATTTTCTTGACTTGGAAAAATAGAAATAAAAAAAAAACACAAGGTGAATGACTAACGCATCTGATTAATTTAGAGAATAATCTGAAGTGAATCCTTCTGCTCTTCTGTCCTCACATAATTAAGTCACATTGTCGCATTGTTTCACTCGTTTATTCAGTATAATATAGGTCAATAGGAAATATAAGAAACTGCTATTAATGACAACATGAGTGGTCTTGGCTAGCCAACACAAACGGCACATATGTGTTGAGATGCCTCATGACAATGATGATCCAAAATAAATTACATTTGCCAAAACCTAACGCACGCACTGGTTGGGATGGGGGGGAATAGGAGGGCTGGGCTCAATGTAGGAACAACGGACTCATGACTAGTCAAATACACTGTGAATGAAGCTCCTCTGGATGTGTGGCGTCCAGAGGTACAACTGTAGAGTGAGTAAAAAGGTCCCAAAGTAGAAACTGCAGTCTTAACATGTGCCATACTTTAAAATGTAGAGGAATACACCCTTACACTCATCAATATGATGAGCAGAAAAGTCCCAAACCAAAGCTTTGAAGTCTTTATTTTTGCTATCGGGGAGAGGAAAAAATACTCGAAAACAAAAATAAAACACAAAACAGGAGAGGGAGGGAAGAAAAGACTCCAGATATTACGCTGAATGCAGAGAAGATGAACTGCACGAGTTGGGTGAGACACTCCGGCACAAGGGGTTATTTCCTGGAGCTAGACTTCTAATATCCAAAAGTACTGGTCTGGAGGACCCATGTTGGTCAAGGGGTGTCCATGGAGATGCCTACAGCAAAATGCCTCAACAGCAGCATCTTAGCAGGCTGTCCAAGAGTGACGCTATGTGCTTCCTGCTGCCTGGCTCTCTCCTCCCTCTGAATTACCTGCAGGAAGAAAGTGACAGCAGGTTGGCAAGGTTTTTTTTTTTTTGCTTCTGTGGTGTCAATATATATCACTAAACAACAAACTGTTGCAAAATGCAGGATCAAACGCCACCAACACCCCATATGATCACATTCATGTGACTTTAAAGTAAGTAAAACATGGAATGTTGAAACATACGCACACATTAAGGATAAAAGTCACTCACTTGTAGCAGGAGTGGAGGCGGAAGCTGAGGCAGAGGCATTGTCTTCCTCGTCGCTGTCATCCTCGTTGGACTGCGGTACCTCCGCCTCAGGGATGGTTGTTGTTGGAGTCTCAGGCTCTTGCTCCGCCCTGCTCTTCAGGGCTAAGATACGGTGATGTAACGCTGCAGCCAGTTGACCTACGTCCTTAGAGCTACCCTGAAGAGAGGAGAGAGTGGGAGAGACCATTCAGCCACATCAAAAACAACATAATTCATCTATTTATATTAAACAATTGATATCTTGTGATCAGTGGAGCGACTCAAAGCTCCATGAAGATGTTTCCCAATTTTGCATCAATTCAAGCAAAACAGGAGTAGATCAGGAAGCAGTAATGCTTCTTACTGAATATGAAAATACAGTATATAAGCCTGTCATGAAGATGAGCCCATCTTAAATTAGGCCCAGATTCCAATTTCGTGCTTCAGTATCTTTGCAACCTCCAAAGTTTATGAGACTGTTGTAACCTAGGACAGCTACCTGGCTCAGGCAACTACCAGCAAATTCAATAGGGTTGTTGACTGTTGAAATGCTGATTTTACATATCAACTCTGAATATTTAAATCAGTTACAATATTCATCTTCTGCAGAATAGTTACAATAACACGCGCTGCGCCTTCTTGCTCTCTGTTCTCTCTGACACACACATAAATTATTTTTATGGCCTGCTCTAGTATAATGTTTGGCAATACACACCGATATTAGGAAGACCTTGACCCCTTGGTCCTCTGTGTCCATGGCAGTGATTCGTACGCTCTTCTCGCTGGCCTTGTCCACCTGCATCTGGGGCCAAAGTTTAGTGTTGAGGATCAACCGGAGGCTGCCCTGGGTCCTCATCACTGGAAGGGTTTAAACACAAAAACACAACAAAATTTAACCACAGGCCTAAGCAGCCACTTGTTTGACTATTATTTGTAGTTCATGATAGTCTACCTGAATCTATGATTTCAGCTCTGCGAGTTATGTTCAAGAAAGATAAATTATATACTCCTAAAGTGCCAGCAAGTGTCCTTTCTAAGGTGACAGGATTTTTTTTATTTGCCATGATTTAAAAAGACTAATTATATGTGTATTAACCAGTGTAAATACAATGTTAATATTTTAACCGATGCAGTTCTGGTCTGTAATCAGTTGTGGTTATGCCAAAAATCCTTTTAAAAATACAAGCGAAAGAAAATCCACTTCTTGGGAAAGCCTTCTCCTCTTTTCTTTTCTTTCTTTGATGACCTAACACTTAATACTTTACATTCCACCATTAGTGTATTTAACAGCATGCTATGGTGTCTGGGCCACATAAATGTTTAACAGAGGAGTGGCTCCCCCTTGTGTTCAAAGTCAGGTATTGTAATAAGTAGCTGAAAGTGTTATCTATTCATCCCATATCTAGCACTAGCATTCAACTTAAAAATTTTACCATGCACTTTTCAATTATTGAATCATGAATGAATGAAGCTGTGCACATTCTTGACAGCAAGTTGTTAATATACTTTTTTAACTTCCATGAACATGAACACAACATGAACACTTGGCGGGTGTGTTTACCTAAACGAGACTGTAGCGTGCCGTCGTCTGTTGATGCCATGTCGTTGAGCCTCAGCAAACCTCGACCTCTCTCTATCCACGACTGAGCAGTCTTCTCAAATACATATAACTTGCACTGCATCTGAAGTAAGAAAGAGACGACAAACAAGAATGTAACTTCTTTCTGCCATTATTTACTGCATGTGTTAAATCAAGAAAATAACCTAATAATCTACCTGTAAAACATTGCTTTCTGATTCTTCTCCAGTTTTCACGTCGACTTTCTCTAAGATGCACTTCTTGGCTGTGGCTTTGGTGTAAGCTGCTGCAGACTCCTCCAAAGACTCTGACACACTGTTCACTGCTGAAATAAAAAAAACAGTTAAATTGTGAGTGTTTAATTTGGTTACTGATATTTGCTTTTATCAACAATTGATGTTTGAGAGTCTCCTCTCACTCTGAGATGTTTTATATTGACACACAAACGACATTCTGCACAGTAGATTTTGTGCTAGCTGGTGCTGAGGGGCGATCATGAAGCACCCAAGCTGGCACTCCATCACTTAACACAGAAGCTGCACAGGCTGCTGCAGATCATTTGCAGAGAAGAGCCACTTCAGTGCTAAGCCAACATTAATAAATGCCTGTGCACGTAGAAGCCATGAAAAGCTGGATTTCCTTTCATTGTCACTATACAAAGAGTCACTAAAACACACTGGAAATTCACAAAAAATCCATGTACAGTATTATCTCTGTGGACGATGTAGCCGTGTATGTTTCATATAAGAACATTCAATTGTTTCCCCACATTGACCTTGGATACAAAGCATGAGTTCATGATTGGAACCAACTAAAGGAAATGTCATTCTCCAAAACAGAGTTAGACAGTACAAACTACTTAAAAATAGTAGTATAGACGTGACCTCTAACTTTGTAAACATTTATCAGGTCAGATCATGCAGCTTGAAGTCTTGCATTTATAATGTGTTGTTTTTCTCCTAAAAACAAGTAGATTGTTTTTTCTCATCTGAATTATTTTTTCTTCACACTTTGGCAAGATGTGGAATAAAATCTCTATTGTGCCTTATTTCTGTTTGGGAGTTATTAGCATGAGAATAAACAGGGACTCTGATTATCTGATTTGGTCAACAGGTGTCCTTTTTAAATGCAGTCTAGAATTGAACTTAACTTTGTGTCACAAGATATGATTGTATCAATGACTTTTCAACTAAAAAAAAAGGGTACCACTACTCCTTGAGTTATCAAATTTAATGGATGATTGTCCTTACAGACAAACTGTCTAGAAAAATGTGTGATGCATCACTAGGAATATGAAATGCGCATCTCAAATCTCAAAGTGCAGTGTTTATTACACCCACAGCTCTTTATAGAGTGCTAATCAAACACAAGTGCCCAACTACATTTGAAGCCGATATTAACAGATTTTACATAACTTGTTGAATAAATGTAGATCTTCTTTAGTGAGTGTATCTGTTGAACTGCTTATTTGACTGTTCCAAGTCTTGTTTTTCTTGTTTGCTGTCATCACTTGAATGTAGCCAAGTGACGGTCTTAAAAATATCAGTCATCAAGTCGAACATAAAACATGTTTTCAATAGTAAGTGGCAATGTGTCTTTACCCTTCTCTGGGGTGGTTTCCTGTGATGACGGCTCTGAAACTGGGGGAGCTGAAACTTCTTTATTTTCCTCATTTGAGGACTCACCCTTTGGGGGACTCTGAAAAACAACAAAGCTGATTATTGGCACTCGTTCAAAGCGCAATCATTAGGCGATTTCTCAATGTGGCAGACAGTAAACTCACTACCCAACAAACTCTAACTCACCAGGACTCGTTCGGACATGTTCTGCCCAAATACAAATTTTGCCCCACCGTCTGTACTGTTTGTGGCATTTTTTGAACTGAAAGGACAGGAAAGTTAAAAAAAAAAAAAACATTAGTGAGTGGATGGAAGTTAATCATGAATGAAGAGGATTGCTATAAATATTCAAAGGATGACACGATTTCATTACCTTGGGGTAGAGATGTACTGTAAGAAATAATTAGTGCCCTCTGATTGAGAGTCCAGTGGCACACCATCCTTTGACTTGCCTTCTGTACTGTTCTCTTCCAACTAGAGGAACAAACAAATTAGTTAAATTTGGAGTTATGCCTACAGAAACCAATTACAAAAACAAGAAAGATGAAAAAAGGTACATTAATCCATGTTAATAAAAATCCTGATATATTGTCGAAATCATATCCAGACATTTTTATCACAACAGCTCCAGACTGACCACATCCTCATACAAAATCATAAAAAAACATCTTAGATATTGTACAAACATCACAGGAAATGCACCTCTAATCAGGAAATGGAATCACAAAACAGGAAATTCTCTAAGCAAGGAAACTGAGACCCTGTTCATAATGCTACTAAACATACCTATAAAAAGGCAACTCAATATTCAGACTCATCTAACAAAAAAAACCTCCAGCTTCTCTGCCTGCCACATTCAACTGTGTTTCTGTTTGTCACACATTCTCGCCTCAAGTTTGCACGCTCACTGTGGCAGGCAGAGGTGTAAGAGAGGAAGACAACCTACCTTTGCCCTGTCTTTGATATTCTGACCAAACACAAAAGATATTGCTACATCTGCCTCCTTCTTCTCTATTCCGCCTCCATCTTTGTTACCACTTGCTCCATCTTCCTCATTTTCATGTTTCTGAAATGGAAACCAAAAAAAAGCACAGGGTCAGTTTTATATATTTTTTCTATATGGCAATTCTCAACAATACTTTTCTGTTCTGAATAGAATAAAAGCATATTTACTAACACATGTCACTTCCAATACAGCAATTCTTACTAACATTTGCATAACTTTTTATGAATACCAGACTCAATATACTTCATTACTAAAAGGTGCATGAAAACAAGCTCTTCTGTAAATGACCCACAGCTTTATACTTTCCCACACTCTCTGATGTCTTAAACAAAGCCTGTACTGAACTGACTGGCATTGTTTTTTTAATACCAAGCCCTTGATTATAATACGCAGAGATTAAGCCACTCCTAACCAGTGACTTGGCCAAGGAGGCTGAGTGCTCTGTGTTGTTCAGGAAGAGGGACTGGGCCCCAGGTGCCCCATCTGATGACTTTTTCACACCATTGGTTCCACAACTGGAATCTAAATGAACAGACAGAGAGGACAAAGATCATTTACAGGGTTTTTCTGTGTTTATTTACTGTACTGAAGAAAATGTAGAGTGAAAGGCACATGCAGAAAACAAACTCTGGAAGTTAACAATATTCAACGTTAAATAAGAAGTCAGGGAAAAAAAGATGTTATAGGTTGACTGAGAATATTTCTAAGCTGCACTCACTGGACTCTATATGTGATTTAGAGGGTGGTGCCTGGAGAACTGCAGGGCGGAGGACACTGCGTTGCTGTTCCTTAGGTTTCTGACTTGGGACACCTGAAATAGAACCAACTTGTCTCATACTTTTCAAACACAGTATGATGTTCTGTGTCTACATGTTCAAGTTGAGATGTTCCATTTCTAAAAAGGGGGCATATGAAAAGGGTGCAAGGCTAGGTTCAAATTCAAGTCTTTCTTTCCATTTCAATAAAGTCGGTGCGTGAAAACAACACAAAGAATGCTCTCGACTTCAAACACCAACCTGAACTTGGTGCCTGTCCATGTATGAGAGTTGGTGGCTTTAAACGGAATCCCATAGGCTTCTCCTCTGGTGAGACGGAGCACAAGAGAAGGCAGACATTAAAAAAAGATCTAAGAGTCACACAGCAACTTCTGAAGGGTACGTTCCTTCTGTCTTTGCACCTTTCTAACCAAAGGGCCCGTTACCACAGCAACCCTTATAGAGCCTCAGGAGTTGCAATCCAACTCTTGCGCAGTAACATGGCGGGCTCTAGGGCCTCTGATCTATTTCTACCACTGACTCTCCATCTCGGTGGCTTTATTAGCCTGACATGACCTGGCCCTAATCAGTGCTAAAGCAAAAACCTGAAAGCACTTTCAAAAAGTGCATCCTCCTTTCCCCAGGTTCACTACCGTGTCGAGTGAACATCAATATTAATTTTTTTTTTTAACTACCTAGGCCTCATTTTTATTTTACCAAAAGCTGTGCGATGGACAGAAAAACAATGACAAAAGCAAACTAAACTGCAATTTAACCAAATGAACAAAATCACCACATACTTTTAAGATTGACTGGTGTTTGATTTTTTGTTTGTTCATATTTGTTTTCACTCCTAAGTTTATGCTTTACATAATATGCTAAAAATTGTTATCAATTATGCTTTTGATTTGCTCAAGTGGATGCCCCCTCCTCTCTGTAAAGCTGTGCTAACGGCAGAATGAGTAGGCCTTGTCTGTTGTGGTTTGTAAATACAACCTTCAGGGTCTGCCCCTCCTCCCCGGCTCAACAACACCAGAATTACACACCCCCTGACTGCAGTTGCCAGAACACTGCCCAAAGTAGGCTTCCACCTGGTTACTGTTTTAATAGTCCTGCTATTGGTTACTGGCTGGGTGCTACACACCCACCTCTAAAAGGTTGCTGCCCAGAAACATCCTGAACACAGCATATTGAGAAAAGAACAGCATAAGTCTGAGTCTCTGCAGATAAATATCGACACACTTCCAGTGGGTCACAAGTGATAATTGAAAGGGATTACTTGTGAGTTAGTCAAAACACTTTCCTACTCATTCTGCCTTTAACTGGTGACATCATCCCTGCAACCCAAAAAACCAAGCAATTCGGAACAAAAAATAAATAAGACATCTTATAAACAAAACTTACACTTTAAATTATTCACAAATAACACAGTTTTAAAGTCCCACTGCAGTTGTGACTTTACAATATTTTCATCTTGCCTGTGTAACACAGTGCAAATTGCAGCCTGTTTTTAAGTAATGTGAATTTGTGTACATTCAAATATGACTGAGAGGCCTCGTCGACAAATTATTTTAAGCGGTTTTGCATGTCTTCCTCCAACGAAATCCTCAGGGTGAAGCAAAACAGCATACTACCAACTGTGCCGTACACTGTATGTGTGACCCACAGAGGATAACCAGCATTTTAAGACATAAACTGAAAGCAACATTTTATTCCTCTTATATGGAAGAAAGAAATGCTTTTCACAAATACAAAATGACCGATGTGGGAATGGCTATTAAACAGGTAAGGTCTACACAGGGCAAGATAAGGCACAGGGGCCCACCAGTGTGAAACGTAACGGTCTAAGCCTTTCCTCTGACATGTTCAGTAGCACTACACAAACTGCAGCCAACAACCAGCACATGACACTATGGCATCTTACAACAATAAACCATCTGTAGCTACCAATATCGAGCTTAACTTTCTTCACAATATTGCCATCATAAATTTGGCTTGTAAACTCAGAATGTGTTTCCCTGCTGTACCTGGCAGTTCAAATAGTCATAATCCAGAACAGAAATACATTATGTACTGGCATGACTACAGGTCATACAAGGTCATAATGTTCCCACAAGAAGTCTTCCCTGTATTACTAGTAATTTTGAGAAGCTCATCTTTAGCTAATTGTTTTTCATTTAATACTGACCAATAAATTAACCTAACAAATGCAACAAAAACTTTTCACCTCTCTGCTGGGCATATTGCATGTTTTACTTGCAACACATGACACAAACTGCCACAGACCATTGGTGCAGCCATACACAGAAAGAGCGGAAGACCCAATTCTTTTGAAATGACCAAACTTCAACCAGAAGCTTAACACAAGTAGTAAGCTGAGCTGTGCATTCTGTAACTGCACATTTTCCGCCAACCATTTCCTGAATTATGTCAGACTTCCACAGGAGATACTTAGCAGTTTAGCTTATAAGTATAAATACAACATGTGAGCTGTTCAGAGCAAAGAGGGTGCATTTGTAATAAGCAAACCTTCACTGACATCTTATATGCAGCTACTAATGTGTTGAAATTAGAAATCATTAACACATGTTCAGAAATCATCACGCAATCAATGCAAAAGTTATTCTTTACCAATCTCAGTCAATTTATCAGGTGTGTTGATATGTCTAACCATTGAAAGTAAGATTTTACTGCAGGGGGGCTTTAAGCTGTGAAGATTAACTAATGGCGGTCTAGATGCCTCACCTGGCTCAGAGTCAGAGTTCCCAGTCGGAGACTGGCAGAAACTTGAGGGCATGAATACATTGTTCTTGGGAACTGCAAAGTAGCAAACAGGCATTGCACTCAGCATACAAATCAATGTGTACACCACAAGCAAGAACCAAGAATACACAAATGCTCTGCTTAGTCACCATGTGCCCTTACCAGAATGTGGGGGTGGGAACGATGAGGTCCTTTCCCTTTTCACAGGGGGGATATAGCTTCCCTCGTCTTTATCTGAATCTGGAAATGGTGACAAAATATTAATAAATAAATAAATCTATGAGAAAAATGATATTAATAAAGAAAGTAGATGGTTTGACATTTAGAATTACCTTCTCCATCCTCTGCACTTGAGCCCTCTGCAGATCGCTACAAGAGAACACAATGAGCTTTTTAGTTAATATCAATTCCAAAAGAGTAGACTTGGTCATTCATATTATCAAAAAGAATACGGTCACTTAAAAAATAACACTAGTTTGCATCTTGCTTGACCTCAGTGGTATTCAGTCTGGAGCTGAAATAATAGGAAACATTAAAAAGTGGTATCAATTCAAGCAAAATGTACCTGATGTCACCAGATTTTGACATTTCATCAAGACTTTTAACAGCCCTGCAAATGGTCAGAGATTTGATATACCAAATCTTCTGCAGTGTGTCAAGAATGCAGTCCAGACTCAATAAACAAAGTCTGCAAATCATACTACATGGCTTCAGCTTAAAAAAATACTTGAATAACATAGAGGAACTTACCTTCTGTGCTTTATCTTTTTGGAAAACAAACACAGGGGGCGCTATGGCAGGCTTGTCTGTTAAGAGAAGATGTAAGCTAGTCATCCAAGCACTCAAAGTGTAGCAAGTAATCCGGTCTGTTTGGTTCTTCTTCATAGTTTACAGTGGAAAACAAATGAGCTAAAGCTATGGCCTTCTCATTTCATTGCCCTGATATTCCTCTTTAAAAAGCAGTGACCACGTGGATCTTGAAAAAGCTAGTTCTAAAAGCATCATGGACTGAATCCCGCATCAAAGTCTTATTGTATATATGACACCAAAAGTCATCCAAAATACGCAGAGGTGAACTTAGACATCATAGACATCCAATTTTTCACAGATGGTATATCAGGCGATATTTTGGTTAACAAACCTGCGGTGATTGCCTTAAGAATTACCCCCACTCTTATGAATTTTCCCTTGGGGTAAAACACAAATGCTTACAGTTTATTTGAATGTCAGATTCATCCGGGGTCAGTGTGAAAACAATCTTGTGTCTCGAGAGAATACTGCTGAACGATGCGTAATTTCAGTGATCATCAGCAAGTAAAATGAAATCAACTCTTTATCAGACTATACAACAGTTAATCATGTAATCCTATTAGGAGCACCAGGAAAAATGAGATCACATTAAGGCAGTATATCATAATATTTTTAGGCTTTATACACAATAAATATCTACAGATAGTAAATGTCCTCAAAACCACTTAACAGATGCTAGGATTAAACATCAAACCACAATATTTTTTGACCAAATTAGCCCAGTATTATTATTATGACAATTGGTAATTTCACATAACATAAAAACAATGGGGCTGTAGCGGGTAAAGACAAGTATTGGCACACGTCTGGAAAGTTCAGAAAATTACATAATTTTAATTTGATGCAGCCTTTAAAAAAGGAACAGACCACACTTATGCCATATCATGATATCTTAGATGGTATATAGTCTCATATCACGATAATGATATACATTGCCCAGCCCTAGACCACATAATGCTCAACTAATCTAAACAACAATTCTCCAATACCAAAACTATATGGCCAAATGTAAAATGAACTTGTGCAAATACCCATATATCAAACAACCATCACCAACTTTCAGCCATTCAACATGGACAAGCAGCACCTATAGCTACTTTTGCGATCAAAAAAGGGGTTTTATTCAGCCCACCACCAAAGATGCTGTTGCTGCTAAAAGCCATTGTCATGATCAAAACACGAAAACCAATCGCCATCCCAGGTAATAACTGATGTCACCACGCGTCTACCTTCACACTGTAACCTCTCTAAGATGTGTAATCCTATAATGTTAGCAGACAAAGGTTTTCCTCCGTCTGGGTTGGGCCTATTAGACTGAGCAGGTGTAGCATCGTTGTCGTTGTGAGCCTTGCCGGGGCATAAAGGCATGCGGTAAAAGCAAAGTAGCCGACAGCACACGGCCAGGATTGTTTACTGCACCGACGTGCACTATCTCTAACGCAACCCGTCGTTGCTAATACACGCTGTTTATGTATGGAGCGCGTTTTATGGCTGAAAACGTGAACATGTTGTGTGACCTATATTTAACATCAGGCTTTGCATCTCCATGTGACGTGCAGTTAGCTATTTTGGCCATTGAATGCAACAATTCCAGCATGCAACACTGCTATTCATATAAGACATTCAAGCAACCCGAGATGTTCCCGGCGTATGTTAACTAGCTAGCATTTACACTATATGACCCATTCCAGCAAATAGTCGGCGCCACCGGTTGTTCCCCTAAGCACCGAATGTAACCTAGCTTACTGGCTATAGTTAGCTTGCTAATTCGCTCCATCCCGCATGAGTCATCTCGCCTGACAAGCAAAGGCAAGATTCTCACTAATTTATCCTGTAGTCAACAGATCATCACAATGACAGACATGTCTGATTAGACTTAATGGAGAGCACACAGGAAGCAGTGATTACAACCAAAGCATCGTCTCTTAGCTGCCGTTTTTCTCTCTGCGCGCCTAAATGAAAGTCAAGCGATCTTGCAACTGAGTGCTAACTGCATAAAATAACAAGCTGATGTCGGGCTATAAACGTTTCCCCATCACAAGACACGGAATATAATTGCCACTGAGCTCACATATGAGCTTTTCCGCTTTGGCCTAGCACGCGTTGGTTTATTCTCACATTAAATCTTTTAGCTAACCACAAACGGCAAAACACACAGCCTATAAATAGCCGGGTGCTAGCGTGAAGAGGTAAGCCAGCTAGTGACAGGGAGCATTCGAGGGCGTTCCGAAGCATTCCAGGTATTACCCGCAGCCCAACCGTTAGCATTGTTAGCCCGCTTGCTATCGTTTTAGTCTAATGAACGCCGCGAAGCTGTAAAGCTCCTGAACTCGCTGTTAACATGCGGCCAAGCAGCTTCATTCCAGCAATCAAATATGCAGACAATGTATAGGCGCCGTTCACAACGACACAGAAGCAGTATTGTTTTTCTTACACTGCCACTTACTCACCTTCGTTTGCCAAGTCCGCCATTTTACTTCGACGCTCACACACCCACAACCCACCGCGCAGATAATACAAGTTGAGGCAGAGATGTTTCAGCGGCGGCGAGCACATTGCCGCCGTTTATTGATGCAGCCAGCGACCCCCTCTCATCTCCAGTGCCCCCCAGTAAGCCAGAAAGATACTGTCTTTACACGTCTGTCACTGTGTTTGTGTTTTCTTTATTGGAAACATTGTCTTTAGCATCCCCAAGCAGCAGCTTAAAGTTTGTTTGGATAGCCTAACTCATCCAAGGCCCATACCATGCTGCGCTAACAGTTTTATAAAGTGTCCTGAGCTGTGATGAGGTTGCACAGGAGGTCAAAAAAGGAAAATGAATGAGGTTAGATCCTTTATCCTTGGAAAGAGCAGCTACAATTAATTAAAGATGCAATGTGTGGTTTTTTCGGGGGGGGGCGCTTAATCAGAAGAGACATCTTCAATGACTGATTTTTTATTATGGCTAAATAAAGTAAACTAAAACTGAATAAACAAACTGAGTGCAACAATATCAGACCTCAACTGAGGTTCCTCCGGACGGCGAAGGATGAGGCCTAAAAGAGAACCTGAACTTTTTTTGTATTTTTTATACTCAAGCTTTAGCAGCAAAGATAAGTACTAAAATGGTATGTCACAGGGAGGAGGGTGAGTCAACGGCGGGTCATAAATAAGTCATAAAGTACATTTATACATTATGTATAAAATGGACTGAGGAGAAATGTGTCTGTCTTCCAATGGATATTTTTCTTACACCCTTCCCACTTTGAGTCATTCTATTCATGGACGTAGCTTTCTTTCTTGTTTATTTTCCTTTCCAGTTGAAGCTGTAGCTCTGCAAGCTTCTCCAGAAATGTTACTCAACAGGTAGTGGTGGTGGTGGTGGTGGCGTGTAGTATGACAGCCAAAGATATAAAGGTAAACAAACAAGGCATATTTCGCATTTCATGGATTCAGATTGTGTTTCTCTGATAATCATCATATCTGCATTTATACACATGGAGGTGCAGTGCCGCCTCACAGTGAGGATGTTAATAGCTTTAGGGTAAGTTTAAGTTTAAGTACAGGAGAGTTGTGCCTTACTGTCAGAAAAAAAACTTATCTGACAATTATGAAATATTTAAAAAACTGTCAAGATTTTCTCCGTCATGTTTTCAGATGTATTTTCACAATGGAAAATAGTGAAATAAAGAAAATTAAAGCAAAAACTGACAGCCCTTCGACAAATGGTCTGCAGTAAGCTCAAGAATGAGTGATTACGAAACAGATTGGATTAAAGAAAGTCTTTTGAGTTTTATTGACGGCCATCGTTCCCACTGAAAACAATTATGTGTGTATCCTTGAAGTCTAACACACATGGGGAATACATTTCCTACCTCACAAGCCTTTCTGAATGTTTTTGAAACAAGCATTGTTTACACCAGCTTGCGCTCTCTTTCTCATCTTTTACGGGTGTGCTACCTTTTATGGAGGCCACATGTGCCATGTTGTGAATCAGAAATGAAAGCATCGGTGGGCCGTTCTGCTGTGCTGATTGGTTCCCCCGTATGGTAAACACGGAAAGGCCACTTTATTCTGATTGGAGACAGGAGTGCCACATGCTCAGACATTTAGTAATCAAGTCCGAATTCACACTTTGACCCCTTTCAGTCTATCGTTTCTTCACATTATTGCTTGACGTATTTATCGTACCCACCTGTTTTCATGTGGATCTCTTAACAGCCCTGAGTTGTTTATAGACTGTCTGAGCTGACTGGCCTGTGGGATTTTTTTTCCAAGCCAATGCGGTTCCTTTATCCTGCCACCAGAGGGGAAAATAGTACTGAAAACTGGATCTACAGTGAGTCTTCTTTACACATAAACATCACATACTATAGTCTGTATCAGCTTTTCAGAAATGTTATTCAGAACATGCAAAATGTACTAATGAATCAGTGCTTTACATTCCAGAGGCTTGTGAATCACTTTATACACATTTTCCAACACAACACAACACAACTTAACACAACATGATGTAACTTCAACATAATAAAACACAAGATAAAATACTAATGTATACTTTTCAGTGCCTTTAATTATTGAGGTTTGCGAATACTTTTATACACAATTTCTCCACATAACATAACATAACTAAACATAACATAATGTAATATAGCATACAGTTCTAATTTATAGTTTTTCAGTGCTTTAAATTCTCTATCTTTAGATGCTTTAGATTATGCTTTAAATGATCTTTTGCACATTTCCCCCATAAGATAATATAAAATAACATGACATAACATACATTTTCGAGGTTTTAAATAAATCCCATACATTTTTTACCGTAAAAATGTACTTTATTAAAAATGTTCAAGATTCAAGATTTTTTAGGAGAACATCATTACGTTAACGTGTGAATGGGCTCATTACTGTGATCCATTGTCACACACCCAACACCTAACTGCCTTTCTGTAGCCTTTTTTTTTCTGTTGTTAAATAGAGATGTAGCCTTTTTCAGTAGAAAATGGCACTGGCATCTATGCATAATGAGATGATTATCTTATCTTGACATAATGGAATAATAATAATTTGAATCGTAGCTACTCTCTGTAGAGGAATGAAACCCATTTTTTGCTGGGCTCTGTCTTTCCTCTCCTTTAACATTTTCTGTGCAGTGGAATAAGGGTCAAAGCAACACCTCCAACACAAACATGCTTTAATATGTTTAAATAAGAAAGTGACCATGTGCCAGATATAGAAACAAGTTGGTCAGAAGACCAGGGGCAAGTACAGAACACACATAAACATAAACCAGTTGTTTGGTTTGTTAGTTCAATTATGGGTAAGGAACACAGTGTAGAGCACGTTTCATAAGAGTTTGTGTTGCACAATACCAACCAAACGTCTTCAGAAAGAATCATACTTCAAATTTTCCCTTCAGGCACATCTCAAACAAGCCACTGCTTGTGTTTTATGCTGTTTGCCACAGAATGCCATAGTCTGTCAGGAGAGCTTGGCTTGTGCTTCGAGCCATAACAGTTTCACTTCTTCTTATCATCAGTGTAGCCAATGTCCAATGTCCGCTGTAAACCAGTGAGTCATCATTTGTATTGGTCGTAGGCCAGTGAGCTTGACTCAAATCAGAATATAATCATAGCCGAGCTGAATGTAGATTGTCTTGTGCTTGACAAAATGTCCCCACTGAGTGTAGCAGATTCCCAAACAGGCTCTGTAACATTGCTCAAAGCTGGCTTCTTGTCCTCCTGATGCGTGTATAGTACACGCGCAACATGGAAGACCACCTCCGACACCCTCTGTTATATAACAGCCTTCCCTTTTCCATTTGATTGTAACTAATATCTAAAGATGAAACCCCACAGGAATTCCACTGGAAAACAACAGGGGTTATTATGACGCAACCATTCTTCCACAAAACCACAAACCATCTCATTTGTTGAGTGGGTATGATATTTGATCTTATCATCTGAGCAGTGTGACCTGAAGAACGCAGTGTCTGATTAGTGCTAAACACAGCACAGCGCTGAATACGTTTACAATAAAAATGGAAATGGTAGCTTGAAAGTTGCACCCACAACAGTGCAGTGGATCAGCTCCAAAAAGAGTAACTTAGCCACGTTTGGTATAAAATGAGCATAAATATTCATACCCATGTGAATTTTCTTTGTAAACAACACTAAAGTGGCGTGGGAGTGTGCTCTGCATGTCTATCACAATTTCCCAGTGATACTGAGAGTTTTTGTGTGTGTCTCTATCCTGATGCCGGAAAGAATTCTAATATTGGAAAACCACAAAGCCTATTACTTCTGTCTGCAATATCTGATTATGGTTAAGGATTTAAAAAAAGATAGATTTAATTACAAGTTTCATAAGGGGCAGGACCTCTGGTATCAAAAGTCAGACGCAATCATACACCAACGCAACCCCCAAATCCTTTGTTACATAAGAGTTTCACTACTTTCTGCGTTGGCTGGCAAATTACAACTATGCTATGCGATAAGTATGCTATGTTTAGACTTCTGTACCAAAGCGCTTTTTGGAAATACTTGGAAGAGGATGATATTACGCTATTGCAAAAGATAACCAAGGAAGGTTGAGGTGATTTAAACAATAGACATTAAACTCTTACATTTGTTAAAGAGCTCTGTTGTGATGAGCTGACTGTGTGATGTCACAGCACTCTGTATTTGAGCTGTAAAGTGCACACAAAGTGTGGTACAAGTGCAACCCGTGGGAAGTAAGCGTTTTAAATCGAATTTTTGGACAAAGTCACCAAACTTTGTAAGAGGTTTTGTATCAAATTTGACTGGTGATTTTATTTATGTGACACCGTGACCATTGGAAGTGAAGCTATGGCCTTGTTTATTCAGATATGGGCCAGGTCCATTAGCCTGAAATTAGCCAAGATGGCTGCTGGAGTGTCTTGGCTAAAAAAGGGACTTTGAAGACATTTGAGGATGTCTGGAAGTAGCGTCATGGGATATTTCACTGTTCAATAACACCCATTGCCAGTGAAAATGAATAGTCATTCCCCGACATGAGTAAGCAACACAAACAATAAACAATGGGGGGGGCTCGCTAGCTAGTTCACCGACTATCTCCCGAGCTGTCTGACGCATCATCTCATATTTTCGCCAGAAGTTAGAGCAACTAAAGTTGTTATGAAGCTATTGACAAGCAAAACAATGTGCAATAATGCAAATACACAACTCAACAAAATATCTAACAAAAGTCAAGTTATTTTTAGGCATTATGATGTGTAAATGTTACATATTATGCCTTTAAAAAAAACTCCATCCCCAATAACAACTACTTCACTCTAAAGATTGATCAGTCGGGGTCTAATGTCTCAATCTCAACTCTCCACATGAGGATAAACATCCCTTCACAGAAGTAATGATGCCATCTCCTGTGAATAAACTTGTGGCTGTGATTTGTCTCTATGTCATGTTGTTTATAGTGTCTAAAAAGTAATGGCTGGATTGTGATGAAGAGTGCTCTCTACATTAATGCCCCCAGAGTGAAAAAACCTCACCTAATGATGTTTCCTAACCTAAAAAAATCAGAGCCAACGTACACTTATCATGTTAACTTATCTCCAGACACCTTTGACAATAACATAGACTTTTTTTTCTTGTTCCTGTTCCCAGCATAAGAGAAACTACTGATTTCACAACTCCCTGACTTTTCCGTTTGTCATCCCCCCGACCAGGAAACCACCCTCTGATGCTTCATAATCAGTATAAAATGAAATATGACAACCGGAAAATTATTTTTTGATGGTTTGCTTCCATTTTTCTCCTCCCAGGGGACATGCAGTTTACAAATGGATGGTTGCAACACAAGTAAATGTTAAATAAGTGTCATCATTCACCCTACAGCAGCTTTGAGACAGCTCTGTGTACGTCTCTCCAGCCTTTTTGTTCTGTGTGCCAAGGTAAAGTTTCTCACACATGGATAAATGGCTTCTTGGACATGTTTCTTTCATGTGCATGCATAACGACAGTAACAATAGTGGTATTACACAAGGCACCATATTGTCTGAAAGGAATGCTGAAGACAACATACTGTATCATCGCACGCTCTCAGTCCAGGTACCCTTGGCAGTGGACCATTCTTCCTCTGACAAGTATTAAACGCCATTAATCCATCAGGATATTTCAAATATGCAATCATAACCAGGAACAGAGAAAATCACAGCCAACTCTATCGTTTTTTTTAATGTTGAATTTATGGTCTGTTTTGCCAACCAGCGTTAAGATCTCTTTCATGCTGTGCTGTGACGGAAGCCACGCTGCTAGCAGGGAGCAAGACCAGAATTGCACAAAAAGACTGAGGCAATTTATGGATAAATCACAGCCTGCCAAATATATATGAACCGCTTGAAAGCCTGGGTGGCAAATGGGAAGGAGCAATGAATTCTCCACTTCTTTCTGCCATCCATTCTGTGTGTGGAAGTGTAGTAAACAACTGAAGTGAGCCCCAGTATCCTGCAGGCGAGGGGGAATGGGAAGGGCAGGCCCGTGAAACGCCTCATTGACCTTAAGCAGGGTGTTTGGATGTGAGTGTTGGTAAGAGTATAAACAGTGAACAGTGCTATTGGATGTCCACTCAGGCACTCAAGGCTCATTAATATCTGTCACAGAGCGCTCAGCTAAAATCTCTGTGAAAAGCACACCGTGGCCTGTTTGCAGGAACTAAAAGGAAAAGCTTTGGGCGGATACGCGATATGGCAACGCTGACAAGTGTTTTTAATGCAAGGCTTCTCAACTGTCAGATCCCAATGTGACGAAAGGAAGAATTCTTCACATCTGATTCTGCACGAATGATGATTCATATGCCAAAGAGTCAAGTTAAGTCCAGTCAGTTGTATTTATACATTGTTTCATTCATCACACTTTACCTGAGTTGATCTAATTAACATCAGACTAATTGACACATGTTGGCTCATTAATTTTACGATGACAATAATAAAATGCATTGACCAGTGCCAGCCGTTTGTTCCTCTTTCCTGTCAGCTCCAAGGGTCAAAGACGGGCTATAATGATTATCGAAAACGGCCTTTACGGCCTGATAAACCTTACTGTGTGCCATCTGTTGGGGAATTGCATACACGTTAAAAGTCAATGAGCAACAGCAACACTTTATATTGTGCACCAACAAAATGATCTCTATATAAAATCTAGCGTTTCAGGCCAACAACAGACAGTGAACAAGATTTAACCTCTGAATCATTATAAAATGTAACATCGTTGATTTATGTAAGATAAATAAAGAGAAGTTTCATGTGCAACTCGTAAAATCATACCCATAAAACAGCAACAGGGTGTAATTTCTGTGTTGCTTCGAGGTGATTTATCGACAGATCTAAAGACTGAAAGTGTGATTGAGTCAGAGTGCAAACAACACAAACCCTGCTTTTAAGCTTTTAAATCTTAAACATACTACAATGAACCTTTAACTGGTAATAAAACATTCCCTTTGCGTGACCTACATATGCAAACAAGTCCATCAGCTAGAAGATTGGCTATTTCTGTGTAATCAACTCCACAGAGGAGGTCATGGTTTCCCCCGTCACCGTTTGTTGGACGGTTGGTTTGTCAGCAGGATTACACAAAAACTACCAAAAGGATTTCCACGGAACTTGGATACAAGATGGGTCTCAGCCCAGAATAGACCCCATTAAGTTTTAGCATGGATCCAGGATTTTTTTCCTACTTTCTTTAACATTGTGAAATAGGGCGTTTTTTTCACAAATCAGATGAATTTGACGTAAATCTCGGACCCGCTGAGCTAGTTAAGCAGTGTGATTGATACAAGACTATTGAGTTTGACATGTGATTAGGCCTGATTTGATTAAAGGGGACTGTTGGGCCTTGGCAGAGGTATTAATTAAGATTGTTTCGCCATCATCATTTTCTGTCCAAAGGGATATCCAGAATCAACAGAATATCTGATCTGTAATTATGTTAAGACATTACTCTTAAAAGTAAGCCATGGATTTCTGCAGGATAAGCTTCAACGGCTGCATCTCATAGCACAATAAGTCACTTGTTTTGGCCTGTTATTTCAACCTTTTTGGTTAAATGCTGTTCTTAACCACTTGGATTTTCTCAGCAAAACTACGTGGACACGAACTGAGAACAGGTTATGTAAGAACAATGGCAATAAAACCCTTCATTCAACAGCCGTCATTCAAGACTTAGTATTTCTCAACATGTTAGTGTCAATGTGAGGGGCTGTTCAAACCTTAAAGTGTTTAACAGGCCAGACTCCAATTACAACATCCTGAGGCAACATGCAAGATTATTTTATGGGGAGATCTGTTTCCTATGAGACTGAGAAAGACACATGTCATTTGTCTACCACCCCTACATACATGCATTTACAACTTTTGCGAATTCAAGGCCGACCTATTCAGCTTATTTTTTTCGTAGGGCCAGATTTGAAGAAAGCGAGGTGCCAGGAGCCGGACTTTTAAGATCCCAATGTCTGACCTGTACAGCTCGTATTTAAATGTGTTACAACAATGCAATACTTTTTGGTTTATTAGTATTCACAATTAAGATATAAGTTATATACACAAAAATACAGGAAAGAAAACAATGCACATTTTTAATCTTAGAAGTAAGCTGTTGGTTTGATTCTTGTAAGTTTCCACTGCTTAACCAGCCTGGGTTAAACTATATGTGTTCTTTTTTTGTGACACAATAAAGTGGCCGATGAGCCCACTACCAAAATGATCAAAGGGCCAGAATAAGGTTGTTAAACGACTGCCAGGTGAATAGGTCGGATTTCAGGGACTCTAACTGCACGTGTTTTAGTTAAATCACAAGTGTCTCCAGCTCTCCCTCTAAGAAACCCCTACATCAGGTGGGGTCACACGGTTAGACTACTTTTTGGATTCAGCAACATAAAAAAAATCCTCACATGTTTATCACCAACTCTTGGGCGGAACCCTTTAATGTCGGTTGAAGTGAAAGAGAAAAAAAAGACAGGAAAGAAGGATGAGCTGAGTACAAAGGTGAGCGTGAAACAAGATCCAAGATCGAGCGGTTTATAAGAGTGCCTCGCCTCACCTGCACAGACACAAGACGAGAGCTTCAAATCACATGTGCATCTGAGCAGCTGAGGTGAGTTATCTGTAGTCTAAAACGAGACACGGCACTCTGTTCTCAGTAAGATTTATGTTATTTGTGTCACTCATGACACGGTTATTATTTACTTTTCTTTTCCTTCTTTTACTAAAATATGTACATAAATGTGTCAGATTTAACTGCTTTATGTTTAGAGCATTGTTTATTGTGTTTTATGCCTTAAGTAAAAAAAAAAAAGAACACAGAGCACAGAGTCAGTTAGCAGATGTGATCTTTATTTTTACATTATCACATTAATTTAGATTCTAAGTTTGATATTGTTTTTTTACCAAAAGATTTTTTTAAAAAGCGAATAATGAAAACAATTATGGAGATCAAGTTGCTTAAAGTTTGAGATTGATTGCTTTATTCAGCACTTGCCTAACGCTCAGAGACCAAAGAGATCTGTTTCACAATCAAGAGTTGCCAAGTTAAAGAGGTCAAAGTTGTTAGATACTATAGGACGCACGTGTACACATAAACACAGAGAGCTGATAGGAAATATTTGTTCAAGGTTTTGAATGTGACCAGGGAAGGTGTGGGAGTACAATAATTACAGAGCGATAAGGCTTATTGCTGGAAAACATTGTGATTTTTGCATCCTTATGGCTTTTTACAGACTTGGAACCACAGACTGCACCATGGGGTTCAACACGCTGTTTTTCCTGCTGATCACAACTTGTGTTTGCCTTGCATTGGCACAAGGTGAGATACTGTATAACAGGACTGTTCAATAAGATATTAAATCAGACCACATTTTAGAACCAGGAAATGTAGATTAGAAACTCTTTTTCAGCCTTTTAAAACCTGTATGTAGCTTGTATATAGGTAGTTAGTTAGTATGTGGTGATTTATGTACATGATATCCGTAAGCTATATGTTATGTTTACATATTTTGTAATATATGAGTTTATGTATGCTTGACCACTCTGAGGTTGCTCCCGGGCCGGATGTGGTCCACAGGATACTAATTTGATAGGCCTCCTGTAAATGATCAACTTGTATCTGTAGGACTGTCATTTCATGGCATGTAATACAAATCTGTGAACGCACTGCAGAGATAAAATGAGGGTCAGTCAGGCAGGTTTATTGCTTAATTACGTGCGTGGGCAGACAGGGCTTCATTGTGTGCTTTTGTTGAGAGCATTTAGTAATCCCTAATTGTGTTGATTACCTGTCTATTGATTTACTTGAAGTGACGGACTTTGTCTGTTACACAAGTGATGTTGCATCAATTTCTGACTCTGATGTTGGATTTCTGATCCCCCAGTAGCCTATGATGACTGCTGTTTGAAATATGTGACAAAAATGAGCCATGGCGCAAAGAGGCATGCAGTGGACTACAGAGAGCAAGTGACAGATGGAGGCTGCAACATCCCTGCTACAATGTAAGTAGACAATAAAAACAAAAGACTTCCATAGTTTCCCATAATTGCTACTGAAAATTAACGTCTGTTTGCATCAATTATTCTCTAGCTTCAAAATGAGGAGGGGGCGAGAGGTATGCACAAACCCCAAAGAGATGTGGGTCATGGAACTGAAGGAGAGGATTGACATCAAGAAAGCCGCAAGAAGGGGACCCGTCAGGAAGGTGGGTGATGACTGAAGTTTTTCCAAAACATTCTATCTTATCAAGTCATGACCGTCTATAATTGAGTCCTAACAACCTCGTCTTCTTAAATTGAGTGAAAGAAGAATATTTATATAGGACAAAAGAAGGAATAAGGCATTTGCCGCACCAGAATCAATAAAAATGATGAAATGTGAAATTTGCTCTTCACAGACCAGTTCACGACGCCCGTATAAAGGCTGAGGGCAGCCGCCTGCAACAATGGTTCCTACTGTCCTCCCTCTGCCAGATCTTGTCATTAAGCAACAAGCAGTTTTATGGTATCTTACTGGAAGCCAAGCGAAGAAGGCTGGCTAAGGAAATCTTGTAGCACTACTTTTACTTTCACTGTGCACTAAGATAAAGGTCAAAAGCTTGGATGGAATCGCAGAAGCGATTGGACTGCTGATTCGATTGGCCAGCACACACCTCATAAAAGAGATATATATATATATGCCTAGCATGACTGCTTTGACTGCTTTCTTGCCTCTAGAGACATCCTATATTGAATAAGCTGTTAATTAATGGTGATGGATTGTAAAATGATGATACATATTTGTAAGACTGAAAGTTTTCCTTGCACAATGTTTCCTGATGTCAATCAAACACTCGTTTATGTGAAAACTTCAATTGTTGAATGTAAATGCCTTTCCGAATGTGTGTCATAGAAGAGGAGAAACTGTCTTAATTGTGTTCTTAATGGTTTATATGTTGGTCTTTTTCATACATTTCATGTATAGATTTTATTACCGTATGTTTGTCATATAAGCATTATTACAATAAACTTGCTTAAAACCAGCCACGTCTTTTTTTTCTTCAAACAAGCAGCGTCGTATAAAAGAAAGGGAAAGTTATCACATTACATCAATGCAAACTCCACTCAATCTGTTTTCTTCAATGATTACATTTAACCTTGAGGTCAACTTCCATATAAAGATAATGTGCTTTTTAAGTATTATACATAAAAGTAATGCATTTCAAATGAGTTATTCTGTCTCCTGCAATAGATAACACATCTAGTAGTTTAAAGCAAATACAAGCAACCTGGGAATTTGACTCCATTATCAACTGTCTTTTTCTAGAATCGTCTACTAAAGTTTTGATTTATTCACTATGGACTTTGTTCACTATAGATATAGACTCATCAATATGGAACATATACTTACATTGAACTCTTACATTACATTGAAAAATAATATTAAAATACTTAAACTCAAACACGGCAAATTATTTATTGAGCCTACTCTCACCTTATGCCAACCTTTGAATACAACCATTCATACATTACATAGCACTGCAATCAGCAGCCATTTACAGTAAATGAAGCATTAAAGTGACACATTAACCATTTTACGCAATGTTTCAACCATGTGTATGCAACTTCACTCACAAAGAAGTTAATGTGAATGTGGGCAGCTTTTCACATGTTGTGCAGATATTATACATTCACAATTTCACACAGTTTCCCTTTATGATGCATAAAGTCATGTATTTTGATGCTCTTGCACTGCACTTTTGCACCACATGTTTCTTCTACATGTTTCTTGCATTTCCCTGCTTCCCAGCCAATGCACGCTGGGATAAGATTCATCCCCCGCTGTGACCTCGAGCAGAGTAGAAAAGTTATGGTTGATCATTTCTCTTGATTTGGGTTTTTCTTCTCCTCTCTTGCCATGAGAATTTCACAGCCAGCAGGGCTTTGACTGCTTTGCATAGGCTGCACAGCTAATCAGACCAAACAATGAAGAAGTTAATTCAGCAAAATCCCAAAATTTAAATATTCCGATTGCAGCTGCAGTGCAAAGTATCTGCAGAAGGCGAGCAGGCACACAGAGAGCTTCAGTGAGGCATCTGTGAATGCGTGGTGCTGATTTACAACCTGCAGAATCTGATCTGACACGATGCTGGATTTACTCACTGATCCATTTTTTTTTTTATGGTCTCATTTTCATGGGTATTCACAAGAACTGCCGGGACATGCAGCTGATAAAATCTTTCACTGAGTAATGCAATGTGTTTGACTAGTCTGTCTGTGGAGATTGATGCCCTCCACACATCCGTGCCTTGCAGAGACTTTATCTTGCAAAATTTGGGTTACAGTGTGACTCAATAACAACACTATGAGACAGCACAGGCCTGTGCAGTACACTGTATCAATTATTTGATGTTTGGTAATTAAAGGAAAGGTGCGAGTACAGTATGGTTTGAAAGTAGGGCAATCAAGGTTGAAAACAGAGCATCCTCCACACACGCAGATTAAGTATTTGTTTGAATAGGCAGCCAACTTTGCCCAAAGGCAACGCTGATGGACAAGTTGACAAGTACATAATAATTATTAAGACATTATTGGCACATGGAATATTGATGGACAACCAAATGACTAATGGATGCACCACCTTCAGAGGTCAAAGAATTGGGTTGCGGCTTGGAAAGGATTTTGGTGCCGAGGCTTCGTTTCTTCTTGTTTATATGACAACAATGCTGACAAATGTGCTGCACTCTTTGCTTTTGCATGCTAGGGCAGAAAGAAATAGCTGTCTGGCATCGTGAGCAGAAATGTTAGACCTCTTTTATCAAAGGGAAAACCCATGAAAGGAAAGTATGAGATTGAGAAACAATATGTGGGGGGAAAAAAAATCACTTTCCACTGAAACAAACGCGATGAATTACAGGAAACAGGGTGCCCGAAGGCAGAGAGAATGACTTTCTGTACTGTTTCGGGAAGTTTTAAAAGACAAGAAATAAAAGTGTTTAAAAGATGCAGCACAGACCTTTTGTTTTGAACTGTGGAATCTTTGCCACCTTCATGACAAAAAACAAAACAAAACTGTAGCCTGTACATGTTTGGTGAGATTGACACGTGTCTCATGAATAAATCACTGACTCCTGAGATTGAAAAGTAGAAAGAGCAACAGCTGAAGGAAGATGAAAGCAGTCGTAAAATATTGCACACCACAAAGTTATTTGGAATTGACATTATATTTATTGCCATAATATTACGTGCTGTTTAACCAAACCCCAAATCCGTCAGAACACTTACTTTCTTTCACCATGAACCGTGAACTCTCTTTGTCGAATCATAAATCTCTGGACTATCTTATGCTAATATGTGACATATGAGATGAGATATTTTGCACCACCATGAATGTAGTGAGTGGTGTACAGTATGTGTACAGTACATAGAAAATATATAGAGACACAAGAAATGAATCATCAATTTCCCAATTCTGAAGACTTAAAAAGGATCAAATAAAATCACCTCCTTAATCAGATCCCTATTAGTCATCAGTATGGCTCGCCTTTCTCTGATTGACGTTTCATTCATGTATATAAAAACAACTTTGTATGGTTTTGATTTCTCCACATTCCTATTTCCTGACTACAAGAGGGATCTCAGGGTAACTGTCATCCCCCTTGTGAAACTGCTTTCATGCTCAGTTGGTCATGTTGCTCATACTGTAAAAAGTTGGATTTTATCATAGTTGAAAAAAGAGTGCCAAGGATGGTCACAGAATATGCCACCGGGTCTCACCTCTCACAGTGTCATTCAAAATGACTTACTGAAGCATAAGAATCTATATTCAAAATCAGACTTGAGTCAAAAAACACTTACTTGCCATTTAAACATTGCAAAAAACAGTAAAGTTCAAATAATTCAACATTTTGGGATATGCTTATTCATCCTCTTCATCCAAGAGGCGATTAGCCGAGCTTAGCATAAAGACTGGAAGGGGGGGGAGACAGCCAGCCTGGCTCTCTCTTAAGTACGACCGCTAACACTATTAAAGTGATCAAGTTATACGTTGCATTTGTTGGTGAACATCAGTTTATGAATCCGGCCAGCACTTTGTGTGACAAAAAAGATTCTAGGCTGTCATTGCCTGTTCCTCTTGTCTAACATGAATTTTTCACCAAGATGTAACTTTCCCCTCAAACCACACGTTTTGTTTTTAATGGACTGTAGCATCTAGTGGTGAAATTGCAGGTTGTAACCCACTCTACTAACTAGCCAGTGTTTAGATTGTTCATTCTGGGCTACTGTAGAAACATGGCAGGGCAACATGATGGTCTCTGTGGAGGAGGATCCACTTCCTGTGTATATAAGAGGCTCATTCTCAGGTGACGGAAACACATCAATTCGTAGTTTCAGGTGATTATGTCACTAATGACAACAGAATTATGAATATCATAATGCATTTCTGCCATTGATCCCACTAAATCCTACACACTGGACCTTCAATATTGTTCTTTATATAAGGATTAAACAAACAAAATACAACGTGTTGGTTGCATTAAAGTGTAAAAAGTAATGCGTCGTGACAGCAAAACCATTATTTTGCTCTGGTACAGTGCGCCTGGGCTGTGATCCTCTCTTGCTCTGTCTGTTGTGCAAAAGGCGCAGAGTCGCACTACTTTTTCCATTAATTGCACATGATGGCTGGTTGGGCTCCCAGCCCTGCTCCACAGGAGCACAGTGCTGTTTTGTCCAAAACACACTTTTCCAAGGCGTTGTTGAAGCGAGCCTCTGTGTGATCAGGGCCTCAGAGGTGCTCATAGATATGTATTTGTAACTTTAGGGAGAGCAAGACAAGTTGGCAATGCAACTGTAAACAACATGAGACTAATGCACACAAGAAATAAAACCAACGAAAAGATTAAAAATATACAACAACTTCAACAAAATAAGAATTTGATAAAACAAATACGAGATCACAAAATTACGAAGATCAGTTACAGGAAATAGAACATTTTAAAGCATGATTATTATAATCCCAGTTTAACATATAAATATGAGATTGCTATCAATCTTCCCCTCAAACTTTATTGACGGCTAACAAGAACATTTCCCCAAATGTTTCTTTAAGAGGCTAAATTACATGATGATGCAGACTGCAGAGTGTCGTTTGCTCAGCAGGCCATCAGACCCTGCTCTCGCTGTGAGTCTGTTGTGAGACCCTCTGTTATACGTCTGGCTGTAGCCCACAGCTTCCACAGACCTCTTCTTCTGGATGCGGTGTAGCAAAATCCGGTAAGTTCCGGTGACGGGGCTCCTCAAGTCTAAACCGTTGTTCAGAAGCTGGACCTTGTTAATGCCGAGGTCCTCCAGCACTGCTTTCACGTTCAGTTCATCCGAGCTGAGGATGTGGGAAGGCTCGACCAGGTGGTGGGGTGTGGGGCTACAGGATGGATAGGCCTGGGGGTATTCAATACCTCTCATCCAGTCACTGTCTATGATGTCTGCCAGAGTGAGGCGATCCACGGGAACCGGCCTCAGGAGGCCCTTAATGATCTCCTGGCATGATACAGGTACATAAGGGGGGATTTCATAGGAGCCCTGCAGGATACAACACTTGAGCCTGCCTGTGTTGGTAGCTTTAAAAGGCATGGAGGCAGTCACCATGAAGTAAAGCAAGATACCCAGCGCCCAGATATCTGCGTACTGCCCAATGTAACCCCTCTCTTTGAAGAGCTCAGGGGCTGCATAAGGTGGAGAGCCACAGAAGGTGTGTAGGACATCGAGGGGGTGGCAGGAAGTGCTGAAACCAAAGTCGCCCACTTTAATGCAGTAGGTGTTGGTGTAGAAGACGTTCTCAGCCTTCAGGTCCCTGTGCACGATGTTGTTATCATGCTGGGGAAAGAGAAAAATGTTTAAGTTTGCACTTTCATTTGGTTTTCTTACAGGATCATGAGAAAGTTAAGCAGCTCTCGTTTTATTTCAAGTACGAGAACTTTCAAATGTGAAATCGCAGGAAAAGCTGCATTCTTGAGTGTCACCTTAACCACTTTAAAGTATTTAAAATTGATGTTCCAGCTTTTAAAACTCCCTTTGTTGTCATCTGAGACTGCTGCGGTCTTACCATGTGCCTGACTGCAGACAGGACCTGAGAGAACACAAGCTTGCTCTCCAGGTCCGACAGGCGCCCCCTGGTGCTGATGCGGGAGAACAGCTCTCCTCCGCTGGCATACTCCATCACCAGGTAGAGCCGCTTGAACGTCTCCACCACCTCGTACAGGCGCACTATGTTGGGGTGAGCCAGCTTCTCCATGCAATAGATTTCAGAGGGGAAAAGCGCCTGCGACCGCTTGTCCAGACGCACTTTATCCAAGACTTTTACTGCCACTCTCTCTATCAGATGAAGACAGATATGAGCAGAGGCGGTGAGGCAACAAAGAGTAATCTAGTACTGGGATGTGACTAGGCAAACTTAAACAAAATAGATATATCTATACTTGATATTTTCTTCTAATGCCAATTTATACTTCTACTCCACTGTAATTCAAAGGGAAATGTTGTACTTTCTGCTCCACTAGATTTATCAGACAGCTTAATTTACAGGTTACCTTACAAATTAAGACTTCTGCACACAAAACATGTGAAAATGTACAACTACACCTGAAATGATCAGTCGATTCATGTCAAATGAACTGGCAACTCTTTTGATGATCATTTCAGTCATTTTTTCATGCAAAAACATTTCATGGTTCCAGCTTCAGGAATGAATTGTTACTTCTGCTTTGGATTATTCTTATTCACATGAGGTTGCTGGCTGTGAAGGCTGTAGACAATATGGATTAGTGGGTGGCTGGTTGATGACATTAGTTATGTCGTCTGACACCTGGACTAACCCAGACTGGACTTGCGTTGTGTAATATGACACAATGAGCTGACCTAAGTGTCTCTCATGAAATGAATAGATATCTGCACATATATTTTGAATAATATTGAGTTATTTGCTCTTGCAGAAAATACTCTGAATCTACAACAGTATGAGCCGCAGGGAGATACAATAACAGTTTCCTTGTGAAGAACATGTTGTTGAAACCCTGCGTTTCTAGGTTGTAAAAGCATTACAGCAATATTAAACTTTATCTACTGTCTATATTGCATACAAACCCTCTTTTTTAGCCAATGCATCACTTTATTCAGCATTGTTCTACTACAACATCATACAATTTAATAGCAAATTAGTATATTTTCATGATACTTACAGGGAAATGCTATTTAACACAAATGCCGATAATGGAAAAGTATTCAAATCTAAGAAGTGACAGATGAGAAGAGCTCCAGAGCTCCTATCTGTAATCATTATATGACCCTCATAATGCAGGGATGGTTCAGTTTAACCTGGAGGAGATATGAGAGGTGTGGCCTGACCAATGTATCATTAATTTCACAGATGTATTGAAATAACACTGTTACACATGCACTTTAACTGCATTGGCTCCAGACAGAGACCTTTAAACCAACTAAACTCACAAAGTATAACCATGTTATTTATAGAGTACTTTAACATTTTTAAGTAGCAACAGAAAACACAAAATGCGGGAAGCTTGAACAGTGTCCCTTTGACCAAAAAAGATTTTGATTAAATCTTTTGCAACAGTTAAGGTGTCAGTCGACAGCCCCATGTCCTACCTGAACATTTGAACATTGGTGTTTAAAAAACTCATCTCACCTTTGGTCAGGTCGTGTATCCCCAATCTAACCTGGGAGAAGTTTCCGGAGCCAATCTCCCCTCTCAGCTCGTAAAGCCCCACCCGCCGTCCAAAAGTCAGGTCATTCATCACTTTCTCCGAATGGGTCAGATCGTAGAAGGCCTTCTCATACACAGTGTGCTGCATCTTCTCCTGCTCCTCCTTCATGTTCTCCTTTGTTTCCACTTTCCCCCCCACGTTTTGGGACTTCAGGTTGATGATGTCCTCCTGGCGTTGAGGCGTCTTCAAGTGAGCCCCTGAGAAGGAGTAAAGAAGAAAGTTGGTGTCCGTCTAAATCATGAAAAAAAAAATTAAAAAATTGAATTAATCTAAATTCTGTGGCAGGTCTTTACTCACATGATTTGCCTCTTATGCTCCTCTTTTTCCTCTCTGTGTTGATGCCGTTATTTCTGTTGCTCAAATACATGATTTCCAGATGCCTGAAGATACTTGGCTGCTTTGCTTTGTAATCTGACTTCTTGAAAATTTTAGAAAACAACAACGTGGTAAATCACCAAGAAAAAAATCGTCCACTAACCAAAAACTCACAGAAAAACCGGATTGGAAATAATGTGAGCAGCATGATATGAATTCAAAACCATCCGCATGCATGGGGACAAACAAGTGTTCTCCTTGTCCAGATGCTGTTGTAGAACCACTGCTCTTTTCGCCTGCTGCCTCCCTACACTGCAGTATCGTGTCCCGGTGTATAATCCAGCACTGCTGCATGACATCCTGTAATCCCAGTGTTGGACTCCTCCCAAGCAGACAGACAATAGACAGGCTTTACAGAGGCTTCTTTAACCCCTAGACTGATGCAGGTGCTTGAACGAGACATTGATGGGATTATGTCTACAATAGACTGTATAACTATCATTACTGTTAGGGGTCAAGGGCCTGAGGGGAGTTAATATATCTGCAGATAAAGTCTTTCAGCGTCCTGTACTGGACTGGCTTTGAATCACTTTTTATATAAGAATTTAGACTTTATTAACTAATCATTTTTTCTACTTTGTCAGAGACAGGTATTTTGTTGTTGATGGCTGCACTAGTACCAAATAAATCAATTTTCTTTCCTCTTTCACCACCAAACCAAAACAAACAAAAAAGCTACTGCATCTTCACAAACCCCATCAGAAAACTAAAGGAAAGTGAACTCAGAGAGTCTTGAGCGACCCTCTGACCCGACCACACAGTTACACACTGACCCAGACACTGACCATGACACCAGACGGACACAAGCCCAGACGGCCTGTCCAGACGTACTGATGGATCTCTGCTGCCCAGACTTGACACAGGGACTGTCTGACAGTTATCATACATAAGCTGCACAGTTATGCCGCAGGTGACTCACTATAATCCAATCATCACCTGAGCGATCATATCAGCACGTGCAGTGTGGAATTAATACCAGGAATCTACCGAGGAGGGGTTGGCTGGGAGGGGAGAGAGGCGGCTTACAAACAGGTGTGATTGTTACAAAGGTGGTGGTGGTGGTGGTGGGAATGAGAACGAAAATATCAGCTGCTTGGTTCTGAAAAGACTGACCCAATTTAAGATTCAAGATTCAGTTTCTCCCAGCCCATAGCAGTGCAACAGGAGGAAAAGACACTGATAAATATCTAAAACATATCTGGAAAAATCTATAAATGGTACCACGGGTAACGTAAACAGAGACAGAACAGTTAGCAGAACAGTGTGCCAAAGTGCATATAAGAGAAAGTGCAATTCAGTCAGAACTAAAAAAAAGTATGATTGGGCACAGAAAATCACTGTGCAGTGTATTATGTGTGCTATTTATAAAGAGGAACAAGAGATGAGAGCAGATGTAAAAATGCTTCAAAGGTGTCTAAAGGCAAATTATAATATATAGTAAGCCAAGACAGAGATTAATAAGCAAAACTGTATGTGACACCAATTTTATACGGCAAAAAAATAAATAAATAAAGGTTCAGATTCTAAAATCATCCATTTCAAAATTTCCCAAAAGACAAATAAAAGTATTTTAATATAATACAATGACATAATATTACATTTGTATGGTGTTATGACACTATATATTATAGATTTGGGATATTGGTATATTGTCAGGGTTGCCTTTTTCCTGATTTTAAGTCGTTATATCCACATTTCTGATGATTATTCGTCAGAAATCGCACTGTGTCACCAATAGTCGTCCCTACAGTGTTGTCGCAATATAAATTTGGAGGCATTTGGTCATGAATGATGATTTTTTTTTCATTTTCATTCAAGATAAATACGCAGCATTTAAGGACTAAAAGTTCAATACAACTTTTTAGGCCTGAAACCTAATTTAAAACCTATTCACCTCGACAGAGTTTTATAGTTTTCTGTTAACATATCACATGATCAACGTAATTAAATCAAGTAATTAACTACTAATCTGGGTTTTAGCAGGATTATGATAGAATTTCAATAAGATGTGTTGTATCTTCATGAAAGGAATCAACAATTGAAACTTGTTGTAGGCGTCACCTTAATCATGGTGTCTGAGTGCCGACGGCTCTCCGAACGATGATCCGTTGATCCCGCTGAAAATGAGGGGATCACATCAACACTTCAAAAGGAGGACTAACACCTTATTAGGGCATGGACGGCAAACCAGTGAATGGCAACATTGTAATAAAGCTAAACTTGTAGACTATTCCTGTCATTAAAATAAGATTGTTTTAGTCTGACAAAGGAACAAAAGTATTTAGACAGTGTCAGTTTCCCCTTCAGACGAGCTGTATTCTGGGCTGTTTTTGCCAGTTGACTTTGTTCTTAATCCAGTTTCCATTCCACCTTTATCTTTAACGTGTCAGAAAACGTCATACATACAGGAAATGTTATCAAAATTCTGAATTTTGCCTCCTTCCCCTGTAGAGAAGCTGAGGTTTGAAGGGCAGCTCTGAGGGGTCTGACCATTTGGTGTCATGTTGAATAAACACAAAGGTGCTGGAGTTTTCTGAAGGGCCCCCACGCTGATCCTGTTTATGTGTTTGGGCCGGGTTTTGTTTTAAGTCGGAGGTGCTAAACACCTTCCCCCTGAGATAAAAGATGATTAATGCCTTTGAATGAGCGACGCTTTAATGGCTCGAGGCTACTTAAGCACTTCATTGGGGTGAGCTCGGGCCTGTCGACACACTCGAGCCACTGGGTCTCTCGCAGCAGAAACAGAAAAGCTGGAGAGCTTTCCTTTGAAGTGGCCCCTGCTCGTAAGAACTCCATCCCACAAAGCATTCGGCATGGAAATTTGATTAGCTCCCACTTTTTTTTTTTTTGGGCTCCACACCACCTTGTTTTCAGGTCACATTTGGGGCTGAAGCTTGATCCCATAAATATCAGAGGTATCAGAGAGCAGAGGGACACTCGGGATCTGGCAGCTGAAGAGCCGATTTGGATTAAAACCATGGACTTACTGCAACCGTTCCTTCTCCTCCTGTGTGCCCTCCACCTGACCCGTAAGTACTGTTTGCTCTGTTCTAATCTACTGCTGCGGTGATGTGTAAAGAGGAAGCTCTTTACCAAGTAGACTGACACCAAACTGCTCAAATATCCCTGTTCAACTGAATACTTAATAAATATTGAAGTTCTTCATGCAAATTGAATATATATGCTTCACTTATGGGACATCTACTCAAGGACTTTACTATAGAAGAATTCAAGATAAGACTTAATTTGAGTATTTCCATTTTACGTTCACTCAGTTTTTACTTCTCATGTGGTTCTCACGGGGCAGCCACGCTACAAACATACGACCGCCTTACAGAATATGAAGCAAGCTGTAGGTTAAACTACACAAGAGCATATATAGTAGTTAAAATTAGCCCAACCTTTAATTTATAGAGCTGCAAAATGACACAAACGCATCAATGCAGCAGTAATATGAATCCAAAAAGATCCCATACAATGGTAAAACATTGACAGGCAGCATTCTACTGTGTAATCAATATATACTTTTACTTGAATGCATACTTTTTACTTTCAATGAGTATTTTCACAGTTTTATTAGTACGTTTGATTAAGTAAAAGATATTTGAAAAAAAAACTTTTCCCAACATTGTTTGAGGCAGACATAGTCATGTCTGATATACAAATTCTTTCAAAATAAAGTAACTGAGAGTGACTTTTTTCTTGGAAAACCATTTCTAAGTATTCACATACTGTCTTGGCTTCATAAACTACTAATGAATAAATCTATTTAATTAACAAAGGACCTCAAAGAAAATGGATGCCTGCACTACTGTATCCCATGTTCAACTTTTAAGATATTGTGTTCTTGTGAATCTTAAACTGCTCATCTATCGTGTTATAAATTGATAAAAGAAATATGTCAAGTAAAAAAAAAATTCTCATGGCGTTCATTAACTGACGCTTGCTCTGTTTTGTTTTCCAGTGACCGGAGTGTTGAGCAAACACATAGATCACAGAAACCTGTTCACGCAGAGAATGTGCTGCAAAAGACAGAGCCACTTCGTCCACGTTGGACAAGGTAAAGCACCACATCACACCACATGTTCAGGGTCACCACAGATATTTTAATGTCCCTTTAAATGCACATTCGCAATCCACCAACAGAAACCAAAACACATTATCTCATCAAAAGCATAAAAACTTGTGTCCGTCTGACATCCGATTGAATTTCTGTCTGCACAGACATCTCTGGGAGTCCTGTCAGTGTTGATGTGGGGATGTGCAGGTCGCACTGTGGGGGAGCATCCAGGCCCTCACCTGAGGCAGGACAGCAGGAATACTCCAAACATTCCTCAATGCTGGAATTTCTCAGGAGCAAAAAGGTGAGTGGCGTTTCCCCCGCATGGCCACAAGGGCGCGCTGTGACTTTGTGACCGTCTGCAGAGACTGATGAAACTCCGAGAATTGTCATTACCTCATAATTGAGATTTTACTGAAGCTTCACAGATACTTATTTTAGTATCCAGCCCGCCATTTTTAAATAAATAAAACTAATAGTAAACTACAAGTGTCAAAAAGACTCGACTCTCCAAATAATTTACATTCAAGCACACGGAAAACATGTTGTGACATGTCTGAACCGAGCATGCATGTCTCTGTCACCTTGCTGAAGATGAGAGCACGCGGACCAGCAGCCGCAGAGAGCTCGGAGCCGCAGCACCAGCTGCCCTCCTGCGGGATGAACCACGTGTGCGAGCCGACAGGGATGCGCGTGGACCGGGTGCTCCTGTTCGAGGGGCCCCGGGAGGTGGAGGTGATCCAGGACTGCAACTGCGAGATCAAGCTGACGCAGTGCATCCGTGTGCCCGCACTCAGGACCTACTACTCCGAGACGCCTTATGAGACTGTGATCGACGTGGGTGGATGCTCCCGGTCCAAGGGCTCACCAGGTGTGTGTGTGTGTGCTTACCTGCAGCAAGCCTGTTTGCTTAAAGCCCAGCATACACTGTGCGATTGTCGGCTCGTTTTGAGCCGATTTTCCAGTCGTGCGACTATTTTTTGGATCGGGCCGAATTTCGACCCAATCGTAGGTCGTGCTTCGTGCAGTGTACGTGGGGTAACGACGAGCGATTAAAACCTCACGACGAACTCCCGATCACAAATCGTGTGCTCGCAAGAAAATCAAACTTGTTTGAAATCCTGGTCGCTCCTCGTGAAGGTATCGCACAGTAGAAGCAGTGCCACGACCCGATTTGCCTCATCCTCTCGCACAGAGCATGCGCAATCTCTGATGTCACGTCAAAACACGGAGGAACATGGCGGCGCAGAGAGTGATCTGTATATATCTCTATATTTAGCTGTTGCTGCTTACCTCCAGTTCTCGCTGAAGGATTGAAAGGCCGTACTGCCCACGTCTGCCCAGCCAATTCCTTGTCCAAACACGACGTCGTCTTCTCTTTTTTGATTTATCGCCACACAGAATGGCACAAATTGCCAAAGCAGCGCGTTTGTTTTTACTGAGCATCTTCGGTGTCTCCCACTTCCGGGTTCATCCTCTTCTTCTACCTCTTTTTGACGTTGCAGTTCCGGTATACAGAAGTCCGACGTGAGTATTATGAACGTATAGTGTGAGCAGTCAGGTCGCATCAGAGCATCGGGTCGTACAGTGTGAGAACATTACTCGTGGGCTGCGAACTTTTGAACTCAGCGATCTAGTCGTGCAGTTTGAGCTGGGGCTGAATCAAACGATTTAAAATATCGCACAGTGTATGCCCGGCTTTAGGTAGCAAGGGATCAAGACAGGAAGAGCGGGCTCAGCTGAACCGAGAGCAGCTAATCACATAAAAAAGGATTGAACATCAAACATTATGCAGTTAACTGGTCGGCCAATTAGCCTGTTTACATATATATATATATATATATATATATATATATATATATAAAAGGGATTCATTAAATTAGATGTGTTGATTTTAACTGATGTCAGGACAGTTTCAACAATTCAAGATGATTTAAAACCGATTTCACTGGGGGAAAAAGGGCCAATTAAGTCAGCCTGACTCACACAGTTTAGATTTTATGTCCAAAAAACTCAGCTTTATTGTTTGTTTTAGTGCATTTGAACCTGTAAAACTCGCAATGCAGTGTCACTGTGTTGATGCACTTCCAACCGCACACATACTTAGTGTTGATATTCACTGGAGGCCTTCAGTCCAAGCAACCCACTACTCAAAATAAAGGTCTAATCCTTATTAAAGCATCTAAATATTTTTCAATTAGAAATATAGATAATGTTAGTTTAATGTAGTGAGGAATGATCAGATACATGGCATTAAGAAGTGTACTAAAGGTCTGTCTGTCAGTTTTAGATGGATGAACATGAGTAGTTATGTTTGTTTACATCTGCTCTTCCTGCCCTCATAAACCCACATGTTTCTGTTCTCAATCCTTCACAGAGGGATTCTCCTGTGTCCCCACAAAGTTTCACTCAGCCTTGGTGGAAACCCCCAACAAAGCGGACCTCATCCAGACTGTGGCGGCCTGTGAGCTGAAGGAAAGCTGCTACCGGGTCCCATATGTGGAGTATTACTATGAAATAGTCCAGCATGAAGATGGAATCAAAGAGGAGAAGCTTAAAGTAGGTCCCAACCTCTAAACATGTTTTCTTTTTTATTTGTAATTGTAGTTCTCGTAAATCATGAGTCGTGTTCATCCCCGACAGAAGTGCTTGAATCTAACTTTATATCTAAATACGTCCTTTCAAAATAAGCTTAATTTCCTCTTAGCAAGGCATAATTAGCACTAGAAGAGTGATTCATTTGCAACACCGGTTTCACACCCTCTTTTATAATCAAGTTGAGAGGAAATGGGGGCTCTAGTTGGGTGCCAGACAGTAATGAAGTATCTTTATTCATCAGACACATGTGTTGAAAACAGCACTTAATCAAGCTAATCCACTGGCCCCGGTGGCTGGCACCGCACATCCTGGTGTGAAGGACTTGTGCTTATTCATGCAACAATACACATGATAGACTGGCAGATCTGAGTGCAGTCCCAGTTCATCTTTCATCAGGAAGATACAATTAAAACCTGATTTAAACTGTGTGTCGGCCATGCCAGATTTAGACTCATTATTCTCCCTTAAACTTCCCGTCATTCACTAAAGTCCCGCTTTAAAGCACGTGCTAGGAACGGTAATCAACAACCCTCACAATATCACAGATGTCAGGGTATTCACTTGTGATTTTAACCCCGGACTTTATGTGCTAAATAACATATTACACGGAAATTTGAAAGAAAAAACGAGATTTAAGCTGAATTCCGGCACAGTTTGTCCCCTGCTCCAAAGGTGGGAGCGCAGCGCAAACACAAATGGCCCCCGCAGGTGTCGAAACAAAGCAGTAAACATGCTTAACAGCAGCTGGCCCCCGCGACTCAACCGGGTCAATATTTGTGAGCAGCTGTGAGCTGATTGCCCTCTCTCTGTGCTGCTAATTTTCCACAGGAAATAGATGTGGGCAGATGTTTGGGAGGCTGCACTACAGGAAACCGATGCCTTCTCAGGTACGTATGAACACAGCTGCCACACACACACACACACACACACACACACACACACACACACACACACACACACCCCCTCTGCCCCTCTCATAACAATTGCCTGTGAGCTCCGACACTTTCTGCACTCAGCATGTGTCAGCACCTTTTAGTCCCTCACCAAATGTCCCTGTTAAACCTTCTGCTTGAGTTTGAGACTGAAACGGATTCTAGCAGTGAGATTTCAGTTCATCTTAAATTTCCCTTTAAAGCTCTTATAAGGAACTGTCATTATTTGTTGATTCAGGCAGCCCCTTTGGAAAACAAAAAGATGATGATGGTGAGACAAAAACACAGCAGCCTCTCTCATCAGGCTGTCAGACTCCTTAATTTGTCCTCAGCACTCAGCCATAAAAAATAAAAAAAATTTGAATTTATGACTTCTCTGCCCTGGATGAGTGGGATTCTGGTCCGATGACAGGCATTAAGACTTACTATAGGACTTCTGTAGAAATGTTCCTTTCAGTATGTTAAAGTAGTGTTAAGGTTGTAAAAATACATAAATAATCTCTGTCAACCATCCAGCACTTCGCTGGAGCTATATGTTGTTTACACTCAGTGAATTAGTTGTGTTGTTATGGCCACACTTTTCTATCAAATGTAAATATTCTAGATGTGTTGTGCCTTGTTTTAGACATGTTTTCCCGTCCTACAATCCCAATGTGTCAGTTTTTGACAAGCTGGGAATGAGGTTCAAAAATCAACTTTTCTTACAAATAGGTCCTTTAAGAGGGTTAAAACATGGGATTCATTTTACCGGCCCTTTTTAAAACCACAACCTGATATATTGCATGGTTGTAATACACTTATATCAGCAGATTCTTGATATATCATAATAAGAATTTAAAAAAAACTTTACTGAGGAATTATCCGAGTTGAAACCGACAGCAAAAAATGGCAAAATGTCACGTGATACAAGAACAAAACAACAAAGTCAACATACTCAATTTAAAGCTCCTGTTAAGATAGTAATATTGACGCTTCTGGGTTGTAGGAGCCTCAGTATTTGAACAGTAAGGAATAAAATCAACTGTCTCACTTATCATCAGGACCCCAGGATTTTTAC
>CAEMYA010000024.1:10697000-10721635 GCA_903131615.1 Diplodus sargus
GAACGTGTGAAACAACACTACTGTTTCTTCTGTCATCTTAACAGAAGAGGTTTTATGACTTGCTTTCAAGGTGTCAGTTAGAACAATAACTTTGATCTCTTAAATGTTTATTACAATGGGGGGGGGGGACACAAACTTTAACCGGCCTCAATCTGTCTTTCGCTTGTGCGTAACGGTGCGTAAAGATCAAAGTCGCCAAATGGCACAGTGCGCCATTTTTGAGTTTCCAGGGAAGGAATCGAGGAATCAGTGAAAAATGACAAAGCTGAAGAAAATAACGTGGGTTTGAATGTGTGCTCAAGGTCAATTATAACAATTAAACTGACAAAAAATATGTGTAATTTATGATTTTGTTCATCCAAAGCCTTGAAAGATAAACTCAAACTTTCAGTGTACAACCCATCCTCAGTGTAACGTTTTCAGGGAATTCACGCTGTAAAATACGTCCAGATCCAATTCTGCTTTACTTAACCGGAAGAGAGTTGTCTTTTTATGGGACACATGGAAAAACGACACAGTGCAGTTGGAGTTCTCCCCAAAAAATGTAACTGCAAATTTGGTGATTATCCAGCTGTGACGGGATAAGCGGTTATGTAAATGCTGCGACGTGTAGACAGCGACACCCGTCTCTTTATCGAAGTAATTGGTTTCCACCTAAGACACAGTGCCCATTATTCTACATTAATGGATTCATTTAGGCGCAGTTAACCTCCCGCGGTGAGTGCACTTCCTCAGGAGATCAGCTCGAAATTGTCTTCATTCCATTTCTACATTCCTCTACTGTAAAAATGATGGAAAAGTATACATTCCACAACGACAGAGCCACTTGTCGATGAGCACCGAGCTTGTCCAAAGGCTGGATTTAGTTTATTTGAGCCTTTATTGCCAGACGTGAAGACAATGGCCCTGAATAAAATCTCCAATCGGGTTCACACCTTGTTAACACCGCCATTAGTCTCCCTTTACATTCCCTGATTGGTGATTTACATTTGCGACCAAATAGCATCTTTACTGCTGTTTACCGAGGCTTTGAGGGGCGCTGAAGAGTGAAGGGGAGCATTTCATATAAAAAGTGGAGCTTCCAGGAGCCTGCAGTCACTCCAACTCCAAGCTGCTGGACGGTTGTGTGGACCGAGGACACTGAAGCGCCAGGAATCTACTCAGACCTCCCGAGATGTTGATGTTTGTGATCAGCTTTGCGTCTCTGCTGTGCGCCGCCGCCGCACGGCCTTCGCTCAACTACCTGGAGAATCACTTCGCCGCCGAGAACGAGTCAGAGGAAGTCCGCTCGGCTGCCATCAAGAGGCTCCTGGAGGTGTTTGGGATGGAGGACCCCCCTGCGATCCACGGGCACAAGCAGGCACCTCAGTACATGCTCGACCTGTACAACACGGTGGCTGACGTGGACGGCGTGACCAAGGACCCGTATCTTCTGGAGGGCAACACCGTGCGCAGCTTCTTTGACAAATGTAAGATCAGATTTCTGTGCGCGCACGCTTGCGCCTGCCTACTGTAGAATGTGAGTCACGGTCGCGTTTGTTCTGGTGTCTAATCATACAAATTCCCAATTGCAGTGCGCAGTGAGCAGGTGGAGTACAGGTTCAATTTGTCCACGGTGGCCAGGACTGAGAAGATCCTCACTGCAGAGCTCCATCTCTTCAAACTGCGCCCTCAGGCGTCTCTGACATTCAACAGGCACCACTTCTGCCAGGTATGTGTCATTAAATACGACGAACTGATCAACTTCGTGAATTAAAGTGGAGTGCGTGTCTCCTTTGGACATTCCTGTAATCCTCCACCTCTTCTGTTTTCCTCCAGGTGAGTGTGTATCAGCTGCTGGACACCAGCGTGAACAACAACACACAAGAGAAGAAGCTGCTGTCCTCTCGCCTCATCCCAGTCCACTCCACTGGTTGGGAAGTGTTCACCATCACACAAGCTGTAAGTGTCCACTTCTCTTTAAGGCCTGTGTTCACTCCTAAATGGGGAAATCTGAACAGAACTGCTTGAATTCTGTGTTTTAATCAACCCATGTTTGATTTTTTTTCATGAAGGTTCGCTCCTGGATGGTAGATGAAGGCAGCAACCTGGGGCTCCATGTGGTGGTTCGGACTCTGGGAGGAAGCCAGATGGATATGAAAATGATCCGCTTCGCTTCAGGGCGCAACCACCACCAGAGCAAACAGCCCATGTTGGTCCTGTTCACCGACGACGGCCGCCGCTCCACCTCTCTTGAGAGCTTGGGTGAGACTTAAATGCCATTTTAATGCACCCAATGACAGTTAGAACACACAGTTCTGGTATTTTTGTGGTCTTACTCAGGATGAGCAGGAGTGTAGATTAGAATTATGGGGCCTCGGGTAAACCATGGGTCCCCGACCCCCTTTATCTCTACTTTTTATACTTTACAATCAATTATAAGATGTCTTTCTTAAGAAATATCTGACATCTAACGCTGCTCAGGCTACCTTTCAAGAAATGTGTTTAAAGGTGCTATTTGTAAGAAAAGTAGATTTTTGAGTCTTATTACCAACAAATAACGATGCATTGGGATTTTAGGAACATTTTAGGAAAGAAAACAAATATTTAGAAAACAGAAGACCCCAAGCGGTTCTTTCACTTGTAACCTGTAACACTTGAAAAAACTCTTATTACTCATGACACATACTGTATGAAATAATGTGATTTCTAACAAAAAAAACCTTCCTTCACCAGACCCAAACGATACCACTGCCACGTCCAGCCTCCCCCAGGCCCCCATGTTAGGCCCATCCTCCCGCAGCGCCCGCTCTGTGGACTACAGCGAGGAGGAGGGAATGTCCTCGCCCTGCCAGCGCATGCCCCTCTACGTCGACTTCGAGGAGATCGGCTGGTCGGGATGGATCGTGTCACCCCGGGGCTACAACGCTTACCACTGCAAAGGCTCCTGCCCCTTCCCCCTGGGTCAGAACATGAGGCCGACCAACCACGCCACCGTCCAGTCCATCATCAACGCCCTGAAGCTGATGAAAGGCATCGATACGCCGTGCTGCGTGCCGGACAAACTCTTCTCCATCAACCTGCTGTACTTCGACGACGATGAGAACGTGGTGCTGAAACAGTACAACGACATGGTGGCTGGAAGCTGCGGCTGCCACTGACATCAGCTAGTCACTGGTGTCGGACTGCACAGATGTTCATAAAAATACAGACAGGGCCAACTGCCCTTTAAAACTCAATTGCAACTAATGACTAATGTGCAGAGTACCATGTGTGGCATTGTAATATATGTAAATATCCATAAATTATAATATATGGCAGTGATGGAAGTGATATTCTGTGAGAGATGTGAATGTATATATTTTATGATTTCTGTTGTGAATTCTTACAACAAAGAATAAAAGATGTAAAGAAAAAAAAAATGTAAGCTTAATGTGATTTCATTCCTAAAATACTTTATTTCAAGAACATCTGAAAATAATAATGACAGAGGAACAAAAATATTGAACCATCAGAACAATCTGTATGGTCACCCATTGGTCAAAGAGGGTGGTTTATTTGTGACCTTGTAATGGCAGGAATGAATCAACATTCACGATCCGTGAAATACATCCACAAAAAAATGGTCAAAACCGAAGAATATTTGCAATCTTTTAAAAAGATCACAATTTCCATAATTTGATTATCAGGAAATGTTCCTAACCAACTTCACACTAAATAAATCTTCGGTCTTCAACATAGGTCTCACCTACATTATGTCAGGGAAGTTGTTACAGACCTGGGATTTGTATTTAAGACAGTGGCCTTGCTCTCAAAGTACTGTCGGGGGAGCCAAATCACACTTAATGCCAATTTCTACATAATGTTGCTTTTAAGTTCAGTAACTAGCTATCTTTTCTATAACACAGACTGTATTTAATACCACATCCAAGAAGAAGTAGCTGTAGAAAGTTATTGCTGTATGTTAAAAGTAATTTGAGATGAATCTGTACAGGCACCATCATGTATTTCCTGAACATTCATTTTGCTTGCATCAAAAAACAAAAAACAAAAGTCAAAACAAATCTCCACAGGGACTAATGAATAGGAGGGGATGCTCTCTGGTACTGCGTCTCAGTTGAAAGTTGTAACTCGGTTCTCTGCCACGAAACACTCTTCTGTAGAACTGTGGCTCTCCAGCTCGTGTTTCGAGAGATGCTGCACCACACACACACCGATACAGTCACCGAGCACATTGGTGGTGGTCCTCAGACGATCTCTGTCAACAAACACACAGGACGTTCTGAGGTAAGGAACTTGACGTGACCGCAACCAGAAACACATGTAAGAAGTCTAATGTGTGACAGCAAACAATCCAGTCGCTCCCAGCATGCTCACAGACAAGCAGACGCACACTTACAGCATCCAGTCAACTGTGATGATGAATGAAATGCTTTCAAGGGGCAGTCCAACTGATGTCAACACTATCGCCATGGCGACAATGCTGCCCTGCGGGATTCCCGAGGCCCCGATAGCCGCCACTGTGGCTGTGATACTGGAATGACACACAACACGTGTATTTAGGAGGGTTTTGGTTGTAAATGGGATGGAAAAAATAGATAGAAAAAAAATATCTAAGCATCATGACAAAAACATGACGCAAATGAATGAAAGTGAGTTAAATGTAAAACATACCAATACAGCACGAGTTACTATAAAATACAACTTACCCAAAGACTAACGCTTGAACAGTCAATATTATGCTGACTTTCAGTTCACACGGCTATTTTGGCTGTCTGCTACAACATTTTTATACGCCTTACTGTAAATAAAGCACATTATTTTACTTATACTGTCCAGTGCTGCAGTAGCTCTATTCACTCTCTGTCTGAACGCTCCGCTTGAGGGTCTGTCTCTTCAAGGCATCTTGAAAAGTCCCACCACATATTTTCAGTTGTTTCCTTGCCAAGATTCTAAAGTTCTAAAGATTGATAGCACTTTTATGTAGGGGCTTCGACAACCAGCACCAAATTAGCTTAGTTTAGCAGTAAGAAAGTGAGTTCCTCTACATTTTTATGTTAATGTAGTTTTTAGAGGTGCAGCAATAGAACATGTGTACACTCTGCATTTCCTCATACCTGATGATGATGATTTGGCCCAATGTGAGCTCCATATCATGAACTTGGGCTATGAATATGGAAGCTACTGCCTCGTAAAGCGCTGTGCCGTCCATGGTCATCGTGCTCCCTACAGGCACCATGAAGCGCGTCACCCGTCTGTCCATGTTTAGATTTTGCTCCAGACAGCGTATGGTGATGGGTACGGCCACAGAACTGGGAGAGAAAAAAAAAATCACATTCATGTAATACAGACTATATTTTGGTAGTCCGGATCTATCGTGACTTAAATGTGTGTACTGTAGCCTGTAAACAAAATGAAAGTGAAACCCACCTAGATGAGGTCCCGAAGGCAGCGGTGAGAGCCTCAAGTACGCCACCCACTAACTTGAAGGGGTTCTTGCGTGTGATGATGATATAGATGAGGTGCAGCGTGAAGAAACAGTGGATTAGTAGGCCAGTGATCACAGTCAGAGAATACATGGCAAGCTGCAGGCCGATAACGCTAAGGTCTTTCAGCTGCAAAATCTGTCCTCCAACCAGGAAGACGATCGCCACCGGGGAATACCTGTGGGATTCAGCAAAGGCAGCATATATTAAAAAAGTGACTGAGGCATTTTGTTACTGTGTTGCAAAACGGGGTCAACATGTTATAATCTACATTTTCATGTAGGAGCTTCTTGTTCTTACCAGATGACTATGTTGATCAGATGGATGACCGCTTTATTCAGGCAGTCGACAAAGTCCCTCACAGGTTTTCCCTCATTCTCCATATAGCCCAGGATGAGGCCAAAGGCGATGGAGAGGACTAATAAACCCAAAATATTGACCCCGTCTGAGGTGCCTGACATCAGAACTGTGTCATCTATCGGGGTCCGAGAAGTGCTGTTAGAGGTCATGATAATAACCACTCATATGAAATAAAATGAATCCATCAGAGTCACATGAAGGGACACAGAACATCCTGGTGTACTCACTTGTCAGATTGATTTTGGAATAAACAGTTTTATACTGAAAAAAAGAGAGAGAAAAAAACTGTTAACAAGTACCATAAGGGAAAACAAAAACCAAAAAGGTTTAGTGATTGTATCTTACATGATTATGGCACTAAAACCTGTCCTCACACAAAATCCTACGCTGGTAGTTCCTGCTACAAAAGGTGTATGCAGGACCAAATTCTTACATGATGACACACACACACAGATTAAAAAACTGAAAACATTACCGGCTGGCGCTGTCAGCAGGGCTGCTAAAGAAACCATGACGGCTGCAGATCTCACCTGTCTGAAGCAGGCAGCCACCATATTCGGGGGAAACATGTTCCTGCAAAGCAAAAACACGGAGTAAGCTTTGACTGAATGCTGACATCTGATTGAGTGGATTGTTCCTTTTTGAAAGAGACCTGATCAGATCCAGAAAGGCATCCACAGTCTGCACAGCCTCCACTTGACCACCAGAGGACGGTGATGTGTCACTGGGTGATTTCCCCGGCTGGATGACAACAACTAGGAGGATGCCTGTGGACACAGCCATGATGGTGGTCACGATGTAATAGCAGAGAGCCCGAAGTCCAACTTTGCCGTAAGAGTTCCTGTCCACAGATGCCATGCCTGAGATAAAAAGAAGCTGCGTCACTTTAACTTAACTCCATGCATGTAGAATGGCAATGTCACAGTATGGAGAAATTCGATTTTGAAAATAAAATTAGATGATATGCATTAAACGGTAATATATTCCCAAAAAAACTTCTACTAGAAATTCTACTAGAAATAGACATCAAACAATGCTAATCGTGCGCACGGTGGCATGTGCGGGATCCAACCTGAAATCACACTGGTGGTGATGAGAGGAAGCACCAACATCTGTAGCATTTGCAGCAACAGCTCTCCAGGAAAAGTGAAGTATTTTATAGCTCTGGCTGTCATCTTACTGGGCCGCAGAGCCAAGCCCAGGCCAACCCCTGGTAGAAACATAGACAAAGGTCAACATGTCACCGTGTCCATCAAATGCTAAACACGCTCTGTTTCATGCAGAGAAAATGACAAATGCCGTAAAATCAAAGCATAAAACGCTGCAGGAATAATATCATCACACCTCATTACGGCGCCGGCAACTCAGTTGACAGAGACACACATGACAGACAGAACAACGGTGTCAACCATAGTTTGTTAGGTACATTCCTGACGTACTGGCGGCGGGCATGACATGAAACTTAACAACATGAGTTAGCGTTCAAGATTAAAAGATTAGAAGAGGTGCTGTGTCAGAGAGTTCAATTAAAGTAACTGACAGTAGTCCATAAAGAGACTTACCGATGAAAATAGCAGCTGTAGTGAGAAGAACAAAAGCATTTCTCCGGAGAAAACCCTTAATATTACATTTATTCTGGCGTAAAGACTCCAAACTCGAGGACTCTGAAAGCTCCTCGCATGTCTCGGTAGTGTGGACATCTGTGATGTCCATTGTGTTCCGCTTAGACAAACCATTACAGATGAGAGGCATCACCTTCATGCTTCATGCAGTGACACAATATAAACTGCAAAAGAGAAGAAGACAGAAAGGATATTAATCTTCTTGATGGGGCATAACAAACTATGCCTGTTCATGACAACTATCTGAAGTAGTGTATAGTATTGAAAAGGGAGGAAAAGAACAGAATTTACTGTATTCAGTGAAAGAAGATACAACGGTACACTCTATTCAACGTGATCATGGTTAGAAAGTAATACAACTGAAGCAAGCCTACAGAAATTAAATCCTCCTTTCATTTCTTATCAGCCACGGTGAAGAAATCATTGAGTCAAACCTTTTAAAGACTGGAAAGTTCCAGATGATTCCCTCTTGCCACAAGACTCGGTTTTGCTGTCAGCTCAACACTATTACTCTTCTTTTGACTTATTCTCTATTCCTCCCATTCCCTCGAGGCGTCTGTTATCTCTTAGTTTGCCTTTCCATACAAGTTTGTCTAACAGGAAACACTGGATATTTGACTAGAAGAAAGCACACATTTGGAAGTTGCACTGCTGTTTGACTTCTGGGCACCGTTCATGCTGCAGAAGCTTTTCGGGAGGAAAAGTATGCTGACAAACACGACTTTGCAAGTCATATCCTTGTCAACTCAGGAATATAATCCCTCCAGGCAGGGAGCAAATAAAGGTGGAGGCTGCTGGAGGAGAGGAATCTCGCCAAACGGCAGCAGAGCACACATCGACTTAATCATCTTCATTGTGTATAAACATAATTCCTTTATGCTGGAAGACATTCTGGGTCCCCCAAGTGTGTTCCATCTTACAGAGAGCACCCTGACTACTATATGTTGGATTTTACATAAATCCTTTCTTTTTGTCACTTTAACCACAAACTGTTCAACTTAATGTCTGTAATTCTAAATTATAATAGCAGGATAAAAGGCCATGTTTGTTTCCCCTACATTTTCAAGTTTAGTTTAGCTCAGCATTGTAATATTTGACCTATAATTAACACCTGACCTAAAAGCAAAACTCAAAAATGTTTTCAATAAGTAGATTAATATCCAATGATCTAGTTCTCAGCTGAAACAAAACTTGTCTCGCATCAAAAAGTCTATTTGCCGGCTACAAAACCCTGTCTCTAAAGAGTGTAACCTGAGCAGTGACCGAGGCGTTGGCCATAGAGTGGCACTAAAGGGGGTTGATACCACTTGGCATGATGCTGGACGACAGCCCTTATTCATTGTCAGAGGGGCTGCTATTCACAATGGAGAAAACGATGAAATGCTGCCATTATAATGGGGACCAAATGGCCCCGTGGCAGCCCGACACCTGATCTCCTCTTTGGCTCTGGCTTCCTTTTGTCCCAGTATTTCATATCTGACATATCCACACACCCTGAAAAAAGCCGTGGATGTCGGAGCAGCGATGGACCTGAGGCTTGGTGTTTGCAAGCTCAGACATGGGGAATAAACAGACCATCTTTTCGGCACAGCAGCTAGACGCCTATCAGGTTGGTGTCAGTCAGTCCTGTTTGTGTTTGAATGAGACGATTAGCCTCAGTCACTCTAACGGTGCTTCTCTTATCAATACTAGCTACCGGCATCTGGAAACAATCTTATCGGACTAATTTGCTTTTTTTTGTTGTTGTTTGATAACAAATTCCAGAGTCGTGTGCTGCATCTCTTCAGGCAGCGGAACAGTGTTGAACCAAGCCAAAGCTCTCCTGATAGTGTTTGTTGATTTGATATTTTTTTTTGTCTTTGGAAATTTTACAGTCATTTGTTCAAAGGCCCAAGACACTGACAGGATGCATTAAGTTAAAGGTGCGCTATGTAGTTTTGGTGAAGATATTTTAACAAGATGAGAAAGATCTTCCTTCACTGATATTTGAATGCCTAAACAAATAAATAAACAAACTCTCATTGTTTTCATGAGTGAATAAACTGAATAAACACAATTTCAAACTGTTTTACTTGGTTTACATTTGGCGGACCCTGCCACTGGTCTCTCTAACAGTGTTCTGGAGACCTAATTTTCCTCTGAGAACAGTTTGTTTATCGGGTTATGGAAAAAATACATCTTTATGAGTTTGTATTATTACCTCATTAATATTATAAATATTAAAAATCTGAGTTTGAATTTCTTCTCCAAAATTACATAGTGGCCATATTTTAATAATCAAGCATTTAAACATTCTAATAATACTATCTGTATTTATATATATCCAGCGATGGAAGGTAACTAAGTTCAGTTTCCCTACTCTATGGCCTTCTTGTGGTACTGTACTTAAGCATTATTTTTCAGGTTCTTTAAGTAAGTATTTCCATTTGATGCCACAATGTTTCAGAGAGAAATGCTAAACTATTTTCACTTAACTCAATTTATTTCATAGCTTTAGTTTATAGCTTATATAGAGAATTAAGCTTTTACCACAAAAAAAAATGTGTATGTATATAAAGTAGGTAAATAAATGCTTATATGTTAAGGGTGCAATATGTAAGAATTTTAGTTTAACATTTTCACAAATGAACTACAATTATCAACAGAATGTAAAGAGATAACAGTTTTGATGTTACCGTGAAGACATCTTGGTATTGTGTTATATCAAAGATATCAGCTGGAGTTAGCATGCTAAGTAGCAAGCTAACAGTAGCTATAGCAATGGATACATAAACAGGATACAGTCAACAGTTACTCTGGTGATATGCTATACGATACGGTGAGTATGAATTTCAACAGGTGGCCAATTCTTACATATTGCACCTTTAACAATCAACCAACAATGTAACAACATAATACTGCCGTGGATAACTTCGCAGAATCACTTATTTCTGATTTTGTTGCCAATACATCTGTAGTTCTGCCACCTGAAACAACAAACCAACCTTAAGCCTAACATTGATTTAGCAGCAGCAGCCTGTTTGAACAGCTACATCGCAATGTTTTTTTAATAACTCCACTTTCCTGCCATGATCTGATTGTATTTGCAGGACTGCACGTATTTTACAAGAAAGGAGATTCTGAGGTGAGCAACGATGGCACTGACATCAAAAACATACCACATCTGAACACATGTTTGAATCATGGGTTTAAAACAAACACATTTTTGCTCTGCTCTGCACAATAATGTACTGTAACTCTAAACTACAGTATCATTACACCCGGCAACTGTGGGGCTGGCAACCGTTGAGATCGCGTGGTGTTTAAAATCTCTATTTTCAAACTTTACAGCGCTGAAACTTTCAGTGTTTTCACACTGAGCACAACAGAGAAAAATACCCTGCAGCTGAAAAGCAGTTCTCTAAATTAACTTTCCTTAACTTCCAAATGCCAAAATAAGACACACGCAGACACGTAACATAGACGGTATCCTGTAATTTAATAGTAAAGTGAATGTTTTAAACGTTTCCCTAGGCTCTTCTACCGCTATCGGGATTTGGCACCGCAGCTCGTTCCTCTTGACTACACCAACCACCCAGATGTGAAGTTACCATATGAGCTGATTGGCAGCATGCCAGAGCTGAAGGTAGACCCACTGGTCCACACACACCCGGCAGACCCGCTCTCTCCCTGTGTTCCCAATCCATAATTAATGGCCAACTAATCGACAGAATTCTTTGAAAGGTTATACGTTACCCGACTCCTTTAAACTTGAAGAATGCTGGTGAGTCTCTCGGGGCACACTTGTTGGAAATGAGTCAATTATATGCCTCTTTACACAATGACAGCAAGGTAAACACGTGTGTGCGAACATGCTAGTCACTGACATGTCCTGAGAAAGAGAGAGCAAGGGTGTGAAGATTATACTTTCCCTTGTGGTACTTAATCAGTCCAAATTATATTTTCTGTAGCTCACTTGAATTCTCTGCAATAAACAGAAATCAGACTTAAGCGCGAGATATAAACCAACACAAACACACAGCTGCGGTGCAGATGATGAACTGCGCTGAATTTTGTACAGACGTTTCTGGCGTCTTCTCTGTCCAGGACAACCCATTTCGTCAGAGGATTGCTGAGGTTTTCTCCGAGGACGGTGAGGGGAACATGACACTGGACGACTTCCTGGACATGTTTTCAGTCCTGAGTGAGATGGCTCCGCGGGACCTCAAGGCCTACTATGCTTTCAAAATTTATGGTAAAATATTCAAAGGAATGGTTCAATTAAAAAAAATTGAATAAGAAATTGTATCAATTAAACTTTTAATTTGTGCAAGTCAGAGACTGAGACTCAACTTTCCCCAATGAGCATGTACTACAAGAAAAGACTGCCTTTTAACAGGCAGAGACCTCAGAGCAGACGCAGACCGAAGGTGGGGGGCCATCAGACTCGACTGGTTGGGTTGAAAGAAAGAGAAAGATCGCTGATTTCTTCTTTTCTTGTTGCGTGGAGTCATACTCAGCAACGGACGTGTATGAAGCAAAATCAACAAAACATTTTCTTTTAGATACCCTCTTCCTTTTTTTCACACCTCATTAAAAACCAAAATGTAGAAAAGAACATTTGGTGAAGGTGCCAAAATGGAGAAATGAGCAGCAAAAAATTATATTTTACTCTTTGTTGAACTTCAGTAACAGATATCCATACAGACTTATTCAGAATTTGGTCAAATTACTTTGAGTGTGAACACAGGTGTTGTAGATCACTATATTTAGCACCCATGGAAACAGTTAAGTTGAAATATCTCATCGATGAATGAAGTTTTCTTGTCTATGAAACCACCGTTAACATAAACGGGGTGAAGGGTTAGGAGCTGTAAGCATGGCGGATGGTGCATAGGATGTTATAAATGATTAAGCAGCCCATTATAGAGGCAAAGAGCTTGTCAAGGCCCAGTTTGTGCTCAGCACCAGGGTCCCCCCTAATTAACAAACGCTGACTGATGAAGGAGTTACATACACATGACCTTGGTCATGGGTCAGGGAAACATTTCATTTATTATTCGGAGCAATAGAGGAGAAAAAACAAGGAAGGGGTGACACATAACAAAAGTGTAGTGTGTTATGGGTGAGACTGATGAGGATGCCTCAGGATGCATGTGTTGATTGAATATGTAAGGCTTAGCAGATGTGTTTTATCAATGCTTTAAAGGAGTATTATGTAAGAATTGGCCTCCTGTTGAATGAGTTACTCAAAACCAAAAATCAAATACGGGGCTGCCTGTCACTACAGTAACCGCTAACTGTAGCTGCCAGCTAATTAGCTCAGTTAGCCATGCAGCTACCAGCCCCGACTAGGAGTTTGGGGAACCTGGGGATTGTTGATCAGGATGGGACAGGGCTACCGGGTTATCATGCAGTCTTAGGTAGATATCTTGTTGCTAATAAAAGGTAATTTTCTAAAAAATGTTTTCAACTTAAATTCGTATATATTTATCCTTTAAAGTATATCAATATGGTGGTTTAACGTTGCAGTTTCCATGCTGAAAAAATTGGGAGGAAAACAAAAAGTTTTAAGCAATTTTAATTGGCAAGAAGTCCAGTTTGAATACACTCAATATTGTAACAAATATCAGTTAGGTAGGCATAGCTAGGCATCCATACGGTGCCATCATAGTTCAGAATACATGAGGAATATCTCTTTATCTGAAACTAAAATGTTTGTTGTACATCTTGGCTGACCACTTTTGCCAAAAAAAACAAAAGAAATGACATAAATAACTGAACTATTTTCTTCAAGATTTCAACAATGACGACTTCATCTGCAAGTCAGACCTGGAGAAGACGCTGAACAAACTGACCCGTAACGAGCTTACAGAAGACGAGGTGAGGATGGTGTGTGAGAAGGTGATAGACGAGGCTGACCTGGACAACGACGGGCGTCTGTCACTTGAGGACTTCCAGCACATGATTGTTCGAGCTCCAGAGTTCCTCAGGTAGGCCAATCAGAGCCATAGAGGGTAATTCCACGTCAATACAAAAGAAAGCATTTATTGTATACTTGTTTTCTAATCTAGTGCATTTACCTGAGTGTCTACCCTGACTGCTAATGAGGAACTATTCTTATTTCTGTTCGCAGCACTTTCCACATAAGGATTTAAAGGACCGAAGGAATCACATGTACATAACAACGGACTGACGGATTTTGATGAAGAATGTCTGGAAAGTGGGGGGAATCTTGACACCTCAACACAAATGATTATCTTGTCAATGTCTACTGTAGATTTTTGCTTTTTGTGTTTTATTTTGTAAAAGATTTATAACCAAAAACATTCTGATCTTCATCGCAGATCATCAGACTTTGATACTTTGCATCCAGAGTAAATTCTGAGTAACTATCTTCTTGTCTTTTACTGTACTTGTGTTTGTTTGACCTTTACCAACACACCGAGCCCACATCCGATTTCCTTTTTACAATTGCAAATGCAGAAATAACACCGGTCATGGTGTGACAGCAGGTCTGTCATCAGGTGGCAGCATCAACCAATCCATCAAGACAAGGCTCATTAGTTATGACCATCAACAGTAGATTTGTGTTGTGTATCTGAAGAGGTTCAGTTACATCGGACTATAAAAGAAACACATGCCAGAATATTCCAGTGGCTCCCAGCGAGCCAATAAAAGGAGAGCCATTTGTCATGAAAGCAGTCAAACTCCATTGTGAGCACGGGGTCAACTGACGGTGTAGTTTCCTCTGACGGCCAGCCAATAAACACAGTGAACGTTACATTTTATAATCTCGTTTTATTAAATCAAAAAGTACACATATCTACAAATTGTAGATACATTTTCATATTGAGTTTAGAAAGTACAGTACAATTTAAGTAGATCTCTTTTTTCAATGTGATATTTACAATGTTTTTTTCACCTTTTTTTTTTCCAAAACTTATTCTATTACTCTCCCTGTGTACTTCACAATCGCTGGAATGAAAATATGGCTGTAAAAAGGGATGTACAGTATCTGATGACGTGATAGGAGTCTTAAGAAAAAAGGATATGATTTAAAAACAAAATCAATGAGGGAGTATCATTTCAGTTGAAAATGATACAGCTCAAGTCCTGCAAACATCTGCTCCCTATGTTTCTGTTTAAGACTTAAAGCTACAGAATCACTCGAATGAGACAACAGCTACCTCCACATTTCAACGCCCAGAACTCTTCCTACTTTATCTGCCATCATGCTTAAGAATTGCTCGCACTGATGCAGCCATTTCTCCAAAACAGAGCATGTCCTGTTTTTGGCTCAGTGAATGACAAAAACAAAAATAAACAACAAAAGAAAAACCCCCATACATTCAACTGTACAGGTCTACAAGTATGTCTGAAAATTGTGTTACACACATATGCACAGGTCCAAGATTCACAATGCATAGCTCACCTATGACAGAACTGAGTATTAGCGGTTAAGACAAATGGCCATGGTCGTCATGAGGTCCCAAATTATCTGATATTAAAACAAAAAATAAAAAAGGTGCAGGCAAGCAAACGCAGATCCTCCCTCGATATTGTGCATACAGGAGTTTGATTTTCAGACGAGTAACAAATGAAGGAAGGTTACGTGAGGAACAATGGAAACAGACTCAACATCAACGTTAAATAGTTGGTACACGTTTGGATCGCACAAGTCTAGTTTACTGTGGCTCGAGCTCTTCATAAAATACTGGATAGAATTTGAGTTCAGGTGGTCACCTATAATGCATACTGTGGCGCCACCTAGCTGGCAAATGAAGTCCCACAATCAAACACACACAAGTGAAAATGTACAATACTAATGGGAACAAACTTTCAGCTTGGGTTAAGCCAGCAATGTAATAAGCCAAGAAAATATCACTTTTAAACTAGAATTTGGCAGGGCAGTAGCATAGAAACAGGCTTGCAAATTCTTTTTTTTTTTCCTTTTTATAAATATATAGATAGCTGTTGAAGTACATTAGGGCAATGTTTTTCAGTGAACACTGGACAGTGGATCACTAGCAGTGATACAGCGAAGGAGATCATCAGTAGGTGTAATAAAATTTAGGAATTATGCCCATTATACTACCAAGACTCAATAGATCAAAACAGTTGTAACTAAGTCATCGTATTGCAAATCTATCACTTGGCACAGACTACACACAAAACACGAGTTACTGGTAAAGTGCAAGGAGAGCTGCGTGGATAGCAGGAGAAGGGACTTACAGTGTGAAACTTTAGGATAAGTGATTTTAATTGGTCAAAAAACCGAAGACGTCATTTAGCTTCACTGTGAACCAGAGCTGCTACAAGACCTTCAAGTCAAATTAAAGGCAACGCTTAAGAGTCATCTTATTTAGAGTTGAAACATTTAAACTGAGAGCATAAAAAAGTTGAGTATTTTGATAACTGACTAATAGTTTTAAGTGGATTTTCAGGCAAGAATGTCAAACATTTACTGTAGTATTTACTGCCTTCCAGTCTCATGTGATATTTCTGATCAGACAAAACACGACATCTGAAGACGTCATCTCAAACTTTAGAAAACTTTTAGAAGCATTTTTCTTTAAGACTAATCAAGAAAATAAGAGGCAGAATAACCTATTATAAAGAGGACCGTTTAAATGTCATTCTAATCGTATTACACTGTACAGAATTGTGAAGATTTATTTAAAATATACAGCCTGCATATCTTGATATTGTCCTAAGCTGTGTACTTTGAGTACAATGTGCCAACACTGCATTGTTACCCACTCTAACATTTTGAATGTACAACTGGTTGCTGGTCACTACACCAGAGAAAGTCTAAGCAGAAAAGTCAGCTCACAAATGTTCTGATAATTTGATTCATCTAGAGGAGGAGATCTGGATTACATCTATTTTTTTGTTACCAAACTGTCTTCCAACACCTTAAAGCTATTGCAGAAAGGTTAAATAGAAATGTGGGTGGTGTGTAATGATCTGAGTGAGATGACACACATTTTTAGTCATATTAAATGATTGTCAAGGACTATATGCAAAACCTTTTGGTCGAATTCCTCTCTGATCCTTGACTGCTTTACTCGTGACAGGATTCTCAACTGCTGTGATGAAAATGAAAGCATGTGCAACTCCGTTTCACTAGAGTGTAAGCCTTTCAGTCTCAGGTTGACACAACTTAAAAAGGGAAAGTACTAATTAAAATATATCTAAATATCACATTTGTATTTGCAATCCCAAAACCTTGACATTAAATTTAATGATTTCTCATCCTCGGTTGTGCTACCGGCTGTGTGAAATGTAAGTGCGCATTACAAAGAGACTAACAGAGCCTGTCTTTTGTGTGATAAGGAACATCTGGACAATGCTCCTGGTTGAGTCCTCGACCAGTCAAGCACTCTGACCCATGAAAACAAAAGATCTCCTTAAAATGGAAGAGATGCACCACTGGAAGCTTTCAGAAGAGGAAGAGAGGAGGAGGATTCCTCCACTTACTGGGAATATAATGGTTTGTGTGTGGACTGGGAGGACAGGCCATAGGTGGGTATAAAGAGGAAAGGGGAAGGAAGTGCTAAGAGCAAGCACAGTCCATTTATGTCCAGCCAGCTGGCAGCCAGTGTCGAAGCAGGCCTTGGTCCTCAGAGGAGGGTGCAGCGGAAGAAGCTGGTCTTTTTCTGAGGCTCTGAGATCTTCACTCCGTGACTGCTCCCCTGCGGCGTGTTGCCCTCCTGCAAGTGTAACAGAAGAACCAGTCACTACTCTGTCATGCAGAACTGTTGTTTCAGTGAATGCTCCCACTGGATCAGCAGTCACAGAAGTCCTCATGCTTCAAATCATTTATCATGATGCAAAGAGTGCTTCTTACCAATTTCGTGTCCATTTTTGATTTGATGTCTCTGGCAAGGGTCAAGAACGCCTGTGATCCAGATCAAACACACATGTTGTAATACTTGAGACACATGGTCTCTTAACCATTTTATAATTCAAGGTAGAATTCCTACTTACATTTTCCACATTGATGTTGGCCTTTGCACTCGTCTCCATGAACTTTATCCCGTACTCTAATGCAAGCTGTAGGAAAAGGGGAGAACATAGTTGACACGTTTTCTTCATGAATCATAAGCAAACGCAATTATTTAAATATATCAAATATAACCTAATCATGTCTTATTTTTCTAAATTCAACCAAACTCTTACCTTCTCCCCCCTGTCTTTGGACACCTGCCGCTTGTCATTGATGTCACACTTGTTGCCAAGGACCATCTTCTCAACATCAGATGATGCATGCTGGATCAAGAGAAAAGTAAAAAGTCATTAAATAAAAACAATACACTGCATCATGTCATCTGGTCTTTTAAGAGGTAGCAAGAAGGTAAAGGAAGGACTATTTGAGCAAGTGAATACCTCTTCTATGTTCCTTATCCAGTTCTTGATATTCTCAAAAGACTTCTCGTTGGTGATGTCGTAGACAAGCATGATGCCCTGTAGATAAGAGAGGTAGATAAAATGAGTAAACAGTAATAACTCAGTTTCAGAGCCATGGCCTCTTCAGAGAGTGGTTTTATGTCCCATGTCAAGATCTTAAGACACCCACCATAGCTCCTCTGTAGTAGGCTGTTGTGATTGTTCGGAAGCGCTCCTGGCCAGCCGTATCCCTGCAAAACGCCAGAATTGTCACATCAATATATCTTTAAGATTACATGTGAAATGACTTTAAGATCAATATTTCGATAAATCATGTGGGAAAGTTTGCACCAATTTCTCAATGCAGTTCAGTATGATAGATGGGGGAGGGATTGGGTATATTGTAGATCAGCAACGACACTATGGAGTGGAACAAATTCCACTAAAATCAACATTTACATTCAATTTTATAAAAATGTTAACTTTTTTTACTTGTGGTCCAGCGGTAGACTGTTTTTCAGCCCTGGGCGATTACTGGGGCCAATATTTAGCATCCGGTGATTTTTCTGTCAGATTGCCAATAAAAACTCTATTCAATACAATCATTAAAAGCTATGGTGTAATAATGTCTCACCCACAACACAAAGTGACCTGTAACACCTCACCATTAAGAACTTGTGAATATCGAATTATCTGAGTTTGCAAAGTACCTGATAATTATATTATCGAATAAATGTAGTGGAGAGGAGGTATAAACCAGCAGAGAATGGAAATAAAGTACCAAAAAATAAAATTGGCTGTAGAAGTTTCAGTTTCATTTTTACTAAAATAAATAAATAAATAAAAAATCAGTGGCAAAAATCTTCTTTTTTGTCTCCTTGATTTCTAATTATGAGAATCAGCTATGAAATATATCGGTTGACCCCTAACGTTACTGTGGTCAACCTGCATTTTGAAAGGAATCATAAATTACTTAAGAGAAAAGTGTGTGCCATCCACACCTTATTAGCAAAATATCGATAAACTCACTGCCATTATGTCACAAGCCGTGTATTAATGGTTTTAAGATAAACTTACCATATCTGTAACTTTATCTTCTTGCCGTCGAGCTCTATTGTCCTAATCTTGAAATCAATGCCTGCAGGGATAAAGAAGGATCATGCATGTCAATCATAACGTTAGCATGCTAGCTTAACATAACTGTCAAACATTGGCTGACACTGCTTGGACACATCGAATGACACTGGTGGACTGTGAATATGAAGCGACTCGGCTTCTTGTCACGTTAGACGGCGGTAACGTGCGTATATGGGAACAACTGTGCTTTTATAATGGTTAAATTAATCAGCTATATCGCGCTACACATCAGCCTTTCCGGTGTCTTACCAGGACGTAGACGGGGCCTGATGGCTAAAGTCAGAGCTATTTGGCTAATTGCTGAAGTTAGCTAGCAGGCGCGGCACCCGGCATGACTTTATAATAACGTTGCCACGCCAATATTTCCGCCTGTGCATTAGCCTCCCGCAAAACACGCAGTTAGCAGTGCCCCCTTTGTCCTCTCCTTTTAACGAGTTAATTACATTAATAACAGCTGAGAGCACACATTTTTTTTTATTAATGACAAACAGAAACTAGCGGTACTTCCAGCCGTCAACGTAGCATAAAACAGCATTCCAGCAAGTAGCCCGCGCCGAGGAGACAGCACCATTGGCGTATTGTAAACAGACGGAAAGCCACAGTTAACATCACAAAAACCTTACCTATGGTTGAGATAAAGGTTGAGTTGAAGGCGTCCTCTGAAAACCTGAAGAGCACACAGGTCTTCCCGACACCGGAGTCGCCGATTAACAGTAATTTAAACAAATAGTCGTATGTCTTCGCCATACTTGATATTATTGCGGAAATCCCGCCCGGCGAAGCAGTGATGAGAATGTGCAGAAATGACGCCCCCTGCTGGCCCGGAATCCACCTGCAGCTTATATGTGACTGGGTCCAGAGGGCGTTTACCCCTCCGCTCACTGTAGTCTGCAGGGTAGGAAGTGACTACGTACATCTACTCGAGAGGCCTCGTCAACTTCAGCACTTGGATATTTGCCTTTATTTCACTTTGCACTTTTCACTCCACTACATTTTATTCTGCAGCTAAAATTGGGCTACTAGTTGCTATGCTGCTTACACAATAATGCACACATATAACCTAACCACTTATACAATGTAAACAAATAGAATGGCCCCTCAGTAGAGTGCATACCTCCACCCAGGTCCGACGGTCTCCTTTCATTCAGTCAAGCTTAATCTGCTATCAAACTCCATAGCCCTTGTAAAATGTAAAACTACCCAGAAGCAAACCAGAGCTAGCTTTGAGTTGTACTCACTTGTAGATACCAACCACCTTTATACACATGATTTCTTTCATCAGCGACCAAAAAATGTCTGTATCTTAAGATGTCAAAGAAAGAGAACAATTCCTGGATCCCTATCTCTGGCACTTGCAGAGTGGGGAGCTAAGGGAGCTTGGGCACTCCCATGTTAAGGGAGGAAAGCGTTATATTTGAGGAAGAATATGCCTACAATTGACATGAATGCAGCTTTTGCTGAATCTAGAATTCTGATTTAAAGCTGCTTGAGAGATTATTGTGTCACTGATAGTTCACTGTGCAATTTTACGCAGAAATAATCATGTCTATTTTCTCTTCATTTGTTTTCATATTTATCATACTTTGTAGTTATCAACGTATCGCCCAAAGAGCGGCGATTGTTACAAGGAGCTGGAACAAACTAATATTTTACATCTGTATTTGAAAAATGACCGAAATTAATAGTTGATTAACAAAGTTCTTTCGATCGTATAACCAATTAACCGTTGCAGGTCTGGTTCCATGTGACCCTTTCTAACTTTGAGCACCTGCCCCGCTGAAGGTCTTGTCAATGGGATCTATTTAAAACAGAGACCCACCCTTTTTCACCGAAATCTATTCAGTGGTTTCAGTGTAATCCTGCTGACAAACCAACACATGAATGGCCGCAGGTGAAAACATAACCTCATCGGCTAAGGCAATGACGAAATCGAAAGGGGCCATTTTGCATAGTATGGACTTCTACCATTTTAGGATTAGCCGTGGAGATCGGGTCCTTCTTCCCTTTTTCGACAAACTAAATCACATGGCCTTTCTCAGCAGATTAGAGTTGCTCAGGTGTCACGGAGATTGTGTAGTTACGTAGCTACTATGGTTTTGTATTTATTACTTTTGCCTTTTCGTGTTGAAAGATGTCATAATGATGAAAATGTCTCTTTTAGCTAACAGAAAAACTGATGAGAACATCTTTTAAGTTCCAGTTTGTAGGATTTAGAGTGATCTATTGGCAGAAACTGAGTATTCAAAATGATGTTTTCAATAGTGTATAACAACCTGAAACGAAGAATAGTTGCTTTTTTGTTACATTACAATTAGACTTTTAGTACAACAGAGGGAGCAGGTCCTCTTCTACAGTACCCCATGATGCGCTGCTATGTTTCTACAGACACACCAAACACTGGCCCTAGAGAGGGCCTTTTGCACTTTTAGTGGTCAAAGTAAGCTCTCGCGAAGGGTAAGAGGTTGTCAGCTATTTACAGTCTGCAAATCCTCTGCTAGATACCTCTAGTTCCTACATACTGGACCTTTAACATTCACCCTATGTGGCGATACGTCGTTCAGTCAGCGGCATCTGTCTTTGTGGGACAGAGGGGGCCGGCAGTTCATCAAGATCTCTAGTTTCGTGTTTGAGGAATTCACCGTCCCAGCCAAGCAGAACGGAAAACACAAAGCGTGTTAGCACATGAAAACTAGAAGGTGAGCTCATTCTGCTCCCTTGTGTTGCAACTCCCTGAAGCGCCCATACACACGAACACATACGCAGATCAGTGCGTACGTAGACGGAGGACAAAGTCAAGCCAACCAAGCCCATAAAACTCACGTCATCAAAATCATCATCATCAGTTTTATTTGTGCTCAGAGTCTGGTCTACAACACAATTTTCTAGCACCGAAAACTGAACATCATATGGACCCAAAACCATTTTTTAAAAAAGGAAAAAGAAACAAAAAGAACCATAAATATGTAAAAAGGGGTACATTTGTCTTAAACGGGAATAAGGGGGAAATTACAGAAAAATGGATGGCATGTAGAAAATATCTTTGACAAAACAAAATGTTTTTTTGTTTGTTTGTTTGATGTTCTTCTTGGCATTTTACAAGCTGTTGAGCTCCTGCAGTGTTTGGTCCAGGACTTGGTGCATTCCAACGTTCTCCTCTTTTGCAGTCGATAGGTTCTCTGCAATAAAAAAGTATCAGCAGATATTAAATGCAATGGGTGTGTCAGTGAACAGATACATTTATCGCACGAGTGCACTATAAAGATAATAAAAAATAAGGCTCACGTAAGAGCACCAAAAGCGAAAGAAAAAGAACTGGCTTATAATACGGAAACCTAGAAACTAGGCCTTCTCCTTGTGGCTGATAGATATAGGAACTGATTGTTAGAGATGCAGTGGTGAAAACTGAAATGACAGAAGACAAGGTAAAAGAGAAAAATATCTTTATTGAGCTTTAGTTGAATGCAAGAGGAGCAAGGGGCAGTGACAGCGAAAGGGAGAAGAGAAGAGACAAAGTGCTTCCGATCAGCTGAATCAACGAGAACGTGACATCACGAGGTTTACAAGGTGTTCATATCATTGAGGGCGTTATCCAGCTCCTCGCTGATTGCCTTGAATTTCAGCTTCTGAGTGTACAGTTCGTCTGCAGGTCGAAGGGCAGAGAGAGAGAGAGAGAAAGCAGGCAGAGGAAAAGTGCAGAATTGTGCAGACCATGAAATGGAGTCAGGAGGAAAAAAGAGAGAAATCAGATCAGCGATCGAGAATCGGGAGATCAAGTACGATAAAGATTTGAATAAAGCAAAGGAGCAGGATTGATGAGAAGGCTTCGAGCGAAGTGTACCTTCTAAGTCATCTATGGTCTTTTCCAGCTTGGCCACCGTCCTTTCTGCGAATTCTGCACGCGTTTCCGCCTTTGAAAAAAGAGAAGAAAAACAACATATTAATCACCCAGACACAGTTTCCCACAGAGAATATAGCTAACGCAGATATGAACTTACCTCCTTAAGTCTGTCATTCAGGACTTTAATCTCCTCCTCGTATTTGTCCTCTTTCTCAGAGTACTATAGGGACGGAAAAAACACGTGAAGAAATTAATCCCCCGGAACAATAAATATGTTTTTTGTTCCACGCTTACGTCAGACTTTTTGCAGGATAATGCTCAGAAGACGTCTGAATGAATGCATCTTAAACGGCAGATCAAATTGCACTTGAAAAAAAAAAAAACAAGTGCAATCTTTTTTATTTACATTTCTATTTTAAATCTATATTACTCCTTGACATTAGTGCTTTTGTTTACTCTAGCTGCTTAAATCCTTGTATTTGTTACTGCATTTTTACATTTTTTTCTTTTTTAATCTATGAATATTACACCTCCAATTCAGGTTACTGAATGGATAAAAAAGATCTATAAATATTTAGTGCAAAAAAAGAAAATATCTTTACAGTTTTAAAAGCTTTTTCTGGACAGAATAGGGATGAATATTCAGGTGAACTTCATGGGTAAAACTTGCTCTACTTAAAAAGGGCAACTCCACCAATTTTATTCTAGATGACCTGCAGTTTCCTCTGGAGCCACACAAGGCTTTATCTGACTTTTTCCACATACACCATAGTACTCCTCACGACCTATAAACACACTTTAAATGTGTAAAATTGGCGTGGTTACCCCTTTAATCAAATCTTCAGGATAGATTCGCAACACTTACCTTATCAGACTGAGCCTCTAGGGACTTCAGATTGTTGGTGACATTCTTCAGCTCCTCTTCCAGGTCACCACACTTACTGCGTAAAAAGAGAAATGTGCAGTGTTGACGTTTTCTGAACGCATTTATATGAATGACGCTCCTGAGAGTGTGCACGTGACGGCGTGAATGTATCCATACTCACAGCTCTGCGATCTCTGCCCTCTCCTCTGCTCTCTCCAGCTCACCCTCAAGGATCACCAGTTTACGGGCAACCTGGCATTAAAAAAAGACATAAAGTCACAGTTGAGCAAAAACGGAGACGACATCAGAGTCTCGTGAAACCTGAAAGTCAGCGGTAAATGTTTTGCACGGGCGCACCTCCTCGTATTTGCGGTCCGCCTCCTCAGCGATGTGTTTGGCCTCTTTGAGCTGCATCTCCTGGATCTCCATCTTCTCCTCGTCTTTCATGGCCCTGTTCTCGATCACCTTCATGCCTCTGACGATCGGAAAGACAAGACAGGCGTTAGTTCAACAAGACAATTAAATTTAGGTACCAATGTTACACATTTGCCTTTCCTTTATGACTGCTCATGAATATTTTGTGGTTTCAGTCTCGACAATATGCCGACGATGGGGTTCTGTTTTTGCAGTTCTTGCCGGCGTAATGCTCTGCATGCACACTAGAAAGCGAGGGTAGCTGGAGTGCTTGGGGTTGTTTTTTGTTTGTATGCTGTCGTTTCTAAAGATAAGTAAATCTGTTTTCATATCTTGTATTTCACCTCATAAAACAATTACTAATTATTTCCCGTGATATTCAAATTCTTAAATCAACATTCTCAAATGCAGCAACCCTTTTTTCCCCCTTTTGTATATTTATTCTGTTTAAACTTGATACTTCTGAACACATGCAGACAAAGATTACATACATTAGGAATAACCACAACAACAAAAAATCTATTTCGGCCCTGAAACCATCATCAAAAAAAAATGTAAAAAAA
>CAEMYA010000024.1:10723751-10738962 GCA_903131615.1 Diplodus sargus
GGCAGGGAGTTTTCAGGAAATTTATGGCGAGATCGTCCAATCCTGTGGAGGAGCCCGGCCTCGGATGACATCAGAGGATTTAGGAGGGGACGGCTCTGCTGTTTCCCTTCCACAAAAGAGGTGTGTAAAAAGTCGAGAGAAGCCCCGGAGTTTGCCATTGTGGACTTATATGGCAAACGCAAGGTGTTGCTCAGGCTCGCATTTTTTCCCCCGCTCTGATTGGAGGCAGATCAGCGGAGGGAAAGGGTGCAATCTATGATTCACCGCTCACCAGGCTGATTCAGGATGTATGAACATGAATCATAACGCATGGCTGGACGTGTGAGCGCGAGGAGGGTTAAAGACCAGAATAGTGAAAGTATAGTAAAAAAGAAAAAAAAAGAGAGAGAAATCAATAAAAGTATATAGGTTCACTTCTGTGAGGGGAGGGGGTGGTTCAGGGTGTGGTGGGGCCGGTGATAATCCTCCTCCAGCGGGGGTTGATGACCTGCTGCGGACTGGAATGTAAATTGATTTGGTTGCAAACATGACCGGCAGCCATCGGGTGGCGACACATTCCTTCAGCGGCCCCTTCTGCCACCACCTCCTCCTCCTCCTCACTTTTCATCTTAGTGCAGTTATTTCCTCCTTGTATCACATTTATGCGTATCAGCATCCACTCATAATAAGCTGTGTGAAACACATTAGAAGAAGATGTAGAGGTCGGATAAATCTGCAGAAAGCATTTCTGCGAGCATCTGATAGGTCACCAGAGGCAGAGATCGCTTGTGATCTGACCTTTAACCTTTTGGGGCCTTATCTCACCTTCTATCGCTGGTACATTTAGACTCACTGTCTGGACTATTTTCGTTTGATGATATATATTTTTAGTCAGTTTTGGTCTAATTGCCAAAGCTGAAGCATTAATTCATCAGCATCATCAGTTTTATGTAGACTAAAGTTTTTTTTTTTGGTGTGTTGTTCAGACAAAAGATGTCATGCTATACTTTAGGGAACTAGTGGCAAATGCAATATATTCTTAAAGTGTTCAGTCCTTTTTGTTTTCCCAGAAACGGCCGTAACATCCCTCTGTTCAAAAACCACCAGACTCCATCGACAAAAGCCTGAATTTTACCTTGCAGAACACAGGAGTCGCTGGGTACCGCTTTTTCAGTCAGTAGATTTGTTTGTGTTATTGTGTGACCTCACTGCAGTTATTTTCTTGTTTTGTCCTCCTTGTATCACATTTGTGTGTGTCAGCGTCCCTCATAAGCAGTGTGAGACGCTGTTGTCGAGGTTGGAGAAACCTGCAAAAAGTAGATCTGTGGGCATCTGATAGGTCATCAGAGACAGAAATCTCTTGTAATCTGACCTTTAACCTTTGGGGCCTTATCTCACCTGCTTTCCCTTGTAGTTTTACTACTGTTGGGGTTATTTTCATTTGATGGCATGTATTTAGTCTAAAGGTCGAAGCTGAAATATTAACTAGCATATTTATTAGCAGATCTTTTGTCTATATTATGACAATTTGCTGCTTTTTAAAATCTTTATGTAGCCTAAAAGTGACATAGATAAATTGGTCAGACAAAATAAGGCCTGCTACCCTTCAGGAAACTGGGGGGTATGACGATATATTTAAAAAGTAAGATCCTTCTATTATCCCCAATAACAGCTGTTATATTGCTCTGTTCAAAAACCACCAGACCCCACTAACAAAAACCATCATTCTTGCAGAACAATGGAGTTGATGATCTACTGCTGCCTCAACTGATTAGGTTGTTAGTGTTATTGTGTGCTTTTGGTGTTTTTAAAGAGTTAAACTTAGTCACACAATGGTTGTTTAAAAAGGAATTGTGATTAGTATTATTATTTTATGACATTTTATGGAAAAAACGATTACCTGAGATACTAAATAATTAAGAACATAATCAGCCGATGACTCGAAAATGAAAATAATTTTTAAGGGTCTTCTGCGGCACATTCCACTTAAAAGGTGCACAACACCTGGAACCTCTTCATCAGGGATATCAGAGGTCAAGTACTGGATCATGTACTGTTGTTACTGAAGGGTTTCAAGTGTTACATTTTAGCAATTATACACGTGGACAACACAACAAAAGCTCTTTTTACTCCTGCGTGACACATTTTTCTAACAATATGAGACAAGAAATAAGAGAATCATGGTGCGTCACTGTTAAAACCGCATCAGAAAAGTATTTCTAGTGTCATAAAGATAATGCTGGTCATTCATTCAGCCCACAAAAACAAACTAAGTCCAGTCGGGCTGTCTCCAGATTTTTTCCACTGAACCTTTTGCTTTTGATAAAAAAACAACGTCTGATCAGATCTCGTCTTCTCCAGGTGAAATGTGTCTGTAAAAAAGAGTTCCTGAATGAAGTGGGATGCTCTTTAAAGGTGACCGGTCATCCACCAGTGTTTCCTATAAGTTATGTTCTGTGAGTCCAGACAGAGAGTGTATTATCTCCGCCCCAAAAAAGGCCAGAGCATTGATTTCATTAGACACTGCAGTGCGGGGTTCTCTGTTTGCTTTAGCTGCATTCCTGGGATTCCTGGTGGGCTGCAGGCTGGCCGAGTTTTGTCTGTGCTTGAGAAATAGCTCAGTTACAGAACTCAGTCAGACACCAGTAACTCTGCGATTCTCAACGCTATCTGGGTTAGTAGAGTCATTTCAGGACTCTTTTCAGGGTTTTTAGATCTACGTTGTGGTCGATCAGTAGGTGCTGGGTAGCAGATCGAAAGTAGGAATTTAGAGTAAATCCGGCACATCGTATCGTACAGTGCTAGTCTGTGTGTGATACACAAAAAGGGGATTTTAAAATTCAATCTAATGTTTGAATTGCTGGCACGAACGTCCTCTCGACTGAATTCTTTTATGCCTTTTTTTTTTTTGGTTAAAATCGTAGAAACAAAGGGACTTACTGTGCGGTTAGTTTACATGAATGTAACTGGACACTTAACTAAACAAATGTTTTTGTTTATGATGTTTTCTGAATATCAGTGTTATAACTAGTCTGCTGCTGTGTTTCATCACCCTAGAAATGAGCAAGCATTACGGTAAACCCATGAGACGAGTCCAGGCATGGCCTTTTTTGGGAGTGAATTCAGGGGAAGCAACACTCAGAGTGTTATCAGCACTTCATTCAGCTTTGTTGTTTTTGTTTTTCTTAAAAGGAAGTTTAAAGGTTCTGAGAACAAAACCTGCATTAATCTCTACCGCTGGTCTTTTTTTTTAGTCATGGGGGGAGATACTGAGTTCGGTCCATCTAAAAGAGTGGTGATCAATACCTTACCACACTGAAACTTGGAAGTTGTGGTGTTCCGCTCTGCAATGTGGGTAATGTGTTTCAGATGGCGACTTTGTGGTTAACTCACATCTGTGGCCTTCTTCTCCGACAGTTCCAGTTTCTCCTGAGCATCCTTCAGGGCCTCCGAGTACTTGTCCAGCTCGTCCTCTGTTCCCTTCAGTTTCTTCTGCAGACCGAGCAGCTCATCCTCAAGCTGAAAGAAGACGGACATGACGGAGAGTCAGGGAGGATTACAGCAAAAACCAAACCACGTTTATGCTCTTTAAAAAAGTGAACAGACCTGCCAGTGGGTCTGTGAGGTTTAGGTACAGTTGTGCTTTGAACTCAAGGCTGGATAAAAATGGGTAATATGTAATTGGGACGCTGTAATCAGCTCTCAAAAATAAATTACTATTAGTCCAGACTACATTTGAGAAAACGTATAATTAGATTAGAGTTATGTTGTCAGGGATTACTTGATTACTTTTTTTTATTAAAACATGGCATTTAGTTTAAAACAGCCAAAGTATTCAGATTAGATTGAATCTTTTGATAATCCAGTGGATTCAAATATTAATAACAAGAAATCCATGTGATTTTGTACTCAGTGGCTGACTCCATTTGAAAGTGATCTGACCCGGTCTTGCTTGAGCTGAATGCTGACACACTCACGAGGTGTATGGCAGTGAGCTGATGTCTAGCAGGTATAATGTTTACATCACCAGGGCTGCTGACACGTGGGTAACAGTCACGTCAGTTGTCCTGGGCCCTGGGTCATGGGAGGACCTGAACCCTTACAACCCTTACAATAATCTGCTGATGGGGCCTGTGGAGATTATCTTGTCCGCGGTACAGGCAAGACTATTCGTGGCCCTGTTGACCATTTTAGTTTAGTTCAGCTGGGGCTGACGGGAGTCTCAGTGTTAGTATTTGGCAAATTAAACAGCTTAAAAGTCTCTAACTGACAGAGTTATCAGTCAGTTATCAGACTGTCTATTCTCAATAGACATGAATTTCTGTACCAAATGTCATGGCAATCCATCTGATAGAGATATTTCACTTAAAACCACAAATATTTTGTAAAAAGTACCCAAAAGTTATATCGAGTATAGTAGAGGTATTAGGTGTTGCTCTGTTAAAAGTGAAAGTCAACCATACAAATAGTAGTTGGGTAAAAGTCTCAAAGGTATCTGGCAGTAAATGTGTTCAAAAGTACAAATAAAAGCAAAGTACACATATATTTACATGCATCTAGATACTGTATATATGACTAATTACCCGCCCGGACAATTATCGGATTGATATTTAGCTTTTTTCCCCCTGATTTTTCTGATCATCAGAAATAAATGAATTTAAATGCAGTTTATAATTTGCAAAGTAGCTAGTAACTTAAGTTAGCAAATAATTGCAGGGTGTAAAAGGTACAACATCTGCATCCAAAACGTAGTGAAGTGAAAGTGTAAAGTAGCAGAAAATGGAAAGTACAAGTACGTCAGAATTGTATTTGAGTAAAGTACTTGAGTAACACATAAACCTCACTATGGCTCAAGAAGAAACATCAGGGGACCACGAGGATCATTAGGATTCATCATTTGGGGAACTATGAATGTCTGAACACAATTTCAGGGCAATCCATCTTATAGTTCATTGAGTATTTATCCCTCGTAGCAAAGTAGCGGAATGACTAGCAACTTTGCTGTATATCATCATCCTAAGAAACTGCCAAATATCTTCATCAGGACTATTTCTTCAGTAGAAATTAAACTCCCTATTAAGAGTTCTGTAGATCATCAAGAGCATCTGGGACGTTGTTTCTAAAGTGCGCTGCAGCTGAATTTTTCAAATTCTCTTGTAATTCGGGTGAACCGATCCTTTAATTGCCGCTGGAGCCTGCCGTCTGTAATGTCTGTTGATACTGAGCATTAGGTTTGTGTGTTTTCAGTGTGTTCCATCCGCCTAACCCGTCGTGCCAAGAATAGCAAAGGAAGCATCCCTTAGCGCTGCTGGTATCTCTGCCATCCAAACAAACTAAAGAGCTCTGCGTAATCTTCTAGGATTTCATGCTGCCTGCTCCTTGATGTGGAAGACATGCTGAGGGTCCATGTGTGCGGTGCCACTGACAACTGTCACTCCTCGTGTGCTCTCTGAGGGTATGGCTGGGGCTTTAGCCAACAGACGCAGGATTCTTTCCACTTGCTTTACTGTAGCTCCCGGCTTTGTCCAACTGCCTTGCTCTCTGGCATTCCTCTCGTAGCGGCGAGATGATGAGACCACCTCCCACTGTGCAATAATTGCCTCTATTTAGAAACCTCAAATATCCGATTACATCTCTGGATTCTACTTTGCTTGTATCGAGTGGTACGGGTAAGCTATCATTAAGTTAGTTGTCAAAATATCAAGCTGTGTGAGGCTCTCGCACTTCAGCACCAAATAAGGATGTTTGGAATCTGTGAGGTTTTCTTTGACTTAAATTTCAGATAAGGGTGCTGGGAAATGCAGTACTCTCCCAGAGAAACCGCTGCCGCAGGGTGGACGTTTCCACTTCTGGTTGTTTCACCCTCTGGTTCACTGTGGATAACGTGCCCGGCAGTCGGCACCGTGCCATTCTGTTTGCGCATCCCTGTGGACATCCTCCACCACCTCCACCCGCCCACCAAAAGACCAGGCCCAGGGGCGCAGTATCAGCTGCTCTCTGTTATTCAGCATTTGGTGCCTTTGGGGAATACTCGACATTTCATGTTGAGCCCCCTCAGTAGCCTGCACAAGTGGTTTGGCACTAATTAATTTGCTTTACACCACATTATCAGTGTGTTAGTCCGAGACGTGACTATCAAATTATTTGCATCAAGCTGATTTAACGTAATCATCTCACCGGTAAATTCAGTTTGGTTTATCAGAGGATGAAAGAGACTTTCAACTGGAAGTTCCAACATCCGTGTCACAATAACCTATTTCAATATGGGGCTTTGCGATATGCATGAAATCAATATCACAACCTTATAAATAATGCTTTTTTGATATTGATGATATAGCAAATATGACCAAAATCATATACAAAATCAGACACTTGTTGCGTTGTTATGCAGTACATCGCACAAACACTCCTATTGACTCCTATTGTAGTGATGGAATGGAATTAAAGTAAGTAAGTAAATTTACTCAGGCACTGTACTTGGACAATTTCGAGGGAATTTCAATTTTCTGTAACTGTATACTTCCACTCCACTGCAACTTAGAGGCAAATGTTGTTATTATTATACTTTTTACTCTGTGCAATCATTTGAAAACTTAAGCGACCTTGCAGATTACATAGTGGACCTGTAGTTTACAGTATCTCGCTACGTGTAAATATATGTATGCTTTACTTGTACTTGTACTTTTGATGCTCAAGTGCATTTAATATCAGATATTTTCAGACTTTTACTCGACCACGGTTCATGTAGGTGACTTTTACTTCTTTAATTTTACTAAAGTAAAACGTTCGGGTAATGACAACAATGGTTATAGTTTGCTTAGATTAATTCATTTGGACAACAATATCTTTATTATTGCTGTAGCCCTACTTTTGTAGCTGATAGGTGATATATTATTGTACATAACCTGTATATAATGATATTTAGTGCTTCATGTTGTATATCGTAGAGGCTCTTAATGTGAACTCTTTTTAAAGCTTAAATATCATCCTCATGTAAGCGGACACTTTTCCATCTCATCCGTCGTGTGTTCCCATTAAAACTCATCAGCCTCGTCTCACCTGCTTGCATTTATCCTCCGCTGCCTTCTTGTCGGACTCAGCCTGCTCTGCCCTGTCGATGGCGTTCTCCTTGTCCAACTTCAGCATCTGCATCTTCTTCTTGATGGCCTCCATGGTGACGGTTGGGTCTCAGTGGCGTTACGAAAAAATAAAGTTTTTTATCTCGTTGGGTGAAAAGCTGGTGCAGACGAAGACGCCTCTCGCAAGGTTGAAGAAGAAGAGGAGAAAGCCAGCAGATGCAGAGAGGTGAAGAGAGGGAGTGAGAGGAGAGGAGAGGAGAGGAGAGGAGAGGAGGATGCAAACTGAGACTCGGAGGAGCTCTATGTGATTTAAACTTGACTGGAGGTTTGGAGACAGCCCCAGTCTCTTGTGACAGCCCTTTCCCACCGTTCACCCCTTTCCACCACTCCCCGCCTTGGCTACTCTATACTGTGCCCCCCCCTCCCAAATCTAAACTTCACCTCCTGAGGGCTCTCTGGGGGGACAGAGTGGTGTCGATGTGGTGGCAATATCCAGCCCATCTCCTTATTTGAATCATGGCCTATTTGTTTTAGATGGAACAGCAGACGAAACAGCAGATAGGAAGAAGCAGATTGATCCAGACATCAAAAGGACATTGTTCACATTAGTAGTATGAGTTACTGTAGCTTCATACCCCCCCCCCCCCTTTGGGCTGCATGTCTATATGCCTGTGTTCTTACTTAGGAATGTTCAAATTGATGTTAATACCAGAGTTGGTTAGAGAGGGACATAGTTCTCATTCTACCACTGAATGAAAAGGGGCTGTATGGAAAATGATCCAGCCAAAGAAAATTCGGGGGAAAGAGCTGTCTGCGTGTGATCTACACCAGGCGGCCAGAGCTTTACAGTCGAGCTGCACAGACGTAAACCATAGGTCTGCTGCAATTAACATCCTCTTAATTACTATTGGTCTGACAGACCTTTATTTAGTTCTGCTTACTGTAATTTGTATGGCGCACAATGTAAAAAGCAGTGACTGGGGGATGCAACATGTGTTACTGAGATGTTTCCAGGGACATGATTGTATGCACTTATGAGATATTGGGAAAGTGGGTCAAGTATCCATTCACTTCATTCTCTTTATTTGCAGATTGAAAGTTTATATCAGACTTCAAATGACAAGAAAAGTGAAATTTAATAAGCATTGGTTGATATATATGTTGTTATTTTGTATAATTTAGGATTAATCTTGGTGCAAACTGGTACATTTGAAATTATATGAGTGAGCCTGACAGGCTGTCTATATGTGTGTGTGTGTGCGCTGATGACATCAGCACCAATGGACCTGTGGACCTCAACTCCTCTTTGCCAGCTGCCCCATCTAAAAATAAAGATTGCAAGGAAACTCAAAGGAAAACAGTGAGGCATACGGAGGCCATTTAAGTGACATCTGAAGATAAACTTGGGCAAATGCATCTTGTGTTTTTCATGTTGCATTGCCCATGTTGCAGTGTGTCTACCCCTTGTTTGTCGTTATTCCAGGAAAACTAAAGGACTACATTTTGGTTAATGTGGTGAGAAAACATCCACTTTAGTATTAGTATAGCTTAAGATAGTCAGTGCATGTAATGTTGGTTGAGTGCTTTTGGAAAGAGTTGAGGACCAGTGGTGCAGGGAAGTGTTTCAGAAGTAGGATCATATTGAGGCAAACTGCCAAAATTGAAAGCAGATAGATGAATAGATCCAGAAATCTTCTCTCTTCTCTTTGCACGTTTGAGATTAATAGAACTGTAAGTGACTAATAGAATTCTTCTCAGCAGGGGAGGGAAACCATAGCCTTTTTTGGTATTTTTTGTTTTATGAAAGTGGTGGCAGTTAGATAGCTTTTAAATCCTGGGGTCAACCCAAGCTCACATCATGACCGGCGATGATAAAGAGCGGTGACTGTGTGCCTTATTTGGTCTGTCGGGATGCTGGCTGCACACTGTGTTATGGTAATACATCGCTCAGATACAAATATTGATTTTGGGGGTGTTTTCTGTTAATACGATTCTTCGACTTTTCTGGGCTGTATAGTGGGGGGGGGGGGCTTGGAGCAGAGCCAGCAGAGGAGAATGAGAGAGGAGGTAAGGGGGAGAGAAATAGAGACAGAGTGAATCAGATGCGGAGTGAGAGAAATCAGAACCCTCCCACAGGAAACCGAGCTAAACTCCTCTTCTCCTTGTATGGTAAAAACTCCCCCAAAAGCCACAGGATCGCCTTGGGAGTAGAGTCAAAGTCCTGCTAAGTATAAATCACAAAGCCATGGGAATGGTGGAGCAGATTAGAGTGCGTACGAGTGCTACCATGAAGACTACAACTAGCGCCGTTTTAGTAGTATTAAGTGTTTCGTGTCATGCAAAGTGACATGTGGACACTGATGTTAAGGTTCAGTCTTCAAGGTGGCCACTGTTTGATCAGTTTTACACACAGAAAACGTGTGTTTATAAAAAAAGTCATTGTAAACAGGCGATCGTGGACATTTCACGTTGCAAAATACGCTTGAGCAACACCTGCACGTCTGACTTATCAAGTATGTAACACCTATGCGTTGCACTGACTCACAGTGTACTCAAACAAGCCCATTTGGCAACGAGCGTAAACACACGTCAGCCCTGCTCTTAGGGCTTCTGCACGAACATGTCCATTAACTACGCAATCACATGCAGTGATCCCAAACGACAGCACCCCCCAACACACAAAACACTGTGTATATGTGTGCATGGCGGCGGCTGAGGGAAGTGGCAGACTGTTATATTTGGTTCTGTGGCTCAGTCCAGTTGTATCTCCGACTTCTGACAATGTCTAGACTCCATCTTACGAGCCAAGGGATCAGTGATCTGTCACTGGGATGGGACACAGTTGTCTTGCTGCTGAAAGGCTTTTCACGCCAACAAGTGCGGGGGGGGGTACAGAAAATAAACTGGGATGGTGGTCAATCATCACTCATAGTGCTGAATTTTTTCTGTCCCTGCTTCAATTACCTCAATATTTATCCTTATCAAATGTCAATGCTCCCAAATCTGCCCAGCTGTTCATTTGTATTCTTTTATATGTCCCATCCTTCATCGCTTTAGTTCCCGGGCCCTGTTCACAATACACAGAGGTGAAAAGTACCAGCAGTTAGTGTGCTTAAGCAAGTTATTTTAATGGTAAGCCTGTGCTACCTCAATAAATTCACTAGTGGCTTTGTGTATTGTAATATTCTGACGTATCACTCAGTGGTATATTTTTAGATGTATGAAGCAGAGTCGTTTCTACTTATGTTTCAGGAGACTTTTCACCTCTTGTAAAGTCAGGATTTGTTTCTTGGGGGCCGTTTAAGAAGTAAACATCAGCAGTTATAGTCAGTTAGATGATCTAGTTAGTCATGTTTCAGTGTAAATTTAGGATATGGGTCATATCAGCAGTTATGACACTGAAGATTTGCTCAAATGCAGTGCAGCAGAATAAATGCCTGAGTTCAGTTTCAGAGGATTTAAACACACATTTGCATTTATTCAGTGGAAATACATAAAGAGCTGCTGATTGTGTAAAATTCACAACAACAGGTGGATAAGAAAGGATATGAAAGCTGGCACTGATGGCACAAAGTATGTGGAAAACCTGTCAGTGCTTGCTGAATATATATATTAATTTCCATATTTATCCACCATGAATACCACAAAAACAAAGGAGCCATATAGACACAAACACAGAACGGAAACATTAAGGAAAAATACAAATAAAAAAAATAAAATAACCTATTTGCATATAATTCATAACTCTGTCACGTGTGAACCACACTTCTTCATCGGAAAGTTCAGAGTCGATCGGGTAACTTGATTTCTGAGTATTGCATAAAGCATCCACATTTTACTTGGACTGTCTGTTTGGGATTTTTAGTAGCATACGTCAGTTTTTCCATGGCCTGGCAGCTTGAGAGGCTTTTCAGCCACTGATTAATAGTTTGTGCTTTGGATTTTTTTCCCTCCATTGAATAGCAATACAATATTTTGCCGGTAGGAGACAAATACTGACAAGTCTTTGCTCAGAGGCAAGTTAAAGAACCAATTGCAGATATGCTCTGTGTTATTTTTTAACCAGAAATATATAACACAAACATCTCCTAATATATCCACAATACACTGCACCTCTCATCTAAGGCCACAAGTTCCTGGATTAAGTTAATTCAAATCTGTATGAAATACTTCTGTCTTCTTGTGGTATGGGCTTGTTTTTTGTGGCCTTGGCTTTGTCATTTTGTTACAATTTTTTTTTTTTTTAAATCTCAATGCTACAATATAAAACGGTACTTGACACAGTAGTGTGCTCCTAACTTTTGTTGCAATCGTTTGTGGAAGGTATTTTCCTGGTAACATGACTACCCCCTTGTGCACAAAAGTAAAATCTATCAAGAAATGTTTGGCCTGCAGGGAGCTGTCAACGCAAACCCATCGTGAACTTGAACGCTGACCGTCATCCAGACATTTTTGCCCATCACCACTAAAGCTCTGGTGGCTGAGTGGGAACACTTTACTGTTTCAAGGTTCCAAAGTCATGTAGAAGGCCTGGAGACGGACACTGTTAGAAACTAAAGTGACAATAAGTAATAAGAAGGACATGTGAAAAAATACAATCTTTAAAAATTAGTGTCTGATATGTGCATTACAATGAAAATGTGATCAAACACCTTTTTACATTGTATGTGGGAATGTCCAATTATTCAGCCCTTCTGGAGAATTATTCTGGAATATTTAGGTAATTGGGTTAGAAGAAACTTACCGGTATCTCCTAGACTCTGCCTACTGGGTGACAGAAATCAAATACACAACATATCAGGCAGAGAGTTTTCTGTGATCATGGTTGGCATTACAGTGGCTGCTAGGACAATACTTAAACACTGGAAAACGCCTACAACCCCAGGATTGAAAGAATGGGTTAATGCTATGATAAAAACGGCTTCTTATGAGCAAATGCTAAACAGGATAAATATTGTTAAAAAGGGTAAAGCACCAGCATGGGATAATTTCTGGACATATATCACGCTGACTGATAAACCTGTAAAATGAATATGGCGAATAATTATTTCCGTATTGTCTTGCCCCTGAAGCTGATGTGGATCTTGACGGTGTGTATTGGATATTGGATTATACATATATATATGTATGTAGGTACTATCTGTACTATAACAAGAAATGTCTGTGTCTGTGTGTGGTGCACTTGTCTGTCATACACCAAAGGAAAAACCAATAAAAACTTGAATTACAAAAAAAAGAAAATGTGATCAAACTTTCTTCGTAGTCACTTGATTTATTTTATAGCTTTTGCGCTCTCTTGATATTTTCTATTCTTGTTTGTGTTTCTTCAGATTATAGCTTAATTGCATATGGTTATATTTATGTGTGTCCCACATGATATTCAATACACCACAACCTTATGAGGTTTCATTGCATTTTTATCTCAACGGCTGAGCAGTGATACCTAAAAACTGTGTGGTGCAGATCAGCCATGCGTCCAGTAGGGGGAGCTACGTGATTAAAAACATTGAAAAACGATGTTGATGACAGGAGAGACACAGGTTACTGTAACACTACTCTGAAATTCTAGATGCTTATAAGACTGCTTGAAATTTGTATAGAACATATGTGCACTGAAGAAATACGAAATGTAAGACTCGTTTTGAATCTATGTCTATCAGAATAAATGAAAACTGCACTTCAGATCATCCACAACTCAAAATTCATATTTACAACACATCATATTACCCACCATTTATTACATAGAAATTTTTGTGAGGAAATCTCTTGGGGGAAAAAGGTATTTTCAACCCAGTTTTGTGAAAATAATAATGTTATGGATTGAGAGCACGTTCGTCCTCCCGTCCCATAGAGGGCGCTCGTCGGATGCAGGGCTGGTGTGTCGAATGAGGAAGGGTGGCTTTTCCTTTTCGGTATTATGAATGAAAGTCTGTCCTATGATTTTAGCCCAGAAATAGTTATAACTGAGCGCTATCAATAAGAGACTGTTACAGAGCTGAACTAAGCTCACGCAAATTAGTTCAAGATGTCTGCGAGTGCGGTGTATGTCTTGGATTTAAAAGGAAAGGTAAGTAAACGGTGCTGCTGCTGCGTTGCTAAGCTAACGTTAGCCTAGCCACCACATTCCTCATTGACAGATTATGATGTGGTTCAGTCTGCAGCAGGTTTGCTAACGTGTCATGGCTTTTTGATGCTGTGTAAGGTCTCGGCTTGAAATTTAGGCCATAACGATGCACCTTGGGCGAAAAGGGCGGTTTCATGTGATGAGTAAAACTGAAAAATACAAGGCCACGTAACGCTACGCAAGAATAACGACGGATAAGCTGACTAACGAACTGGTGACCAGCTGTTAGCAGCAGGGAATGTGAAAAGGATGCCAAAACCCCCCTAATAATCTTAAGTTTCATTCTCACTGCCTCTTTGCAAGGCGTTACGTGCGTTTTGGTATACTCCTACAGCCTGTTTTCAACCGTGAAAGGCTTGTAGTGAAGTCGGCGGATACGTTGTACATCCAAATGCATTGAATTTAAGAAGCGTCTCAAGTTTACAGCCTGTGCTTCTACCGCCCACAGCTCCGTGTCAGTGGTGTTTAACTGCTTAGGTGACAGTTGCATTACAGACAAGACACCTTTTCCGCTGAAGAACTGTTTTAAAGGTCCTTTTAGTGCGTGCACAAAATGTATCAGGACAAAAATAATCCCCTGAAGAGTGCTTAAAGAATTAACAAACCTAGCTAACTAACCTTAACTAACTAACCGTAACCCTAACACACAAATTGTGTGAGTGAACCCATATATAAATACAAAAGACTTTGGCTATAATTGAAATCCCCCCCTTGATAACTGCCAGCATTTTGACAACTATATAAACACTGTATATCCCTAACGGCTCTCATATTTTTGCTGCAGCTGTTTACATACAGTGATATTGCAAACTATACAATTGCTGTCTGTTCTTTTAAGGTCCTGGTGTGCCGGAATTACCGGGGAGATGTGGACATGTCAGAGATCGAGCACTTCATGACACTTCTGATGGACAAAGAGGAGGAGGGGACGCTCTCTCCCATCCTGGCTCACGGAGGAGTCCGATTCATGTGGATTAAACACAATAACCTCTACTGTATCCTTTTTGCGCCTGTATTATATTCGTACCTGAGCTTCTCATCAATACTTGGTCTTGCGTTTAGTTTTGCTGATTGGGTTTTCTAATCTTGTAGATACATTTCTTAACAGACATCACATCAGTGGTTGCAACGTCCAAGAAAAATGCGAGCGTCTCGCTGGTTTTCTCCTTCTTGTACAAAATTGTCCAGGTAGGGTTGAATTGGCTCCTACCTGCTTTGGTCTACAGCAGATTTAGATGACTAACCAGGCCGGGCACTCTAGAATAGAATAGAATTCCTTTTATTGCACAGTGAAATCACAGATGCATCTCTGTTCGGTGCAATGCAATACAATACAACATAGAATAAAACATTTTATTTGCAGTGATGGACAAACATAGTTATAGAAACCTGTCTTTGTGTTCTTCAGGTTTTTTCAGAATACTTCAAAGAATTGGAGGAAGAGAGCATTAGAGATAACTTTGTCATCATATACGAGCTGATGGATGAGCTGATGGACTTCGGCTATCCTCAGACCACAGACAGCAAGATTCTGCAAGAGTGAGTACCCTCTCACCACAATTAACCTGCTGCTACATCCATTAAAGGTGCCATCAATGAACACTGCCATTTTTGATTAATCTTTGAGCTATTTTCTTGTTGTTAATTAAGTCGATTAAATTGTATATTTAGCCCTGAATCACAAATTGCAATTAATGTCAAAGGTTGTTTTTTTTTTGTACAGCGTACAGTGCTGTGGTACTGTATTGCTAACTCTGTACTTAGACCCTCAATGTGAAAAAGGAAAAACTCCCCCATAAATAAACCCTTTAACATGAGAAATGACGGAAGAAATAGAACAGGGATCACACTCCTACAGGACGATTAGCCATGCAACAAATGAACATGTGTACCTAACAGATCAGTGAAGAAAATATGTAATGTAGAAGGTTTGGTGAAAAATGAAGATATATGAAAGAGGAAGGGGGGGAAGAGTCTTTGTTTGATCAAATATCAATCAATATGCAGCATATTAAAACTAGCTCCCTAC
>CAEMYA010000024.1:10739488-10766363 GCA_903131615.1 Diplodus sargus
GGAAGAAGAGTCTTTGTTTTATTAAATATCAATCAAGAAGTAGCATATTAAAACTGGCTCCCTACATTTAACGCATTTCTGAGGAGCAGTGATTTCAGTGGGGTGAGGTGTGTGTGCACAGAGCTCCAGGGAGACTAAGGGCGCACTCACACTTAGCCCAGTTGCGGCGTACTGTGCCGAAACAAGTCCCTTCTCCCCAGCTCCCTGCTAGCTTGCACTCGCATTGCTGTCCATTGCACAATGGAGAACAACAGAGTTCATAACTAACTTTACTGACTGTTTTTTGGCTTATTTTGTGTAGTTTTGCTCATAGATGCCCTCTCACATTTCTGGATTTCTTGATTACGCAAGGTGAAGTAATAACCATGATTATACTTCATGTCAACGTTACAAGAGCGACTGTACCGTTCCCAAGCGCAGCTCTTTTAACCGTGCCAGGGCCAAGGAAGTGACGAATTGGACATTGGAGGTCAAACGTGCCTGGGCACTATATGGATTGCCTAGTGTAAGAGTAAAACACAACTCCTACCCCAGCCAGTCACAGTCGGTTCAACCTGCTGCCGTCTAAAACAAGATACAGGGGTATCCACTGCCGTACCACCAGACTACTGAGCAGCTTCTTTTACTCAGCCTCCCTCACAAAAAACGTTTTTTCTTTGCAGAATAAAGTTACTACAACTTGTGAAAAATAGATGAAACTTGAAGTTGATATCTGACAGTCGATCACAAACCCCAGTTCACCCATAACATTACATTCATTTAGCTGATGTTTTCATCCAAAGCAAGTTATAGTCGATGCATTCAAGCCAAACATAAGAAAATATGCTGAATTCCTTTGAGAGCTTTCAAAAATTATTTGAAACAGTCAAAAGGCTGCAAGTCGTAACAGTTGAAGAAGCTTTAATTAACTAGGTCGGTATCTTAACCTGATATTCAACGTTGCCAAACATTGTCAGTGTTAAGTATGTGTTAATCAGCTGTAATCAGCAGTTTAACGAATCAGTCTTGCACATCGTGTCAATCCAGCTTTTTCCTGGTGTGAACATCTCGTACGTTAATTGTTACGAAGCGGCTAAATCAGATTAATCTTTTCACCTTTGTTGTACTGTCAATGACCGTTAAAACTTACTGTACTGTGGTTGACGCAGACATGTAGCAAGCTAACTCTGGATTTCCCCCACTGTTCTGACTACTGCAATCAGTCAGACAGTCCTCCCTCAGTAACCATGAGACGTTCTGTTTTCCTTTGATGCTCTCTGGGAACGCACCACTGCAGACAGTTGATTTCCCCCCCCCCTTTTTTTTTCTGTATTTTTGTATTTTTTCAGTGTTAACATTTTTGTCTCGCAGATACATAACCCAGGAGGGGCACAAGCTAGACACTGGCGCCCCGCGACCCCCTGCCACAGTAACCAATGCCGTCTCCTGGAGGTCAGAGGGCATCAAGTACAGGAAGAACGAGGTCTTCCTGGACGTCATTGAGTCAGTCAACCTCCTGGTAGGAACTCCTTGTTTTAGAAGCGCTGTGTTGCTTAAGGAAAGCCAGTCACAGTTTTTGTAAACTTCCTCCCAGTGTGCGTCACAACAATAGTCGGCTGATGTCGCTGTATTTCTGCACACTTTCTGTACACTTTCTGTACGCTTTCTTTGGTGGGTTTCTGTGTCCCTTTGTGACCCGCTGACACTGTAATCCCTCTGTGTTTCAGGTTAGTGCAAATGGTAATGTTCTACGTAGTGAGATCGTGGGCTCCATTAAGATGCGTGTCTTCTTGTCTGGAATGCCTGAGTTGCGTTTGGGCCTTAATGACAAGGTTCTGTTTGAAAACACTGGACGTGAGTTCTTTCTTACATCAGACTTTGGTCATATTGTATTAAAAAAAGTGATTCAGTTAATTTAGGAGCTGCCTAATGGAATTTTGATTATAATTAATGACCCTTTAAGTGGATACAACAATGAAAATCAGACATTTGTTCTTGGAACTTTGTCCAACTGCTTTGTCCATCTGTCACCTCATGCTGATTGGAAAAACGTTATTTGCCAATTCAGTTTGACCCAGTCCTGATTTACACAAATTAATGCAATGCAGGTTCACTCTTCTTATATTTTTATTTCTCCTTTTGAAACAATCTGTTTTGTTTCCTTCATCTTGCAGGTGGGAAGAGTAAATCAGTAGAGCTGGAGGATGTCAAGTTTCATCAGTGTGTCCGTTTGTCTCGCTTCGAGAATGACCGTACCATCTCCTTCATTCCTCCAGATGGAGAGTTTGAGCTCATGTCTTACCGACTCAACACTCATGTGAGTACTGTGGATCAGGCGCTTTCCAGCCCCTTTTGTATTCTTCCAACAGGGCCTGGTAGTTCCACAGACTGACGCATTACAAGAGTACGGTGTGAAATTGAAAACCCCCTTATACTGCCTATCTGAGCCGGGAATATTGCACTCTTATATCTGATGGCCAACAAAACCGGTCCTTCAGTGGATGTTGCTCAAAATAAAAGCCATTTAAAATAAAAAATCTCCCACACTTAAACCCACCAAGCAACGTAACAAGTCCAAATGACAGTAATATGATAGCAGGTAGTGTGTCTGGCAACTAATATGAAGAAAAAATGCTGAATTTATACGTGGCTGTCACCCTGTCTGCTCTACCGACTCCTCATAACACTTCTGCTCGGAAAACCGAGAGAGCCAGGCAGCTCCCGCCGTTTACTGGCGCTGATGATGCGATGTGATTTTGAGCAAAAAACTTTAACTCGCAATGTCTTTCCGCTTTTGTGCCATGGTTAGTTGCTGTCTTTGGCAATTTATATAAAAACAATATCACTCCCTGAAGATGTCGTCAATGAACAATACCCCTTGAAAACAGCATCCCCATTTAGGAGTGAGAGCCAGATAAGGTCCTCTATTTACTGTTGGCAATAATGTGATGTCATTTCTATCACAAAACATATCTTTGTCACTTTTCACTATGCATGCTGGGTCGGGATCTCATATAATTATGAAGTGCTGAGACATTTGTAGATTTACAGATAGAAACACACACACACACAAAATCATAGATCGCAAGGTTGTGATGTGTACCATAAAGCCTCTTTTGTTACCTCAACGTCCGCATGCTGTATAAAATGACACACTGCGTAGTGCCAGCGCCGCTTCATTCAGTGTAAAAAAACAAAGGCTGTGCAGTGGCGGGCCTTCGTTGCTGCAGTATTACGGAATCTCTATTTAAAAAGGGCTAATGACTCAGCTGTAGGAAACACAGGCAGCTAATGTATTTGGAGTCGCCAGGCTACAGGGTACTATACAAGGCTGGGCACACTATTTTAGTTGAGCTCATGTTTGTTCACCACTTTTATTTGAATGAGATTTTAACTTTGACTCCAATAAGAATTGAATCTCACAGCCCTTCTTATTAACTCCCTTTTGAGTTACCACGACAGTCTTGTCCATGCTGCTCGCTCGCACCACTGATGTACTTCACCAGATGATGCATTGAAAGTTATTTATAACAATTCCCTGATTCTCTACTGCAACGACGAGTGTGTCAGAGTCATGAGACTTTGAAATTTTCTGGAAAATACGCCAGGTTTTTCCTTTAACCGCTAGACCATCAATTCTACACAGTGTGAAATAAATTGTGATAAAAGCAGGTGAATCATGAATACATGCGACAGTATATAAACTACGACAATGACTCGAGCACATGTGGTGTTCCATGTTTCTTTTCTGGCCTTAAAAGTAAAGCAGTCCACCAGAGTAACTTCAGCCAGTTTCTCTATGGTGCCTGGTAAATATTTACAAAAAATAATGAGCAAAGATGTTTACAACGACTTTTTACAACAAGGCACAGTCGGCGCAAGAGCTAAATATTTGTACACGGAACTGATAAACTGGAAACAACGAAAGAGATTGGGTCTCAGCCAAACCAGCCTTTTGTCAAGTGGGGCTGAATTGCATCATCATGAACCAGGCCTCCTACTTTATAAATCCCAAAAGCGTAGTTATAAAAGGAAGTAGAAAATCAAATATAATGAGTAATACAGGAGGCTGTAAGGAAGCACATTAGGTTAAAAAAGTTTAAACTGGCATCAAATTCTCACTAATATTTCACAATAGGGTTTCCAGTAAGCCTCTGAGAAGGGAAGTAGAACAGTGGAGCAGAGGTCGTTCCAGTTTTAGCAGGCAGTAACCAGCACAAAATGATTTGAAATGAAACGAGAAACAACCATTTTAAAAATGCAATGTTATTTAGATGATATAAAGACACGAACAAGACTTGAAACTACAAGAGTTACTTGTTAAATCTCTTTTACAAATGAAAAGACACATCCAACAAGAACAACAAAAGTTACAGATTTCTTCCATTTTAAAGTGTTTCAAACAATGTGAATTCTATTTTACATGTAATTAAAATCTCACTCACACACTTTAGAGGTAGATATATAGGCCAGCATTAGTTTATTGTGGAAAGATACGTTTCTTTTTTTATGTTGAAGAAACAACGAAAAAGCCAAGTGGCAAAAGTTTGCTGTAGAGAAATGCAAAATGAACCTTTAAATAGTTTGTCCAGCAGAAACAAATTACGGGTTGCATTTCTTTATCTGTAAAATACAAGGCTCATTGTCCATTTTGGTCACAATGGCGGAAGATCTGAGAAATCTGATTGATTAATGTTGTTGTTTGTGTTAAAACATTTAGCGTGTCATTATTTAACTGATACATTGTTGGTGGGTTATTTAAAACTCTCCAATATTGATATCCGTTTTGGACTCAAATCTGTGAGGGGATGTTATAGATATGTATCGAAAACTAACAGTGATCAGTTAAATGTATTCACGTCGTTAATAAAATATAATTTCATAGATATTAAATACACGTTCACTGTTTAGTTATATTTGATTTTAAAAAACATTATTGCAACATTGAAGTGGGAAGTATTACGATTAGAACCCTTAATAGGGAAGAGCGTTTATTTAAGTACCTTGAAGCTCAATTTGCCACCATTTTCATTGAAGAAGCTTTTGGTTTTAGATCAGAGCATCGACCCGTCGGTCATTCACCAGAACAATCCACAAACTCTGTGCTCGATTATCTTCGCCTTGGTTGAAGAAACCACGACTTGTCCTTCTTATCAAGTCACTGTGAACATCATTGGTAATTTAGGTCAACTTTGCCTTTACATAAAATGTTTTGATGAATTTCATAAACTGCTCACTCACCACGCTGTCATGGCGACAGTCACTGTGTTTTAATCAAACATGGTAAATGCTAATGACCCCTCCATGAACCCAGATACAGTATACATGTTTAAGGTCTATACAGTCACAAACCTGTTGCACAACTGCACAGCCTGTCAAGAGCCCTCCCAAGTTTGCGCAGTCCAGGTTTTTCCCCTAGACTTCGTCTGCAACACTGAGATCTCACAACACTGATTCCACACTATGCAGATTTAAGTATGTGACTACTTGCTGTTGTTGTTGATAGTTGTGGAAACTTGAGTAAGTCCTACTCCTAAACATGTTGTTGGTTCCTCTTGTAGTAACACCTGCTGTCCACTAGGTGGTGACTGTGTCACTTGTTATTTAACCTGCCATGTGTGATCAATGGAATCGAGGCTCTTGTTTAAAATCCTGTTGTTTGTATCTTAGGTGAAGCCCTTGATCTGGATTGAATCTGTTATTGAGAAGCACTCCCACAGTCGGATCGAGTACATGATCAAGGTGGGTCAGTTGCCATGACTTTTATCTAAGCACCGTTATTGTTGTCATAAACACGTTGTCATGGTTATTCATAACAGAACAAGTAAAGAATCATTTGAGGTAAGCGCATTCAATTATGATGGTTTTCAGGGACTTCGTTCTTCTTTTGATTGTGTGTCTCTTTCCCACACATCAAACCCTTTTAATGCTATAATTAAAACTATCATTAAGTTTTAATACCATGTTCAGGCGGAACATCGTGTTAAACTTGACCTGCTTGTTTCTCGTCTCAGGCGAAGAGTCAGTTCAAGAGGCGTTCCACAGCCAACAACGTGGAGATCCACATTCCAGTGCCAACGGACGCTGACTCACCCAAATTCAAGACCACAGTGGGCAGCGTCAAGTGGGTGCCTGAGAACAGCGAGATCGTCTGGTCGATCAAGTCCTTCCCTGTGAGCAGAAATTATGACTCACGAGTATCATAAAGATGGTTAAAAATTGACTTATGTTTGTGTTTTTTGGTAACACCAAAATAAGGATTTGGGTTGTAGTGTTCCTGCCACGCTGTCAGTTTCTGCATTTGTTCCATAGTTGATGCTTATAAAAACTTGATTTAGTGCACGCACATTCCAGAGTCATATAGACTTTGTGTTGTAACTCGTGTTGTGTCGCAGGGTGGAAAGGAGTATTTGATGCGGGCCCACTTTGGTCTGCCGAGTGTAGAGGCTGAAGATAAGGAGGGGAAGCCGCCGATCAGTGTCAAGTTTGAGATCCCCTACTTCACCACCTCGGGCATCCAGGTACACCTCACACACATGCACACATGACCTCTGTTAAACTCATCGAGTAATTTGTTTAGCCTACTTGCAGCGGCACATGGACAGAGGTAAAATAAGCTTTGCAGACAAAATGTTATCACAGGAACATTCACTAAATCTGTTTACAGTCGCTCAAACTGTGTTTATCATTCCGATATAGCAAACCATCTGGCTGCACATTCAAACATATGCTGCAGTTTATTTGCACCTGCGTGCATAGTCCAAATATCTTGTGGTTTTCTGTTGTTTCTCTGTCATCCTGGATTTAGAATTTGTGGCACGTAGCAGTGTCTCCCAAATGTACTCCCTCACCAGAGCAGGAATTTAAACAATTCATATTTGTCCTGTTTTTGGCCAGAGGGGGCAGTGAGGGAGCACTGTTAAACTGTCGGATTCCGTCTGTGGTAGAGAAAATTTCTACTGTTGAGCAAAGCAGCAAAGCAGCTGCCCATCAGCTTGGACATGGCCCTCTGCTTTTTAGGTTAATCACGGTCATAGGAAATGTCTTTCCGAGTTACAGGTAAGTAGATTCATTGGATTTTGATTGTGATTCCCATGAAACTGAGAGGAGAAGCTAATGCTTTTCCTCCATGTTTGAATGAAAACTCTTGCTGACCACAGACTTACACAGATACGCTGCACTTACTGTATAATCACAGTTGTCCCGTGATTATACGTGCAGCACCACAGCAACACAAAATTAAGTTTTCCCATGTCTTGATGTGAGGAAACAGTGGCAACTTGAAAAAACTGTTTGAAAATATCATATTTTTTGCCCGAAGAGAGAAAACAGCAGTTTTACGCACTTACAGCTCAGTGCTGCATTAACCAGATTTCACTTGACTTAATTATCTAAAGCAAGAGCTCTTAAACTGAAAGTGTTGTTCAAACCAGAAGTTTTAAATTACTTCATTCATCTGAATGCTAGTTTTCAGAGTGATAATAAAAATCACAGGAAAAGGATGTGTGTCTTTTTCTGTTCATTAGCTGTAGATTTATGTAGAATCTTCACTCCAAAGGATTTGTAGCATCTTCAAAGTGGCCCAAGTGTGGGGTTTAAATATCTATCTATCTATCTATCTATCTATCTATCTATCTATCTATCTATCTATCCCACACTTGAGTCACTTCAGAGACGCATCTGATCCTCGGCTTACACATCTATGGATGCAGTCAACTCCTCCACTATTACCACCTTCAGATTTTCACTATAGTTCTGTACATTAGTCACTTATAAGTATGTGATGAACTTCAGTCACACTGTAATTGCAAAATATGCGTTAGAAGCAGCTGTCATCTCTGTCATAGATTTTCTTGAACAATTACTAATTCCAAAACCAAACATTCAACATGGAAAATGACATCATGTTACTCGTGTACTGTTAGTAAGTGTTTCTGTTAAAGGAAGCGCAGGAAGTATATTCCTATAGCAGCCACATTTATCACTGATGAATTCATATAGCTGTACAAACACCTCCATTTTATATAAATGTCCTGTTTCAAAACGTACTGTAAGAATATTTGTACTTCTTGACTGTTGAGCTCCTCAGTCTCTCCTTCCAACACACTTTCATTTATTTCTTAACTTCTCATATTGCTTTCTGTTTAACTCTCATTAAAAGAGCTAAAAGGTCACATTTTCCAGCTTCTCCACATTTCCTATGATACTCAATAAAATGTTATTAGGTTGTACGGACATTATGCAGCCCACTCGGAAACAAGACGCTCAGTTAATTGAAATCTATAATACTTTTAATTGGGGTGGTTTTGGTGGTATAAGAATGCTTGTCATTTTCCAAGGTAATTAAGCAGCTCCTTCCATCCTTTTACTTTTTTTTTTTTTTTGCCAGAACATTAATGAACAGATGCTCGAAAAAAAGCAAGTTAAATCATCGAGCTGTGATAAAGGCAGGTGTGGAGCCACTTTGAATATCAATGAACCAAAGACCTGTGTTGTGTTAAATGTTAACTTGTCTTTCAAAGATAACTTTCCATTAATTTTTTTGTCTTTCATGGAACTGTCATCAAGCCACTCAATTAGAGTAACACATTTGCACACACCTCTTCTTATGGGTCTTAAAAATGCAAAAAAAACAAAAAAACAAAACAAAACAGTATTCGTACGTCCAAAACATTTTTTTTTTTAAAAGGTAAGAAATAAAGAAAATTAACTGAAGACCTTATAAAACCAACAAAAAGTCTCCTGATACGCAGCGCAATCTTTATAGAACTAGGTCATACTTTCTCATCTCTTTGGTTGATGGATCCTCTTTTTGTGGTTTTCGAAAAACCATTGCTGAGTTGTATTCAAATACAAAAAAGAACAGGGTATTTCCTCTTTAGTTCAATCTGGACACACCCTTTTGGCAGAGATGTTACTGTCCACAGTTTTAAATTTTGGATTTGTCTTTTTCTTTTGGTTCGATAACAGTATTCGCAGTATCAGCCCAGATTTATTTTGTTGTGAGTCATTGCAAAAATTCACACTGATATAATCATTTGAAGAAGTATGCAATGGAATAATGTAAAATTAATCATACTGACAACAGATTCCGAACAGAAAACTGTATTCCGAGGCAATATTCACTGTCTTAGCAATACTATCGCTACTACGTTAAGGAAATTTCAGCTGACTGGTTGAGTAGTTTTAAAAAAAGTTCAGTTGGCCGTTGGAAGTCGCACTAATTAGAAATAGATATACATGGTGAAACCTATGAAACCAGAAACATTCTTATGTCAAGAATGATTTTTCTTCCGTTACAATCTTTAACTTCCTGGAAGGAAGCCACCTGAAAAGGTCTGGTTCTGAATAACCGCAGTGCGCCCTGGGGACTTTTTTTTTTTTTTCATTTTTGTTTTTGCCCCAACTTAATTTAACTGAGTAATAGAGATGGCTCGGGTAGCTTGAATTAAGTACAACAAAGAAGACGTGACAAATCAAAAGTTCTAGACCTAAGTAGTCGAGACAACCATTTAAGGGTTGAGCCTGAAACTCTATTTGAAGTAGGCATCGGAGGACAAGAGAATTGAATGTCACGATTATCCTGTCCAACATAACTGCGAGTCACGATATTATCCTGACAATCATCAAAATATTCCCAAAACTTCAAACTAAAATTGCATTAAAACATACTGGAATCAGTTTAACCTTTTTATTTTCTTAAGAAACCAATATTTTTATTGCATCACAGATGGGGACATTAGACACAGAGCGAATCCTAAATAATCATTAATCATAAGATCCTCATGCACGACTCATTGTGTGTGTGTTTTTTTTTTATTGCGCTCTTGGATAAAATCTGTTCTTGTCCCGTCCATAATTTGTAGTTTAGACAACTAATATTTGAAAGAAAATAACTCGTATCGTAGTTTGCTGAGTTAAAAGTGATTTGCTGTTGTCCGCTGGATTATCAGGATTAGAGTTGCAGTTGCCAGTTCCCATGTTGTTGCAGGCCTCCAGAGTACCTCCACTGTCTGTCAAACCAAAATCTTAAAAAACGTCTTGCTCACTGTTTGTAACCGCACTGTGGTGCACAGACCATCTCATAGGCAACCTTTTTAAGAGCCAGATTCCCATTGAATGCTAGTGTCAGGCCAGTAACCTTTCCCTTATTACAGGGCATAAGCAGACTGGGTCTCAGACTCTAATGCAGCCAGCAACACCACTCTGTACGTGTGAGAAGAGGCTGTGAAGTTTAATTAGACACATGTAAATATCAAAGCATGAGAAAGTTCCTCTTAGCTCCACCACTAAATGCAGGGGAGAGCACATGTGAAGTGTGTATGATGCACGTAACTGCACCTTATAAATTTAACTAGAATTGGAGCAACCCCACACTTTGGCCCGAGTGGCAATAAGAGCAGAACTGTAGTTACATTTTCAAATCTCCCGTCTTTAGGTGATGTCGAGGGAACCCAAACAAGCTGGCAGATGCATTATGGGTCATAGCTTCTACCGAAAGCCTGATAAATCCAGACCACACATGTAGTCTGTACTTACCAAACGAGATGCAACAAACATCCTCCTTTCCCCTTCTCATCTGACAAGCCATAATGATATTTTGCGGAGGATGGCTTTTGATGGCTTTCTGCTGACTGCGTACCCACGGTCAGGCCGACTGCATGTTTGGCTGCAGGGTTCAGGGAGAAGTGCTGTGCCGGCAAACTTGGTGATCCCGCGTCTGTGTGTTTGTCGTCATGTGTCTGCCGGCCACGGCGCTCTCTCTCTCCCTCTCTGACCTCACTGTGTAGTGGAAGGTAATAACAAGGCGGCCACTACCGAGGCCCGCCGCACAAATTCCTGCCCTGTCTGTCCGGCTCTCAGCTGGGAACGGGCGCAACGGAGGCACGGCACGGCAGCATCTCCCAGAGAGGGGTCGCGTCAGCCTTTAAAATGGCAGAACTCCCATCGCTTTTAATTGTGAGAGCGCGGATCAGACTTTTGTGAGGTTTGTGAGAAAGTCGGTACTCCTAAAGCACACCGAAGCTTGAACGATGCATCTGTAATTATTTTTGGAGCGTACAGTGACAGATAGTTATTGCCACCACACGATGAAATGACATACCGCAGAAGAGTAAGTTCTTAACCCTGTGGAAAAGATATTAATTAAGCAATATTTCATCTTTTATAAACCGGTCACTTTTTAAATCTATCTAATATGGACAGATTGTCACAGTGGTGCAAGTTTTGAGTGTTTTTTTTTCTCTCTCCACCTGATGGCTCATCATGTTCAGTCTTGGATAGGCTGGCAGGGTATTTTTAGAGTGTATTCTCGAAATTCAGCTCTGTGGTAACACTGTTCTGGTGAAATATCAGTTAATGGCTTGTGAAAGTTGTATCTCAATTATGCTGATGTGCATTTTTTTTACTCCTCCACCCTGGCGTCGAAAAACAGTATGTTACAGTTATGTAAATTCACATCGAGTGTCCCTTGAAAGCTGTTTTGTATCTGCTTCCCCCTTCTCAGTGTGACTCATACTACTGCTTCCTCATCAGCAACACTTCTCTTACTACAACCTGCATCTTGCTAAAAGCCTAAAGGAGCGCTCCACCGAAAATCTTATCTTTTGTGTGTCAAATACTTCCTGTCTATAGGCTTAAAAAGTGGCTCTTAAAAATGGGTAGCTTTTGCCAACATCTTCTGCAAAGGAGCAGTAAGTGAAAAGTCAAAATATTGAAGTAGAATATTCCTAGAAACGTCTTAAACCACTCCTGCAGCATAATGCGCTTCACCAAAGTAAAACTTCCAGAAGAACTCTGGAGCTATGAGGAGGTTATAATGTACGTCATGATTCATGAACAAAAGCAAAATGTTTTTTGAAATATTGTTTTTTTTTCCTTTGATCTTATTGGAGTTGTCACACAACCACCTCATTACACGTTTTGTGTAAACAATCTTTAAAAAGAAATTATTTTATGTCAGTAAATAATATATACAACATAACATATATGCATACATATAAATAAATGCACACCAACGTATCTGGTTGTCTCATAATATGGCTGCTGATCCAAACACTGGAGTTGACACATCATAAGCAAAAGAACCAATGCAGTTCCCTCAAACATATACTCTAACAGACACCCACATACATACAGATACAACAGATAGTGTAAAATATAATGATACCATGCTGCACCGACTATGCTTTATTTATTTAATATCTTTAATTGAATGAAACACAGACCGTAATAAAATGCATTAAAAAACTGTAATGCACCAGTCGTTCATAACGTCATGTCTGATACCTCTTCAAAAACTGCTTCAGTGTGAGTTTAAGATGATTCTAGGAATGTTCCAGGATCCTGTTAAAGTTCTGCAGGTAACAAATTCCCTGAAACAGATGCTTGTTCATCTGTTTCAGGGAGATTCATGGGCACTGTTTGCACTTCCTCCTCGTGTCTGTTTCCTTTCGGGTGCTCCGGTACTCACTACTACCTTCCACAGTCCATAGACATGCACAGTAGATGAGTTGTCTCCTAATTTTACCATAGGTGGTATTTATTATAGTTTGTATTTTATGTGTTGGACTGACAGCCTGTCCAGGGTCTATTGTGGCTTTTCCCCAGTACATGCTGGTATGAGCTCCAGTGGCCCCATTATCCTGCACAGGATAAGTTTTGGTTATGGATGGAAAATGTAAAGGATTAGGTAGTTTATCATTCTAAAAAGTTTACTTGATATTAACTAATGCCTTTTGTGTTGTTTGTTACACTAGTACCCAGCCACTTAAATCATTTTTTGCAGTGATGGGCTAACCAAAGAACTGTTCATATCAAAGAAGTGTCAGAAAACTCAATTTTCTGCTCATCATGCATCTTTGTTTTCCCCCGACAGGTGCGTTACCTGAAGATCATTGAGAAGAGTGGATATCAGGCCCTGCCATGGGTGCGCTACATCACCCAAAATGGAGGTAGGTTAAGAGTTCAGAAATGCTTGTGCTCACACACACAGTGCCCATATGTGCTGTTATTAGGCAACAATTGAGCAATGCAGTGCAATGTGGTGGGAACCAACCTTGTACCGGTGCAGTTCTATGAAAAGGGGATACAGTGAAGAACATGAGGCAATGTGGCAACGTCCTGCGAAATGTGAGAAAGTGAACTTTTTTTTGTTGTTGCGCTTCCCTGATCTTCATGCTGACATTACCAAGGTTGCACATGTTGGTCTTTTTGCTAATGTTGCCACTAATTGCCAAACATCCTCATCTCATTTCCTTTGTGTTCCATTCATTCTGGGTGGAAAGCATCAGCTGCCTCCACTCGCTTTATCTCCGATTCGCTCCTTTTCTTTGTCCATTTGATTAAGTCTCGTCCATTTCCTCCTCAGATTACCAGCTCCGGACCCAGTAGGCAGCGCCTCAGCCGGCAGTAGGCAGGTGGAAATCTGAGGGGGCGGAGTCGAGCCGCTAATGTGCTATCAATGGCAGGTGTCAGTCACGAGACCAGAGGACTGTCAGTATCTACTTTTTTGTTTTTGTTTTTGTATTCGTTGAAGTTTTATTGATTTCTGATCAATGCAAATAATAGATGGAGCCTTCGGTTAGACAAGGTTTAAAAAAAAAAAAAAGAAAAGAAAGAAGGAAAGTAATTATGTTTTATCACTGTGTGGCTCTGAATGTGAGTGAAAGCCAAGAAAATAAAAGCAGGAGTAATGTTTACATCCAACCCAGACGGTGCGGAGACGTACACAATCTATTAGAAAGGTTCAAAAGGATTCTAGTAGTATGTTACAATTCTCTCTTAAAGTTACTGTAATCACCTCAAGACAAGTTAATAACGCACTCGCCGGTCAGTCTGAGTATGGTATTTTATATGAAGCTGCTTTGTTCTGCCACAATTCCTCTCTGTTGATTATCTGTATATATTTGTTACATGTTAATGGACTCCAGTGTTATTTGTTTGTAAATTTAAAAAAAAGCTCTCTTTTCTCTGTATTATCACCTCTATGTGATGCCATTGATACGTGCCAGAGCGACGCCTTCCTGCATGGCTGTTGTGCTTTTTGTTCATCTGGTAGACTCCTTTGACATTCAGCTTTGCAGTAAAGACTGAAACGTGGTCAGTTTAAGTTGCACGGTAAATAGAATTACCAGTTTGTAAAATTCCTCTATTCCCGCCCCGATACCTGTTTTCCTTCTCCCCGTCTGTAACCACATTATTTTAAATCATTAAATGTCTATTTAGAGAAACTGTTCCATCGTCTTCTTGCGTCATTTTCGTGTGTGATGTCACGGGAGCCATCGCACTCAGCTGTCACAGTGTCGTCTGCAGGCACCTGCCCCGCAAACCAATGAGGAATGCTGAACGCAGAGGAAAGCTGCGCAGAAGAGGGGTTTTCCTGTATCAGGCCTGTGGTTGTAGCAGAACCCTGGATGGTTCTTTCCACCCTGACCTCCACCCTGGAGGTCTATTCAAACAGAGCGACTCTTAATACCCAGGGCCTGTGATATCATAGGCAGTTTAGAGCCAGCACTCCGTAAACATGCAGGAGAGCTGGGAAGGATGTGACTCAAGCTGTGGTCAGCGGTCACAGACATGCGAGAGAGAAACGTAGGATGGACCAGCACAGACTGGCTATTGTTCGTGCCAAGCCAGACTGCAGTGGTCCTGCATGAGGTCATTCCTTAAGTTTGTCTTGTAAGGGGACCGTGATACTCTGAATTCACGTGAGTCACCCGGAGCAGGTGCTGAAAGTTACTCTCACCGTGACCTGAAATACCAGATTTGTTCTCATTACTGGTCGCGTGATGGATTTAATTGTGTCATCGGTGGCGCGGTGAGATTATTCTTCGAATCCTCACCAGCGCCTGATTTTGTTGAAACACAATTGAAACACCTACACAGTTACTCTTCCAAGCCTGGAAACAAAGAAAGTTATTCAGCTTCTCACGACAGTCATCAAGATCAAGTTAAGTGTTGACCTGCCTGGAACCAAAACATACCAGTTTCTAGTGTTTTGTTCTTATCTTCAGACGTACCTTTTGCTTTATCTCCAGACGTGTAGTTTCACAGCACACTGACATTTTCCAGCGTAACATTGTAAATATTTCAACAATATGCGATTTCAGGCAGACATTTCCTGTCGTAACCGTTTGCCTTAGAAAACAAGTCAGTTAAGTCGGCTGTATTTGGAGAAGAGCAAAGTGATCTGCAAATACTGTCGTAATAGGCAGTTTCTTTGTCTGTTTTAGGACTTTTGCCGATTTGCAGAGCTAATCTCTGATTGCAGTCTGGCGTGCAAATACTTGTCGTATCCAGCAGTGATCTGACTGTCAGGTATGAGCAGCAACTCAGATTAGATTTACCTGCGCCTCTGGTGTTGGTGGGGAGGGGGGAGAGACAGTCACCTACAGGATCCTCTAATCATACAAAAATCTGTATCTTAACATAATATCTGCAACTCAATGTCCTGAATTCCCAGCAGCACAGCAGTTGGTAGGACACACTTACTGGTGGACGTGTGCTTCCCCTCACTAGGGATCCGTCTCTGTGATACTTGGCAGAGAAGTATAGGTTTTGGCACATGATGAGAAGGATGCATTCATCAAGCAAATTCAACCTCCGAGGAGTCCGAGGGGGGAGACCTGACATGCACCTCATGTTGCGAGATTGCTTACAGAGGGCTCGGTTGCAGCAAAACATGAGTATCCTCTCTCATGTTCACAAATATTTACCATAAGCACATACTCTCTTATCTAAGAGCGACCGCAGGGTAATCATAACATGTTTCTCCGAAGACGCAGGTTCCTCATTCATGTTAAAAATGTGTCGGGTTAAGCTGATTATCATTCAAAGCAGAAGTATTGAGATTAATATTACAAGAAGTGGCACGCCCGTGTTTATATCCTTTTCCTGCATTCAAAATGTTACATAAGTTTCATTAGCAGTGTGTTCTTAAAGTATTTAAGTGAACACACCCATTTTGTAACAGATTGGCTACTGTCTGTGACTGTATATTAAATTATTGAATTATCAGTCCTGATGTGTAAGCAGTTTTTAATTTATGTACAGTAGTTTATATCTATGCATCATACTGTAAAAATAAGTATTTCTCTCCCAGAAAATGAGAACGCTCAAAGTTAAACTACCTCAAAGTTTGACATGGAAGCTGTGTTGTAAAAAGTACCCGAAAGTCACACTTAAATAAAAGTGAATGTATCGTGTTAAAATATTACTCTGGTAAAAGTTAAAGTCTCTCATACAAAAATAATTTGAGTAAAAGTCTAAAAGTATCTCATACTAGAGGCACTGAAATATTGAAGGTAACTTTCTAGCAATAAAACTACATTTAAAGTAAATTTCACACATAATTACATGTATACATGATTTTTTTTAAATTATTATCCTATTGAAGATAAAATAAATTAAAACTGTGCTACTGTCTCTGCAGAACAACTAGTACCTGTAGTTACTGTAGTGTAGTAAAAGAGCAGTATTTGGCTCCAAAGTGTAGTGAAGTGAAAGTATAAAGTAGCATGAATCTAAATACTAAAAAACACTCAATTTAAATGCTCAAGTAAAGTACAAGTACTTCAAGTTCAAAAGTACTTGAGTAAATGTACCTAATAACATTCCATCACTGCTCTGAAGTACAGTATTTCAGTAAATGCGCTTAGTTACATTTTTCCACCTCCACTTTTCCAGAATTCTTTAGTGAAAACTACTTATTTTTGACTAGTCCAATTGAAACACAACACTTTTTTTTATACTGGTTGTTTCTCATTGAATACTTTGTTTTATTTTATGTTTCTCAGGCTTAAAGAAGTGCAGCTTTAATAATACTTAACTATAGCTTCGATATGTTACGAAACAAAATAAATGTGCTGTCTCATTCCTGCAGTGTTACGATGCTAAAGGGTGAACGAAGTAAAAGTTCACCTTTCCCCTCGTGGAGCTATTTAGCTGCCATGCCAACGTCACGCTATTGTCACAGACTTTATAGCAGATGCCTCACTGTAGTTATTGTCAATGGAAAATAACTATGGTTACTCAACGGTGTGATGAAGCAACAGGTAAAGACGTCCGACAGCGTGGCAGTGTCGACTTCAAACACAGGTGTGACACGAGGAAGCCCGTGTTTATCCACACACACGGAACCCCGGCGCCTAGCAACCGAGGGAAACCCTCGTGTCACATCAGGACTCTGATCTCCGCGTGACGTCAAGACAGGTCGTTCCCCTCTCTGGCACGCTAAGTGCCCCTTTTAATCGTCTGTGTGAAATCTCTCGCTCTGCGTTGTGAAACACAAACAGTTGCTGAGTCACTTTGAGACAGTAACTGGAGAAAAGGTGTTTTACTATAGGTGCAGCCGAGGAATGTGAGGGACTTCCTCCCACGAAAACCTGAAATAGTTTTTTTTTTGTTTTGTTTTTTTACGCTGGTTGAATAACAGCTCAGTGTGTGGTCCGGGCTGGCTCTACAGCAGGGTATTCCTCAAGTGTGAGGAAGTTTCCATCCTCCTGTGTAGACTTTGGAACAATATTGGTTTAAAGAGCTTATAGCTGAGTGTTCAAACCAGCTGGCCTTGAGACACTGTTGTAACCTCTGTGTCTCCAGCCCACACATCGCTGACAGATAGTGTGCTGAGGAAGCCCAGAGCAGTACGTGACAGTAGGTCACACAGCCTCGTCACAGCCTTCCCACTGGCTCGGTTCCTTGTACAGTCACGGGGTCAAAGTGCACGACAGGGTAAACATTTGGCACCGTTGCTATATTTACTTCCCATTAAGAGATCTCATTTAACAAGTGTTTTTGTTATGTCTTTGCCTTGGAAACTGACTCATCACCAGTGGAGTCCAAAGTCTGTCAGATCAGCAAGTACAGTAGAGCACGCACAACCATATTATCAACCCCATTTCATAGTACACGGACCATATTATTATGGACTACTAGAGCAGAGGATCCCAGCCTGTGGGCCGGACCCCGCAAGAGGGCCCAAGATGAATCAGAGGGGTCAGCAGATGATTAAAGGAACAGTTTTTGAACATTTTGGGACATTTTATTAAAGAGAAAGCACAGTGCCACTCTCATGTCTTGTGGTATGGAAACCAGTTAGCATAGCTTAGCATAAAGACCGGAAATGTGTGTGTGTGTGTGCGTGCGTGGGGGGGGCAGCTTGCCTGGCTCTGTCCAAAGGTGACAGAATCTGCCTGCCAGAGCCTCCTAAGCTCAATGATTAAGACATATAAACAGAGTTAATTTGACATTTTACGATCAGTAATTCTTGGCAAGGGCCATGATCCATTCCTGGATTCTCCTCTTCCCCCAGTTTATGTCTCTGCTGTCTCCAGGTACATATTTATGTGCGACACAAAAGAGGCTTCTCAGCAAATAAGCAAAGACAAATATTGCTCAAAAATGTCAGAACTATTCCTCCAAAAAGGAATGAGAATGGGGCAAAAAAATATGACTTATTTTTGTGAGGCATGCCGGCCAATTTTACATTTTCAGGCCTCTAAAATCCTTCGAATGAGACAAATCAGGGGGGGGAACATATGCTGTTTTGCTGCAACTTACTTATGATAATCTTGATTTCCTTTACATTATTACTGATTGTTTAGTCAACAAAATGTTAGAATAAAAAAAGGGAAAAAATCCATAAAAAATGTTCTGAGCCACTGCGAAAGTGTTCATATTACTGGTGAGTAAATTACTGACCAACTGTTCAAGACATGTAAACTGTTGAGTTTACTATCGCATACAACAGAGAAATAAAGAAAAGTCTTACATTTGAAAGACTATCAAAATAGATCTTTCTTTGAGTAGTCACTTAATCACTTTAACCTAAAGATTTAAGATATTCTAAAACAAAAAAAAACTTTTGAACACAGTATTTCATCCTTTTGCTGCTTCTTGGGAAAATCTCTTATCAAACACAGCTCCGACTTCTTCATGAATCACTCAGATGTGATACAGAAACTGTAACCTCAGACATTACTAATATACAGTGTGTCTTACAGAGTCAGTTCACTCAACCTGACTGGAAGTCTGACTTCATTGTTTCTTCAGCCTTACGCTCAGAATTCTGCTGCTTTTATTCCTGGCAAACTACCCTGGATAGTGTCCTGGCATCCAAAACTAAAAAAAAGGCTTGTCTGTTTGTTTAGTCAGTTAGTAAATGTGTCCTCTTTTAGCGCTCAATACAAGAGCTATAGCTCTCTAAACACGCCCCCCCGGTAGTTCTTTAGCTCTCTATATTTACATGTTTGTCTTTCCTCTGTGCTGTGGAGTTAGAGTGCCACGGCATGCCCCGCAGCGCTGGAGGATTATGTGAAAATGATATATCTATAATGACGGTTCTGTGCAACCTGGGGCAAAATCTACAAGGCAGTTTGAATAATGTTTTCCTTTGACAACCGTCTGCGATGGCACTGGTCTTAAAGTGAACATTCCCCCCCCGCTAAACAAATATAGACGTGTCCGGCTTGTGTGAGGAGGAAGTTGTGTTGTCAGATAAAATGTCGTCCTTTATCAAATACATAAAAAGAGGGCCGTCATTTATGTTTTATTACAAAGGAGGAAGCCTTTCACTCTTCTCTGTCTCCGAACAAAACCATCAAAATAAATGTTGCTCGAGGCCAAATGAGAAGTCTTTTCTTGTGGCACAATGGAGGGTAAAATCCTTGTGTGTCCTCTTTGAGACAGCTCAGGACACCTGGCTGGTAAATGCAAGTTCAAAGGCTTGCAGGGGCTTTCAGTCACCTTCTGTTCTTGTTTTATATAAGGAAAAAGACAGACAAGTGCTCGGAGACACCTTGCGTTCTGGATAATGACTATTGCAGGTCTTCAGCTGTACCACAGAGGACGAGCCTCTACTCCCTGTCCTTCAAAATGCTTTTTTAACCGCGTACAAGGATCTACTTCAGGATCTACATCTGGATATTATCTGGTCAGTCGCAGATGTAATAAACGTTGACGCGTCCGTGAGAAAGCCCCTAATTCACTTTGATTGTCCACGAGAGCGCCTTTTGGTTTCGCTCACTGCTACTGAAAATATTTGTGTTTTCCCCTCTTTCGCTCCTCTGGACATTTGATAGCCCTTGGACGGCGTCCGACATACTTTCTGCTGTCTTAATGCCGGCCCGTTGCACCAAATGATATTTTAGCACAAGTGCATGGCAACAGCAAAACAAAGAGGCACAAGATGAATTCTTTGGCCGACCACTTTTTGAATTACTGATCATGTAAAAACCCGCTGTGGCTCCCAGATTGCAAACATCAGTCCTTGGAGCCTGCATGCAAACCAGTCCTCTAAATAGGCTTGTCTATTTCTGTTGGGCTGCGGGGGGAAACATGTGTTTGACATCAGTGTCACTTGCTAGACGTTCTGCAGCGGGGCTTCATTGTCCCCTCGCAGCAACTCCACTTAAATGAACGGGTGACAATGGCTGATTTCAAAGAGCACCGGTAATTACAGTCCAATCAATGAGCTCATGTTTGAGGACAGCCCTGCTTACTGAGGTTAAATGGTTTTTGGATCCTTCATTGTGTCTCATTTTAAAATCTGTTTGGGCTGCTGTTTATACTAGCTCTTTGAAAAGGGCTCTGGATAGACAGCAGCAAAGTAAACACACGCACAAAGTACAGCGTGTCCCGCGCCGCAACAAACTCTCCAAGACTGTCAGGCCATGTACAACATGCTCGGCATCAAAGGGCAGAGTCATAAGCAACTCGAAATCACCGAGGTGCTCCGAAACCTGATGAGCAGTGACACTTCGGGCAGGCGAAAGTGAATGAGCAGCTCCGTCCTGCCATAACAACTACTGTTGGGGACCTCATAATCAAAACACTCAACAGGCAAATTGCTCCAGCTGTGCTGCTGATGATGCAGTGGAAAAAAATGCTAAGTGGCTCCCAGGTGTGGATGTGTACCGACTGAGACGTGCGCTACAGCTAATAAATAATATTAGGTCACACTGAGCTTTTTCTTATGAAATCTTTGGAAACAAGGAATTAAAATTCAGTCCGTGTAGGAAAAAGTCTGTGGGATACTTTTCCCAACATAACAGGATTACATGAACGAGACATAAAAAGAAAAATCAAAACAACAGAGTTCAGGCGGATTTGCCCTCAAATCCGTCAGACTGTGACTTTTAAACTGTGAGGAGTGTTTTCATATTTTCAACCCGTAACTTCCTTCTAACCAAACCCCATTTAAATTGCTCTACCTTTAATTGCCTTTGTGATTTACATCTAGCTTGTGTAAACTTGTTGTACTTGTTCGACTGAAACCTCTTCACACGACATGGCACATGGGCATTTGTGCTGCTCGTGAGTAAAAAGTACCTAAAAGTCACACTGTGAGTAACCGCACATTGTAATTGTGTTAAAATATTGATTAAAGTGCAACTCACCTATATGAAGAATACCTGAAAAAGTATCTGACAATAAAGTTACTTAAAGGCATGATATGTAACATCCCTACATTAAAATGTCTAGTCTTTTGTGCAAGATTTTGTTGCGTTGTGCACTTAAATTATCTAAAATGTTTCCGACAATGTTCAAACACAGAGAAATGCTTCAAGGCAACGGTAAGACCAAATGAAAAGGAGGAAGATAGTCGGCAGAAAGGGAACAGAAAGAAATGGAAAACATCAAGAGACACTGGAATTATTTACACATTCATATCGTATGTACATCATGAACATGATGTCACTGTTAAATTTTGAGATATCTTGATGTCAGTATCTGAGTCATGTAGATGGATTTTCATCAGCTGTGGTGGTTGTTAACAACAAAGACAACAACAACAACTCCTTTGATCCAGGAAAAATGTACTCAAGTATCAAAAGTAGAAGAAGATTATACATATATTCACATATATATACTGGATATACTGGATATTACGAGTTAACGGATTAGTGTGTGGCTGTTCACTGGACCCCATGCTTGCTGATAAAATGAATGAATTAAAAAAAAAACATTAATCTGGCTCTGCTGCAGCATGTAATCTGCCAAGTAACTAGTGACCAAAGCTATCAAATAAATGTATTTGAGTCAAATGTACAGTAGTTGCCTCCAAAATGTAGTGAGGTGGAAGTGTGAAGTAGCAGAAAAATGGAAAGACTCTAATGTACTTAAACATTTCATCGCTATCCGTCTATTATGCAGTCCTTTTCAAGCAAAGGAGCAGAATCTTTATCTTATTCATGTCCGCAACACAAAAGCTGCTTTTCTGCGTTTCATCCGGTCTTCTGACTCCGAGCTGGATCTCAACGGGTAGTACGATACTGCTGAAAAAGAGCAGGCCTCCTTTGTGACTCTCTGAATGAAAGGTTCATATAAAAGCTCTCCAGTTGTTAAAGCAGGTGATGCTTGTGACCAGTATCCTCATGAACCCCAGCCAGTCACTGTTTCCCAGTCGCAGAAAAAACCTTGTGTATTTACCCAATCAGCTCATGCAGAAGAGGAGGAATGAGAGGCCTGTGTGACACCAGCTCTCTCCCCCTATAATTTCCGTCCCCATTTTCCACCAAGACCACTCAATCTTACAGCCATATGGCGGTTTGCTGCCATAACCATTCACAGCTGAGTAAAAATAAACCTTTGGGACGCATCCTCGGGACAGGGGTTTGAAGACGCATCCAGTACCACTTGTGCTTGACTTTGTGCTGGTTACGATAACCTACTGTGATTCATCCTATCTGCAGATGATTCCCCCTCATATAATTTGCAATTGGGAGTACGGTCAGGGTATACAATATCCTTCAGTTAAAACTCAAGGGTGAGGCAAAAATAGAAATTCAACCACATGAAGAGGTTCAGACCAGAAATAGCTTGTTTGATGGGTATATATTTCGGTGGTGCAATGATGGGGTCTCTCTAGAGAGCTTTAAAAGCTGCCCCCATTTATGATTTGGGGAAGGGTGGTTGCACACGTGGTTAGCTTACTGTGTGCTTCAGCATAAGGCGCAGGGAGTTTAAGAATTCAAATACCCTGCAGCGTTTGGCTTAAAAAGAAAAAAATAAATCTTTAAATGTAAATTGCACACATCTGCGCTCCTAAAATAAACACACGTGTGGCGAACGCTACTTATTGTTAATCTTAGACAAGATTAATGAGATTAGCTAACGCTCTTTCATCAATCTTTGCGCAAACACAGAATGTCTTCATATCAGTCTGATGTAGTAACTACTGTATATTAGGAGGTGTGGCGGCCGCCTGCTGCCTCCCACGTTGATTAACCCATAAATGTGGTATGTGGTGTGCAGACATCGAGACACAACCTTCGCCCACCTCGTGGCAATTAAAGCGATTACTGTCTCTGTAATTATTGTGCCTGATTTATGGCCTAGTGCGTATTGTAACAGTTAGTATTTCACAATGGAAAAACGCTATTGGTACATGTTCATTAACGGCTCAAATGCTTTCGCGCAGACAACCTGAGATGTACCGACAGAACGTTTACTTAGGTAAGCTCTTTAAACTCTCTGATAGGACGACGTCACAAAAAACTCTTTGCGTAATGGCTTTCCAGGGATATCAATAAATCCCAATGTAAGTTTGAAACAGCTTTGTCTAGACCACCGTTGGGTCTAGACTGAATTATCCAACTATCGCTGTGAAATTTTCCTACAAACATTCAGGGTGCCTAGATGATGAATCCTACTGATGATCCCCTGACTGATCACTGTTGTGGTTCTGAGTCAAATGTCATCAACTGGATGGATTGCAATTAAATTTGCTGCAGATGTGCGTGTCTTCAAGATGAACTGATGCTGAACTATGGTGATGCCTTAACTTTCCCGTATAGGATCATCAGGTTTAAAAATGTAATGTAAAATACTACCATCAAAATGTACACATGCATTCTCATAAACACGGTAGATTTGCTAAATGCTAAAAGCTAAATATTGATATGTGAGTACTTTTACTGTTAGCATTTGATTGAAAGCACACAAGCACAGTCTACAGACTGGATAAGTAGTAGACAGAGCTTCCAGCTTCTGAACTGCCATTCAGTCTAATGGCCTGTAAGTGCTGACTCCACTGGTTGCAAAGAGAAGTCTGTATGCAAGTTTATGAGAAACTGAACCTACTTCTCACTTCATTTGTCACCTCAGTAAAGTGTTTCCTGGTGAGTCTCACTTGCTAGTTTCAAGTTTTTTTTTGGTGCAGCATGATGTCCATTATTTGCTTCCTTATCAAAATAGATGATAAACCAGGGTATGCCTCGGGGTGTGGATGCCTGGTGATCGTAAGTCACTACCATGGCGTGTCCTCAGGTTTTCTGTCAGATCCAATCAGGATATCCCCTCCTGCTCCACCCTCTCGTCCAAATATGGTCAAGTTTGCAGCAACTATAATGCCAAACTAGAGGAATGGCAGTCTGCATACCAATGAGCGACATCTAGGTGGTATTAGAGGAGGAATGTACCAATACCTTGGACAAAACTAGGGATTCCTATGGGTTTGATCTCTGTTGGAAACATTCAGGATAATATACTCAAAGGACAACAAGGAAACTCCACACATTCTGCATCTGAGTCACCTGAATATTTGTCAGTGCAAAGATCCTCTTAGATTGACCTTTTCACCCCGGGTTAATTGACTTCTCCACTCGCAGTGTCTTAGAAGCTTCAGCTGCCACCTGTCAGCACACCAAAGCTGAGGTTGTAGTGCTGTGATCACTATCTCAACTACTACACAGAGGGGCAATTTACTCTCATGCCCACAGGTGATCATAAGGCACTCAAGCGATAAATTACAAGCCTGAATCAAAGGCCGCGGCTCCAAGTGTGTGAACAGGAAATATTTGTGAAATAATGTTTGATTTCAGCAGCGCGGAATTTTTCTTTTATGTGTAACTGTCACTGTAGGATGCATTTCCTCCTAACTACAGGCTCACCTTAGAGACACAAGGGTGATTCACTCCCTCAGTGTTAGCACTGGCATCGACATTGTCTTAAATAAATAGACTGGAAATAATCATAAAAGTCATGCAGATCACCCGAATGCCACCGCTCTACCTAACAGGACACTTGGTTGAGTCAGAGCTTGGGACAGCATGCCGATGTGTTCTGTCAGCTGAACAGGAAATCCTACCTCAGTTTCATAAGACTACAGGAGCCCTGACTTTAAATATGCGCGCAGCTGTTCAGTGAGCAAAAACTGCTCTAGTGTGACTTTAATAAAGTACCTTATCTGTGATTTTAGATCTGTTGATAACAAATCACATCTATTACTACGATACTGGGAACAGGTTTTTCACCGCGTGCCGTAAGTTTCTAGATATATTTTCTAACTTCCTGGCACTGATTTCTAAGGTATGAAAATCAACTAAAAAAGCTAAAGATTTAGATGTGTCATACATCAAAATGGACATATCTCTGCCTTCTAGTTTGTTTGTTTTTTGTGTAGGATGTTTCATTGTGGCGTGAAGAAAGACCATTTTGAAAACTTCTCTTGTTGGTGCAAGAACAATTGAAAATGTGCATGTTGTGAAAAGGACTCTTTCTTGCATGGAAAGCTTGCTTGAATTCACCAACGAGAGTTTCCGCAATAGTCCTTGCTCACAGCTGTACCATGCAATAACTTTATTTATAACTGTATTACTCATTTTGGTGTGCTCTTGGCCATATTGGAGAGTAGCCAGTGAGATATGCAACAGGAAATGAGGGGGAGACACCAAACTGACATCAAAGATCTTGCCGTGATAAACATCGACTGTCAAGACGACTCATACCATCTATGTCTTGGCCAAAAAGTTGAACTCAAACACCCAACACAAAGACTGGAGACGATGGCCAACGAGCTCCTAGTTCTGCGCCTGTGCGAGAGGAAATAACCATTCCGCCCATAAGCAGTAGTCTGTATTCATAATTCGAAAAGAGAAACTTGGGACTGCAGGTACACAAACCGCTGATACGATAGTCAAAGGCATAGCTACTTCTAATTAAGAATATATCTATGTATAATGCCAACAGGGTAGGGCACACTGAATAACTGGTTCGGGACCCAACTGGATGTCTTAAGGGAATACAGTGGCGAGGAGGGACCATGGTGCATCTGAGAAAGAGAACCAAAGGCAAACATGGAGGTTTTGAAAGGGCTAAGTTGGACTTAGTCCTTTCTAAGGATTGTTGTTTGGTGGCAAAGTGGCCTTCAATCTTGTAGCATCCTTGAATTTGTCAACAAGAGCTTACACAATAGTCCCTGCTTATAGCTGCATCACCATAATATAACTCTGAGGAAAAGCTATTGTAACCTAGAAGTTGAGAAATCAGTCGCTCAGTCTAAAACACTGTGTTGTTATTTGGTAAATATCAGTCACTTAAATGATGTAACCTCGCTTAACCTAAACCACAGGTATGGCTTTCAAGGTGTGTATTTGTTGGTGGAAGTGGGGACCAGAATCCATAAATGGCATCGGAAATTCATGGCATTCCCCCAAGAAGTTACCACACAGGGGACTTTTCGGCTGTTTTGTTTGAGCAACAGCCACTACATTTAGATGATGGATCCAGATCTGCCTGCGGGACATCTTTCATTACCTCAACGCTGTGTTAAAACGTTTGAGGATTGAAGGGAATTCCTCGCCTGCCTCCTTCCTTGTTTCTCTCCTCATCCGTCACATAATAGCTTCGCTATCCCCACCTCTTTCTTCTCCTCCTCTCCCGTCCTCCTCGCACACACCTGACAGGAAAGGTGAAGCGAGGTGAGGAGCAGCAGAGGCAGCAGCATCCCTCAGGGCTGAGTCTCGGCTCCTTTGATCCTCCACAGCAGATATGATCACTGACGGTACCTCGCTGCCCCGCCCCCAAAAGACCTTCAGAGTCATCCCTCTGAATTCAAGCTGTGCTAATCTCGCTGATCTTTATCTCCTCACTGAAAAAAAAAAACAAGGACCAAAGG
>CAEMYA010000024.1:10766380-10809520 GCA_903131615.1 Diplodus sargus
AAAAAAAATGCTTTGTGTCTCAAAATGCAACAGAATCCCTTCTCCTGACTCCTAATGAGGAGTTTCACTACCAAGAGATGAAACAGTGCAGCTCTGCCACCTGTTTGTGTGCTGTTTGGGCTGCGCTTTCCAAGGGAGGCTGAGGGTGAGCCAGAGTTCCCCTTTTGTGTCAGGCTCATAGCTTTTAAACAGATGCTGGATCGGCTGCAGCCAAACCAGCCTCACTTTTAGTGTTGACCCATGTGGTAATTCTATTTAGCTTCTTACAGACCCCATTAAATTTACCCAAAAGACTCGAGCCAAATATATCAAGCAATTTCAGTTTATATGGAGTCGACTTTAGTGAGTCACTTTTAGTTTTACCAGCGGCGCGCACAGGTTGGTTTGAAGGAATCCTCCAGGAGATATATTTTGAGGATGATCTAAAACTCAGGGGAGTTGAACTTGCTCTACTCCCACAGGAGATGTGTTAAAGTGTTTGAGTTATATTGTTAGAAGCCTGTGTGGGAAAGTCTGCGAACATGTGTTCCCTCAGAATGAAAACTGTGTATGCAGTTCGTTGACTCACACTGCCATTCAGTGTGCGACGTCCACTCCCTCTGCTTGTGACAGAAAATTGAGTGACAGATACATTTCAGCTATGCAGTAGGCGGGTTACAGAGGAAGAAATTAGTCAAATGTGTTGATGGTCCTTGTCTAATTTAGCAGAACATCCCCATAAACTCATCTGCACTCCCTCCTAATCATCTATTACCCTCCTACATGGACAACAACAACAGAAGAGCCCATTTCCCTCTGCGGATGGTTAGCTGCGATGGTTTTATAATGGCCTACACGTTGAAATGTCCTCTTCTATTTTATAGGAAGAAGGAAAAATAATAACAGCAACATTCCTGAGGGGCTGTAATTTTCTTCCGGCGGGTAAAAGTTGTCCATTATGGTCAGGGTCAAGGAACACATGCAACCCCGTCATCAGGGCCGCGTGGTCGGCCACATCAGAACCGCCCGTCACGACCAGTGGAAAGGCCCTGTCTGTTAGCACAACACACAGCCAATCACCAGCCAGAGGCCCCAGCGCCTCGGTACATTTGCCCCCCCCAACCACGCCGTGCTCTAATTTAAGCACACATATTCCATTGAAATTACAGCATACATACCCACCCTTCCCTGCAATTTTCATGATTTGCACACTGATGGGATGAACTCAGACAATGCTGATGCAGTGGATACTCAGGATGTTTCTTTTTCTTTGTTTTCAGTCAGTGGAGCGACTGAAAGGTCAGAGACAGGCTTATCAAGCTCAGAGGAAAACAAAAACACAAACCGTACGTACATCCAAACAAAAGCTACATCAGGAATTACTTTCTGATTCAGCCAGTGATAAGACGGCAGCGTTATCACACAGTAAAGGATCACTGAAGAGCAAAAGTCACTCGTTCACTGAATTCATTTGCCTTTATCAGATAGCGCATGAGGCTGGTTCCCAGACAGCTTTCGAATGAGCAATAAAAAGCGAGAAACTCTGCAAGCAAAGCACATCTGGATGGACATCTCAGTGACAGTTTTTGAACATTTGAACCTTTTAATAGTCTGTGAGGAATCATCTGAAAGAAATTTGACATTCCTGTTGCATTTATGGGTTTGACGGATGTAAAAGATAATAAAATGCCTTTTATAATAAGGCCATAAACCTTTCTTTATCAGATTATCAATAACAATATAATTTTCAGTCCAACATGGTTAATAAATATATGAAACCTTTTACAACAAGATTAGAAGTTCAGCCTCCAGACATATGTTCGCCAAGTTGTTTCTGACTGCTTACATTAAAGTAATGAATATGCTGCTTCTTAAAGCAACACTATGTAGAATTTTGCACAATTTCCCAAATGCAACATAACTGTCCAAAATACAAAATTCTAGGTTTCTGTTACAATCTGTTAAATGTAATATAACGTTGAGTGCTATCTACACACAAAACTTGGCACGTCATATCAATGTCGTGTCTTTAAAACACGTCTCGAATGCATGCTGTCTCTTTGTCTCGTCTGAGCTTCCCCGTCAACTAGCACCCAACTCTGCAGACAGCTACACAGAGCGTTTTAGCATCTTTTAGTTGTTTGTTTTGGTCTTACAAATGTATCGGCTAGTTAGTGTTTAGTAAAGCACTCAGCTTAAACGAGCTGGATAATGTTGGGAATCAAACCAGAGACACAAAAGTGTTTAGACTATTCGTGCATCAACAGATCCGTGGCCAACTCAACGTTTTTTTTTTTTTATTAATGGAGACGCTCTTAAAAAAACACATCACGGCCTGGCAGCATTTTTGAACATATGCTGGCAGAACAAACTGTCAAGAGTTAAAATGATGCTCATTGTGGGTTCCAGTCACGCAAGAGTACACGTCTTTCATCTAAAGTATGAGTGTGTTTGCTTCTGTGGGATGTCACTTGGCTGCATCAACACGACAATCTCAACTGGAATTTTACAGGTGTTGCTGTGGGAATGTGAGGCTCCTCGCTACAACAAAAAAGAAAGAAAAGAAAAAAAAGAAAGCCTCACACCTACACGGTCTCAAACTTTCATAGTTGTTGTTGGACCAAAAGTTATTTGGCATATCTCCCTCTGACGCGTTGACAGAGAACACCATCACATTCTCACAAGGCCTGTCTGTGTCTAATAGGTGCAATGAAAGACATGACAGCAATTTCCAAAACACACACCTCACCTGGGAATGCCTTTTAAAAACATGGCGCTGCACTGCGTGGTGCATCCTTGGATAGATGGTGGCAGTGATGAGTCAGTGCAGCAGGCTGGGAACCTGCAAGGTGAAATATGTTGTGGTGTCTTGGTATTCTGGCTATCAGACTATCAGATCTAGACATTGTCACAAGGGTTTGAATTTATTTTTAGAAGGCTTGTTTGTATGTTGTACTTTTCATTTGTGTTTGTGTCTGAAAGTAAATTCCACGAGTGTTTCACCTTTGTAAGCTGACAGAGTCGTCAGGGTCTATGCACAAGCAGGTGGTAGGTTACGACACAGGGAGGTATTTAACTGTTGGTCACAACTGAGACAAAAATATCTAATACGTTAAGCAAAACCAGTGGTTACTTCTACTTGTACTCCAGGAAGTAGCAGTGTGGGAAGATAATTCACTCAACCAAGCTCAACTGAATCAAACAGAAAGTAGAAATTGTGATTAAGATAAAGAAGCACTGTAGGCTGTGTCCCATGTTAAGGGGGACAATAAACAGCTGACATAGTAAGCATCAAATAAACAGTTGAAATAGGTGCCTTAAAGTGAAACTCTCGCCAAAATGCAACCTGGGCTTTTTTTGTGAATGTACATGAGTCGAACCTTCGTGTAAAAGCATAATTATGATGAAAGAGGCACTTTTAAGATTGACCGTATCTTCGTTTTCGGCTCAGACTCTTTTTCAATGGGAGTGCATGGGGCACTTTTACACTGTTTTTAAAACACTAAGAAGGCTCAACGCAACATGAAACTTTGCTTGTGGTATCACCAGGGTCTCTACTCATGAACACGAGCATTGACAACATTGTTTGTGTACACAGAGTTTACTAAAAAGAGAGTTTTTGAACAACTCACGTTAGCAGTGGCTTCTTCCTCTAGCCATCATCATGGCAGCCCAGACGTACTCGTGGATCGACACGTCTGGGTAGAGTGTATGTGGTTCAGTTGAGCTGTGAGAGACCCTGGTGATAGGTTGCATTTTGGCCAGAGTTGAACTTTAAATGCAGATGAAATAGCTGACAGTAATAAACATTTGAAATAGCCTGCTAGGTTTAAAAGATAAACAGTTGAAATAGCGATGTAAAAAATATGTTTGAAATTGCTAGCTAAATGTAACAAACGGTTCAAATAACTAGCTCGGTTGCGGTATTTAGATTCCATTGGTTTTCTTGCAACTCATAGTGTAGCTCTGATTAGGTCTGTTTTTCATGCAGTACTGATCCAGTGGTTTAGTTTCCCTAGTAAACAAGCCAACCTCTTTGGCCCTCCTCTCGGTCTTCTGCTGCTCTTCTTGCGGTCACTCATATTCCAGAGCTGCTCTTTGCTGCCAGCTGCCTTTTTTTTCCCCTTACATCATCAGTACAGTTACAGCCATTTTATAATCCATCCATACAAAACGATCTTGAACATGGTGGGTGTGGTGTTTTTCGAAAGGGGTAGACTACTTAGCTTGTCTGAGCAGTGAGGGTTCGGACAAAAACAAAGGTTGAGGACTACCGACTCAGACAACACTTCACAACAGAAGTATTTTAATCCCCGGTCTTCATTTTGAAATGATGTGTCAAACTGGTTTTTGAGTAATGAAACTAGTCACACGACAAACACAAGTGCATACGCGGCACGGTTACAGCTCAGGTAAACTGTAAACACGCGATGTGTAACAGTGATATGTTTCTTTCATTTACCCAGGTGTGTTGAAGGCACCACAATGCTACGCTATCGCACAGTAAGTGCTTTTGAATAGGAATTTGTTCATTGTCACATAAGATGGAGAGCCGAGGGGGCCTTGGCATTTGAAAAGGCCGTATTTGAGGGCCTCCTCTGCGAGTGTTTACCTTCAAGGACAAATGAAGCCATTGAGTCCCTGCAAGCTGTGAATGAGCTCCTTCTGCACACACGGGCTTTTTGAATGCACATCAAAACAACCTCAGCAAACCCAGGGACACATTCCTCAGGCGTTTAATGTGAGGGCAAATAGGCAACCACTTCAATAAAATACCTCTCAGATGGAATTGCATAAGTCAGAAAACCGAGCACTGGACAGACTGGGGTGAAACTCCGGGAACACAGACGGTTGAAGGTTTACCTGAAGTTTTTCAAAAGGAGGGGATTTATTGTGCTGACAGCTTTACAGCGGACATACATGAAACTAGTATGTGCAGGTACAAAAACTTGATTGAGCGAGCGCCAAGGCTGTCATTTCTTTAGATAACAAGACGTATGTCAGTGTCACCACCTCAAAGCAGAATTTGTTCATCTAATCTATGTAAAATACATAGAGGAGGACGAAGAAAAACCCTCTGCCACATGTCTATTTTTATATGCCGTCTTTTTGAGGTTGAAAAGACAATAACAAGTTGAGCCCTGCGAAGGCCATCCTATTTTAATTATATTGTACCAAAGCTCCCCCGCCCCATCTCCCTCCCCTTTCCGCAAACCCCTTCCCTTCACAAACACACACAAAACGGCATCGCATTACACGCTAACATCCCCGCTCCCCGCGCCATGTAATTATACAATCGGCAGAAAACATTTATTTTTAGGGTCAGTAAATGTTTGACTTCTGCTTGTGCGTACGAGGCTGAGAGAACAGGCAGGGGTATTTCACTATAAAAATTTTAACAACTCGGGCTTCATTGTCCAGTTTTGGGATTTTTATGATCTGTAGGCGTTGACTGGCGTTGAGAGCGTTTCCAGCTCCAACATCATCCAAGAAAAGACTCGGAGGGGCACACAGTGTTCTCAGTACAACAGGTGTAACTGGTTAAAGACACTCACTGTACAATAGATGGATCTTCTGCAGTGAATTCATTTGCATTAATAATGGATTAAAGGAACATTATGCAATTTACAACACAAGTTTGAGATAAACGTGTCAGATTATGATGGCAACAACAAGTGAGGCAGCAGTGAAAGTAAGATTCCCTCAACCTTTAATTTATTGCATCAGAAATGTGTTGCAACATCGGTCGCTAACTCAAAACTGCCTTCCACTGTTGGAATAAAATGGTACGTGCATAGTTAAATGCTTGATTGTGTCATGAAATAATAAATAATGACCCAGAACAGCACTACCATTATTTTTATTTTTTTTCTAATTGCAGTTTCTTGAAATGCTTATCGCCAGGGAGCATTTTTCTTCCACTTTAACGGAGTACTGGCCAGAGAGCGAGCTCTAAAAGCCAGAATTCTCTGAGGCCGGCAAATTAATCTGTGAGTCATCGGGATTGGTTGTCAACTCTATCAGAGCCTTTAATATAAAATGTATTATGAACATTTTGTGCTTTGGGGAAAGTAAATTCTTAGTCATAGGATCTTTAACCTCTGCGTGACTAATTCTCAGATGTTTTAGACATGAGTGTGGTGAGAATAATAAGAATGTTTCAGGTTGTCCCTCCTTTAACAGATACTGTGCGTGTTCTGATCAGCCCTGCAACAATGAAGGAAGGCAAGGCCATTATTATCTTTGAAAATAAAGCCAGCAGAACATGCACAAGTCACTTTTTCCCTTTCTTCAGTGACTAAAAGTCAAAGCACAAGGAGCTGTCTCTTCCAGCACCTTAAAGGATATGCCTGTTGATATTGTCCATGCTCAGCATTAACAACAAATTCTAGCAAAGGATTAAAACCAACAATAAATCATTCTAATAACAATCAATGTCTGCCTTGTCTAGTTTTTTCCTTTGTGCCGTAGAGCTCCATGAGCCACACTGCAGCTCTTGGTGACATGTTCCCTCACTGAACACTGTAATTTAACTTCAGTCAATCCCACATTAACCATCCGGCTGCCGGAAATTCTCCTTTGACCACCGAATGCGTATTAATCCGCAGCTGAGAAAAGTCCAGAACAAATGCAACATTTGCTCATAAGTGAGTTGTATTGATTACAACTGGATTTTAGGAAATGTGCCTTTTTTCAGAAATGTAAAACTGTATAATTGTGACCTGTTTTCTTTTCATGTAATTGTTGACAAGAAAATAGAATCATGCAAGACTTATTTTGCAAACAGATCCATCTTATATGGCGTTTCCATTTGACTTCATCTTATTTGTCTGAGTAATTTTTGTTTTTAATTAAACAACAGAAACATGTCTTAGTTAATATCCACTTCGCGCAGCTATGTTTTGTTATTGTTTGCACGCTGCCGGTTCCCTTATGCTGCTGTGTTGAATAGAATTTCCCCTATTGGGGATCAGTAAAGGTGCATCTTATATTATCTTTGTCCACAAAAGTTGGGACATTGTGTACAATTTACATTAAACTTAATGCGGTGACTTGCAAATCCTTTTTTCTATTCAATACAGTACATAGACAAAATATTTAATGTTCAAAATGGTCAACTTCATTTGTTTGTTTTGCAAATATACACTCGTGAATTTTATGTCTGCAACCTGCAAAGTAAAAGAAAAGAGCCTCAGTGCCCCAAATTTTGTGGAATCAAGATTGTAGGAAACAAGATTGCCATCCAGTATTTGTGTCTCTATAATTGTTGTTCGTTATCATTTTGAGTAGTTTTGACTTGAGAGTGAACCCCGAAGAGTTACCCAGCAGAAGAGACTTTTATCAAAACAGTTGAGATAAATAATGGTTTTGTTTTAGGTATGCTGTTATAGTTAATGTGTTAATTATTTTTGGATTTCCACGTGGTCTTGGTTAATGTGACTGTGATCCAAAGAATTCATTAAATTCACTGCGAGTTTGTATCCAGAACCTTCAATGCTGTATTTACAAAGTATACAAGCAGTGCATCATTAGTAACTCAGAGAGGGTGAGAGTCATTCCCCTCGTGAGTCTCGCTGTTGGCAAAAACTGCAAGACTGCTATTTTCTTTATTACTCATCAAGAGGTACTTTAATGTGAACCGAGCAAAAAATAAGAAGGGATAATTGCTGCAGCGGCTATGCTGCGACTTGTCTCCACAAAGTCTCACTGTCCATCACATCTTCTGGAGGTATTAACAGCTCCGCTCACTTTAGTCTTCGCTCATTGTTGTAGTTTGGATCAGACACGATGACTACAGAGCAAGTATTAGGTAATTAGCACATGTTTCATCCATGAAGTTCATGTGACCTAGCAGCCAGTCCGCACGTCGCTTTTGTTTCCAATCCGCACGATCGCCCAAAGCGGATTGTTGGCAGAAGTCGAGGCCTTATCTCAGGTTAAGAATAAATAAAACATTTGCAATAGAAGTTATTGAATCTGGTGAGGTGCCAGTTTTTAATCTAATCTTCAGCAGGAGGAGATTAAGTCCATGCCGAGTTGTGTAAGGCCGCAGAGAAATGATCTGCAGGTCTCCTTGTGTGGTTTATCTTATCTAGCAGCGTTTATAGGTCCAATTGTCGGAGAAATGTTCTCAAACAGATTCAAGTTATGTTTTATCTCCACTAAATTAAATCGTAGTGTATAATGCTGACTGATTGGATCGGTTTTTGCTCTGAAATTATTTATATTCATTCCGGAGAAAGTAAAAAAATCCAGGGGTTTGATGCTTAATGTTTCTCAAAGAGCCAAGGTAATGAGAAATGGAGGCAAAAGTAATATTATTCTGTCAGCCAGGTCACATAAGTGACCTGTTAATAAATACAAAATGGAAAGGAGAAAGTAACAGTCTTAGCTTGGACAGAATCTCCCTTTCACAAGATCCAAATTCCCATCTTGACCAAATTCTGTTATCTCTGGTAAAGAGAGTTTGATGGGGGGGACAATAATAAACGGCACACCCATTGCTGCGGTTATGGTGACTCATACTAAAAAATCAAGCTGCCGGCACCACAGACATATTCACACTCATATCTTCTCACACAGTTAATGATGCACAAGCATCCAGAATATTCCAGCAGTACAAAGAAGTTTCTAAATGATTGACTGCCCATTGTCTTCAAGCCAATGTCCTGTTTGTCTGCTTTTAACAGAAAGTGTGAGAAAACCTCAAATGTGTTTTTATCGAACAGACTCAACATGTACTGCTTCTATCTAACCATGCAGAGAGTTTGTTGTTTTTTTCTTGCAATGCTTTTTTTCTGAAAAAAAAAAAATGCGGTAACCGATGAACTGGTTCCTGTGAAGACACTCTTGCATGTGCAATTTTTTTGTTTTATTTCCTTGAGAAGCAAAAACAAATACTCTTCCAGCGTACCGGGGTGACAGTGAATCAAAGCAGATGTCTGGAAACCTCTTAGCAAACAACCTGTCAGTTAGTAATGGTTTACATACTATAAATGTTCAACCGCAGATATGTTTTGTAAAATTATATGACGCCGCCTGGATAATGAAAGCATTGTTGTTATTCCCTCCATCTGCCAAGACATACTTGACACATTTGCAAAAGTTTCACGGACCGATTAATCAAATTATTTTCCCTGTAATATCAACTTTTGCAAAACAATATCCAGAAACTAAAACATGACAAACTGATAAAACATACAATTATATTTAAACACCAGCAGCTCTTTGTTAACATTTAGGAAAGGTGTGGTCTTGGTTGAATATGAGGCTGGTAATGCTTTATATTAAAGTTCTTGTGATAAGCTTTCTTCATCTGCCCCCTTAAGTGGTTGCTAGTTCGTTGCACTTAACATCGCTAACGCTTGCTGATAAACATTAACGTTGCCAACACTAGCTGGGTGAAATCAGTCATTCCCCCCCCTCAACTGGCCACTACTAACACTCTTGATGCTGATGAAACATTGATACCACATGATTCCAGCAGCATTATGCAATCGGCTCACAAACCTAGTTAGAAACTAGAACCAGCCGTCAGAATTCTTACACAGAGATTAACAAAAAGAATAAGTTTGGACTCGACAAACATTTTAAAATTATTACTTCACAACCACAATGTTTTTAAGGAAAAGATATACTTTTATTCTGCAGCTTTCGACGAGCTCTGTAGATGTATTATTATTATTATTATTATTCTAAAAAGTGATTTGTGTACATAAAAAGAATGTGTAAAAATCAACATGACATCTGTTTATAGGTTCATAGTAAACTGCTAATAAATTCATTTTAAGGTTAGTTAAACTCAATAAATGCATTAGTGATGCTGTTATCATCATCCATTACCTGCTAACAAGTTTCCTATAAGTGCTGATGTGTGATAAATGACAAATGTTAATCATGGCATTAATAATGCTTACAATGTCTTATTAGCACTAATAAGCAGCTTATAAAACTTAGAAAGACTTCATTACCTATGAACTAACACTTATTACCCTAAGGCATGAGACACAATATGCACTTTATTAACATTTCACCAAAACCACAATCTTAACCTTAATCAGTTAATTAGAAATGACCCTTTAATATCTCTTTCTGTTTTATTAAATTTGATAAGGAAAGTTTCATTAATTACTGTTGTGTCATTGCTGCTACATTTGACACCGGTTTTCTTTCTGGACCATTTATTTCTTAAAGCAACCTGAGATCTTCAGGCACAAACGTCCTGACTTTTTCTCTCTTTCAAGGTTAAAGACCAAAGGTGAGCTGCCTTTTGGCTTTGGAGAGACCTGCCTGAGGAGCTCCAGCTGGACCGTCTTCTGACTCCTCCTTTCATAAAGCTTTTCTAATAATTTTTGGCTTCAGCTCTCTTCATCTTCACCTGTTTATTGTTTTAAGACCTTGTTGTTGTTTTACATGCTGTTGAGCACCGCAGGTTGAGAATGGTAAACCTGCTTCAATGTTAAATTGAATTAACATCAAAGGAGCTGCCGCTGGATGAACCAGGTCAAAGCGAGCTCTACCACATGTTCAGTTTAGCAGGATGTTAACCAGTTTCAAGAAACCACCATGACAATCCTGAGGAGGAAGTAAGTGACACATGCAGAGGAGGCTTCTTTGTGTGCTTTGTGTACTTTATCGAATTAATGATCGGAACTGTGATAAATTCTGTTCGCTGGCATTTGTTAAATCAAAATTGCCCCCTAAAAACACCCTTGTTTCATATTCCCTGAATGTGTTTTTAACAATACAAATGAGGTTTACTTCTATTGTCATTCTTGATGAGTGGAGACAGAGGGACCTCAGGGCTACAGCTTCATTACCTGCACTAATGTCTGGTGTTGATGGGAGAAGGAGGGGAGGGGGAGTTACTCAACCCAAGATGCTATCAGATGACGAAGTATTTACCTCCATTGGTGTTTTCCGTAATTAAAGAGTTTGCCTTTACTAAATGCTGTGACCACTAATCACTTCAACAACTGCTGTCCTCCGGTGGCCTTTCATGGGTCTGGCGGATCCCCTTCGGCTACGCGAAACACACAGCAGCTCTGACACAGCCATCTGAATATGAAACGTTTCTTTCATATCATTTCTCCACCGCTAATTACAAGATGAATCTGTCGTCTTACTCTAATGTGTTTTGAAGAACATTGCGTGTTTGAAATATGACACCTCTGCGCAGAATCTGCAGCCTACGGGAACGCCGTGCCTCAAGGAAACCACTGAGAAGCCTTGACTGTGTTAAGCTGGACAGCTTATCTACAACACATCTCCAGGGCTGCTTAAAAAGTCTCCAATTATAGGCTGTCCCAAAGAAAAGAGATGATGAGTTAAGCTGGGCTGCTGCAGCGGCAGCTCATTTTTAAGGTTACAATAAACACCAAATGTTGTTCTAGCACTTCATCCCACTGAACCCACGATTTCAGAATCATGTTCAGGTTTTTATTTTTCTTTGTGAGGTTTGATAGTGGATGTTAATGATGTAGAACAATGTGGTTTTAGAATTAAGCCCTCTTTCCTCTCAGATTACCTTAATTGTTATTGCAAGGCAAAGGGTTTTATTTCTTTAATATGGTTCACACAACATAAAACAGCCAAGACGTATAGTTAAAAACAAAAAAGTACACACAGTACTTCACAATAAACCAAATTTACATTACTACTTGTATCATTATTGTAGCCTTGGCTTTGCAGGCTTGAGATTTTTTCCTCTGTATCCTCATTTCAATTCCTTAACACAATGTTGATGGTTTATCTGTAACTATAGAAACATAATGTGCACAGATGTTGCACACCCCCATCAGACTCACGAGTCAAAAGCTGCCATACTTCCAATAACAATCACCACATTAACATAAGTCATGGAACCTCATTACCAATTTGTTGGACACCATTTAGTGGAAGTAACATTTGATATCATTATTGAACTACTTTTGCGTCCATTGTCAGCCTGGATGAGCAACATAATACCTCCACGAAGCTGCTCAATGAGAAGCTTATAATATCAAGAAACATGACCCCTGTCTTGCTGCGGACAATAATATCTGGGACAGCATGAATTTTGTATTTTGCAATGTGATATCGCCACAGCCGAGCCATGTGATGTCATTTCCTCCGGGTGTTCAATTTGGCAGCGTTGTGGGAGATTAAAGGTCCTTCCGATGTGCTTCCTCTCCCTCTGAAGAAGCGCCCGTGCGCCCCTTCTAATTTGCCTCCTCCTGCCATTTGCTTTGAGCACAGATTGAAGCTTTTGAAGTGGTGAAGCTCCCTTTGCTTAAAACGTAAACGTGTGCATTAGCGCGGGTGTGTGTGTGTGTGTGTGTGTGTGTTTGCGCGTGTGTGGGGGGGGTGGGTGGGTGTGTGTGCATGTGCTCCAGAAGGCAACAGCGCTGGTGTGATAATACAAAATATAAAAGCCAGGTTTCCTGCCGTCCTCATTCCCATGTAACACAATGCAACTGAACAATAGGAACTGGCTCAGTCACCGTCATTGTCCACCGAGATTCACTGCGAGCTTCAGTTACATGAGTCCAGCACACATCCCTCCAGTGGCTCCGCTGAAGAGGTAACCTCGGGTTTATCTGCATGACCGTCAGGATAAGGTTGCATATGAAGGGTTCAGTTTCCAGATGCGGCTGTATGTATGTGTATTTTGTACATTTGGGGATACAGTTCTCCATGTCGAACACAAGATAGAAAAGCCTATATTTAAAGAGTGCCATTTAGATTTCACCTAAATATGAACATTTTGTGATTATCTTAGTTTCAGATGAGGGAGTAACAACTGGCCCTCAAGATGGACCAGTAGCATTAACTTTAAATATCACTCTCAGATGTTTCAATAAAGGTAACTAACACATCCAAAATTAGCTCCCCAGTTTCTTCTCTTCCTCCTCCAAGTTGTTCTTTTAGCATCATCTTGCGTGCTCTGATAGAGACAGAGACTGTCGGCAGGAGCCTGGCCGGTTGGGTCTGCTGACAGATGTTCAAACGTTGCCTGATCTGATAGCAGCCGAGTCTTTGATTAGCTGAGTAAAACAATGGCTCGGCAAAGAGAGAAATCATAACATGGAGCCACAGAGAGAAAGAGAGACCAGATATTGATATGATGGTTTAATCACGGCATCCTGCAGGAACAACATGAAGTCCAAACACAAACAAAGCACATTCCATTATTCTACACTCGCAGCTGAGTGAGTGTGAAATAATTGTTTCTGTGTGTTTACAGTGTGTGTTCTTTTGAACATTTAACGTCAGACAGTTGTAATATTAAGGGTTGTACTGTGTCTTTATTGGAGAATTTAATTTACAGTTATTACATGGAACTTTTAACTGATATTGAAACGGATTCAGTTTAATACTGATGCCTCTATATGACCGATATAAGCAAATTAGACCATGGGTGAGAAGACTGGCTATTTCTTTATAGTTATATAGTAATACATACATAATTATGTATAGATTAGCTGAGGATTTTTCGAGGTTGGATAAATTGAAATTTTTTTGACAAAAGAATGATAGCATTCAAAGCCAAATCAAGATCTCTAGACACGAGGCGGTGGTGCTCATTCCACTTTTGTCCACAGGGGTCGCTAGAATCAACAAAAATGGAAGCTCCTTATAGCAGCTTTAATTGTGTACAATACTGTTGAAATTCCAGAATGATCTTATATCAGAACTACAATAAAGTGTGTTAGAAAAAACATGTATAAAATGTTTATAAATCCTAAAGGCGGATTTCTAATCTAAGCTATGTAGTATGTCTGTACACCAGATTTTAAGATATTTTGGGGGGAAATTAGTAATTCAGATGTAAAAACACCTCAGCCATCAGCCAGCTCACCATGTACTTAAGGATTTTATAGATTAAAGGTGCACTATGTAGTTTTGGAAAGAAATAATTAAAACTCAGAAAGGTTTATATATTTACAATATTAATAAAACTCGTAAACATTTGATACATTTCTATACCTATAACAAGCTTTGGTCAGAGGGAAATAAGGTCCCAGAACACTGTTTAAGGGCTCGAAAGGTGGCTCTGTAGAAGGGTCCTGCATAAATAAATGAAGTAAAACAGCATGAAATAGTGCGGTCCTTTGTTTATGTAGTCATGAAAATCAATGAATTAACATTTTGCTTTCTTTTTCAGGCTGGTTTTGTCTGTAATTGAGTCCTTACAGACTTCAAAACAGTTTTAAAAAAGTCCTGGTTGTTTCAGGTATTTTCTCAAAATGAGTTAAATCTTGACTGCGGCACAGTGATCTGTTCAGACACTCATTTTCATATGACTCAACAAATACCTCATAATAGCAAAGAGACAGCAGAGAAAAACTAGACACATGCGGTTCTGTGGGCTTCTTACTAGTTTTCCCCACAGTTAAAGAGAGATCAGTTTTAGTGCAAAATTGAAGTCAGTTATTATCTCAGGTCGTTCATGTGACTGTTGTTAACCCAGACAGCAGCAGTCCCTCCACATTCTTCCATCCTGACGGGGTATTTCGGTGCCCTGATTGACTCTCAGGTGGCTCCATTCAGCACAAGACCTCACAAGAGCCGCTGGCAGCCCGGTGCCCACACAGCCAATTCTTCAGCACTCCGCAAGACAATATCACAAGAGGCCCCTCACAATGCAAGTGGCCCCTCACAAAGCAGGGTTCCCATTAACAATGAGGGGAGACTAAAGCAGCAATCAATGCGGGACTCCTGATGAGGCAGACTAGGGCTGTACAGACGTCTGGGCTGGGGATTTAACCGGAGGCCTAGGGCCATCATACCTGACTGCAGGCAACCTGAGACACAACATGGAAGGAGGGGGGAGGGGTGGAGACGAAGGAATTGAAAGAAATCTACTCGGATTAACTGTTTAAAAGAAGTATGAGTGATTTTACAACGTGTTGTTTTACACGTTTCCGTAAAATGTCTAATCAAATAGAGATATGCTCTCATCACATCCAGATGAATTTTTTTCCGTATGCTACCATCAGTTCTTGAGGATTCTTTCTAGCTGAGGGGGGAGTGGGATGATTTTTACGTGGACCATGGTGCACCTTTCAAAATGTCAGTGTGAACACTCACATTATACTTAAGAGCTAAGAGCCTGCATAACTGAAGTCATGGATGGATTACCAGGCAGATACCAAGGAGCCCGAGGAGTCAGGGGGGCCCACCTAAACCAGGTCCTCTGTTTGAAATGACTGCTTTTAACTCCAGTCAAACTAGGGATGCTCTGATCCCAATCCAGCTCAGGCGTTTCATATTGGTTATACACTGATACAGATTCTTTTCAGATCTGTATTTTATATATAACGTACTGTATTATACACAGTGCACACATGTATTTCAATGTTATCTGCATTGAGCTTTCATAAAACAAAGAAAGCCCCCAAAAAACAGGGGGCACCAGGAGATACATACAGTGGTTGGTAAGAAAGTTTATAGAAACAGTTTATAAAAGTCTGCACGTCCACACAAAAAATAAACAGGGTGCTGGACAGGATCAAAAGCTACAAACAAAGAGGATAATATGGTGACACGAAAAGGGAGAAGTTAAAGCAGAAAAGGGCAGTTTTCTTTACAGTAGAGCATCAAATAGCCAGTTCAGATAGGAGTAGAGTGACTACAGAAATCCTGGGATCGGCAAACAGAACTTGTTGCAGAATTGTGCTATTGCTGTGACTCAGTCAAATTATACCGTAGCCAAAAAGTGAACATAAAACACTCACAGCTCTTTGCTAAACTGAAGCAGATGAGGCGACTGTCAAACCTCCACACGGTACATTTCACACAAAATAGTTTAGGAAATGCAGCGAACATTAGTAGCTGGTGACATCTAATCATGTGAAAGGATCGGAGGATGGACATTTGTCTTTATGATTCATGTATTTGACTTTAGATATGTAGATTCAGCACTTTATTGGCCATTAGCCATTAGTGTAATCGTTATCCTGTTGCACCAATACTGTATTTTACAGCACAAGTTTTACATTTAAATGGCTTACGCAAAGGTTTAGACGTAGCGATGTTAGATTCATGACAGAATTCTTCTTTTTGAGCAAGTGTTTTAGGTGGAACAAGTTAAACTGATTGTCAAGCTGAAGTGAATCCAAAATCCTGCTGTAGCTCAGGATGTAGAGCGGGTCATCCCAGTGGCGGTCCTAACTTGCATCCCGCCCTGAGCGAACGTCAACTTCAGTGCCCTTAAAATATAACAAAAAGGACAGACAACACCCAGTCTCCCACTGTTAACGAAAGTAAAACAAAAATCCTGGAGTTTTCCTTCTATCCTTTCAAGTTTCATGGAAATCTGTTGTTTCTGTTTCTGTTAGTTATCTGTTCATGATGCTTGCAGTCTTACATTCAAACTAATTTCTGTCTCTTTTATTTATTTTTCTCACCTAAATAAAGTTTGTAGACAGTAGTGGTTGTGACTTTTATTTTGAAAATCAGTGGCCAGTTCAAAAAAGCCCAAGCCCTATCATTCAACCCAGAGAGGCACTTCATATCCATATACACGCTCAGCGTATTCAGAATGACTCTGCATGTAGGAGCAGAGAACTAAGCAGCAAAAAAGAAACAATCGAGCCAATCTGGCCTTCAATAATCCAATAAGATCTGACGAATCGAGGCCAAAACGAGCAATGAAACCGTTCCAGCTCAAATTGAAAATAAAAAAGGAGATCTGAACAAACGGGAGGGCATAAGTGTGCTCGCAAGTGCATGTCTGTTTGCCATTTGTGTGTGTTTGCACGTGTGTGTGTGTTTCTGTGACACGCCGCATAAATATTTACCATCTCTAACCAAATGAGTGTGCTGATGTGGATTTAAAAGCTAACATTACGGAGGATGAAATAATGAGCTTGTGGTTTCAGGGAGCTGGAGGCGAACACGCTTGGACAAATAAGGATGGTGAGTAAATGGGGCCTTTGTTGAACTCTGTGATACTTCTCACTCTGCACAAACAGAAAGGAGGTGTCGGAGGTGATTAGGAAAACAAATGTCAAGTTCTTTCACTCTGCTATCAGCTCTTTTCAGTGCAATCCTGCACAGGTGCATGGTGTACGTGTGTGTTTAAGCGAGTGTGTGTGTGGAAGCACGCCCAGCTGAAGCAGTCCTGCTGCTGATAGGAAGGGTTTGGCTCGACGTGACCTCCATCCACCTCATCTGACACTCCTCCTGCGTCTGGAAATAGAAAAATTGGCGCTATGGTTAAAAACTAGTTCAACACTAGTTAATTCTCAGCGTGTTTTCTCAAAGGATTCTCAATGTTAGCGTCCTCTGTTAGAGAACACACCGTGCCTCCTTTTGCAAAAAACCAACAAGCCATCAAACGACTGACGGATCCCATGTTTCCTCCGAGAACAGGTTGAGTCAGGAGTCACATAAAACAGCACATAAAAATCACATGCACAAGTTAGTGGCTGCGAGGAATTTTATGTGGTTGCCTGTGAGAAAATCAAACCCACAACTGGCCTTACCTGCACGACTCGATGTTCCTCGTAAATGGTAAATAATTACAAAGTGATGGACCGATCCAGCACAGAAAGTGCTTTGTGAAACACCAGACAGAACGCCGTCGGTCTTCTTTTATTTTCTCTTTCCCTGTCGACAGAAGAGCATGTTTAGTTTATGATGTTCTCATTAAAATATTTGCAGAGTCTTAGGTAGCGTTTTACAGGGAGGTCACGCTCAAGGAGCTCCTCTGTAGATCATTTTATTACAGTTTTATTGCTCCGGGATGTAAACAAAGCAGGAAAAAACACTCGCTCAAATGGTTTGCAGGAGTTTTCTCACTTTTGTTGGACAGTTTTCAGTGTTGCATGCCTGTCTCCAGGAGGGAAAGCTGTAATCCTGCTGCTGATTTTACATGACGCTCACCACATCAAACTGTGTTTCTTCAGTGGATCTAGGTCTGTGGGTGTGCCAGCTGCGATATCTAAAACTGTGAATGGGGCTAATGAAATTTTTGAAACATGAACATGCGAATAGAAAAAGCCTTTCTTCGTTTCTTCACAAACTATTTAGTACACTTCTGCCTCTGTGCTTTGTGGAGGAATTCCCAGCAGCACAGAGATCCTCCCAGTGGCATTGGCAGGTAGTGGCACCGCAGTGGCAACCTGTGGCATGTTCGTGGCATCTCCTGGCACCCGGCATTGGCAGGTAGTGGCACCGCAGTGGCAACCTGAGGCATGTTCGTGGCATCTCCTGGACCCGGCAGGTAGTGGCACCGCAGTGGCAGTCTGTGGCAGTCTGCGGGAATCTATGGCATGTCTGTGGCATCTCCTGGCACCCGGCATTGGCAGGTAGTGGCATCGCAGTGGCAACCTGTGGCATGTTCGTGGCATCTTCTGGACCTGGCAGGTAGTGGCACCGCAGTGGCAGTCTGTGGCAGTCTGCGGGAACCTGTGGCATGTCTGTGGCATCTCTACTTGTTTATACACTTTAATGTACAAAGTTTTGCACAATTTCTCTTTGTTTTGCACTTCTTAATATTATCTAAATATATATTGATATCTGTTCCATTGTAAAATATTGTACATATTGTACTATTCTTATTCTTAAATTTAATATTTATATATTATATTTTATATATATATATATATCATATTTTCCATATTTTATGTTTTTATATATTTTACATTGATATTATTCTTGCATTTCAGAACTGCCGAGTGGGTGCCAGGAGATGCCACTGGGAGGATCTCGCTGTCTCTCAAAATTCAGTTTAATTAACATATAGCTGCTACTATAAAAACACTCTAATGGTGTGGGCGAAGATGAGACCTGAGCAGACAGGTAAACACACATATGGAATGTAGCAATAGTTTTATAATCCTGTTCAACACAAAACACACCTACAGTCTGCCTACAAAAACATGCCTCAGGTTGATTAATTGGCCTTGCCCAACCCCAGTCTGAGAATAGAAACCTCAAGTCGCTATCGCCTAATAGCTATGTACACAATATATAGATTCAGCATTAGTCACAGTAAAAAATTAAAACTGAAGGGATCAAGTTCAACCCCTTGACACTGATGAATCAGCTTCACCTTATCAATAAAAATAAAGATAAGTCTGAAATGAAAAAACAAATTGCTGCAAAGCTAATGTCACGCCCAATGCTTTGCAAACAGTTTTGACATCCTTTGAACTCTGCATTTACCTTGAATGATAGCAGGGATATTATCAGTTGCAAGAGAAGAGTGAAGAAAAGCTCGCTGATTTCCTTGAAATGCACAAGAAGAGAAGAAAAGAGGGGGCTGATAAATAACAGGTTGATTTTATGTGCAATTTTCTCTCCATCTCTCTCTTGTTTTACTCATGAACCTTATCTCTGTTGGACCTTCTGTATTTCTTTTTTTTCCCACGTTCTCTTCACATTTAAGATTATTTCTTTTCTTTTTTTTCTTTTTTTTTTTTCCATTCCCGTTTAGACACCGAATCAGATCCAAACTTGCATCATAATTTGCTAGCGTGAGTAAATCTTAGTCTTTAATCTGAGGGTTTGGCATCCTTCTGCCTGGTTGAGTCATCTTCAGCATGAAGCAGCACGAGACAGAGAAAGAAAAGAAAGTAAAACAGCCAAACTGACTAATATTTGAAGAAACAGATCAGTCAAAATTCAAAGGGACAAAGTTTAGATACGGTGTGAAAGTCTTTTGGGTGAGTCCCATTCGTTCTGGCTCATATTCAGCAAGTTTCCTGTAGAAATTGATTGCAGCGTCGTTTAGTTACTCTGCTTCCCTGTTTGTTTTTTTTTGCTTCAGTGTTGCATCCTTCTGCTACATAAAACATTGGTCTGAGGCTCAATTCTGAGGCCGTCCTGTAAACAGTTTTCCAATGAATAATAAATATATCGTGACTTCTGATGAATGCATATCTAAGAGTCCTGCAGGGAAGAGTCCTGAAACCTGGAAGTGAGTTAACATTTTTTAAATGGGATTTAGTAAAATGCCTGATATAGGGACTGTGGTTAAGACAAGCTTGGGATATTTGCAGTATTTTTGTACGACATTAAATACGTCGTCACGTTGAACAAGAAACACATCTAAACACTGGTGAAAACTTACAGGTGAACTTTAGTTGCAAACTTTTCTGAGTCTAACTTTACAACTCACAACTTTGTCAATTAATAGTCATGCATGTATAGTATGCCGTGGAAAGACGCTCAGCGGAAATCTGCAATGTAGTTTGTTTATATATATATAATATATATATATATCATTTTGAAGGAGCAGGTTTGTCTCTGAGTGACTTTGAGACTGTTGAATTTACATTGAATTTCCTCCCTTCCTCATCCTGAGAGCTAAACACCTGCCAACTTTTTTCCCTGATCAAAAGCACTTTTGCTGAACAAACCCTGCAATTTTGACGGATACAGTGTCTGATAGGGGCTTATCTTTATGGCTTTCCTCAGCTCCTCTTTACGCCTCTCTCACTGTTGTCATGTCAAGTCTGTCGTCACCTGTGGGGTCAGGCCCGGGGCGCTGCGTTGTCACCAGGTGAGAGGGGAATCCTCTCCACACACATGTTTATCACTCCAGAGCTGAGGAGCTGCTGAGTGAGGTCAGTGTAAACCGGGATTAACTCGTCCCACTTTCTGGTTGACCGGAAGGTCAGGGGGAACTCTCACGCCTCTCAGTCAGCTCCCTTGTTTTTGCTTCTTTTGTCCGGGAGAGCATCTGAAATATTTCAATCATTTAAAGAGCTTTTCTTCGCTGAGAGGTTTGGCTGTGTAGTCGCGGCCCAGAGATCAGAGTTCACTCGTGCAGGAGCAAGTGAAACAGGACACGCTGGAGGAATTCTTCAGGGATTCCTCTCTGAGACGATGACTCTTTTCAATGGTTATTGTGTCACCATCCCATCAGTCAAGAGTATCGGTCACCTATTATATCGGCAAAAAATCAGTTTCAGTTCACGTCAGCGAGCAGGTCTCACTTTCTCAAATGATATATTTTTTTTTTCATTTTCGAAAAAAGAAAAAATGTACAGCTGCAGAGTGAGGTTGTTATATTAGTTGACATCTCTGCACTGATGACTTCTCGAACAATGAATCCACACTTGCATATTCCAGCCATCTGGAATTCAGTGGATTTAGCTCGAAACAAGCTGCTATAATAAATGAAAACACTAAAAAGGAATCTTCCTCAGCAAATATCAAAAGGGAGGTTCGGACGGCTGACAGCAAACATTAATCCTGCATTAATTCCTACCCACACGGAAGACAACCAGCTGGCTGTGACGTTAATATTTGCATACCTGTTTGGAAATGTCAACCCGCTTACCTCCCTGTGTTTGTGGTTTGTTCAATCTGTGTGTTAAATAGTCACTGGGATTGTATAGGGTTGTCAGTCCATAAATCTGATTCCCTTCCAAGAAAACAGTGACGTTAGTGAACATCACTGCCGGAGTGTGTGTATGCTGCTTATCACTGCCGCAGGGTCAAGCAGCTAACTCAATATGTGAAGAAGAGATTTACAGGTGTGGGAGGACACTGTTCTACCGATCACCAGGCAGAAATATACGATGTGATTCTGTGGAAGCACACAGGTCATTGAATCAGACTTTGGACTTAAGATAGAATATGAAACATTTTCTGAATTAAAGGTAAAGTTTCAATTAGACGCCTCGGGAAACAAAACACGCTTGTTTGTATTTCACATAATTGTTTAGCTTTAGTTCATCAATGATGGATTCCTGTCAGAGTTTCAGAGCAACAAAATTAACTCTGATGAACAATTATCTTACATAGTCTAGCATTAACAGCAGAGGTGTTTACATGAGTAATTATGACTTGGACTTGAGTCACTGTTTTGATGGCTTCCAGCTTGACTTGAGACTCAACTTGGACGTTCGAGACTTGACTTGACTTTTTTGTTTTCCATTAGACCAGCTGTCAGTATTTCACTGTTAATAGGTGATGGGAAGGGAATACTGTTTCAACTGAGAGGAAATTAAGAAATAAATAAGCTTTAATCAGCTCATTTTTGTTTGATTACATTTATTTCAATAGATATCAATAATTAGAATACAAATTCGATTTGTCATACTACTATTCTTTTCCCTTTAAAAAGACGAGACACTGCATGTAAAACTGCAGTATCTTCAGGGGAAAAAATGACTTGTTTGATTCTTGGGCCAAATAATGAGTCTCATGCCTGATTAGCAATCCAACAAACTGCATGTTCATTCTGAATCATTCAAACGTGACAGCTCTGTATCTACAGAACAAGCCGAGCACAACTGGTGACAGTGGAATGCACAACATCTTATCATTCCAACACGTTGATACTGTCTCATTAGTCACACTGCCATTAACCATGCAATTAATGTGATGTGGGCGCCAAGCGTCTACAATGAGGCTTACTATGACATGCCCTGAACTTGGTCTGAGGACACTCCACAGCTTCCTGTTGGCACTGTGACCTCCCAGGCAGTGTTTGCTCTCTGGCGCAGCACGAACATGTTTTCACTGTGGATCCTGGGCTCATAAAACACACTAATTAGAGGGCATCCTTCAGCCGAGTGCAGCTATCAGTCAGTCATTTTATGTTTATGGCCATTTTTTTTTTCTGTTGCTGTAAAATTCTGGAGCTGAAGTGGTGTATAGCTGACTTAAGGAGCCCAGGGCGGAGATAAGACACCCATAACGTCTCCGTATCAGCAGTGAGGGTTAACGCTGTCTCCATCTAGGCTGTAACCCTTGGTCGGGCACCGATACATGGCTCCGACAGTCGCCCACGCATGTCGCCGAAGCCAAGAACAGCGTGTTACTTTGCTCTGGTATTAGAAGGTAGGAGAAAGGGCATCGTTCCCATGCATGTGCTCTGCATGTGCTCTGACAGCACAGCAGATTCCATCAGAAAGAACATGAGCAGCCTTGAGTGAGAGAAGATTTTCTATTGTCTTTGAGCTGGTTGTGAACGCGTTGGCGTGCCAAAAACGCAGAAAGGAACACCTTACAAAAGCACAAGTCAAACGGACACTGTACTCAAGACATGAGAAAAGATCGACAGTCCAAGTCCCATCCAGCAAGTATGCAATGAGTCACTGCAGCTTGGGCAAACAAAGTTGTCTGGCGTGAGTCATAACCACTGACACATGGGCATCCACAACACGTGGATGGGCACACAGCAGGCAAGTCCAGGCAAAGAGCCTGACAGCCATTTACACCTGGATAAATCCTCTAATCTATGGCACACCAAAACCACCCTCTTCACCAAAGTGCGAGTCTGTGTGCACATCGATTTTTGATGTAATTGCACCTTTTCTTGTTTTGTTTTTTTTCTGCTGTCTTGCTCGTTAGTGTATCCGGATCGGTCCATCTCAATCGGTCTGCAGCAGGATCCTGCTCCTCCAGCCGCTCACATGGCCATATACTCTTGTGATTAACAACCCAGTGCAAACAGCAAAAACCCTGCTGTGAGTCACTATGTCAACATGCAAGTTGTCTTCTTGTCTTTGGCTCTAAATAGCTCCCATCGCATCGAACAAGTCTGTCTTTGCCGTCGTCCAATGGGCGGAACAGTTACTTTTGAATTTAGTATTTCAAATATCTACGTTAACGCAAATATGTTCGACTGTTTGTTTTGTTTTTGACTCATAGTTTCACGTCAAGTTTCTGAAAGCGAACACACACACACACACACACACACACACACACACACATGTGCACAAACACACCTGTCACCCTGGCAGTTATGCAGGCTTTGCATATCCTGTCTTTTCAAACAGGATTTAAAGATTAATATTTCACAGTGAACAAAGCGGCCTGCATCAACTCCAAGTTGACACAGTACGCCATGTTGTATATTTATTCGCTGTTCTCCAGGATCTAGAGTACAGTCAGCTGAGACATTAGGCTCCTGCCAGTGGAGGTGTATTTTAGGTGATTGCCAGGCTGCATCGGTTGTATGGCTGGTTGTTTTGTACAGCACGTTCCCACAGGGTTGAATGGGGCAAGCTTCCTTCAACCTGACATTAGGTGGGAATCTGTGCCAAACAGTGAATGATTTGAGAACATTCAGTACACGTGCTTGACGCTCTTTGTTGTCCTATGCATGCTCTTAGAGCTGGTTATTCATTTGGTGGAATGTGGCAGTTCCTGCTGATGCCTTCAGGGACATATCACCTTGAAAACATCTGATGAAGTCTGTCAAAGTCTTTTAAGTCTTTTCTGTAGGCATGCTAATGAGTTTGTTTGTTTTTAAGTGGTGTGAGGTGATTTTATTTGTTTTTTTTCAGTGTAAATTCTCAACTCCTCTATGTAAGCAAGAAGATTGTTTAGGAAGCTGTCACATTATAGCTCGTCCACATTTGAAAATAAAAAGAAATAATGTTGTGTATTCCTCCTGAAGCGTTTTCTTTCCTGTGTTCACGTTTTTCATATTCAGAAGCGCATTAAGTTCTACCCCCAACACCCCTCTCGCTCGCTCATAATTACCTGCCATTAATTGAGGCCATCAATTCATATCAGCTGCTCACATCAGCCACACACAGCAACACACCTTCATTGTTTATCATCTTGCTCAGTTCATTCATGCTGATGGGTTTCACGCGCCCTCCACCTCCCCTTCACTGCCCCGTCTCCACAGTTTCATCGTTTCATCAACCGATCTGTCTCAGAGGAGCCATCAACCAACCCCCACCAGTGTCTGGACTCTATTGCGGGGGTTCTTCTTGTTGCTGCTGCTCATATAAGAAGCCCTTCGATCACGAAATCTCCCTGTAAGCACCAAAGACCTTCTGACAAGACTCACTGTCACTTATCGTCTGCTGTAAAAAAAACAGTGTCTTTACATCATTAACTAGTCTGCCGTGATGAAACTGAAGTTTCCCATGGTCTTGTGCCATCTGAAACTGTGTTTGACCTTTACGTTTGATAAAAGTGTAACCCTGTTGCAACAAATGTATTTATTTATTTATTTTACCATGCTCTGGCCAATCTGTGAACCACAACTGAGCAAAAAAACTCCCAATTTTTCCAACATGATAAAGCTGCTGTATATAATTAATTTTACGAATCTTGTTTCCTGACGGCTTGTTGGTCAGACGTGGGCTCTCACTGTCCACATGGCAGCAGCAAGAGATGAGAGGTTACGGATACCTCCTCCAACCTCAGAGCAACCAAAACTGAGAGTTGAACTTTCACAGAAAGATCTCAGAACAATCACAGCCAGTGTTTTGATTGACACATGGACACATGAAATGCTAAACGCTCCTTTCAGTTAATAATGCTTCATGAACAGAGCTGGGGTGCAGTTAACAATTTTTGGGAAATACACTTGCATATAGTAAGGTGAGAAGATTGTTAGCATAGCGTTGATTAGCATGGCTTAGCATCAAGACTGGAAGCAGGGACAACAGCTAGCCTGGCTCTGTAGAAAGTTTGTCTTAAGTAATCAACATGGATATGTAACAATTGTAAGTGAGTTATGTGGACTTATGTGCTGTAACTCTTCGTGTCAGGTCTTTTGTGCTAAGCTAGGGTAACCTATAAATGGATGCAACTAGCATCTAGGACTCTTCCTCTACTCGTGGTATTATGCAGTCTTTATTTCTTACCATTGGTTTAAGTCATTGCATCACCTGTTAAAAACAACACAGTTGAATTTCAGTTTGCCTGCAGGCTTGTATGAACCAGAGCAACTAATAGCCACAGCAAGAGGAACAAGTTAGCGGGCTGCTGAGTGACATGCCTTGTTTCTCTGTTGACCCGTCTTTTCTCCAAATTAATCCAACATTTTTCCACACTGCTGATTTGTTCCTGAGACAGGAGTCAATATCCTCACAGCCTCGAGTGGTGCTAGCACCGATTGAATGCTCAGGAAGGAGGAGGAATTGGACGGACAAGGAGACGCAGACATTTACGGTTCGATGTAATCCAGCTTCCATGGTATTAAGATTATAACAATTACAATCAGTTACAATGACCCTTAATGGAAATAAATCAGAGGGGGTTCTTGGTTTAACAAATGCCTTATTACCATTCTTAAAATGCTATATTCTGACTGACATGAAGCCTGATACAATCGCTACAACCCTCGTGCCATGTTATTTTCAAAATGAAGGCAGACTGCAGAAAAACATAATTCGGATTGATGTTTTCACTTTGCGTCGATAATATTGGATCGTTGAACATTGATTCGATACACCAGTCCAGATCTATGGATTATTACGCTGCTATCAATCATTAATGTGTCCGTAGAGAGTTAAAGTATCAGCTAGGTTGTGTTTTTATGAACTCCATATCTTATCTTTCACTGAGTTTCACCACAGATCAATACAGAATTTACCACTTTGAGAAAATCCCATATTTGAGATTCTCACCTGTAAAACTTTTACTATTTTGAAGTGTAAAGTTTATGCAGGTTCCAGTGACAGCATACAGATGCAGCAAGTTGAAAAGTGCTCGAGCCTCGACACTCACACCACAGCTGCTCCATGTCAAAGCCCTGCTGGAAATAAAGTATCTGGTGTGGAGAGCCAAGAAACTGTTGTAGTTTAGTTATGAAATTTATGAGACTGATAAAGAGAAATCTTAATCAGGAACACATGTTATACTACAAATGAACCTTAAAAAAACAGCTGCCCCTGACATCTGCGATGAGAACTCATAACCCAAAGGCATCTGACAGGTTGACTGGAAATGTTTCATTTTTGTCCCTTATAACCCTCGTCTAGCGTACATTTGTCATCTGCTGTTGCACTTTCCACAGAAAGCCCACCCCACTGTGGCTTGAAAGTGCAGCCACGAACTCTCTGCGGTCACCCAGGGGGCTGAGGATGAAGACGAGGTCCCGGGGGTCCCGATGCGGCTGCTGCAGTGGACACCACAGCTCAGAGGTCGCTCGCAGAGAATGGGATATGTTTTTTCTGTTCTTTTTCTTTTTTCTTCTTCAGGGTCGCGTAAACACCAGCGCCAGACCTGAGTGGGATCAAAGTGCTCATTAAAGAAGCCCACAACCCTGAGAAATGGCAGACCAAATAGCAGCCCATGGTGGCGGGCAAAAACTAAATTTGGAACAAGGGCACGCATTCATTTCCCAGGAATGGGGTGTCTTAGGCAATTGCAATTGAGCAACGACAGTGTTTTAAACAGTAGTTTTTTTAAAGCTGCAGTAACAAACAGCAGGGTTTTGATGAAGAAAAACAGAGGAAGAGTTGTTCTAAACAGATAGATAGATAGATAGATAGATAGATAGATAGATAGATAGATAGATAGATAGATAGAGACTCAGCTCTGACACAATTTGGATGTTGCTTCAAAAGGGAAATCAGTCGATGACTGATGCCACTGAACTTTATTTGACCCCGAAAAAAAACAAAATATGTCGCATGCTTCGGAAATACCTTGAATATGCAGACAGATCACAAAGAGTCATGGACAGTGTTTAGGTTGCATATTGATGTAACATTGCGTCTAAACCAGCCGTATTACCAAAAGGAAATTAAAAGATTTACTACAGAATGCGCCACTAGAAAACAAAATGGATACCCTGCCAGCTATTCATTACACAGGTCAGTGCAGCTCATGCACCATCAACAGGTCCATAAACAGGTGACCAAATCCCCCAGTTAGAACAACATACACCTCTATGGAAAGTAAATGTGCATTGCATCTAATTTTCATACCACAGAGGTGTCATAGTTTCTGCTCATTTAACGGTTTCCGCCAGCTGGGCTGAAATAGTGGAAATGCAGCGCTTGTGTGTATAACAGAAACACACTGGGGCATCTGTTGTGAGCGGGTGAACACAGGAGTGCGATTCACAGTTGGCCACTGATTGAAGGCGATGTTTTTTTCATGATCAGAATCAAACTGCCTTTTTCTGTCGGCTGGCAAGACACCGAAAAAACACCTTTGATGTGGCGTACGAGTGAAAGCAAGAACACAAAAGCACAATTACATATCACCGCTTACGGGCTCCTTAAAGGCTCAATCAGAGAAATGTTAACATTTGTGCAGGGGACAATAGGTTTTCCAGTTCCGAACGTAAATCAAGGCGGCCTTGTGTAAACAGAGGGAGCGAGTCAATCTGGAATCATCTGTTGATTCAGATTTCTATTTGGGTCTTTGTGATTATGGCTTTCCCACCAATGCTCTGTAATTATAGGCCTGCTCTCCTCAGCAGTAAGGTTCGCATTACAAGTGTGGTTATCAACATGTGTGTGAGAGCGAGTGAGAATGTGTGAGAGTGAGTGTACGTGACGGGCAGCGGAGGACTTACAGCGCAGCGCGAGCGTGCCTGTGGTTGACCTGTTAGCCTTAACATCCACTGTGGAGGCTTAATTATCAGAGATAATGCTTCTGGTGAGACTTAATATACACAGCGTGATACATGAGTGCGCTGATGACAGGCGTCAATGTTTGTCAGGGTTGGAAAATTACTGAAAACGTTTACTCAAGGTCTACGTACGTCCAGTTCTGAGGTACTTGATGTTAACTTGTGAGTGTTTTTATTTCAAGCTGTTTTTTGCACGACGTTTCAGAGTGTAATAGTCAAACTTCTAGCAGATTTATGTGACAACCGTAGTTGCAGTGTACTTTGCGGTTTAAGATGATCTATAACACAGTGAATATGATCAGAAAAATTACAAGATTAGGCAGAACTTTATCTCTCCTGAAGGAAATTCTTGTGCCAGAGATTTCTACAAATATACACAGAAGACGAGACGAGGTCCCGGGGGTCGGAAATACCTTGAATATGCAGGGGTGTCAAACAAAAAACCAGCAGGTTCCTCAGTGGTCACTGGGCCACACACTGGACCCAGTTTAAGACAATACATATTAGTTGATAATAATATCAGTGAAATATACAAAATATGATATATAGTGTTTAAGGAGTAAATGCACGAAAACAGTACAAGAAAGTTACGTGAAAGTTTTAATCCTTTAGATTTCAGTTTTGGCCGATTTGGCGACACCTGTGGTTACTGGTGGTAACAGCAGGTGTGTTTTATAATACATGGGTTTGTCCAAATCAAACGAGAAGTTGGGTCATTTTCTCATTGACTTACGTGTAATCCAACTTCTCTTTGAAACCAGTAGAATCAGCCCCTCCTTGGCAATTCCAAGTTACTAGTCAGTTCCACTTATTATAGTCTTCGCTCCCTCATTCACTAACTCAAACTCAACAGTTTACACTATAGGGACCGGTAAATTGAGAAGCATTGCATTGTGGGATTTTTAGCAGAGAAAAAGTACAGGGACACAACCTTCTTGTTATGTTGTGCATTTTTTGAGAGCACTATTGCAGATCGCAACGATAACAATCATAAGCTGGACACCTAGTAGAAAGTGAATACAGTGCCCTGTCAGTCCAGGTTTCAGAATTTCCCCATCAACCACTTGGGGCGACACAAACACCTCGAAAACAACATGCTCCGTATGCATCACATCCCCTACATGCATGCATCGCGTCCTGTGGTTCTCTTCTCTGCGACTCCACCAGTGAAAATGACAACTACGAAGGAGCGAGGCAGAAACATAAGTGCTGATATTATGGTATAGACATTGATGGAAACAATCCCATGAAACTCGTATAATAGAACAGCGGCAGGACATTTACACAGACATTTTGCTGACACGACTGACTGACTGACTGACTGACTAACTCTAATAATACCTTTAATGCAAGACATGTGGACTGTCTCTGAGTGAATTAGGTGCTCAAATTCATGAACCGCCCTCTCTCGCTGATAAAAAATATTTTCTGTGTTTTTGAGCGCTGCTGTCCCACCCAGTTCATAACAAATGTTCCTAATTCCTGTTCCTGGTTATTGGTTTTTGTCTACAGCCTAGTAAATTTTATTGAATTTAAGTGCATACAACTCCACCCTTGTGTCTCAGTGTAACAAGATGATAAAGGAAAACTCACATGTGTTTCTCGAGTTTAAATACATTTACTTTGTCGCAGTTCTATTCTGGATACCACTGATGTTTTCTTTTTGTGAATGTCGGCTATAAAACCTGAAGGATTCGGGAAAATGGTGTCTCCTCCGTCAAGTGGGAGGACTTTTGAGGAGAAACGCAGGCGTACGGGCTTTTAAGTAAAAACCCCATTTTAACTGTGGAATTTTGATTCTCCAGAGAAGTCATCAGTCAAACGGAGGACAGGACTGAGTTGTAGTTCCTCTAAGCTCAAGAGACAGCGCCAACAGTCCCACTTTTTAAGTGTAGATAGAGATATTCCCCGATGAGGCTTAGACAGGCCTAACCCCGAATGATGAATTAGGCTATTCACCTCTCTCAAATCCACACAGGCCTCTGTGTGTTTTGTCACATGAAAACACAAGGTTGCCTCTTGTACCCCGGGCCCAAGCATGTAAAAACAGAGGAAATAGCTGAAAGAAAAGGTGTCATTTTTCTTCATCTGAAAGAGTGTGCGTGTGTGTGTGTGTGTGTGAATGCGAGAGAGGGCGAGTGAGAAAAAGTGAGAGCGGCTGCATGCGTGAGAAGCACATGGAGGGAAAGTGAGAGCGCGAAGGGAGAAAGAGAAACCGGCCTCTAATTCGCTGATCTCAGCTGATTACATTTTCCCGTCCAGACGGTAGACATTCCTCCAACCTGTGGCCACAACCATCGGGCCCCTCGGTTTTCACTCTGCAGCAAAGTCCCATTAGACGTAAACAAGCCTGAGTCTACGCAGGCCGCAGAAACAGGTGGGCGTGAGGGGTGAGACTGGTCACTGAAATCCCGTCAGAGGTCGACAAATCTTCCCCAAAAATTTGAGAGAGACACACAAGGATTCAGACGTTTAGGATTTTTTTAACCTACATACGTCTCATTTTCTCACGGACATCAAACAGGAGGAAAAAAAGACTCCTAGTGGTTTCCGTTTGTTTAGATGGATGTGAAAACACAACATCTTCGCCACAAGGAGTTAAACATCAGATCTGTTTGCTGCTCTAAACACAGCCTTTCGAACATGATCTGCCCCAGTCGATCAGAGTGAAGCTGTCATTCCCACAGGGAGTAAACCACTTCACATCTCTAGGTTGGCATGTGAAACGGCTGGATGTGCCGGCAGCCTCGACCTGTGACGCTGGGAAGAAATGACACGGCAGAATCCACTGAGATTTATGGTACATCCATGTTGTGTGTGCGCGCTCCGACTGACTCGGGCAGCTCCTCTCATTGACCTGTGTGTTGCTGCATGGCGGAGTAAGTATTCAGATCGAGAAGAAATATCAATACAAACTTGTGAAAACACTTATGTCATATGAGTGGTGTTTCTTTTTTAATCCCTTAAATGTATGACATCATAAAGTGTAACTTATGTGAAAAGAAATAGCTTGCATATAACACGCTCCTTTGTAGCTGACATCAGCTTGGTCCTTGTTTTGGAGCTTTGAGTGAGTGATGGAAAGTATTCCAACCTTTTTTTTTTTATTTTTTATTATTGTTATTTCTGTGATTAAAGGAACTGTTCACCTAAAAAGATTTATCTGATCGAGTCATGCGATGAATAATGGAGTAGGGAAGTGAGCCTCAAACACCTATTTAAATGAATCAACCTGAGAACTTTAGAGGCGCAGTCTGTCTTTGGTTGACCAGCTACGTGCTGGTCACGTTTCTCACGTTTCTTGTCTGGCAGTCAGATAGCTCCGGAAACTTTTCCGATGTCATATTGGGGGGGGGGGGACAGCATCCGAACATTTCTTCATTTTTCAGAAACATAAACTTCACACCGTTATCTGCAGGTTGCGCGGGGTCGAGAAACGTGATAAGGTTGGAATATCTCTCTCTAGCTCTCTTCCTCATTGTTCCCAGAAGCATTTCCGTCGTTTTTTCATGTGGACAACCGAGTCCAAGTAGCATAAACATTGAAATACTCGGGTAATATGCGTATACAGGTACCTTGAAATTGTACTTGAATATACATATAAAATATGTAGTTACTTTCCATCAGGGCTGTACGCCCGCAAACACACACACAAAGTCAAAACACACACCTCAACCCAACGCCAGCATCAGTTTTTCCTCCACAAAGGCCACAAAGGTCAGGGAAACACTGGCAGCGTTTCAACATACCCCCCCTCCTCTCCCCCCCTTCTCTGTTCCTCAGCAGGCCGCAAGTTTACTATCAACAGGAAACATCTTTCACGGTAAAGGAAGTGTTACTCTCTAATTGGCCTGATGTGATTCAATGACCGGACTGCTCTCAGCCAATGGGAGGGGGCTTATTTTAAGAGGAGGTATAAAAGGGAACAGAGGCCTTTCCAGAAAGCTTAGACGGCACAAAGTTCTCACACGGGCTACATGGTGTGATCTCGGCTCAACTTCTGCAATGTTGTTAAGACTGTACATAGACGCATTACTAAGCACATCTGGTTTCATTGTTGTTTCATGGATCCCATAACACATCACGAAACCACAGTCTAAGCAAAAGAAGATGGGGGAAACCCAGAGTGCAAAAAAAAAAAAAAAAAAAAAAAAAAAAAAAGACTAACCTCGTTATGATTCTCCAGTCTTGGCGAATACATTCCTCCTCGCACATTTTATGAACAGAGAAAAATGATCCGTGTATCCAGTAGTCTGTAATATATCAAATCATAAATCATTCAGGAGCTAACAGGCATATTATGAAGGTGACAGGAAGGCCCCGCTGAGAGGGATTTACTGTAATTTTTAGACTTTTTGGAGCTCTGCCTCATGACAGAGTAGATACCCCCTCAGCTGCCACATTTTTAGTCCACACATTCCTAAAGGTGATTGTTCTTGCCAACTTTGACATTTTTTTTTAAAAATTTTTTTTGCTTCAGTGGACTGTGAGAGGCATGAGGCATGAGAGCAGAGCCAAAAATACCATTACACAGAGGGTGACATTAGGGGAGCGCGGCCTAGCGACGGGGAGCTATGACGGAGTTCCCTGATTAGTGAGTTACCACGCAGAGACAAAGGGCCTCTGAAATCACAGGAAACAGAACAATCAAAGAGCCGGCGCACATTCCAAGAAAAGCAGCGCGCCACAGAAACACAACATGATCCAGGACGTTGCTGCGTCGAACCATCTGATGAAAGCTTTAGCTGAGCAAGTGTAATGAATTATTCGAGGAAAGTGACGCCAAGGACGGAGCACATAGCTGAAAAATTACAAAAAACGCATACATCAGGCGCTATCTTGGATTGCGGTTAGTCACATTTTCCTGCTGAGAGAAAAGGAAAATCAAAAGAAGAAATGAATCTGAGCCATATTTGGATTAGAAGCGACCCTAATTATTACTTCCACATAGTTTGAATCTGCCTTACATTCTCACTGACAGGTATTTTCATACACTTGCAAATGCAAAACCTACAAACCCTCAAAACTGTAGGGTCCCTGGCCCCCCCAAGAAACCACCACCAGGCCCACACATCTTCCATCTTCCACATGATCTATTAGATCTCGGCCGAGACTCAGGAAATAACTGGCTCCTTCCTTTTATCCAAAATGGCAGCTCTGTTTCCGCAGCATTGGTTTGCTGGATTAGAACAATTCCCCACCAGCCCATAATTTGAGGGATCCTCATAACACGCCACACCCTGCCATACATTTCCATTATAACCCCATTTTGTCCTCTGATGAGGATATTTCGGGATGAAGGAGGACGTCTTTTATTTTGGTGAGCGACCCTCTGGTTTCGGGGGCTGCCCTGGGTTACGGCCTCAACGGCGAGCCTCTCGCTGCTATAGGTCTCGGATTTCTTCTCAATTGTTCGGTTGCAGGTAACAACAGGGTTGGGTGGAAAAGCCTCAATCTGGGCGCACAAATTCTAGGTCAAGTAGAGATGAAGGGAATCTATTTTCAGCAAAATGGGCTGTTTATCTCTGTGTGTAAAACCAGTAGGGAACCTCTTCCCCCACAAGTCAGGCCCACTTCTCTAACTTGTGGTCCATGTGGCTACCTATGTGATGCAGTTGCTTAACTATCTGTTTTCTCTTTCTCCCTTGTTTGGTCCTTTTGTGTGTCACATAAACGACTACTAAGCTGATTAACTAGAAAACAGTGCCTTCAACAGGGATGTGAGGCCTTGATTGAGTTTCACTGTCTCCTGAGTTTTTCTCGCAAGATTGAAAAACATGATCTGAGTCACGAGAGCAGAGAACAGAACAAGCTGCGAGTCCTTTGTCTTTATTTTCGGGCCATCAGCATATCTGTCAGGCTTGTGCAACGCAACGGGGCGAGGGCGAAAAATGCCAGATGAGTATAAATCTTAGAGGAGCCGACCCCAGAGCCTGCGCAAACAAATTAGGGCCTGGCAGTTCCCTTGGCTCAGAGACACACACATTATATACACAACTGGTGTACATGTGTTCTTCTTAATCGCTGATTTGAAAGACAACTTTCGACATGGGCCTCAGCGCAGGCAAGAATGTGGTATCTCTGTCAGGAGCCTGTGTGAGGTCCACGCCGCTGAGCCGATCACAGACGAAGCACAGAAAAGAGATGCTTGTGAACGCAGCTCTCCTCGCGTTGTTGAGGCGAGCAGGAAGGTTAAAGCATGATGCCGGAGTGGTGGATGGTGCATCAGTTTCCTGATAAAGACAAAGCATTTGAACACATGCCACTTTGAAAAAAAAAAGGGGCGTTTATTTTGTTCCATTGCACCACCGCTCCATAAGCACAACCGCCACGTTCACACATTTGCTTAGCTGCACACACACACACACACACACACACACACACAAAATACAACTGTTATTTGTGCATTCTTGCCAGGTGCGTTAGATCGTACTTGCAGTTCATAAAGGTGCACCGCACTGAGCAGAGAAGAACTGTGATTGTTCATTGCAAACATGCAAGCCACCTCAGCTTGCGTTAACCCACAACACACGAATGCTTGCGCTCGCTCGCACACACGAAACACACTTCAGGAAACTATGGCCAAACTGTGAGAAGATTCACTGTTCAAAAAACAGGAAGTGGTTACCAGCTGCATTAAACCAGAGTACACCTCTGTAATTCTGACACTCAAAATACACTGGCAATCTGCAATATCTCACTACTTTAAAACTCTAAAGCAGAACTGAGAAAACTGTTCCACCGCCTCCTCAAATTCCATTTTTTATTCGATTTATTTGCATAAGAGACGCGTCTTAGAACATCACTTATTGTGCTGTTCCTCAAAGAAGCAGCGCCGCGTCATTAGAAAGTTGAACTCGCTCTCATGCGTGAGGGTCTTTGTCAAAGAGCATCTCTTATCCCTTTGACAAAAGAATGTCTGAATTGCATAATGTGCCAAGCAGGTAGATTAGCAAAGGCTTATTCCCGTGCACCGTGTCTGTGCCTCAGGTTAAACGCAGCAGCTGCATTTGAGAATGTCACCCACAGCCGAGGGGCTCGCCTCCCCTATGAGCACACACGCATTTATGGATCAAGTGTGTTTATCCCCTCGGCCCGCCGCAGGTCGACCTGTCCTGCTGCGGAGGAGTGCCCGGGCACGCTGACAATTGTGAGGGCTTAGATGGGAACAAAGACAAGAAGGGCATTAATCGAGCCAAGAGTCATTATCTGAGCGGTTAATGGCAGCGGCTCAAAGGACAACACGGGTAACAGGTCTTGTGAGGAGCTGGTGTGAGAACAGGTTCTGACAGTTGAGCTGAGCTGCAAACAAGATGGGCCAGATAAGTGCTTCAGGGTGAGCTCAGGCGGGTTTTAAGTGGTCAGTCAAGGTTGAGAGGGCGGGGACCTCGGGCCCTTCAGAGGTCATGTGCTCAGGGACGCCTCGGAGAAGCAGCCACTTTGACCCTTGACCCTTGAAGAAGCCTGCGAGACGTGGTCAGACGCTCGGACGCTGAGGAGGGAGAGTTGCTCTGTGTCGGCTTTCCCCTGCTCCGTCAGAGCGCGTGCCGTTGCTAAGCACTGTCTGTGTGTGTGTGTGTGTGTGTGTGTGTGCGTGTGAGTACTGTGTCACACTATTCACCGACAGTACGAGATGATCACATATTTTGGGAACAGCGGGTTGATGAATAAGAGACTCAGTCATACAACACTGTGGTGCAGTTACGTCAGCAGACGGTCCTCGTAGTAATAACCTCGGCCATTCACAAACAGACCCGACCCTGCGTTGACACGACAGACAAAACATGCACTGAAGTCTGCGTGCGACGTGCATGGCAACTTTACTGCTCCGTAATCATCACTGCGCTGCTTTTAGTTAAGTCTTCACTCGCCAGCGCTTGATAGGAACCAGCCCCCGTCTATTTTCACCCCACAAAAAGCCCATAAATTACAGCCTGATCAGCGGTGGGCCCCATTCAGGAAGCGAGTGAAGAGGCACAGATGATACAAGAGATACAGGTTATTAAAGAGCAGCGGGGAGAAGGGGGGAGTTTGAAGTTAACCAGTCGGGTGAGGCCCCTGAGCCATTACAGCGGGTTAATTATACCTTAGTTGAAGTGTTAAATAGACCAGTAACCTGCGCTTTGGTGCCGTTTATTGAAGCCAGGTGTAGTAAATAAATCAATTAGGAATGCGGCTTCAGAGGTAATTTGACTCAGCTCCACTCCTTGGGGGAGTTCTTGGAGCTATCTATGACTTGATGTCTGCGCTGCGTGGGCATTTTCAGTTCTGCTACGCTACACTATTCAAAGTGGATGAAAATCCTCCAACTGTAAATGACTTTGTTCAGATTTGAAATCAGTTTACATCAATGGAGCAAACATAGCCACAAAAGAAACTGCTGAAAGTTGGGGAGGAAACCGACATGCGGCTCTGCAAACCACTCTCTCCACTGAGGTAGCACACTTCACACATGATGTACTGAATATTTTGCATTGGTGTGGATTCACTCTTTGCATCGTGGACCCACCTGGTTAGCTGCTAAACCACACTACAAACACCAATTCCTGTCAGCAAGCTAAGAGTGAAAGAGGGACACATCAAAATCTGAATGTAGCGCGTGCCAAATGGTCGGTACACACCGGATCTCGTTTGGTCTGTCAACCACAGGTTGTTATCTTCTCTGCCTTTTTGCAACCAAACCCAAAAATCTAAATTACTCAGTTGCAGATACACCCTCAGCACCTGAACACTCCCTTCAACTGTTCTAACTGTCCACAGAAGAAAAGGCATTGATTTAGCTGCAGTTACACCCAGAATTCACCTAATCATCTGTGTTTTTCTCAATGTGAAACTCACATTGTGGTACTCATTGAATAACAATCGTTCCGTCAATGAAAAAATTCAGTTTCTATATTAGTATGTGTGAACCAGCATTAAGTGATAGCATGTACACTAGATTCTGTCAGTCAGCATCTCTCACCCCTCACCCGCTCAAAGAACAGGGGTGTTTTATGACAGTTTGACTCGGGGTTAATGTCCCCGTGCTCCTTTGAGATAACATCTGTAATGTGCAGAGGGATCCTGTCTGACCCCCCCCCACCCACAAAGCTGCAGCCTGATGAGTTATTGACTGAGCGAGTGCCGGATGGTTCGCAGGCAAAAAACGTGATGCCTCCTGGCCCTGAGACATGGAGGAGGACAGACTTCACCTGATTTTTATGATAGTGAATGTATAAAAATGTTGCATACTTTTGACTTTTTACTGTTTCGATTCCAGCAATTAGAGAGTCTTTGACAGCTTTCAGTGTGTCAACTCCCCAAAGTCTGAGGATTCGCACGAGACAGATTAAAAAGCTGCCAAAATCGAACGCAGTAACACAACCACAAACAATCAGGCTTTCAGTGATTAGCGCAGGGGTGTGCGGCAGCGTGACTGGACGCAACTGTTCGAGTATCATCTTTTGGTGTGTTAACTCCACCTGGATAGTGCCGAGTCTCCGGCTCCCAAAACATTTTTTTCTAGAGAGGAGAGTATTTTTCCTCCCCTGCTGGTGTACAAAAACATCTTCTGGTCTATATGACAGTAGCTGCCTCACTTCATAACCAAAGGTGTCATGTCAACCAGCAGGTAAAAACATGGAAACCTTTTCATCTACACTGTTGCAGGCTAAACACACTACACATACTCGACTGGTGTTTTGCACTCCTCTTTCACACTCCACACTTCTGAGCTGTGAAACCCTTTTCAAATGAAATAGCCAGGTTAACAAGAAATTGAAGCATTAGGGGTAAAATTGCAAAGAGAACCTCGATGACATGATCACATGTTTAAATCTCTCTCCAGCACTTCAGCACAGGATTGCGAACTAAACTTCATGTGTAAAGTCAGTGGTATCCCCCCCATTAGAAAACATGACGGTTCAAGTTTTTGAAACATCTTATGACCAATCTGTGGACATTGAGAAACTACCTAATACACATTCAGTCACACACTCCTGCTGTAGCCTCTGTCACATTGAACCAAAGGTGACCTCTTGACAATGATACGCAACACTCCAGTGGACTCCCACTTGATTTCCCACACGATGACTTATACTCACTACTTTAATTTCACCATCACATTAAAACTCCCCCCTTACTAATTTCCCAAACAACTCACCAATAAGCTTTCAACGGCTTGGCCTGACATGGCGTCAAGCTTTTAGCCCTTTAATGGACCCGTGTTTTCAATGTCATCTATTTAGAAAAACACAACGCCATTCACGAGTACAGGATCAATATCCACTCTCTGAAAGAGCGCGGTTCTGTGAAAACAGACGAGTGCACTCAAGGAATCGTAACCAGGTGTAGGAGAGGAAATACCTGGAGCATTCCTTGCTGGAGGAATGTTTTTATTAGGCTTTTTACAAATGTCGCCATTTCGAGGTGTGTACACTATAAAGTGCACTGCAGGCTGGATCACTCCATCAAGCGGAGCGTGGCTTCAATGGGGAACCTGTGTCGAGGCCGGGGTTATGCTATTTGAACAGCTGGCACAGTTTAGTTCGGCATGTTCAAATGTGCACAGGTCTGAAGCTGTCGTACCACACGGGGGGAGAAAAACACAGGCCTCCTCGGCTTTAGAAAGGATAGACTCGACTTTATACAGCGTCATACTGAAAGTGAAACAGTGAGTTGACCTGGTGACACGAGATCGGTCAGAAATCAGTGTGAACAGAACAGAAAAAGGCTCTTGCTTTTGTGCCGACTTGGGTTTTTGAATGAACAAGATAAAATGTATCGACTAATGAGTCTTAGTAATGCTGGTAGCAAGATTTTGTTAGCTTTGGATTGACAAAGGCCAGCTAGCTTTTTCCCTCCGGTTTTCTGTCTTTTTGCTAAGTTAAGCTAGGCTATAACTTTTTTATTCGGCTTCTAAATCTTACAGTGGTGGTTGTTTTCTCATCTAACTCTTGCCAAGAAAGCAAACGTGGAGCTATGTCTTTAAGGTGAACAAGAAGCATACAAAATACACTTAGTAAACTATCTTACAAGTCACACTGAGCCTGGACAGCATTTTAAAAAAACATTTTCACAGTCAAGACATGAGCTTTAACTTTAAATAAATAGCAGCATGTTAGCTTAGCTTAGAACGAAGACAAAGCATTGGGGGGGAACAGTTAGCGTTTGTAATAGCGAGATTTAACACATTGTTAACTGAGTTTTAGAAGAACTGGTTGTCTGATTTTGTTCATCTCGGACAGAGCCAGCTAGCTGTTTTCCCCTGTTTCCAGTTGTTGTGCTAGCCAAGCTAATAGTTTCCAGGCTTTAACTTTTTCCTATTCAACTATTCCAAACATCCCCAAATTTCAAACTATTCCTTTAACTTAAACAAGAGGCATACAAAATAAAAAAAACACACTCAGCCTGGACAGCATTTTGATTTGTCCGAAGGCTGGTCTGAAAATGTTCCAGTCATCTCTTGGTGGACCACTTCAAGCCCCTGAGAGGATGCCCATTCTCATTCATCAAATAAAAAGCACCTTTCGTAGCACTTCGGAGAGAAAAAAACAACATTTTCACAGCCAGTGAAGCCATGTGTGTGTGGTATGACGAGCGGGACCGGTATGATTCCTGGTGTTAACAGCTAATAAATTGGGGCCCATCCCCCCGGTGCTCTACTGGCTCAATTATATCCACATGTAGCCATTATTCCTGCCATGTTAGCTGGAGTGAGCTGCATATTTTTAAAAGGTGGGTTTCCATAACACTTGCTGAAAGCTACGTTGGTTGTCAAGACACATGCTTGGGTTCTGTGGAAGCCAGACGCTGGCTGTTTTAATGCAGAGGTGCTGTGGAACGCAGCGGGGGCCAGTATGTGCCCTTTGTTTTCAAAAAAGTCTCACCTCAGTAATGTGTGTAGAGACAATTAACTGGTTTATTACCTGGATAGACTGGAGCTTTTTTTCCTCGGGTATTTTAGCACTTTCATCGACAAGTTTTTTCATACTGACATACACTCACTTGCTCGTTTATGAGTTTACAACGCCATCTAAAACAAACAACCCTGACACAATTACAGTTTCCATGAAGGCTAAAAAAAAAATTCTTCTCAACAAGTGGTGATGCAACCTTCAAGTCATGTTGTAGTTTGTGGTTTTATTGCATCTTACTGAGAAGAGATATAGAGCCGCTCAAACCAGATGCGCCAGATGGTTTTTAACACGGAACCATCTGGAAAGTCGTCTTCGGAAACTGTTTGGAAAACCTTCAAAATATACTTGGCAGGTGTTTGGTCGAAGCAGTTTTCTATCACTGTCTATCACGGGTGAACTTTAACCAGCGAGTTAAAAGGTAAGAGAGCCCTGCCACCAGCAGAGCCAGCTGGTAAATCAAACCAGTGAAAGAGCAAAAGCACTGTGTGTTCTGTTCTGATAAAACAGATGGTAGCACCAACTACGCTCGCCTCTTGGGGAGCCGCCATCGTTGTTTTCTAAACGGACGGTCGCTTGTCGCTGGTCAACACATCCAATTAACCTGCGGCCACAAGGATTCAGGCGATCACTTGATGTCAGGAATCCAGCTGCTTTGTAAAGTAAGAGCTGCAACGATTGGTGGATCGAAAGAAAACCCATTTAGCCAACCATTGTGACAATCAATTCATCGTTTCATACTTTTTCCAAGCAGAAAATATCAAACACTTACTGGTTCCACCTTCTTAAATGTAAAAATGTGTTGCTTTTCTTTGTCACAGATTTGTAATAGAAGACTCTTGTGCTCCAGGAAAGTGTTAACATTTTTATTACATTTTATAGACCGAATGATTTATTAAAAAAGTACTCAACAGTTAGGCTGATGAAAATAATTGTTAGCTGCTGCCATACTGACAAGTGTTTTCATATTCATTCTGTGAACAGGATTGTTGTCAACATACCACCCTCTACAAACAATAAAAAACAAAAAATAAATACCTTGAATACTATAGTTGTGTTTGTTTCAGTTGTAGAGTTGAATTGTTCTGTCTTCATCCGCAAGCATCAACTAGTTTACTGTTTTATCTCATCAATGAAAACAACCAGCCAGTGTCATGCAACACGTTATTCAAATGAGCCCAGTGCAATTATCTCCAGTATGTACTGTAGCTCACCAGCGGCTGTTTGGTGACAGTTATCTTCAACAGTGAAACTCAACTGTCCTTCAGTCATGCTAATCACACACTACAGAAACCCTGTTGGATGCTCCTCAGCAGGTACAAATGTGTGCTCAGGACTATCTGCCCCTCGTCTCTGGGCTGTTTTTTTAACAAATGTTTGAGGTTTTCTGAAATTGGAGCAGGATCAGAGCCAGCTCTGAATGTCATACGCGTGCCAACCTTTTCTGTTAAACATTTCGCTCCCCCCTCCCCTCGTCCTCCTTCCCCCCGTACTTTTTTTTTCCAACAGGGGGGTTTGGAGAGCCTCAATGCTATCATTCTTTGATTCTGTTTGAATCTGGCCGCGTGCAAGCAGGAAAAGGAGCCAAACGTGCTTCCTGAGTGGTCCGGGGGGAAACTCTGTAATAAGCAAGGGGCGGGTGGTTAAAAATAACTGGGCTATATAAGCCCGGAGCAGGATCCCACTCACTCTCAAACTCTCGCTGACTCTCGCTCAGTTGAGACATCCCGTGCAGGCCCGGCGCTGCTGCCTCTGACACTTACACTATGTTTTTCCATGGAAGTTAACAGAGTGTGCCACATGAGGCAGAGCTGATGTGTCCGAATCCTCACCACGGTGACGGAACACTTACAGACCTGACCCAGACATAATGCCTGCCTGTATCCATGTCACTGACTTGAGCGGCCCAACAACAACTTACGAGTTACAACATGAGATTTCATCATGGAGAGTATGAGGCGTACAAACATATGACGAGCCCTGTATCACACCCTTCGCGCTGGTTCCTGGAGAAAAATAGGGTTCAGAAACAAGTTTTTTTGTTTTATTTTTTTGAATGCTTCAAGGGACAGTTCACCCCAAAATTAAAAAATGCATTTTCTTCCTTGTACCCGTAGCGCCAATTTGAAAAACAGCATTTTTTCCTCTCTCGCAATCGTGAACTTGTTACTGAAAATGATCAACAGACCTTGTTGTGACCATTTCATGTCAGAAATATTTTCACTTACAGAGCTACACCCGCCAACCATATTGCCACACAGTGGACGAGAGGCTCGCTTACTGAGCCAGCTGACGTTACAGCTCAGCCGAAGAGGACGCCATTAATGCGTACATCCCACGGTGCCACAAGCACGAGCTCTATCCATGAGTACATACACGCTTCGGAGAAAATAGTTCAAAATGAAACCCAGTTACCAGTTCATGATGGTTCAAATGTTTTGGGGTTTTTTGCTTGGCAATTCACGCTAAAATATTCCAGGTGCACTAAAAGCACTCCAGGTAAGAGGTCAAATATGTTGTTTTTCATTTTTGGCTGAATTGTCCCTTTAAGGGAAAGGATGAGGATTTTTGCTTTATTTCTCAGAAAGCCTATATGTGTTTTAGTTGAGCCCTTTGGTTTCTGTGTCTAATTCACTATGTCGAATCATAAAAAAAAAAGCTAAAATCTCAGAATGATCCTGGATAAAAACAGAGCAGGAACGCTTAAAAGCCTTGCTGTCAGAGTTAAGCGTGAGAAAGTTTTCCTAAGAACAAATGCACTGAGGAAACAGAATATTTCTGAGAGTTAGTGTCACTGTCACCGCTGCGAGAAGGTGTCAGCAGCTTCATGACTCGTTAACAACCTGACAACTTGTTGATAACTCAGTAACTGCACGGATTAGTCCGCAGCACCAATAGATCAAGCTTTGCAGTTGTGAAAAGACAGGCAGGTTGCCCAATGGTAAAACTGTGGTGTAAATGTCAATTCAGGGAAGGAGATTTTTTTTT
>CAEMYA010000024.1:10819249-10836789 GCA_903131615.1 Diplodus sargus
AAAGCTGTGGAAGAACAAAGATCCAATGGTTGGTCAAAAACGAGAGAAGAAGTTGGTGGCTGACGTCACATGTGCATCAGTGGTAGTGTGAAAAAGCAAAGAGGAGATAACGAAGTGTAACAGCACCAGTATAAACAATGTAGGTTTACACTACTTCCATTTTACAGAGGCTTTTAGTTGTATGGGAGTGCAAGTTGTTTTGGGCGTTGCGACAAGCCAATAGATGAGAAAACCATCTGACAAATATAAGCTGCTGACATCAGAGGGGTGGTGCAACAGCGCTCCAGGTGGACTGATGTTTGTTCATAACGAAGGAAGACCTCAGTGATTATCGCAAGCATCTGAACTACTGTAAATACCAGAGGCAACTCATGATTCAGGGTGAAATCATATTTAACCAAAGCTGTGTTAGCACTAGAAAGCCTCCCAAAACAGCACATCTACTTTACTGTCGAGGGTTTGATTATACTGAAAACTTTAAGGCCATAAAAAAGTCCACATGCAGGCATAAATGGCGACAAACCGTTTTAAAATAAAAATCGAAATCATGCGACTGATGATCTGATCATTAAGCTCCAGTCCTTGAACACAGAATTGTTTTTTTCTAAAGATGGACTCCGCTCTTCCGAGACTTCATCATCTAACAATATTTACAGTACATGAAGCAGTTGCTTTCAGAAAGAAAAGAAAAAAACATTTGAAATTGGATAAACTCGATCATAAGCTAACAGAACCGTTAGCGTGTATGATCAGACTTTCAATTGGGAAGTTTTTCTGAGTAATTAAAGGTTATATAAAACAGTTTACACAGTGCATTTTACAAGTACTTCATACACCACAGATTCATTGCTTGTGTATATAAATAAAACAGTAAAATATTCTTAAAAGGTTATGTTTTTTTCGTGCGACAGGAAGGCTTTGGGGTAAGTCGAGGGGGATTAGCCATAACAACACATGGAGCTAGATATAGGTTGTAGTTGAGTACCCTGCTGGTTGGGGTTGCGTTAAATCGCTATGTTTTTGCAGGATGAAGCCAGGCTTAAATCAAGTGGCTCCGTATTGTCCCTGATTATAGTTGCCATGTAGTTTGGGAGCAATGAACCTAAACTGGTTTGCTAAATGTGGAGTCATTTGACACGAGTCCAGTCATCGCTGGAGAGTCACTGGTCTCTCACACAAATTGGTAACAGGGGCTGCTAGTCATGTCGGGCCAGTGTCGGTGCTGTTGTCATGAGCCTGTGGACAGGAGAGCACTGTGTGGCACAAGGAGGGGGACTAAAAGCTGTGGAGGGTCATGCCTGGTCAGGAGCTGGGCATGTCGGCCCTGCTCAGAGCGATGGCCAGCTCCAGGTCCTGCTGCTCCTGGAGCCGCAGCTTCCTCAGCCTCTCCTGCTCCTCACGCTCGCTCTCCCGCTTGGCCCATTCCAGCTGCTGGTTCTCACTTTCGAACTGGAGCGGAGAAACAAACATTAGATGTGGACAAAAAACGCAAAGAATCGGGCTGAAATGTGAACACAAACAGAGAGAGGTCACTTGGCGAAAGCGCGGCGTGGGATGCAAATCTCAGAAATCAAATGTTTCTAATAAGGCAGAGTTTTAAAAACTACGTCAAACGCAGCTGAAATGATTTGACAAATAGCAGTAAAACAAATGCAAAAAAATAGCAGTTTGAGTTCACTTGGACGTCACATAAGAAGCTTAAGACAGCAACACTAAAAGCTTAAACAAAAACAAAAAAGAAAACAGCTCTCTACACAGTGAAATACTACTGCCATAAATTACTAATCGCACATTTCCCGTAAAACATCTAGTGCTTGGATCAATGTGACTGGGGATATTTATTAAAAATAATGGTGCTCATGAATCACCGTATTCAGATTTTGCAGTGCGGACAGGATTTTCACATGCAAAGGATTGACCACCACACCCTTATACAGTCTTACCTTGCCATACTCAGATCCTGGCAGAGAAACAAAAATTACAATACAGAGCTCGATATAAAAAAAATGTAAAAAGCCCACATATCCCTTTCACAACTGTCATGCTGGCATCATAGGGGATAAAATAAATTCATCTCATGTCAAAGGATACAAACCAGACACAAAAAGCTGCATGCATCACTTCTCCACTTGAGCACGCTTGTTTGGCTACACATGATGGCAAAGAAGCGGAAGACAGAGGACAAAGAGGCAGATTTACTCTGTTGTGCTGTGCTTCGAGGCATGTCATGCTTTGACAGCAAATAAGCCTTCAGCCTGTACTTCAAGACTTGAAAAATGCTCCTCAAGTGCTACCTGACTGGGCAAGTTCACTAACTCGCTGACTCAAAGTGTATAAATCCTGACTTCCTGTCAAAGGCCGGAGCCAGAGACGACAGCAAGCATGCAAAAGCCCCCTAAACCAGGTGGACGGCAGCAACAAACGACAAGATAGACACAAGTACGGGGACTGTCCAAGTCTCTCAAGTGTGCTGTCAGTTGTTAGTCAACAGCCAGGATAGCACAGCGGCCCTGCGATCTCGTTCTTAAGCTACTGTGTGAGGGGAAAATGAACAGAACGAGGTCCAGCTGACACCTCTGAGCCTGCAGCTGTACAGTCTGAGGAGTGAGGTCATGAGATCCGCAGCTCATGCAGACAAAGATACTTCACCCAACAGGAAACTGTAAGTGGACTAAACTCACTGAGCCAAAATCTGCCAAACCCACGGGGCAGTCTTTGGATGTTTTACTCGAGTGTGTCGTAACAAAGGAGTCTTTACTGTCACTCCAGATCGGCTCTGATGCAGTCAAACTGAACATACCTACCGGAGGAGGAAGACATCAAAATTAACACCAAATACAGGTAATATCACATAAAACAGTGCCTTCGCCTCAGCTCACAGACCCTTGGGAAAATTTGCTAACACCTTAAAAGTCAGTGTGTAATATTGTCTTGCTGAATTTTCACAGGAAGCCAACAGCTCAAAACTGATAGCTCTGCAGAGTAGTCACCCAGGGGAACGCGATATTGGTTAAAAAAAAGGTGTTAACCACATTTTTTGAGTAAGGCTCACATATGCATTGAAGCCTAACAAGCAAAGCACGGCTTTTGGAACACGTAATTGTAAAAGACGGACACACCCTTGTCTACAGTAAGCTTTGAACACGTTTCCTATTTTGATGGTATTACCTTGTGGCCATAATTACTCATCTCGAGAACTTTGTGCACCAATGCCACACTGGCTGCAACTGCTAAATGAAGGCCTTCGAGCAAACAAAGGACTCCACTATCTTATAAAGAACAGTTGAAGCAATTCCAAATTCAAATACTGTGCTCTATTAAAACAACTAAATATCGGAACAGTTCATGCAACACAACTGTCAGACAAGAACTAAATAACTGCCAAACTGAACCAAAATTATTGTGCACTTGTCCCTGTGATGCAGACATTCAGAGCTGCCAATGACTTTAAGAGTGGGCTTCTCACTTCCTCATCACATATGAGGCAGCCTGCTCAGTGGCTAACTGTGGCTACTCATCTCTCGCCCTTTCTGTGTGGCAAGGCAAAGGGGAACACTGACTTTCTCACGCTGTGGCTTCTGCTAAAAAGAACAAGTGCAAGGTCACAGCGGAAGTGCATGTGCTGGGCACGGCCTGTGGGTAGATGGTGAGTGTGTGAACGTACACACAAACAAGACAAACCTGAGGGGAAGGGAAGAGAAAAGTAGCTATCGACAACATCAACGTATTCACAAGTTTAACTGAACACTGCACTGGTGTTTTCAACTGCTGGAGAGAAAAATTAAATGAGTTAAATTTGGAACTATTACATTAATGTCTTATCAACACCCACAACAGGCACATTAAATCGAAACACATAGTGTTGCCAAACCTCTACCAACAGCGTTCCTGTTTACAGCGTCAAAATGAAAAATTACTTTCTCTATAACAGCTTAACAGGGAAGTATTTTTTTCCCCGCATACAATCACGGCCCAAAATGCCTTTGAAAAGTATAGCAGTCAATCAAACTACAAAATGTTGGAGCCATTACATTTCCGTGACATGCTGCAACCATTAAAAGTGACAAAGAGCAAATGAAAGTTGTTATAATGTGGTACTGACACCAATGTTACATGCCAATAGTGAAAATCACAGAACTATTCATCTCAAATTTAGCTTCAAGTACACACACACACACACGCGCGCGCACACACACACACACACACACACACACACACACACACACACACACACACACACACACACACACACACACACACACAAAATCAGGGCCTACCATAGGGAGGTGCAGGCCGGTTAGGCACATTTTTCTTTGATGGGAGCACAGGGTTGTCCGACTTCTGTTCACACACGAGGGAAAAGAGGAGAAAAAAAATCCTTCAACTATCACACAAAGTGATGACTCCAACAGAAATGTCAGCCAAAATCTAAAGCCCCTGGCCTCAAACCAAAGAGATTGTTTTCATAAGTGTGATAAATTGGCAGAAAAACAAGAAATCACTCATGATGAGGGTAAAAATAACAACACAGCTTTCTACAGCTAAAGTGGAAAATGATGCTTTATGGTGCAACTGATTCATAACTCCAACAGTCTCCAGAGCTTACCTTTGACATCTGACTAAAGTCGGCAAATCCACTCCCTTTGCTTCCAAAAGAGTTGCTTCCAAAGGGGTCCGTTGTCCCAAACACATCTGTGACAAAAGTACATTGAAATGCATTTGGAACATTTGAATATGTTTATGGAAAGAGCCAGAAACTATAACTAAGTTCAACCCCTGAACCACACATTCAAAGTCATCTCGGCATCTTGCTTATTCTGTAAAAGGCCTGCATGCTATTTTCAGAGGGGGGAATGTGGCATGACCGTTTAATTTTCCGTGACATTTTCGCTAAAAAACCTGGAAAGCAGAGGTTTTGTTTAGCCTGACGTATGCATCTCATCAGCTAATTAAAGGCGTCAGTTGGTGCACTGTTAAACAGAACTGTGCCCATGTTGTTTTGAAGCTCAGTGGTATGCCGCCTAATGAAAAAAACAGCAAACTGCAGCTGGTTACAGTGAAAAAACAAAACATTGTAATAGAATATGTTTGTTGTAAGAGTGCCACCACAAGAGACCCCATTCATGTGAAGTACGCAGTGTTTTCTTTTACGCACAGTAAGTCAGCTCAGGCCTACAGTTGCCTCTGTGTTCCTCTGAAGGTGTGTAGCATTGCAGAGCATCGGCCAGGGGTAGCCACTAACTTAAAACAACTTCCGTACCGAATGAGGCAGAGCAGTTCAATGGCAGCAGATATAAAGACGGGACAGAGGCAGCAGAGAACTGGTTAAAAGGAGTGGCAGTGTATTCTAGTAGAGCGGGACCTGCAGTCACAGAGTTTCTGTTGTGCTTGGCTCCTACAAGCCTCCTGTTTTTCCAGGGTAGGGGGGAGTATTTTTAGTTGGCCAGTAGTTAAATGCGTAGGTACTCGACTAAAAATAGCCCTACACCACAGGAAAAATTGAAGCCACAGTGAGTAAAAATTGTTTGCCCTTGATGCCCCCCAAAAATAAAATCTAAATCTAACGTCACCCAGAATGGCAAAGAATGACTCTTTGAGACGAGTTTCACAACTAGGACCTTCTTTAACGCTCTTCTAATAACAGTCAGATTCTGGGAAATCTGCATGGAAAATCTACACGTATTTAGTACAGGGATGACTATGCACTTACGCTTTTTTGTTTGACACAGTCACACATAGTCAACGAACAGTGCGTTCCACTGCAGCATCATTACATCTTAGTTTCCTGATCACAGTCATTGCAATAGAATTTTTTTTTTACAACTTACATCTTCAAAATGACTGAAAAAAACGGGTAAAAACAATGAATCCTTATCAACCTACTTCATACAGTTTTAACACATAAAACAGGGAACACAATAAAAGCTCAACTGAAAAACTTTAGGTCTGTTTGCAAAATGATATAAGGTGAGAAGTTGAGTAGAAATACTCTCTATGTACTAACATCCTTTGTTGCTCTAGACAACCTGAATCTGCCACGCCTCGATCAGCTGGCCACGTCAAGGCGGGCCACCATGTCGTCGGACAAAAACGCCTTGGAAATTCGACACTCTTTCCTTAAAAATCATCAGAAGAGGGCTCCAACAATTCTTCTTCCCTCAGTATAAAACGTGTCTAACATTGGTAAGAATTATATCAGATTCTTCATTTTGACGTCAAATGTTAGTATACATATACAGGTAAGGCGAAGTAACAGCTTTAAAACAGGTTTTAGGACTTTTCAGCTTTATTGCCCAGGTAAACACATTTGTTAGAAAAGTAATTAGGTACATTACTTTGATGAATTAAAATTGTTCAATTACTTATTGCATTTTATAAGGGTGACTTGAAATCTTCAACCTTAAGTAACCTTCTCCACACTGAACATACCTGAATCCTTTAGTTTGGGGCTGTTTGACGTGAAAGGGTCACCACTGCCGAAGGCACTTGGCTGAGAAAAACAAAGAAGCAAAGCAGAAGTACAATTAGTAAGATGTTCAAAACACACACACACACACACACACACACACACTTCTTTGTGGTTTCTTGTTTGGTTTCACATTAATTTACAATACTGAAGACAGGTCGGAGCAAGTCATCAAACATAGAAAATATCATTCTGAAGTTTTGTTAGAAACATTGGGTTTCCCACAGTCACGCTGCATACAAAAGGACCACGATTAGCACTTCCAACAAAACATCATCTGAGTGATACAGAGAAGAGGGGATCGATACCTTAGCTGGCGGGGTGGGTTTTCTACCAAAGGGGTCTGAGGATCCAAACAGGTCTGGCTTGTCTGTTCTCTTAAAAAAATCTTCAGATGAGGTGCCTTTGAAGGGGTCGCTCTCTTTGAAAGGGTCTCCTCCGAATGGATCTATGAAAATGGACAACACAGTGAGAGGAGAGGGATTTACGTATGGACTTTAATCATCTTCAGACTCTGAAAAGAATTAATCTATACTTTCTTTAATGTTTGTCCAAAGCGTGAATTCCAACAGACAGGTACATACAACAAACATTTCCATTTAATTGAAACACCACAATTTTCCATCTTTAATGTTGGTGCTTTTTCATTGAGATTCGCAATCAGCGCATTCTTGTTATTACCAACAACCACAGCTGGTGGAGCAGAGAATAACCTTAGTCCTGGAAAATACAATCAAAAATCTCAAAAAGATGCAAGAAGGTGTTCAGACCTGTGAAAGGGTCAGATTTGAAGGGGTCCTCTGTCTGGAAAGGGTCTGCTGGAGGCTCCTTAGCACTGTTATTGTTGAACATGGCTATCTTTGACTTAAATGAGTCATCCTGGTGAATGAATCCAGAAAACAAAGTCAGTAACCATAGTACAGCAGTTATAAAAAGAGCATGTTTACTTTCTACACAGACCAAATAAACATGGTAACATATGGCATAAATTTAAATATACACTTGAACCTTTGGGACTACGAAGCTGGGAAACAAAATTGGTTTTATGACCATATTCAGGTTTACATTCCTCTGAGGCATTTGAATACCCTATCTAGGTCCTATATCCTAAAAAGTCATATGGTGACGAAGAGGAAATATTCATGATCTCCTCACCGTACTTCTGAAACCTCCATTCTCCCTCTCAGCAAACCCTTCACTTAAGTCCGGCAGGTTGCTCAAGTTCACCCCGTTGATGTCGCTCAGAGCGCTGTTGTACTGCTCAATGGTCTTGGTCACCTCCTTTTGATTGTCCTGAATCAATGACAGCTTACTGCGGGCCTACAAAACACACAAAAGACTGCTTAATCTATGTCTGATTCAATTAAATACATTTGTTGGATTTCCCTTAACTGTCACCGTCTAGAAACTGGTGAATTTTAGACCTGGCCAATTTGATTTCAAGCCACATTAAAAAAAAATTTAAAAAAATAAATCAGAGTAAACAAAGTTAGAATTCGGTTGTAATTGCAAGAAAATAGAATGTTTCTTATTCATTTACCAACTCACAATTTACCTTTGCTAATTATGCAAGTGGTGGTGAGCGGTTAAGCCGTTAAAAAAACCCTTAACCACTGTGATACGATGGTTTCACTTCAGTGTGGTTCAAACTTGTGCGCTTCGGAGCATGCCAAGTACTTTGGCACAAAGGTCACGGAAGCAAAAGTAAAACTAATGTTTCTAACTGAGATTGCAGTGTTGTAAAAACCATCTGCAGAAATTCCACAGAATATATATGAAAATGCAAACGTTTCCACCTCCACAGGAGCTTAAGTTCTATCAACTAAAAATCTTTCTTACTTAGCAACCAATCTTTCTACCACAAAAGTTGACCAGAGAGCATTTTAGGTTAGAATTTGCAGAACATCCTAATATAACCTGCAGTTACTCCATCTGCACTGACCTGGTTGATCTCGTCCTGAGTGGTTTTGAGCGACTTGACGATGCTGTCCAGCTGGACCCGACCAGAGAGCAGGCTCTGCTCCAACTGGGCCTCCTCCTCCTGCAGCCGGCTCAGCTCCACCTTGGTGCGACTCACTTCATCCTCCTGGCTGCGGAGGTCGGTCTCCTGAGAGCGGATCTGGCTCTGCAGGGATGAGATCTGGAGGGTGAAAGCAGGGAAAAAAAGTTACTCAAATGTGTAACAGATCAATAGCTGTACGTCGCTGCTTTCCATCAGACGTAGGTTACATTTTAAGACAGATCAAAGCAGCAATATAGCACTGAACCACACCAAGATAAAAACTGCATCTAAGTTACCACGTCACAGGAGCAAATTACGAAATTCAACGGTATTTCTTGTTTTAATATTTGCATATTCAAGTCTCTAACCGTCTGGGTCTCTTCCTGGCACTTCTGCTTGACATCGTTGAGCATTCCCTCTAGCTTGGAGCGCTGCTGGTCCATCTCCTCTAGTCGCTCCTGTGCAACCTGCTTCTGCGATTCCAGGTCCTGCAGGCTGCTGCTCTCCCTGTCCAATCCATCCTGCATGTCCTGAGGGTCCACCAAACACACACACGCACACTCAGATGGTTGCATGGTAGAGCTACTGAGTATCCTAATTCAGCTATTACCTTCCAAACTACTTTAAATCCAATTTGTATCATTTTGCTGAAAATCAGCAAGGGACTTGCAAGTATGGTCAACGTTAGAGAAACTCTTCAGGCCTGGTATCAACATCCGTCCTCAGTGATCAGATTACAAGTCGACAGCTCTAAGTACAGGTGTAAAAAACCACCAAGACACATTAAGGATGCATGTGAGATCGGATCACTCAAATTTTGAGGTCGTCTGGGTTGACTGACCACACTCTTTTAGCAGTGTGTAAAGGACAGCCTACCCAACTGACGTCCTTCGTGAAACATCAACAAGAAGACACGACAACAGGAAGAATGGAAAAACACACTTGTCTGATTTGCATGTCGTTCAATGTAATGCAAATTACATTTGTGGGCTCTCTTATCCTTAAATGTTAGCAACAGTTGTTTGTGAACCGTTTTTTTTCAAATAGTAATGGCAATTTCCACATTTTCTCATAACAAAATGTGTGATTTTAGGAGTCGTTAAATGACGACTAGGGCAAATTGTAAATCATTCCTGCCCTCATTTGCCATTACATGCAAAACATTTAGAAGTTTCTTTCACTGTAAGTCTTGACACTGCTGCAACAGCCTGTGTGCTTTTGTGTGTTACCTCCCAACATCTCTTTTAAGTGTACACCGTTTCAACTGATTTCACTTTTTACATTAAATACATTAAAAAAGACAACATCTTGTTGACAGCAAACATGCCAAATTTCACAAATGCAGTCAACAACAACCAATACAGGCTTTTTTGAGACGTATGCCAGGACGCATGTTAATGCCAAATGGGAGCTGACAGACTTAAAGCTGTCCACTTGTGATTGTATCATTCAAGACTTATCTTCATACCAGGTCTGGAGTCAGACCTCAAAATGTAAAATATTTCAAAAAATTGTCCACAATGGATTGATTCATAAGATTGCACATTTTCATTGACACTGTGTACTTTAAGGCTCTTTTCCAGTCATTAACAGTATCTATTTGATCCCCAGCTGATATTTTAACAGACGACTTGAAAAGGATTTTGGCTCAGTCATACCTGAACTTCACTGTTTTGATGTCTGATGGTTTCCTCCTTTTCCCTGATCTCCTGCTCCAGAATGAATTTCTCTCTAAGGGTGAGCAACACATAGGAAGATCACAGTAAGTAAACAAATTGTGTTATTACTTCCTGACAAAACTTTTTTTTTAAAAAAGAAAAAAAAAAGAAAACTGCAATCATGCCAAACACACACTTCACTTGAGGGTTACTTGACTTTACACAGTATAAATTGTCATGATGTGATAAACAAAAGACAAAAGAACAATTCAGAGTTGTCTTGAGATACTGCTTTTGGCATGATGTGGACACAGAGGGATTTCCTGAGGACTAAACGTTAAGAAAACAGCAAAAGAGGAGGTATCGGTTTCAAAAATGTAATCATTATTCTTTCCATTAACTTTGTGAAAATATGCCAGAAATACTATCTGACCAAAAGAAATACAAATGTTTAGTCTATCAGCATAGGCATACTCAATAATTAGAAGTATATTTATCTATGTAATCCAGGTCCAGAAAGGTATCAGGATAATAACTGCAGTACTGCCTCTCATTAAATACAAATTATTTGACTCCACATGTTAATGAAGACTTAGACTTTAAAATGTTCTCCGACTGGCCCAAGGCAAGGCTCCATTATGATCCTGCTTTCTTCACAAGTCTCTCTAAGAATAATAAAAGCTGACCTGAGTTTCTAGTTCAATGAAGATTAACATTATTTGATGAATATATATAAACTATAAAAGTTTGAAAGAATTTTCATCCTGAACATGACTTCAAGGCAACCTCCCCTTGTTTTTTTCTCAGAGGAAGAGAAACAAAGCTATGCTCCTGCTACTCAGAGTGCAGGGGCTCACCTCTGCAGCTGAGCTATTTCCTGGCTGAGGTCATCCAGCTCTTTGATGCCCGTCAGCTCGGCCGACCCCGTGGAGCTGGCGCTGTCCTGAGGCGAGAGAAGGAGACGGACGGGTGAGAGAGGGGAGAGGAGAGGAGGAAGTTGGAGGTGAGGGTGACGAGAGGCGAGAGCAGAGATGACAAAAGTGACTAAATGTATGCCAGAAAGAGGGGACAGGAGAGAAAATGTTCAAATAGGGAAAGGGGGCAAAAAGAAGGGGGAAAGGAGGGTGAGAGGAGACAAGAATGGTGTGCATGGAGAGAGGGAAGCACCCTGCTGATACGTCTAACAAAACAAAAGACGTGGGAAGGAAACACACGAACACCTCGCACAGCTATGGAGGGAGCAAGAGTTCCAGACAATACATGGATGAGGAGAAATGCACAGACAAGAGAATGTTAAAGAATTTAAAGAATTTAAGACTACAGTGAAATCTGGCTTATTCACCAGCCTTCAACTTAACTTTCATGTTCCCCAAAAAGGGGAACTGTGTAACAGAGATAATGCTGGTAAGGGGAGTACTTGTGCAATTATTACAAAAGAGTATCTATTTGTAATGCATTTTTTGAAACCTCTTGCTTTTTTCATATCACAACAAACACAAAAGACCAGATTTTCTCTGATGTGGAGGCCTAAACCATTTGAACATATGCACTCAGCTGGAATGGTTGTTCATGTGACAACTGATCGTAATTATGAAAAAAGCAAGCACGCTTCTTAGTAATTTTTTTTTTTTTCCAGACCTTTTCTTCTTTATACAGAATGAGAAGCTGCAGCCTGATGTCTGTTTTGATGGTCGAACACAAAAATTGAATTATGACATACAAGAATAACATCTCAACATTGGAAAAACTGAAACCAGGCCTTTGTAAACACATCTTTTGGTTAAAAATAACAAAATAATAATAAGATAAAAGGCCTCTTCAACCATGGGTGAGTTATACAGGTGACATGAAACGACTTAAGACATGACTTGAAATGGTTGCTGTGACAGACCATTACCGATGAAACGGCAGCAGGTGGCAGTGTTTGTCTATAGCACAGTTGATGTTTAGAGGAGACAAATTTGGGAAAAAGGCATGACAAATATGTTGCACAGAGTAAACTATATCTAAGGATTTCTGTGTTATAATATATATACACACATATATAATAAACTGGGTAACTAATACATAAGACAATGAACATGGTCCCTCTTTATGCCACCTGCTTCAGACTAAGACAAAGAATATGATGGGACAAGAGCGCCACCTTGTGACACAAAGTTCAACTACTCACTCTGCGCATATTAGTTAGTGGAGCATATTCAGCTCTCATGGATGCCATAAGCCCCGCATAGCTCTGTTAGACAGGATAGAGAAAAGCTCAAAAAAAGCAAAAGCATGAACAAATACAGTTTTGCAAGGCTGAAAAGCCAGAAAGCAGAAATCAACATTTAAAATGCATAAATTAGCAGAGAAACATGAGAATCTTCAGGTACAGATGCGAGTGAAACAGTTTGTCTCGGAGGATAGGAAGCATTTCAGTAAAAACAGCTGTTGAGTGAAGCAGTGGTTGCAGTGGGCTAAGTCAGGACTCACGGGGGCCGCTGCTGAAGCCGCAGTCCTTTCTGATGGAGGGATCATGTCTGGGGTAAGAGTGGAGGGAGGGTCCATGCCTTTAGTGGTCTTCTGCTGGATCAGATACATGGCCAGAGAGAACTGCTCCCGGGTCAGCTTTCCTGTCTGTTTAGTGTCGGCGAGTCCCCTGCAGAGAGAAAGAAACTTTACTCGAAAAACAAGATACTGTGCACTTTTTGGGAAATAATACCCAACACCCACTAACAACACTGTCCTCTGAAAGCTCACCATTTGGCGCACCATATGGCACATTTAAATCATTCAAGGTTCATGACCGCCATTGTGTAGAACAACAACATAGCAAAGCACCTCCCTGAGCTGCGTAGAGAAGAAATTAATAATGCAGTAACTAAGAATATAATGGGATTGTCTTTTCTTTGAATCTTATGTTTGCACTTACATTTTGTATCTTATGTTGCAGTCATCTGATCTGATCAAGAGAAACATGTAATGATTGACATTGTCCACTAGATGGAGCTATTGGGTTAAACCAAACAAGACTAGTAAAGCATTGGTATGGGTGATGCAGCCCTATGAAGAAACCCAGGAATGAGGAAAAGCTCTGGTAAGACTGGTTCTATTGATCATTTTTTGTTGAGGATAAATGCATGTTTTGTCAAATCCATGACAAACGTGCTCGTGTTCTCTCAAGCCTCGAGCTCTCTTGGCCACCGTGATATCATTCTGAGCTGAGCTGTAGTCTCACCATATCTGTGCCAGCATAGTCTGCGAGAGACTGGACAGCATGAATATCTCTATGACCTCCGTTCCATTAACGAGGCCGTCATTGTCGGTGTCTGCTTGCTTGAAGATGTCGTCATATCTCTCCCTGTCGGCCAACGGTACCACCCAGTTCACCACTGGCTGGGAAAAAAATGCCATTTTTGTAATGTTAGATGGGGAGAAAAAATCTGCTTAAACCTTGAGTATATATTTTCTTTAATTACAGCTGGTAATTATGTGTAATACTGGTTAAAAAATAAAACTGCATTTGGTGATCACAGAATCACAAAATTTACTATAATGAATATACCAACAAGTCTTGTCAAAAAGCTAGTCTGGATGAGAAAGTTCTTAAAGAAACGAGTACAATTACTACAAAAAGCATGTTGATTTGTCAATGACAAACTGAACAGAACCCAAGTCTAAATTCAAGCTAATGTCACTAAATGAGCACATATGCCAGAAATCTTCACTTTGAGAGATCTGACATAGACAGTCTAACTAGTTCAAAAAGAATTTTGGGTAAACGGTAATTAAACTGATAATTAAAGTAGGAGAAAAAAAACTGGAAAGAGAAGTGGCATGACAAGGAAGACAACTAGTTTCCTGACAGCCATGTAGACATGTAGGAGTGTGTCCCTTTGAAGGAAACCGGTTTCTTACAAAAGTCACGCATGAAAAATTCCTACAGCTATAACAAGGAAGAGAGACAAGAGAAACACAAAGGCTGTGCACAGTGTTAAAAACAATGTGGTGAAACGAGTCTACCCATTAGCCACAGAAAAGAATCAATAGATAAAATGCTGGTTTCTTTAAAATGCCAGGCTGTGTACATATGATACTTAGTTATGGAGGAGAAAGGATAGCTAAATGTATTAGTTTTCCTAGAGGATTAAATGTTTTTCACCTTAAAACTACTCAACAATAAGTAGCCCACATTCAGAAAGTGACATTCTCATGCATCCAAAGATTATCCTATGCTAAATTATACCGCTTAAAGCAAAACATGAAGCATGGATTAAAAAGCAACGACAACAACAAAAAACATATTCAGTAAAACAGCTTTGTAAAACTACCTAAGATAGCAGGCATAACGTCATGTTGTTGATGTTCAATAATCTTGTTCCCTCCCTCAAGAAGGAAACAAGATTTGTGAACATCTACTAACCCTTTTAACACATATTAACATTCATCAACTTTCAGTACAATTACTTGAGAATATATGATCAAATGTCATGTTTTCACAAAATTCTGCTGTCTAAATGAATTTTTTCTCAGGAAATTACTCAATAATAAAGGTTTTAGTTTTACATGAATGAAGAACGGTTTGATGTAATGCAGAGAAGTAGATCATCGTAACTCAATAGTATATCATTGCACTTGAACATTAGTTATTTTCTGTGATTTTGTACCATGAAATCATAGTTTCTATATTAGGACTTAAGTCATCTCAATTTTATTATATAGCCCAAAATCACAAATCACATTGTCGCAGGGGTGTGCAGTGTATGACAACCTCTGTTAGGAGGCCCTGACCCTAAGAAATTTGAAAAATAAAATAAAAAATAATAATGTATTTATTTAATTTAATTAATAGCAGTATAGGAAATGTATTTCTAATAATATTGTGATATTATGCCTCACCATATCACCCAGTCCTTATCTTAACAGAATGATCAATGCAGTGATACAGTCAGTACACCTACATGAACACCTGAAGAGAAACACAAGTGAGGCAACCTACCGGTGAGCTGGATTTGAAGGAGTGTTTTGGAGAGAGGTTGACAGCACTGCTGCTGAGGAGACCAGCGGTGCTCAGAGGTGGAGTGCTTCGCAGGGACTCCTTGAGTGGAGCAGGACCACCCATAAGCCCAGGCATAGCTGGCAGCACAGCCACAGCACCTGGCAGACCACTTGCAAATGTTTTCCTTTTAGAAGGGGGTATGAGGGAAGTGGGTAAGGTAGCTGGGACAGGCTCCTTCTCCATGGCACGATACACAAGATGCATGGCCTAGAAAATGGGAAATCACATCATTTCTTACCAGTCAAAAGTTTGGAAACACCTTCTCATTTAATGGTTTTTCTTTATTTTCATGACTATTCACACTGTAGATTCTCACTGAAGGCATCAAAACTATGAATGTACACATGTGGAATTATGTAGTAAACAAAAAAATGTGAAATAACTCAAAACATGTTTTATATATTTGAGATTCTTCAAAGTAGCCACCCTTTGCTTTGTTGACAGTGCTGCAAACCCATGGCCTTCTCTCAATGAGCTTCATGATGTAGTCACCTGAACTGGTTTTCACTTCACAGGTGTGCCTTGTGAGGGTTCATTTGTGGAATTTGGTGCCTTCTTAATGGAGACTGGGACCACCAGTTGTGTTGTGCAGAAGTCAGGTTGGTACACAGCTGACAGCCCTATTTGACAACTGTTAGAATTCATATTATGGCAACAACCAATCAGCTAAGTGAAGAGAAACAACAGTCCATCATGATTTTAAGTACTGAAGGTCAGTCAGTCGGGAAAATTGCAAAAACTTTGAATGTGTCCCCAAGTGCAGTTGCAAAAACAATCAAGCGCTACGACGAAACTGGCTCACATGAGGACCGCCCCAGGAAAGGAAGACCAAGAGTCACCTCTGCTGCTGAGGATAAGTTCATCCGAGTCACCAGCCTCAGAAATCACAAGTTAACAGCACCTCAGATTAGAGCCCAGATGAATGCCACACAGAGTTCTAGTAGCAGACACATCTCTACATCAACTGCAGCACACAGAAGATATTTGTTTGGGCCAAGAAACAAAAGAAATGGACATTAGAACAGTGGAAATCTGTGCTTTGGTCTGATGAGTCCAAATTTGAGATCTTTGGTTCCATCCGCCGTGTCTTTGTGCAACGCAGAAAAGGTGGACGGATAGTCTCTACATGCATGGTTCCCAAACTGAAGCATGGAGGAGGAGGTGTGATGGTGGCTGCTTTGCTGGTGACACTGTTGGGGATTTATTCAAAATTGAAGGCACACTGAACCTGCATGGCTACCACAGTATCCTGCAGCGACATGCCATCCCATCCAGTTTGTGTTGAGTTGGACCATGATTTATTTTTCAACAGGACAATGACCCCAAACACAGCTCCAAGCTGTTTAAGGGCTATTTGACCAAGAAGGAGAGTGATGGAGTGCTGCGCCAGATGACCTGGCCTCCACAGTCACTTGACCTAAACCCATTGGAGGTGGTTTGGGATGAGATGGACTGCAGAGTGATGGCAAAAGGGCCAACAAGTGCTCAGCATCTCTGGGAACTCCTTCAAAACTGTTGGAAAACCATTTCAGGTGACTACCTCATGAAGCTCAAAGCAGTAATCAAAGCAAAGGGTGGCTATTTTGAAGAAAGAAAGAAAAAAAAAATAAAAAAAAAAATATATATATATATATAAACATGTTTTGAGCTATTTCAAACTTTTTTGTTTACTACATAATTCTATATGTGTTCATTCATAGTTTTGATGCTATCAGTGAGAATCTCCGATGTAAATAGTCAAGAAAATAAAGAAAAACCATTAAATGAGAAGGTGTGTCCAAACCTTTGACTGGTAGTGTATATTTATTTATATTGCATTCATCTTGGCTTTAAAAATCAACCATTAGCTTCCCAGACAGTGAACCTTCAAGTTAACAAAAGGCAGCAGCTTACCACTGTGAATTCATCTTTGTCCAAATATCCATCTTTGTCAACATCACTGAGGTCCCAAATCTACAGAAACATTAAATGCCAAAAGAAAATATATCAAGCAATATCAAGTAGCATTGAATTGTTAACAATGCAATATCCAGAAAGACCGTGCTACAGTTGTATGTGTTACATCACTTCAACATGCAATACCACCTTTCCTAAGACATCCAGAGGTAGCTTGGAGTTGACCAAGACTGGCCTGACTTTCTCCCCGGGGAGTAGACCATTTAGAGGAGACAGACTCTCAAAAATGGCCTCAAACTTCCCTTTTTCATCAGGCTGGGAAACACGAAAAAAAACTCAAATTTAGGCGACAAGCTTGATTTTCTTTTATCCTCAAGAGTGTTCTTGACAAATGGTATTAACTCACCCTAATTGCCCACTGTGAGTCAGGTGCTGATGTTGAAGCACTTAATAATGGGCTGCTAGTGTCCCTCTGTA
>CAEMYA010000024.1:10836818-10861557 GCA_903131615.1 Diplodus sargus
AAATGAATGAAAAAAAAAATGAAGTGAGGGTAAGACACTAACAAGCAGAGAACAGTAACAACTTTATGAAGAAGGGGAAAAGACCGTCAGGGATGCATTCAATGGTCCATCAACTTCTTAGTTGCATTTGAGCTACAGAAGTTATTTTGCTGTGCCCCTGCCCATTCCCTACCACACCACTGGGCATCACACTTATCAGGGCCGTCAATCACTTACAAATTTGGGCGCAGCCAAGTTTCGGTTGAGGTTATTAAGGCTGATGTCATTTCCACCCTGTGCCGAGGCTACCAGTCTCAATGCTATGAAGAAACCCTACGAAAGAGGAAGAAAGGATGCAAGTCTGGTCATTTATGCTCACATCAGCATCACCGACTCAAGCATCAGCAAATCTACGACGAAATTCGTTACCCGCTTATCCAAATAGCCTTTTCTCTCTGAATCTGCCAAATCCCAAATCTAAAACAAAACGACAAGAACATTTTTTAAGATGCAATTCACTAAATACATCAGTTTGTTTTTTTTATGTGCGCTTGTATATGAGTTTGTGACCCACCTTCCCTAAAGTACTGTCCGACAGCCCAGACTTCTTGAGGAACTGAGCTGCATCTCCAGCTGATATTTTGCCTGTGTTTAATGGATCCAGCTAGAAAGAATCAACATAAAAAGCACAAAGTGGATACAACACACATAACGGCGTTTGTACATTGATTCCATGTGACAGATAATCAATATTTTACCTGTCTGTAATAGCTCTCATAGGCTGGGAATCCACTTGATAACTGCAAGCGGGAAAGAAATACAACACCAGCTGAGTTACAGATGAGAGCGTGTCAGCTAGCATATATACACACAGTTAACTATGCTCTCAGAAAGTCATAAAGAGCTTCAACATTAGCAGAAAGTGCATCATTTAGCTAGTCCGTAGAGGTAACGTTGGGAGAAAACACAGCTGTGATAGCTAACGTTAGCTAACTAGAGGTCTGTTTCTGTTCAGGTTTGGCTAATAATTTAGTTAGCCATGTTGTTGTGTTCAATAGTAACACCCTCGCTGCCAGGTAACGTCACTGCTTTACTTCTAATACCAGCTTCTTTTTCTATAAAACGCACAGTAACTTTGCTATCCTTAGTTAACCTAGCTAACAATGTTAACTTCGCTGACACCGAAACGTCGCTATTACGGTCCCGCTGGCAAATATTCACCCAGCACATGAAGTAGAGGTGTGTTGAGGGGACACAGCGACTGTCACTGTCATCTGATAATAATCAATATCAACATTTGTGACTTTTCTTGGGCTATTCAGAGTTCTTACCTGACTGAGAGTCATGAGCGCCGCCATATTTCCTGGTGTCTCGGGAGTGCGCATACGCCCCTTAACCGGGCGGGTACGAGCGGCGACGGGTCGTGGTTCCGCCTGTTGGTGCTCCCAGTCGGTCACAGCATCAGGGCTAACCAGGCAGCGACTGGCACTGAGGGGTTTGTGTAGGAAAATTAATTTGAATTTAGCTGTGACTGGGTGCGTTAGGGTGGCAGGTTCGCTGCCCTGATGGAATAAAACAGCCCCTCGAACCAGGCACAGATGGTCACGTTCGCGCTCCAGTTATTGGGCCCATTTATTCCCCCTCGTATGCCAGCACGCCCTGCCTGCCAGCTCACTGCTATATTTATTGAAATTCAATCACTAGTGTTAGTTTTCTTTTCATTTGTAAACTGATATATGTTATGCTAAATTATATGTGTTCATATTAGGAGAAAAGCAGGGCAGGAATACCTACCAGGCAAAAAAGGAAGAGGGCACTAGTGCTCAGTGGCCCCAGGGGCCCTCTGGGTCTGCATGTGGTGACTTGGTTTATTGCAATCTTGAGGAAGAATTTCGTGCACCCCTGTATCATAATATAAACAAGTCCAAGTCTTTTTACCAAGTCTTGAGGACCTGTCTTGGCAAGAGCCCATGTGTCTAAAACGTCTACAATTTGATGTATGTATTTGTCTATAATTGTATTTTTCTGATGTTTTGCGTATGTGGTGCACATGCCAAATTAAGACTGACAAGCTGTCAACCTGCATCTTGGTGGTATTGCAGCAACAGGAGTGCTGGTGGCTTTATTTATTCAGTGGGGGTTCACTGATCGCACTCACACTCAGAAGCTGCTCAGTACAACCAGTCTGATCTGCTCTATTGAAACAGCTGGGGTTTAAGGCCTTGCTTAAGGGCACATTTGTGTTGGTAATGACTGGTAATAACTTCCCCCGCCCAGATTTATTCAGCCTGAACCAGCTGACCCTCTGGTCACGCCTAACCTTCAGGCTAGCTGCCATTCATGCTGCGTGTTCAAGACATCACATTCATGTGTCAGTGAGGATAGGAGGAACTATTGTGTCAACAGGGGCCCACATCTAAATTTGCCCCAGTGTCTCCTACCAGGTTTATCAGGTTCAGAAATTGCACTTCATTGTTTTTGTTTTAGATTGATTAGCTAGAACTAGACACGGTGCATATCGCTTATTCCTTAGGCGCCTTATTTGAGAATCAATAATCCCATTTAATCTTTAGTTTCTGACACAAATCCCCCAGAGGATTAAATTTCAAAGACACGTCTGTTTTTACCCCAGTAGGACAGATTGAAATTTAAATACTGTAACACTGCAGGTTCAAATTTTAGTTTTCCATTCCGCCCACTACTGCAAAACACGAGCGTTACAATATGGGTGTCAAGTCAAGTGGTATTCATTTAAAGTATGTGCTTCCAAATGTGTATATGCAGTGGAAAATATGAGCAGTCAATAAGGTTATAATCTTTTAATAAAAACTTTGGTATCAATAACATTCTGTCCAATAAAAATAAACGTGTGATCCTTTGCGATGTCAAAAGTCACACCAGGGGCTCATCATCTGTTTCTCCAGACTTTCAGGATTTAAATCACATTAGAGGCAGGTTGAATTCATCCCATTTAAATGTCAAAAAACAATTTCATTTTGTACTTTGATGAAATTTAATTTATGTCTGAACACGTCATTCAAGTGTACCTTAAAGAGTGTTTTAAAAGGGAAAATAAGAAGTCAGTGCTACAGCCATAATCAAAATAAGTTACATAACATTGCAGTTTTGATTTGTCTGTATTTTGTGATTTGTGAAGTCTTACAGTTTGTGCATTGTAAGTTCAGTTACGTGCATTTTATAGTTGACCAGGCTGCAAGAGGACAATGGGATAATAAGGATAAAATCTGATTGGCTAATCCATCTCAATTTGTCATTTTTACCACAGCTTCTGGTAAACTGTGCAGCCTGTTCAAGGGAATCTGCAAAAAACATAGATGTGTAGATCACGACAATCAAGATAACAGATGTCAATGTCTGTTATAACAAAAATGAAGAATTATTGGACTCTGATTGTGGGAAACCTTAGAATCAAACCAGCAGTTCACGGGCAAAAGGGTAATATCATGACCAAAATGAAAGAGAAACTAAGCTCACCAACATCAGCTTGCAACCCTACACTACAGTACAAATGCCCCCAAGTTGTGTTTGTGTCCAGATCTCAGGGAAAGGATGCACAGCAGCCACAATGACCCTGGAAAATATAGGACAGAGTTTCTAAAGGAGGGGCAGACAAAATCTCTCGACACCCTCCTCAAAGCTCATCCTTGGCATTTGCTTCCTCCTCATTCATTTTTGAAATGGCCTCCTCCATGTCGTCCTTTGGGTCTTCCTCCTCATCCAGGTCGTCATCGTCCTCATCAACTTCCTCATCCTCGTCAGCTTCAGTGGCTTGCTCTTTGGTCTTCTCTTCCTCTTCTTTTCGTTTCAGGTCATCTTGGTCCTGTTTCATTTTCTTCTCTGGTTCCTGTGTTTACAGTTAATTAATTAACCCATGAAGTCTCACTGGCAACAGTACCATGTTTTGTACAAATGATCAAATATGGCTTGGAAAGAATGTCAACATACCTTTGTCACCCCCCATGTTTCGTTGGCAATGTCCTCTGCCTCCTTCACGTCGTCTGTGATCAGGAAGTTGTCAAAGATGGTACCAGATTTCACCTGAGACAAACGGTAACAAATTTCACACTCCAGTTCAAGTGTCACAACAGTGATAACATCATAATTCAAAGATGATCTGCTTCGTTCTCACCTGCCAGAGATCAAGACCTAAAACACCAATGCTGTCAAACTTGTAGATGGTTGAATCAGGGCTGTATTCAGGGTTGTCAATCTCAGGATGCACCCAGGATCCTTTGTAGTTGGGGTTGTCGACCTGCTTGGGTTTCCATTCCCCCTGAAATTACAGAAAATATTACCTACCTGGCTGCAAAGGCTTTAGCAGATTGATGTTAAGCATTTCTTAGGCATAAAATCCATGCATGTATATCTATCTTAAGCCTACCTTGTACTCTGGGTTGGGGATCATAGGTGGTTCCCATTCTCCATCCATATCCTCATCCCAGTCTTCAGGCTTTTTAGCATCAGGGTCTGGAATGTTTTCAGGTTTGTCCCAGTCCTAAAGGAAGAACAAAACATCACAAAATGGAAGGTGAATGAACAGAATTGTGGACGTTAATTTACTTCTTTAAAGCTTGGAAATCTGGGAGAGAAATACATGGATAACCACTCCTCTTGTCAGCATTCCACCTGGACATAACAACACTTTCAGTCAGAACAAAAGGTTTATAAGGCTGAAAGAGACTGATTAACTTTATTGAGTTTATTCACCTCAGGCTTGGTGTCATCAGCATCGTCAATCTTGGCACGGTCATCCCAGTCCTCTGGCTTCTTGGCTTCAGGGTCCTTGATTTTCTTAGGAGGCAGGAGGTCCCAGTCCTCCTCCAGACTGCCGGATTCTACCTTCTCGTTGTCAATCTTCACCTCATAGGTCTGATCTGGATTCAGGATCAGTGTGTAAATGTGGGTAAGCTCATCATCCTAGAAGGAACAGAAATGTTTGGATTAAGCCACAGGTGCATAGATGGAGCAGGTTTCTATATCATAAGAAAAAAAAAAATTCACATCTAAAAAGCCAGAATTACCTTGCACTTAATCTCTTTTTTGATGAGGTGATTCTTGCCCTTGTAATTGAAGATGACGTGGACTTTCTTGGTGCTGTAGCCACAGATATCAGGGCCTGGGTGAAATTAATTTATCAAATGTTACAGATCCTGTTGTCACGTTAAATTATGTTATTTCAGTTGAGATCACCCATTACAATTGATGTAATTTCTTACCAAACATGATGTAATATGAGGATTCTCCATGCATCGCAGTCTGATCCAAGTCAGCGGGGAAGACCTTCACATAGCCGCCGCCACAGTCGATCTTCTGCTCATGCTTGACTGAAAACTGGATGACCAGAGACTTGCCCTCATTGCTGAAAGGCTCGAAACGGGCAGAGGTGGCATAGAATCGAGCATCCTGGCTTGTTTGCAGACCTGAATAGGAAAGTGGAAAACAGATTTTTAACAAGACGCTATCTAAATAGGACTGGAAAACAAACAAACAAAAAAAACAACACACCAAGAGAGTTAAAGTTACGTATATCAAGAATTGATTCACATTGAAGAGCTGTTCGAGACAAAGCAAAGTCCAGGAAAGCTGTACTGTGATTGTTTGCTCGGTAAATATTCCATCTGTAGTATCAGACTGAAACTAGAGAATCTTTAACTGTATTTATTTATTTCACATGTTGTTCTCAAAAGAGAAAAGAGGTGCCTTTTAGCCAGACTGATTCTTATTTTTGTGGATTCAGTGTAGTGAGTGGTTTACCTTTATCTTTCTCAGCATCTCCATAGAAGTTGCCAGCTGTTAGCTTCCACTCTCCATAGTCAGATTTGTGTTTGGAGTTCACCCAGCGACTTCTCCACTCATCTGAGAAGGAAAAGTAAAGTGAGTTTGCTGATGTTTAACATTTGGAGCAACTTAAAACACATCAATCTGCTCCCTGAAAATAATTTTACTCAACTGTTCACTCATTGTTTTACATTCAGTCAACTGGACGAAATGCGTTAGTTGCTTAACTACGGAAGTAACTAGCAACTAAGGTGTCAGTTGTACAAGTCAGGGTATTACGTTTGCTAGCTTTGGGGCCTTGCTAAACGTAGCAAGCTAACAACCCAGATTAAGTATGAAACTGAGACAGGAAGTATTTTTCACTGAATCACCGTTTGAAAAAATGGGTCTCCTGGAGAGAACACGGTTATATAAGGAAACTCACGATGACAGCTGTAAAAGAAATACAACTTTTTTTGTTCTTTAATTTAAAAAAGACATAATGGCTAACAGACAAGCTAACATGCAATGAATTAACCTCCTGCACAAGAAACCTAACGTCAGAGATGTCTAGGCCAAACTTACCACCGTCCAGAAACTCCTCCCGAAAGTAAACAGTCGCATGTACGCAGTAAACTGCCAATATGACCGCAACTACACCCAAAACTTGCATTTTCCCCATCTCAGTTCTACTTTCTACTACTAGCAGCACCCTCGCTGAGTGGCACTTCTAGACACCGTGTGTGGAGAAGGAAGAGAGGGGAATATTTTAGAGTCGCTCCAGCGAACAGATGTCTGCCTGTCATTGGACAACAAGACGGTGTGTCTGGACCAATCAAAGTGGACCACGAAACATATGTCGTCTCCAGGGGCTGGTCCAGGATCAGCGGTTGTTTTTATCATTTAGACCTTGTCATTATACCCCAGGTTCAGTAGAGGGAGCCAAATGACACATATAAAAAGCAAAGTAGTCATCAGCAGGTGGACTGAGCAGTCATCACTACTAACGATGAGGTGTCTAAAATACTGGTACAGTTTTGAGGTACTTTTACTGTAGTCGTGTATTTCCATTTTCTCTTACATTTTGCAGAAAAATATTCTACATTTTTATATTCTATATTTCAACATGTAACTTACAGGTAATCGAAGTTACTAAAGTTACATTGCAGATTGCATGTTGTATTGGAGTCAAAAAAGTCAAATTGTATTTAAGACTCATGCTATTTTTTGACGAAGCTGAGTTACAATATATGTGTCACAATCAATCACAGTTAATTTGGTACAATGGGTATATTAGAGTAAAGTTACCTGCTAGATCTAAATAACAAAGGCTAAATGATACCGCATGTTACCGCGAACTATCAAGAAGTCAGAGGTCTTTGATTACACAGCTGAGAACAGGAATCCTTCCTCCGACCCTTGAGGTTGGCGGATTTAATAATGTCCAGGGGGAAAACGAGTTGGGGAAAAATAGCAAGAATGTTTATTTGCTTTGTGTTATTTGTACTACAAATGTTGTTGCTCTGTTTTCTGGTCTGTTTGTTCTTTTCTCTGATAATGGTGTCTTATGTAAGCCCATTTGGGCTGGGCGCATTATTTGTGCATTACACAATAATAAAATTAATGATTTTTTTTTTTGGAGCCAAAGTTAAATGTATTATGTAATGCATTCAATAATTCAAATAAAATATAATAACATAATAATAAAACATTCAGCATTGATGCATATATCAGTCATGTAACTAAGTTCTTAGTTACAATTTTGAGGTACAGTTTCTGCTACTTTATACTTCCACTCCAATACAGTTTGGAGGCAAATACTGAACTCTTTACTTAAATACAAGTATTTGATAACTTTAGTCACTAGTTATTTTGCAGGTTGTATGCTGCTTGAGCCACAGTGAGAACATGTATCGCCAACACATTACATTTAATACTTGAGTAAATTTAATATCAGATACTTTAATAGTTTTGCTCAAGTGCCACTGTCATTATACCCCAGGTCCAGTAGAGGGAGCCAAATGACACATATAAAAAGTAAAGTAGTCATCAGTAGGAGGACTGAGCAGTCATCACTACTAACGATGAGGTGTCTAAAATACTGGTACGGTTTCGAGGTACTTTTACTTTAGTCGTGTATTTCCATTTTCTCTTACATTTTGCAGAAAAATATTCTATATTTTTATATTTCTACATAATTACATATAACTTACAGGTAACTGAAGTTACTAAAGTTACATTGCAGATTGCATGTTGTATTGGAGTCAAAGTCAAATTAATTTTAACCGTTTTTGGGTTAGAGTTACAATATATGTGTCACAATCAATCACAATTAATTTGGTAACATGGGTATCATCAGAGCAAAGTTACCTGCTAGATCTAAATAACGATGGCTAAATGATACCGCATGTTACCGCGAACTATCAAGAAGTCAGAGGTCTTTGACTGCACAGCTGAGAACAGGAATCCTTCCTCTGACCCTTGAGGTTTAAAGATGTCCAGGAGAAAAACATGTTGGGGAAAAATAGCAAGAATGTTTATTTGCTTTGTGTTATTTATACTCCATATGTTGTTGCTCTGTTTTCTGGTCTGTTTGTTCTTTTCTCTGATAATGGTGTCTTATGTAAGCCCATTTGGGCTGGGCACATTATTTGTGCATTACACAATAATAAAATTAATGGGTTTTTTTGGAGCCAAAGTTAAAATGTATTATGTAATACAATCAATAATTCAAACAAAACATAATAATAATATAATAATAAAACATTCAGCATCGATACATATCTCAGTCATGATGTAACTAAGTACTTAGTTACAATTTTGAGGTACAGTTTCTGCTACTTTATACTTCCACTCTGATACAGTTTGGAGGCAAATACTGAACTCTTTACTTAAATTAAAGTATTAAAGTATTTGATAACTTTAACGTTAGTTACTAGTAATTTTGCAGGTTGCATGCTGCTTGAGCCACAGTGAGAACATGTATCGCCAACACATTACTTTTAATACTTGAGTACATTTAATATCAGGTACTTTAATAGTTTTGCTCAAGTGCCACTGACTTTTACCAGCGTAAGATTTGAACACAATATCTTGACTTTCACTCAAACATGACTTCAAGGTTACCACACCTGTTGGTGGGAGGAGGTTGGTTTGCAAAGAAGCTTGTCAGCAAGCTCAGGTTAATTGAAAGGAAGGGCAAAACTACAAGATCAGCCCAACTAGAGCTGTAACTGAAAGAAATATACGGACAAGAATGTTAATATCTCTAAACAAGCCCACAGACAAACGGAGGCAGAGGCCGTTGTTCGAACATGTGAGCGTTGGCCGAAGTTCAACTCACACATCGCTACGTCATCCGTTGCGCCAACGGACAGAGAGCGTGCCTTGGAACGGTGAACGTTAAACTACGTTAACGGCTACATCTGGACAAGGAGTCAGCAGTGAAGAGGCAAAAACCCATCGACTACACTTCTAGTTTATGCTTGGAAAAGAGAAACTGGACAGACAGAAAATGTGGCCAACAGGCATCTCTAATTTTAATCCGGTGAGTTAATTTTTAATAAGGACGGATAATATGTAGTTAACGTTAAATGTGAGAAGAGACAAGTTGGCTAATTGTTGTCTGAAGAATGCCAACGGTCAATGTACCTAATGTTAGCTAGCTCGATGATCACATTATGTAGTTGCAAAACGTTAATCAACTTGCTTAAGGTTACAGTAAACGCAACTTTACGTAAGTTATAAGTTACTTGCTAGCTTTCACACGTGTTTCACTTTAAGTGGGAGTAACGAGTGTGTCTGCCATACCGATAAGCCCTTTCAACGGTTAAAATATCTAACGTTAGCTTAAAACCAGTTGGACGTTAGCCAGCAAGCCATTACGTTACTCCGCCCTAGTTTCTCAGTGTTCGTGCTTATTTGTGGAGGACATTATATCCCGCCGCTCAAATTTCCAGCATTGTAAAAACTACCCAATAAGTCATACTTGAGTAACAGTAAAGATATTATGTGAAAATATTGCTTTGGTTATATTGAAAGTAGTTAACGTTAAGTAAAAGTCGTCTGAAGTGGCTGATTATAAATGTACTTATTCATGTAATTAGCTTATTGCCATGCATGTTTGCAAACCAAAATACTTGTAACCAGGTGTTGCTGTCTAAAAGTCCTACCTGAGTAAAAGCTGTGTTGTGTACAGTACCCAGAAGTCATACTTTAGTAAAAGTTAAATTATTAGTTTGGTAAAAGTGAAAAGTGTCAAAAGTATCAAAATTACAAATAGATTACATGTATATATATATACACTGCTCTGATTCGTCCTAGAGGCGACAGGGTGGCTGTGGTTCAGGGGTAGTGCAAGCGTCTTGTTATCAGAAGGCCGCTGTTTCGATTCGCCTGGTCTTGCATGTCGAAGTGTCCTTGGGCAAGATACTGAATCTCAAACTGCTTCTGACGGCAGCTTGCATGGCAGCCACCACCATTAGTGTATGAATGAATGTATGAATTACTGTAAGTCGCTTTGGACAAAAGCATCTGCTTAATGTCAACTGCTTGTTAGTATGCCCAGTTATCAGATCTGATATTCAGTTTTTGAATCAGTGTTTTTTGTCTAATTTCAGATAAGATAAATTAATTTAACTCTGATTCAACTTTTAATTTGCAAAGTAACTAGTATCCAAGTGTCCAAATAAATGTAGTGGAGTACAGGTAAAATGTTAGCCTCCAAAATGTACAGGAGTTTGAAGTATAGAGCAGCAGAACATGGAAATACTCAAGTAAAGTAAAAGTACCTCAAAATTGTGCTTAAGTACAGTTCTTAAAAAAATGTATTACAGTTCTAGTGACTGGCTAATTTAGTTTTTTTATTTAATCCAGAGAGGATAAGGAGAAGAATTGAGTTGTTCAGCAGCACACGAGGGGATTTTGCCTGAGCTCTTCATGATGGATGCACATGATCCAAAAGCAATAAAGCATGGAACTCAGGTAAATGATTTAACACGTTTAAACAATGTCTAACAGTAAAAGTACACATGTTCATTTAACTAATGTAAATATGGTACAGCATTTTTACATGTGCATGTAAAATGACTGCTATTTACAACTATTGCCGTCCTTAGGCCAAATACCAGCAGGCGAGAGAAGAGCGTAAGAAGCTCCTCACGCCTGCACACAAGTACATGATTGACATCCTGGCAGACAGGCTGTCCTTGGAGCCAACAGCAGCAGAGGAATTTATTTTGGATTTTTCATCTGTGAGTTCTTTCAGTTAATTATTCCAGTGGTCTTGTCTTCCATGTGGCCACAATCTCTTTTGTTCAGAAACCTGAAGAAGCAAAAGAAATGAAAGTGACAAGACTTTGCAGTTGTACAAAGAAATCCTATTTGCAAGATATGTAGCAGTTGTACCGTCTCATTATACCTTCCAGATGGAAATCTTGAGTGTCATTATCACACATGCTTCCAACAATAACAGACATAGTACAAGTTGGATGGCATTCAATTGGCCAGATTCAGTTGCTGCATTGATTTAACTCTGTCAAAGCATGAACTGCATAATGGCAAATGTTTATGATGCTTCCAATGCTATTGCAAATTGCCAAAACACATCAACAGATCAGCAATTGCTGTGCATTTCTGTCCGTCCTTGTGTGTTTGTGTTCCCTACTCTACTGCTGGAAGATGCACAAGTCTGAAGTTTACCAATTTGAAATATAGTTTCTGTAATAAAAAAATGATTAATGATCAGAAATGTTTCTTATGAGATGACAGGAACATGGTGTTTTTCATCTCAGTGTGTTTCATGCTACGTTACCATATCAGTAGTGTTGAAACATGTGTTTCTGTCTTTGTTTCCATGTTAAATAGCTCGCTGCTTTTGATGATTTCTTTGCCAAAGGGGGTTCTAAAACCATTTCCTTCGTGTATCAGGAGTCTGATATCCCAGGACCAGGTAGGCACAAATCTAGAAACACAATAGGCCAGCTTGACACATCTACTTGTCATAAGACTGTCTTTATTGTAGTATTAGATGCTGGATAACATTGGTTTGAAATGGTCCATAAAATGTCAGAAAAATGTTGAAATCTAAAATAAGAATAAAAAAACTAAATATCAGAAACCACAAAAATATATTAATTTTCTTACATGATAACTTTAATAAAGGAAACAAAACAGCCAAGTTGGATTCCTTTTAACTGAAACCAAAATGATAGCAACAAGTTATTCACAAGACAGAAGACCTTAACCAAGTCTGACTTATTGGACTGTACTTCTCCCTGAATGGTTGAATGTTCAAACTTTAGTACACAGGGCTGATGTCAGAACTGAAGAATTTTAAAGGTCTATACGACTTTTTCCATCTCATCAAAAAGTATTTGGATTTTATTTCAGAGTGTGGACGCTCATATCCTGGGACAACCAAAGGGGGAAAAGTATTGAGGCTGTTTGTAGCCAATTTGTCAAAGACATGCCTTACAGGCATTTGCTGCTCTTTCACACGGAGTAGAGTTGACATTCCTGTGAATTCAGAAAAGATACACGAGGTAAGACAGTCTTGTATGTGTAAATTGGTGTGGTTCTGTTACTGTAATTCTTCACTTATCTGTGTTGTGTAGAATAACTGTATGTAGAGTGCTGCAATTATAATTAATTATTGTGGGCTATAATAGTAATATGTAATAGTAAACGTTTTTGTTGTAGCTATGAATCTGTAAAAAATTACAGAGATTGATAAAGATCATTGATTGAAAGAGGTCATGCAGATTTGTTACATCTTGGGAATATTGGGATCAATTTTGAAAAAAATCAAGTCAGACAGACCCATGTTTGTCTACAGTTTTTCCACATCATTTAAAATGAACAAAACAGTTCTTTTACTGAGTAGCACACTAACCAGCCAGATGAAACTAATCATTTGGGAACACAACTTTGGGAAAAGTTGGCAACTATTGTCATTGAAAACACACTAGGTTGTAATACCTAGAAAGATGCTCTCTGCTGATGACCATGTAACTGGTACTAAGCTACTTTTTAGAGGTGGGTGATCTTGTGTTATTGCTTCGTAGGAGATCTTCTTTTCAATGGTTGATGGCAGAGATGGCCTCCTGAAAGGAACAAGGAATGCCTTCAACTTTGTGCTACCAGCCCTTGATGCACAAAATTGGGGCGTCTTGGATAAGACTAGACATGGAGAAAAATTTAAAAAGAACTTCAAGTACACAATAAAACGTTGTCTTAGCTCCTTAGATGGTAAGCCTTTTTATTTTTAAATTGGTCATTTGCATATTTTGTTTAAATATATGTTGACATATACTTCCAATTTAAAGTTATCATTTGTTTCATGGTCTTTCAGTGATATAATTATTGCAAAATGATTACCTATATTTTGATGATCTTCTACTTTTCTTGTACCCTAGACATCCAGATGAGCAATGAGAGTATTGTTCACCTGAAAACAGTCACAGATATTGACTTTTCTAAGTTGGTAACCCTTGGTGACATGAAAGTTGCGGCTGCTGACTTTGACACGGTGCATCAACTGGAGGAAATTTTGGTGCAGTGGTATAAGCAAATCGAACAGGTAGATAAAATAACTTTTTTTGGTATTAACACAGTAACATATCAAATATATGTTAACAGAAAATGCTCCGAGAACCAAGACTCAAACATTACAATGTCATTAAGATGTCATTCCGACATAATCTCAAAGCATGTTAGGGTCTGTGTAGTTGGTCCAAATGAAAATGATTGGACATCATGTATTCCATGGTGAATAAATCCCATATTTTGAAATGTTAAAGCACATAACTTTCTAAAGAATTTTATTGTAGACTGTATGAATTGGTGCCTCAAAGAAGGTAATTGGAATCTCTGTTTCCATGATCATCAGGTCCTGATTGTAAACGATCAGCTAAGAAAAGAAGTTGATTCTGCTGGACCATTGAGTGAGTTAGAACACTGGAAAAGGATGTCTTTAAGGTTCAACTCCATCATCAATCATATCAAAGGCCCAGAGTGTAAAGCAGTGGTAATGGTGCTCCATATCAGCCAGTCCAAGATTTTGAAGGTATGGATGCTTGAGTTTTTGACCTCAGCAAACACAACTGTTAATCATTTGTGTTAATGTCACATGTTATCTTAAATGTCTAATTCTAGTACTGAAATATTCTCTGTCCATCAGCTGGAAATAAATCCATGTCGTTATTGGTTATTGATAATTCTTTTTAAGACATTCAATCAAGATATCACACATTTGATCCAACTTTTATTTTCAAATTTCTTACCTTTCTGCTTTCTCGCTGTTGTTTTTTTTATTTTTTTATAAAATTGTTTTTGAGTATTCTGCAAACTGAAAATATAACACTGGGCTCTGGTGTAGTGACTTGAAAAAGGAAATTCTCCTGTACCTGTGTAGATGTGGCGGGAGTTGGATGCCAGGATAACGGATCGTGCCAATGAGGCCAAAGACAATTTGAAGTTCCTAAAAACACTGGAGAAAGTCTGTCAGCCTCTTTACAACAGTGACCCGGTATGTGTCAATAATTTGATGTGGTGAAAGGAAAGGTTGTATTTGTTAGTATTAAATGTGAATCTGTATTATTTTGTACATGAAATTCAGTGAAAAATGTATTTTCTATCAAATCTTGCAAATGTGTGCATCATTGTAATTGCATATCACATATGTAACATTGCAACAGCTTGCCCATGACATAATTCAAAAGTATTTTGGGATGTCTCCGTATGTGCCATACAATATACTGTTGTTGTTGAATTCCCTGTAGTTTGAATAGTGAATAAGCAAGTTTCAGATGCAGCCCATGTGTGCAGCAGGTGTAGGTAAAAACGTAGGTACAGTGACCTCTAGTGGATAATATCAGGCTTTATTACAGACACAGCAGAAACAGTATTTAGACAGCTATGCATTGAGCTGTGCTTGCACTTACCAGGAAACAGTGACAAGGTTTATCAGGCCTTGTGATTTGATGCCAACAGGATTAAACTTGTCTTAAACAAAACAAAGTTTATTATGGCAACCACTCCATCTAGTTCTTCAGACTAATACTCACCAAACACTTTAGAAAAAATGTAGGCATCCCATTAGTAGAGTAGGCCTTATTAGTGACTCCTCCATGTTACTAAGAGTTAGTTGATTCATTTGATTTCAGGTCACTATGAGGAAAAGTGTGCAGAATGTGATCAACACCATTCAAATGATTTACAACACTTCACTGTACTACAATACAAGTGAAAAAATATCTGCACTGTTGGTCAAAGTAAGTGTATTGTATAAGGTATCAGAAAAATATAAGCTGCATTTAGAAAATCCTATGTAATTTCCTCTATGAAACTAATTGATTCCTGAAAAATTGTCTAGGTCACAAATCAGATGGTTACAGCATGCAGGTCATATATTACTGACAATGGCTCATCTCTCATATGGGACCAAGATGCTGGAGACATCATCAGGAAAATGCAGGTGCTGTAGCCTTTTCCACCCTACCATGAGTCGTCTCAACACGCACCAAGCACACAGTTCTGGGTGTAAGCCTCTTTTATTGCTCGACACCACCAAATACACAGACACAGGGACCGAACGCGGCTCATGCGTCTCATCCTGCTGTTCCTCGTCTGCTCTCCTGTGCACTTCCCATGCATCCTCCATCTGAGGTCCAGCATGCTACTGCATATAGAGACAGTGATTAGTAACTGGGTGCCAGCTCTGTCAATCACTCGCCAGGCACTGTTCTCCTGAGCCCTCTCCACCTCTCTCTCTCCTGCAGCCATGTCTGGACCACACTCACCTCCCCAGGCACCTACCTTAAATCGGTGGTATTGTTGATGAGGTTTAAATATAATGGATGTTGACATTAGCATGTAACTCTTTTCCTTCATGTTTTATCACTGGCAGGACTGTATCGGCTTGTATCAGGAGTATCAATCTTGCTTCCAGAAAACAAAGTCACAAACAATGGAAAGCCCTAGAAAGAGGCCCTTTGAAGTTTCAGAGATGCAGATTTTTTGTAAGTTTGAAGGCTTCTGCAAGCAAGTTGAAAAGGTGCGGCCTATACTAACTTCCCTAAATTTAAATCTCACTGTTACAATGAGGCTTTTCCAAGTAACAATAAGCATGTTCTCTTTTAGATCACACAAATAATTGGAGTGTTCAAAAAGTTTGAATCTCTTGAAAAATCAAACATTGAGGGCACTGAGATGCTGGTCAGACAATTCCAAACTGCATGCATGATTCTGAAAAGGAAGCAGTATGATATGTTGGCTCCAAGAACAACTGAATTCCAAACAGATTTTGTTCAGTTCATGGGTCAAACTAGTCAAATTGAGGTATGTATAATTTTTTTGGGGTGTTTTTAGTCTGTAGTGTGCATAGCCATTGTTTACCTTTTTCTTAAGTGTTCAATATTGCTTCCAATGTTGATGGTTATAATAAAATGTTGACTATCTTTATCTGCAGAAACAGCTGCAGGCATTTATGAGTTCATGCTTCTCAAAGATCTTCTCATCTCAGCAATCTCTACGCCTCATACATTGGTCAGTATAAAATAGTCTTATAGTAAAAGCTAAATATTGCCCTTAACTTTATTTTAACTTTGCATAATTTGGCATTATGAACAGAAAAGTTTAACACATGTCTCATAAATTCCTTTATTCGTAGTTTTCAGAGGCTCGACTTTCCCTGGCTCAAGAAAGAAATTTCCAAGGTCTTGGGTCTTATTCTTCAGCATTATGCCTCAGAACTAGAGTTTGTGAAAAAGGTATCCCATCTTCATGCTAGAGTAGACACTGAGAATAAGTAAATTTATCATCATTGACAGATATGGAAGTTTTTGGTTCAATGAACAGATCTACTTGTGTAAATTTTCTTTGCAGCTCTATGAAAAGCAAAGAGAAGACCCCCCATTAGCTCGAAACATGCCTCCTGTGGCTGGAAGGATTAGTTGGGTCAGACACCTTTACAAAAAGATAGAGGAACCCATATCATACATCAAAGTATGCCTATATTTCCCGATCAAACTTAAACTTGCACCTGCACTGAAATATTTTCACGTTGAACGTATCTATTCTCATCAACAGAACAACTCGGACATCCTGTGCAGACCTAAGGGAAAAGATGTGGTTAAAATGTACAATCAAACTGCAGCTGCATTAGTAGAGTCTGAATTTGTTTACCACAGAGTGTGGATGGATGACGTGTCAAAACTGGATAATGGTGGGTTTTCTGGCTCTTTTGAAATGACTTGTTACTGAATTGATACTGTTGATATCTAAATAGCACACAATGCCCTTTGTCAGGCTACATCATGGGATTCTGTTAATACCAGTTTCAAATATTTTCTGCCTATTCTACCCCATCACAGTCTTGAATATTACACTGCTGGTTCGTCACCCAGCAACTGGAAAATTGTTTGTAAACTTTGATCCCAAAGTAACTGAGGTAATTCGTGAGGCTAAGTGTTTGTTGAAGATGGGTCTGGAAGTTCCAAAGCAGGCTTTGCGTCTAGTCAAGTTTGAAAGCAAACTATACACCCATCACCTCAGACTACAGGTAAATCAGCACTTTTTTTTTTTTTTTACAGATCGATGGGATACTTTAATGTAGAATGACTTGTATATATTTTTTCTAGACCATTTTGGCGGATTATGAATCCACTTGTGAGAACATCCCTGCAGACTTCGCCAGTTTGATGGCTTCAAAAATAAAGAATGTAAGCAGTTCATCAATACAGTACATTTAAAACTGGACAATATTGCTAAACTTATTGAGTATTAAAATGTTGAGGAAGATATAACTTCTTGTCCTCATAAATGTAAATTAATAGTTGCCACATGTCAGTGTAAATATTTAAACTGTTTCGGTCAATTGCCTTGCAAGAAAAAAAACTCAAATTTGGAGCTTGCTATAGGCAGTGTGAATAGATGCTGAAGTGGCTTTGTCACATTTCTTTATGGACTTTGTATCTTGAAGAGTTACTGTTTCTTAAATCAGTGTATCAGAGTTGCTAGTTCCAGCTATTATGTTTTGGTTGCATTTTAAGGTGGACTCTGCACTGCGCCAAGGGTCAGTGCTGCTCACCTGGTCATCCTTCCTCCTGGATAAGTTCTTCGAAAATGTTGAGACTGCTTTGTTTGAGCTCAAACATCTTGTTAAGAAGGTATCGTACTTCATAAAAGCACTAAGCAAAATCCTGGCTCTCATTCCCTTTCAGATATGGATACTGACATAAAGTGTATTGAATTCTGAAAAAGGTTACAAATTAATTCTTTTTAGTTATTTCCCTCCTCGGATTCATTAATAATAACCTAGAGCGATGAATTGTGTTTTTACGATGTAAAAAAAGTCTTATATTGCACCAGCAAGTAACACTTTGTCAACCTTCAGGGATTTACAAAAACTTTTGCTCAAGAGCTGTCTTTCCAGTTGCCACATTTCTTTTCTTTCAGGTGCTGGATATCAGTAAGATACACATTGATGATGTCCTTAAAGACATCTCACAGACTGTGCTGATCGAGCTTCCAGAAGATCATGTTCCTTCTGTGCAGCACCTGATTGAGAGTAACAAGGTGTCGACTCCTTTTCCATTTAATTACTCCTTGAAGTGGCTATAGTTTATATCTTTATGTTATCAATCTATCAATGCCAATGCAAAAAATAATGTGAATGTAGTGATGTGACCTACAGAGGATTATCAGCTAAAGATCCAGCCATTTAACACAGGAGTTGATAGGCTTGTCTCAGCTCCCAATTAGCAAAGAAAAAAAACAAAAGAAAATCAGTAATTGCAAATTCAGTAGTAATGACTTTTTTAAGAGGATGATAGTTTGATATGCTTCTTAGAAATAAATGATGAATTGTGCCTTGTTTACTTATCCACTATATATTTCCTTTTTTAGACTCAGTGTAAGGAGCAGGCAAAGACATTGAACCACAAGGTTGGTCGTGTAAAAGAGGCAGTGAAGGAGCTTGGTAATGTTTTCAGTGCCATTTATGAATCAAAAGGTGCCAAGAAGACTGTCCAGGAACCTGTCGCAGGTGCTCTTTAAGTCCTGATTTCACACAAGCAGAAATAATATAAAAGTACTAAAATAAAAATCATATATGTTGAATGTTTTGTGACGGAGGAGTGTGACATTTTCAGGAGGGAACCAGAAGACCCTTGATGAGGATGAGGGAATCTGTTTTGAAGGCCCAGATAGAGATCAAGCAATCAAATTTGAAAGGGTATGTTAGCAATGCCAAAAATGGTATTTTTGTATACAGTACATCAACAAATCTGTTCATGCATCAAAAAAATATCTTAATTTCAGGAGTTCAAGAAGCTTTATGAATACTTCACTGAACGAGTATTAGATGCACTGGTCAGAGCAACCAAGTTATCTCTGGAGACCTTGAAAATGAGGATTTTTGGAACAAAGTAAGTATGTCTGTTTTTGTTGGAATGTTAAAGAGGCCAATTTCTAAGAATACTGATATGATCTCTTACAGAACAACCTTAAATTGGAATTCAAGCACTAACCAGAAGTCAAAGATGGCCACGCTAATAAGATCTGAAGTAGAGCTGGTTATACCCAATGTGGTGAGTTTCCGCTATTCATTGGTGAGTGAGGACAATCTAAAATCCCTTGCCAATCATCTTACACAAAAACATTTTGTTTGTCTGATATTTGTCATCATCAGGTAATGATTCCCACTGTGGATGAGATCCAACAGTTAATAAATCAGCTAATCGACCTTGTGTTGGGAGTTAGCAAGGTTGTTGTGTGGGAGCTGGAGTACAGTCATGACGGCACAAAGAACAAAGGTAAGTCGTCGCCAGTATTCACATGGAAAGAAAACCTGAAAGTCAGATAAGAAGTTGATCGGAAAGATTTGTATGTATATGATGTTTTTTTGAGTTGATTAGGTAGTTTATTTGTAGTTGTCTTGGTTTTCAGTCAGTTGTTGTCAATCTCCTGACATGGCCAATAGCAATCAAAGCTGTGCATTGCTCTAAAAAAGCCCTCTTTCATTTGATATGGTAAGATTGTCATAGAAAATTCTGGTTATTTTTGTCTATTTGCCCATGATCTCAAAGATGGAGCAAAAAAGAACTTCCATCACATAGTTGTTGAACACAGAGAGATCAAAAAGGCTGTCGTCATTCTGAAATCAGCTATTTGCTCCCAGAGAAGAGAAGCAACTGATGTTCTCAAGCACTTCGATCATTTCAGAGTTATCTGGGATGAGAACAGGGACCTCAAAGTCAAGGTTTGACTTCCTGCTCACATAACATGTTTTGAGTTTTAGACAGAAAATAGGATTTTTTTCTGCAATAATGACATCATGGTTATCTTCACCTTTAATAGGAATTCATGGACAGCAGTCCGTCCTTGATCCAGGTCAAATCTGAAATCCAGCACTATGACTCAGTTGAACAAGAAATTGATGATATCAAACCCATTATTGTTTGGGGATCTGCTGAATTGTCCACAGGTAATGTAGCCATATTACAAAAATATGAGAATTTAATGAAATAGCACAGCACAAAGCAAGAGGAGGTAGCTTAATCTTTGGAGTTTTCCTCTACTGCAGTGTGTGTTAAGCCCATGTTAGGCTGTACTACATTTTTGGTTCCAGATGACAAGGAAGGGTTTCGAGAACTGTGGGTTGGAGGGGAGAATGGCAGATTCTTAACTAATTTATATCTCTTGTACACAGAGCCATTGAAGAAGTCCTTGAGGATTAAGACCAAAGCCTGGCAGAAACTGTTGTGCCAGCGCCTGAAGAAGGAGTATAAGAAGAAAATGATTGACACCAGCATACATATGAACAAATACTTTGCACAACTATCTCATCCTGTGGCTAATCTGGAAGATGTGCGTCGTGCCATGGCAGCCCTGTCAAAGCTTCGGGATGTTGAAGTACAAACTGATATGACATTGATATCCATTGAGGTATGAGTAAACAATAATAGAAAACAAATATAGTGTGCAGGTGTAATCCATAACTTCAATGATTACGTGACAGTGTACAGATCAGAAATAGCATTGCTTTTAAAAAAACAAAAAAAACGTACACAGGTACCAGTGACATATGATCCAGGAAGTTCTAGTGAAAGATGTGATTCAAGACCTCAAATACCAAAATACAACACAACCAAGTGTTCTCACTGAAAAAAATAGATACATTCTAATCAGTTAACAGACCAAATGGGATCCTCAGACAGAATTTAAACTTTTGTTAGGTTTCCTAACATAATGTTGCAAATCTTGGCTAAATCTTGTGTGTGATCTGACTGATGCGCGTGAGAATAAATATGGGAGTTAGGTATTGTCAAAGTTAAGTAAAATCCTGTCAGAGGTGTCTGCAGAGATTGTGTTTTCCATCACCATCAAATTATGGTCCATATGTGCTGTCTGAAATTTGTATAGTCATTTGATGATTATCACACTTGGTTTAGGAACATTTTTCACTTTCATTTGGAGCCATATGTACACTTTCCATCTTGTGTGAGCTCTGTAGTTTTATTCATGTGGCTGTCAAATAACCATCTTATTATTATATTTCATTGTGCAGGAAGCCTTTGAAATTTTGACTAAATATGAAGCAGAGGTGACCAAAAGAGAAGCAGAGGGGGTGTACAACCTGAGGCATTTCTTCACAAAGCTTCAGTGTAAAGCAGTGAGTATACTCATCAGATGTATGATTCTGTCTTTTTCCGTAATTTATCTGTGATATTAGTTTTTAACCCCTGAATATCCCAGGGATCAGTGCAAGATGAGCTTGTTCGCATGCAGCCCAAGTTCAAACAAAACCTTCTGGAAGGTGTTGCTGTTTTCCAAAATAATGTCGACACTTTTATGGAACAGTATGATTCAGTAAGTAATCAGTAAATCTTATGTTAGTCTCATCAGTGTTTTTAAGCAGCAAATTTAAATGAATGTGTTAATCTGCTTTTGTACAATTTTGTTTTAGGAAGGGCCCATGGTCGATGGAATAACTCCCCAAGAAGCCAGCAGCAGGCTCCAGATCTGTCAGGTACCACTGTCAATTAACTTAACAAGATTCTATAAACTCAATGCATGAAAAGAAGTACAAAAGTCACGTACAGCATGCATTATGTGGCACACTAAAGACATTTCATTTCTAGGTTAAGTTTTACTGAAATTGTAAAAACTAAAGAGAAACAACTACCCAATCTGCCCTTCATCAATACCCTGAGTTCTTTGTACCAAAAATGAATAATAATTTCCTTCCTTACTGTGTCAACTAACTACCTATGGTACCCCAAAGTACCGTAAAGTAGGTTAATGCAAATGTATTAGCAGTGATAAATGAGCATGGGAATAAAATACATGTAAACATGTTTTTATTTGTTTTTATTTTATTTGTTCAATCATTCGTCCATACCCAAACACATTTTTATGAGGAGGATTTTTGTTTCAGTTGGTTTTTACTTTGTTTGGTCCTGCTGTGTTTAATTGTATTTTAATGCAGTTTGAACTGTTTTTCTGTAAAAAAAAAAAAGAAAAAGAAAAAGAAATATATATGTATATCAACGTCTTGTGGAAGTTAAGTAAAAATGTTTAATAGATGTATTTTTTTTACTAAGGCTAAATTTGAAGAACTGTGGAGATATTTCACTACATATACCTCTGGGGAGCAGCTTCTTGGCTTGCCAGTCACAGAGTATGACTGTCTTCAAAAGAAAAAGTGCGTTACCACTCTTCAAACAGTTACCAGAACAACATAATTTATTATCAATACTTAGTTATTGGGTTGATGTTTATGGTATTGTATATTGTGTTCCAACTAATGGACCTATAATTTCCCATCATTACCTCAGAAAAGAGCTTGAATTGCTACGGAAACTCTATGGCCTGTATGATGCTGTGATGAGTAAGATTAGTGGGTACTATGGCATTCTGTGGACAGAGGTGGATATTGAGAAGATTAATGCAGAACTTTTGGAATTTCAAAACAGGTAATTTTCCCCACCTTACTGTCACAAACAATTATTTGTGCATTTTATTTTTTCTTTGTATGATTCAGTACAACTTAGCTTTTAGGTAGGCATGTGTCAATAGAAAAACTTCCTTGTACAACTGTCTTGCCAAAACCTAATGAAAAAAATATGTCTATAATAAAGTAGTTAAATGTAAGTAGTAAAAATTTAAACTATTGTTGTTTATCAATGATGATCCCTATTTTTAGATGCCGGAAGCTCCCCAAAGCAATGAAGGACTGGCAAGCCTTTCTAGACCTGAAGAGGACAATTGATGATTTTAGTGAGTCATGCCCTCTGCTCGAGATGATGGCAAACAAATCTATGACGAGGAGACACTGGGACCACATCACAGACCTGACTGGACACCCGTTTGAGGTGGAGTCTAGCACCTTTACACTGCAGAACATCATGGAAGCACCTCTGCTGAAACACAAGGACGAAATTGAGGTTTGTTAGCAGTTTGGATGCTGTGGATAAAAACTGCCCTAATTTCTTGAAACAAATTTGTATCTTTTGTCCACCATTCAGAGCTTGGCTTCTTTTGTTGCATTTATACTGTAGGACATCTGCATATCAGCTGTAAAGGAGAAGGATATTGAGGCCAAGTTGTCACAAGTGAAAGAAGTATGGGCTGGCCAGATCCTGACCTTGATGACATTCAAGAATAGAGGTGAACTGATGCTAAAAGGGGCAGAAACAGCAGAGATCCTTACCATCCTGGAGGACAGTTTGATGGTGCTGGGGTCACTGCTGAGCAACAGGTACAATAGAGCAAACAGTGGCTTCTAATTATAACAAATAAGATTTCAAAACATTGACCAAAATTGATAAGAAACACCAGTAAGAGAGATACTACAACTAGACTGATGTGACTCTGACTGGTGATTCAAAGAGGGGAAAAAAATACTTTATGCAGATAATTTTGGTGCTGTTTATTCAAGGTATCATTTTAGACTATGCTCACACGATGTCTTGTGCTGTCTTTGTCTGCCTTTGACAGATACAGCGCCTACTACAAAGCAGAGATCCAGGATTGGGTCTCCAAGCTTTCAACATCATCTGATGTCATTGAACAGTGGGTTATTGTGCAAAACCTTTGGATCTATTTGGAGGCAGTGTTTGTTGGGGGTGACATCGCCAAAGACCTGCCCCAGGTATAGTCAGTGCCTTTATCTTTATGTTCTAGAAATAACAAGCTCTTTCTTAGCAAAAACAAAAACACTTAATATTTCCCAATGTAGGAAGCAAAGCGATTTCAAAACATCGACAAGTCCTGGATTACTGTCATGCAGCACGCCCAAAAAGTTCCAAATGTGGTAGAGTGCTGTGCTGGTGATCCAATTCTGGGACAGATCCTACCAGATCTTCAGAAACAGCTGGAGTTCTGTCAAAAATCTCTTGCAGGGTAAAGCTTTGTCAACACATTTTTGAAGTTATTTACATTTTGTTTTAATCATTTGTGGGACTACAAGTGTTAGTCTAATTACTCATCTAGGTAGTTCTGCTTTGTTCGTGCATTTTATAACTATATTTTAATTCCCTGCACTCTTCTTATTTTCCTACCAATTTCTTTCCAAACCACAACACTTATGTATGAGAGTATGTTTTCCATTCAAGCACTGTGATCAACACTATTTAGTATTAAGTTATTTTCTATTTAATTTTGGTCACTCCTCACCTCTTGTAAATTCTTAAAGATATTCCTCAGTGACATAGGCCATAGCTTTCCTGCTGCAATTGATGGAGATAATGCGTATAGTGAAGCTAATGTGATCTTACTCAACAGGTACCTTGAGAAAAAGAGGCTCCTGTTTCCCCGGTTCTTCTTTGTGTCTGATCCATCCCTCCTGGAAATTCTCGGACAAGCCAGTGATTCTCACACAATTCAGGTTAGAACGTTAATTGTCAATAGAAACATTTTAAAAGTTTAGAATGTTTTGAAAAAAAAAAAAAAATGTTTAGTGTAAAAAGGAATCATAATA
>CAEMYA010000024.1:10870872-10948691 GCA_903131615.1 Diplodus sargus
TAAATAGTTTTTAAGGTGAAATATAATGGCAAAATCAAAAACAACCAGTTATACCCTGGAATATCGGATTTCATAACAAACCTAAATATCCCTGACGTTCCACCTTCAAACAGCCTCATTTGGCCACCAGTGAAAATGCTTCATAACCTCCCACTTTTCTATAGGAACACATATTTCCTACGGGCACTGCACTAGTTTCAATAAAAAAAAATTGGTCATTTCCATGGTAGTATGAAAATCTGCCCCAGGTTAAATGACAACAGCTTATGCACACACTGACCATACTGACATACTGAATGAGATACTATTTATTATGCAACACATGTTCTGTTGTAATCACATAGGTGGTGGCAGAGGTGACAGTCATTGCGGAAGCTGCTACCATTGTGAAGAATGAGGTGCAAGTTGTGAAGGATAAAGCCCAGAAAATTGTGGATGGAATTGGTAAAGAGAAAGCTATTGCTGAGGGGAAACTAGAGGCTGCCAGACCAGCTTTAGAAGAAGCTGAAGCTGCACTTAATGTGAGATTTGTGTGACTTGAACATATTTGTATATTTACATCACTGTGTGTATGGTGTTTGACAAGATGTACCCTAACATATTTACAGACCGTCACTGCAGGTGATATTGCCACTGTGAGAAAATTGGCCAAGCCCCCACATCTGATCATGAGGATTATGGACTGCTGCCTGCTTTTATTCCAAAGGAGGTTGGACACTGTCCGTATTGATCCAGAAAAACAGTGTATTCAGCCATCATGGTCAGAAGCATTAAAGGTAACAAAGCACATTTTTTATGGACCTATATAGAGAGATATGACTGTTGTCTGTGTGTAAGTTCCAATATGCATTTTCTGTTGTTTGGATAATAATAACAGTAATAATAATAATCAACATTATATAGTAACTAATGGTTCCCTTCCACCAAATCTTCCCTATCTACTCTTAAGCTTATTAGTGGCACTGGTTTTATGACATCCCTCAAGCAGTTTCCAAAGGACAAAATTAATGAGGAAACGGTTGAACTGCTGAAGACGTACTTTGACATGGACGATTACACAATGGAAAATGCCAAGAAAGTATGTGGTAGTGTAGCTGGTCTGCTAGCATGGACCAAGGCTATGGCTACATTCTTTGGCATCAACAAAGAAGTGTTGCCACTCAAGGTAAAGTTCATCTTCAACATTGAAGCTAATCATATTTTCTCTATTTATCGGGCATAGTAGACTATTGTACTTAATGAAATGCAAACAGATGTTTTAAACATGTCTTAGGGTGTTCATGTCCATTTTAGGGGAATAGTGCAGGAATTGTTGTTATAGATTCCATTGTAGACACAAATATTATCATGATAAAATGCCTCATTTTGATTGACTTCTTTTATATGCCATCTGCTGTGCACCATTGTGTTGTAAACTGCAATATTATTTGTCTGTTTATAGGCTAACCTAGTCATTCAGGAAGGTCGGCTGAATGTGGCTAATAATCAGCTAGGCATGGCTGAGGCTCAGCTGGCTGAAAAGCAAGCAGAGTTTGACAAAGTCCAGGCCAAATGTGATGCTGCTATGAAAGAGAAACAGGTGTGGTTAAACCTATTAACATATTCAATATTGAATCATCTTTAACCTGGAAATGGAAACTGTTTGTCACTTATATGATCATGTTTTTCAGGACTTGTTGGATGATGCTGAGATGTGTAGGAATAAAATGCAGGCTGCATCTGCACTTATTGATGGACTCAGTGGAGAAAAAATTCGCTGGATAGAACAAAGCAAAGAATTTAAATCACAGATCAACAGGTAGGTTACAAAGAAAAACAGAATGTAACATTTAAAAGTATATATTTCCAAAGTACGCATCAATGTTAGGGGACATTAATTTTTCTGATTGGGAGTGAGGGATACTAGCAATTTATGTTGAGAATGAAAGTATTGAAATGAGGTCATCTCCTTCTGCAGACTTGTGGGTGATGTGCTCCAGCTCACTGGCTTCTTATCTTACTGTGGGCCGTTCAACCAGAGTTTCCGGGAAATGCTTTTGAAAAAGATCTGGGAGGGTGAGCTCAGGAAATATAAAATCCCTTTTACAGAAAAGCTCAGCCTCATTTCTGCCTTGGCGGATCCTCCAACTGTAAGACCAAAATCTAATTTTGATTTACCTCACAATTAGCTCCACATGAAATTATTCATATGATGAAACACATTTACACTTCTGTTTATGTTTAAGATAAGTGAGTGGAACCTTCAAGGACTCCCAGCAGATGACTTATCTGTGCAGAATGGAATCATCGTCACAAAAGCAGCAAGATATCCCCTCCTCATCGATCCCCAGACTCAGGGAAAAGCTTGGATTAAGGAAAAAGAAAAGGCTAATTCATTCCAAGTACATAGAGAAATGCAATGGAGTTGTGCCATTTTCACACAAATAAGATGTTTGGGGTCCCATTAAGTATGGAATAATCTGTTATCTATCTCTCAGGTGACATCACTGAATCACAAGTTCTTTCGCTCTCATTTGGAAGACTGTCTTTCCTTGGGTCGTCCACTGCTTATTGAAGATGTCTATGAGGACCTGGACCCTGCCCTTGACAATGTCCTTGAGAAAAATTTCATCAAATCTGGAACCAGCTTCAAGGTAATCTGCCACAGTAACCACAAACTCAACAATATTACTGTAAAATGTATTCTCTCTGAAATACTTTGATTTGGTTTTTGTAGGTCAAAGTGGGGGACAAAGAAGTTAATGTGATGGATGGCTTCCAGCTCTATATAACCACCAAACTGCCTAATCCCGCATACACCCCAGAAGTCAGTGCCAAGACATCCATCATTGATTTCACTGTAAACATGAAGGGCCTTGAGAACCAGCTACTCGGTCGCGTCGTCCTTCAAGAGAAACATGCAAGTGTCTCTTTTTTCCGTGGTGTACTAAACAAATGTTCTTAAATTGGATGTATTATTAGTGATAAATAATAGAACATTTAATGGCTGCAACAGCTGTAACAACAGGGTGTTAGGGGCATCATGTGGCAGCTTCCCAACGGAGTCTTTTGTGTCACGCTAGCTGAGTACATTATTGCTTTAGCTAAAGTTTTGTTTTACTAAGTTATGAGCTTTTATAATTCTTTTAACAGGAACTGGAGGCAAAAAGATTAAAGCTTATTGAGGATGTAACTGCCAATAAGAGAAAGATGCAGGAATTGGAGGACAACTTGCTGTACAAACTCAGCAGCACAAAAGGTACAAACGTTTCTGTTGTAGGTTAATGCCAGTTTCTTCAAGGACATATCTGTAATGTTTTTATATATTTCTAAAAGTGAAAAAGTGTTTCTGTGTGTCTTATTAAAGGTTCCTTGGTGGATGATGACTCTATGATTGGCATTTTGAGTATAACTAAGAAAACTGCTGCTGAAGTTAGTGCAAAGCTCAGTGTTGCAGCAGAAGCAGAGGAAAAGATTAAAAAAGCTCAAGCAGAATATCGTCCGGTTGCCTCACGAGGCAGCATCCTTTACTTCCTCATCACAGAGATGAGCATGGTCAATGCCATGTACCAGACATCCTTGGGTCAGTTCCTCAAAATCTTTGACCTGTCACTGATAAGGTATGTTTTCATCAAAACTGGTTCAAGAATTATGTCTGAACAATCTTGGGGTTATTTTGAGGATGAAGCATTGGACTGTTACCTTATGTCCCACACTGGAGTGTGTTAAATATTAACTCTTGAGTTAAATTAAGTCAACCTTGGCTTGGTTAGTCTAATAACCAACAACATTACTTTAATTAGTCACTTGCACACTGCCTTTGCCTCTATCGCTCCTCTGTTTACAATTCTTACTGCATTAATATGCTTTTGCAGGTCCGAGAAATCCTCTAAAACTCAGAAGCGTATTGCGAACATCATTGAATATCTGACTTTTGAGGTGTTCAGATACACAGTGAGAAGCCTGTATGAAAACCACAAGTTCATCTTCACACTCTTGCTCGCTCTCAAGATTGATTTACAAAATAACAAAATCGAACATAACCAATTTCAGATTCTTATTAAAGGTAAGATAATCTCTGCCTTTTGAATAAATGCTTATTTTATGGCTTTTTATGACGTAACAACTTCTTTGAATATACAAACAGGTGGTGCAGCTCTTGACCTGAAGACATGCCCTCCAAAGCCATTCAGTTGGATCCTGGACATGGTCTGGCTAAACTTGGTGGAACTCAGCAAATTGCCAGAGTTTAATAAGATCATAAACCAGGTGATCTTAAATTCCATGGATTATAAATCTAAATCATCCGTTAAAGTTTGCTTAGTTTTTGCTATTAATATATTTTGAAGGTGTCTCAAAATGGGAAACCCTGGAAAGCATTGGTCGATCTTGATACCCCAGAGGAAGGTGTCATACCAGATGGATACAACGCCCTTAATGTCTTCCTTAAACTTCTGCTAATAAGGTTGGATCCTACTGCCACTAATGTTGTTTACAGTATGTGTTCACATATATAGTATGACGTAGAGAAAAAAATATAATACTAACAAGCTATTTCTTTCAAAGGTCTTGGTGCCCTGACCGTACCTTGTCTCAGGCCAGAAAGTATGTTGGAGAGTCCATGGGCTTGAGGTTTGCTGAGCCAGTCATTTTGAACCTTCACGACACATGGGGGGAAAGTGACCCTCGCACCCCTCTAATTTGCTTCCTCTCTATGGGTTCAGATCCTACTGAACAAATTGAAGCACTTGCTAAGAAACTTGAACTTGGTGAGCTTTACTGTCCTTTTTAACTGAGAAATATTATAAACTTCTCATCTTAACCCTGAGGAATCCTACATGTGCTACATGCTGTGATCCCATCACATTGTCATGTCTTTTAGAATGCAGAGCTATATCCATGGGGCAAGGTCAAGAGGTGCATGCAAGGAAGCTTGTACAGACATCAATGACACACGTGTGTATTCAAAGTTAATTAAGTTGTCAGTCGTATAAATTGGCACTTTTTAAAGTGAGAGCTGACAAGGTTTCCTTGTCTGTTTTCTGTATGTGTAGGGAGGCTGGGTTCTTCTGCAAAATTGCCACCTGGGCCTGGAGTTTATGGATGAGTTGTTAGACACTATCACTACTGCAGAAACCATGCATGAGACTTTCAGGGTGTGGATCACCACAGAACCACACAATCTATTCTCCATCACACTCCTACAGGTGAGAGTTCATAAAGCTTGTATGTAGAGTGTTGAATAAATCAATTTCTTCATGAATCACTTTACTTGTTGACCCAAACTTTACAAATGCTGTTGTGAAACTAGATACATGTACAAGCTTAGAGTTGAAGTAGCATTGTTTCTTACTTCTTCTCCTTCAGTCTTCTATCAAGTTTACCAACGATCCACCTCAGGGAGTGCGTGCTGGTTTGAAACGAACATTTGCAGGAATTTCACAGAGCCAGCTAGAAATCACTAACCTTCCCCAGTGGAAGCCCATGCTGTACAGTGTGGCCTTTCTCCACACTGCTGTGCAGGTACTGTCCATTCCAAGGTCATTGAAATTCATCTGATAGCCAGTTTGATTGACTCATTCTTTTAAATGTAAAACATGCCAATAAGTTCACAGCAGTAAATCCTTGATTGTTTTTTTGTGTTTTTCTAATAACACTGAGTTTATTTTATGTGTATTCATGCGTTTCATTGCTTCCTCTTTTTGTTTTTTTTAGGAACGACGCAAATTTGGACCACTGGGTTGGAACATACCGTATGAGTTCAACTCTGCTGATTTCACTGCAAGTGTTGAGTTTGTTGAGAAACACTTAGATGACTGCGGCCCCAAGAAGGTGAGGATTCTGCAAAAGCGATTTAACTATAAACATTTTCTCATTATTTCCCCTCACTAATATGTTTTTTTCCCGCCTCAGGATGTGTCATGGGTAACTGTGCGATACATGCTAGCCGAAGTACAGTATGGAGGAAGGGTTACAGATGACTATGACAAACGCCTACTCTCGTGTTTTGCACGCGTAATAATCCCATTTTTGTGTTTATCCATATGTTACATCTTCTTGATGAATTTAGTTTTGTTATTTGTTCCAGTAAATGTAAATGGGTTTTTCTCATTGCAGGTGTGGTTCAGTAAAAAGATGTTTGATCCTTCGTTTTGCTTCTACACTGGCTACAAAATTCCAGTGTGCAAGACAGTAAAGGAGTACATGAAAAACATTCAGAGCTTGCCCACTGTGGATTCACCCCAAGCACTGGGGCTGCATCCTAATGCTGATATCACGTAAGAACCCATTAACCTAAACTGTTATTGATACAGATACTGCGCTTATGAATTGCAATATTACAATGTGTCATTATAATGTGTAACTGATAATAGCATTCATGCTTTGGTTCAATGTTGAATAGGTATCAAACAAATACATCGGCTGAGGTGCTTGACACAATCACAAATATCCAGCCCAAGGAAGGTGGAGGGGGATCAGGAGACACTCGGGAGTCAATTGTTTACAATATGGCAAAAGACATGTTGGACAAACTGCCCCCCTATTATGTGCCACATGAGGTCAGTTTGTTGGATCATCTTTGTTTCAGTAAACAAGTCTTGCACCAACTGAATTCTAAACTCTGCACCTTTTATGTGTTAAGGTCAAAGCCAGGCTGTTGAAGATGGGAGCTCTGAACCCAATGAACATCTTCTTACGTCAGGAGGTGGATCGAATGCAAAGGATCATCAGTGTAGTGCGGACAAGTCTGACTGACCTGAAGCTGGCCATTGATGGTACTATCATAATGAGCGAGGTGAGATTACTGATTAAACACAATAACTCACTCTTAAACACCAGCGCTGTTTGTTTGCTCAAGTTATATTGACTGAATATTTCCATATTGCATTACTGAAATGGATCATTTTTAATATTAACTGCAAAAAACTGTTTAATTCTTCAAGAATATGAGTATTAAACTAGTTGTGAAACTACTGATCTGTCCTGGACTCCTAGAACCTCCGTGATGCCCTGGACAATATTTTTGATGCTCGTGTACCAAGCCTGTGGAGGAAAATCTCCTGGGAGTCATCCACACTGGGCTTTTGGTTCACAGAGCTTCTAGAGAGAAACAAACAGTTCCATAGCTGGGTGTTTGAAGGAAGACCCAAAACTTTTTGGATGACAGGCTTCTTTAACCCACAGGGTGAGTAACTTTTCTTTTTTCAGAGTAAGGTATAAACAGTTTACCTTAAGGGGCTTTTATCTGGTTATGATTTATGAAAAATAAATTAATCCCAACAGATTAATTTCCATTGATTGAAACATTTTGAGTTTGTCAGTAGTAAGATGCATTGAAATGGAGGTCTCCAGTCATCATCAGTTGGGGCTGTTTGATATCAGACTCATGCTGTCATTCTTTGGGGATGTTTGCAGGGTTTCTAACAGCTATGAGACAAGAAGTAACGAGGGCAAACAAAGGCTGGGCTCTGGACACAGTCACCCTGAACAACAAAGTACTGAAGCAGACAAGGGAGGAGATCACTGCCTCGCCTACAGTAAGTCAAACAATACAGATAAATATAGCAGTCTCAAATTCAACTTCCACTTACATTCATGATAAACTTTGTGTCATTGCACATTGCACCAAGCATGACTGCCTTCTTGTTTTGATTTTGAGAAAAGTGAACAATTGAAGTTTATTCTGTCACCAACTATCTTTCTCAACAGGAGGGAGTTTATGTTTATGGTCTTTACCTGGAAGGCGCTGGCTGGGACATGAAGAACACCCATCTCATTGAGTCCTCACCCAAAGTGCTTTTCACACCCTTGCCTGTCATACACATGTTTGCCCTTAACTCCACTGCCCCGGTGGATCCTAAGCTGTATGTCTGCCCCATCTACAAGAAACCAAGGCGCACAGACCTGAATTACATCACAGCAGTGGTGTTACCTACCCCCCAGTCACCAGACCACTGGATCTTGCGTGGGGTTGCTCTGCTCTGTGACATCAAATGATAGATCTCTGCATGTATGTTAATGTGTAAAACCAATGAAAGGAAAAATAAATGATTTTAAATGTCTGATCACTACCACACTGCTGAAATGCTTTAATCAGAAAGGTCTGAAAGCTGTAGGTAAATCTAGTCATGCCATTAATATCCACAGTTGATTAATTTTATCTGATTAGTTCATTGTCTGACATTGTGGTCTGAAAATTACATTCTGGAGGAGGTACCCATCATTTAAGCATCACTTCAGGTAAATGATGCTAGTCTTTGAGAATATCACATATTGTCGGAACTCTTAACATGTGGACATCCTCCTTTATAAATCACATCTGGAAGAATCAAGTTACGAACATCAGTGCAGTGTACCACTATCCATTTTTTCACCACTATCCATCGTAATTCAAAGACGGTCCTCAAAGTACATTAAAACCTAATATGTAAAAACTTTCAGCAGTCTCCAACTAAGTATGACAGTGAAGAAACCCACAAACAAGAATGAAAGAGGGGAACTGGCAGAGATTGATGCTCACACCCCAGACAGACCAGCTGGATCCTGGACCACTGTACTAGTTAAGATAACACAATGATCAGACAAACTGTCAATACATAACCCCAAAGGAACCAGTAAATACCCTGAGACTGTTCTGCATTTACAGGACCAGATGCAGCTGGATAACTTTGTAGAACTAAACAATGAAGACAGATCTCCAGACAAATTGACTTTCATGACGCTTGCCATGTCATCCTGTCAGGAACCCTATGTTTAATGTAAGAAAGTAATCTCCTATTTGAGCTTGTTGCTTTTTGTGAAAGGAATGAGATATTGATGCTGACTTTTTTCTATTATGTATACAGAATGAAAGTAGAGATAAAGCCTCAAAGTCCCAACACTGCACAAGACAAAGACAATCAGCAGACAACTCAGGCCCCACCTCTAACCAGCACCAAAATGCAGGTAACTCCTTTAAGAGTATTTGTCCAGTAACTGTAAAAATGTGCTTCAGACCAGTGGAAGAACACGGGACAGGTGTTCTGTTGTGCACACAAATGGACCACTTTTTTTGTTGTGGCTGAGGATTGAAACAAGCAATGTATTCTGCCTATTAGGGCAACAGTTTAGTACAGACATGTTTGAAATGTACTAGTTTAAGCTGACCACAGTCGAGGCTCTCCTTCGAGAAGAAAAGCACCATACCTAGTTTGATGTGTAAAAGACTTTAAGTATGAAGTAATATGTTATAGTCAGAAGGCAGCAACCCAATAATCACATAAACAGAAACTTTACAAAAAGGTTTGTTGTGAACACTGCTCATGATCTCACGTCTTAAAAAAAGACATATAACCGCAATGAGAGATTACTTAAAATCTACAGCAGTTTCATTTGAGCTATATACTTTTCTAAAGTTAGTCCTCAGAATAGCTTCAAGGAAAAAAGCATGTTTACTAGTTAAATTTTTTAGGGGGATGAGGTAGAGGCAATTACTTTTTAAACCTGATGGTAGGTAGATAAAAGAACATTTTGACATCACATATTAAAGTAATATATATTTTTGCCATAGACGATAAAAAGTCTGACCATGCAGTCTGTAATTTTGAAAACCCCTCTTTAATATACGCTGGGTAAGTGGAAGATGGTTGATTGCCAGTTGACTGTCTTTATTAGAGACAAAACGTATTTTGCCAGCCTGGTTTGCCTTAAAATTAGCTCTCACTAATATGGTTTCTAAAGGTTTGTGTTAGGGTCAATTAGGAATTTAACTGTCAAGTCCCCCTCCAGTCAGTTTTAATTCCTGTCAATGGTCAATGTTCTTTCTCAAGCAGAGAATTGGGGTGTGATTAATAATTCTCACAAGATCAACATCACTAGTATGGATTAGAAATTGGATATTGATAGCTGTCACTCAAACAGAAGTTATTGTTGTGTATTGAGAGCTGTAGAGTTCATTCATGGTCAAAATGTAACCTGAACTCTTTACTGCCATTTTCCCCTCCACTCCAGTAGCTGATACTGGTCTGCTCTGAACACAGTCACTGTAGCTATCTCTCCTTCTCTTGCTCAACCACCCACACACTACTCTCTCCCTGTTTCTTAAAGGAGCCACGCTGCTTATATAACCCCTCTTGGAGGATGACGAATGGCTAGATTCTACGTCTATGTCATAATTCCATATTAGCAACATCTAAAAATGTGTGTCTTTGAGCACAAAATTAAGTTATTTGTCAAAAAATATTTGGTGAACAGTGTGGCTCATCAACACTGCTAGGAAATGACTCAGAAAAATGTGAAACATTCTAAGAATACCAAATACTCTGGAGGGGGGGCTTTAAGGTTATTGGGAGTGAATGTTCGTCAATGCGCTGAATGCAAAATTAAGCCATTAACGTGTGCCAGTGCATGCTATTCATATGTCTGCAAGGCAAGGGAGGGAGTACTGTTTGACTGGCATGTCCTTTTTCTCAAAGTGAATGGTGGGGCGAAGACGAGCAACTGGCGCCAGGCATCAAATCCCCCCCACCCCCTGAGTGATCCCCAATTATGTCAAGAGGGAAAAATGGTGTCCCTTTGAAAAGTGTTCTTAATCAAACCCAATTAATTCCGCTCCTTTCCCTTATTATTTCCACCATGGACCACGTCCCGCTAGTCAGCCTGTTAACTAGAGCCTTGGCCCCTGCGAAGGTCACGCTTGGCCAAGCAAAATAACATAATAATGTGTGTAATTAATTACTAGTTCTGAGTGCTTCTCTAGCAAATTCTGGATGTTGCTACATTAAGTCTTTCTGACAGAGGTGTGGTGAGAGAGTTATCACTAAATACATCATAGCCTTTTCATCTACATCCTCTCCACTGATTTATTATGCGAAACTGCTGAAGCATATAAATGGTATGAATACTGAGCAGGCTTAAAACCTAGTATTAAGTCTAAAAGAATTAGTCAGTTAGTTTCTCTATCAAGTGGCTTAACAACATTTGGGGTTTGAGCAGTAGCAGTTCATTAAACAAGGTAAAAGCTTTATTTTATTTGGTGTATTCTAAAAGATCACAGGATCAGACATTTGATATCAGCTTATTACTTGCGTTGACAAGTAGTTGATAGTTGATAGTTTAGTATTATTTCTTCAGCACTTACACTATTAACATTACTATTTTCCAAGCTGTATCTCCTATTGTCTTTCCTGCCCTGGTGGAATATTTTCTATTCAATTATAATGAACATTCCTGAACATGGAAGAGGTTTTTTTTATTACCAACTCTTCTTCTCAGAAAATCTTTGCAAACCATTGTTCCTTTGTAATAATAATAGTAATAATAATAATAATCCATTATTGCACCTTTCAAAACAAAGTTACAAAGTAATAGAATCCAATGAAATGACAATAGATAAAAACAATGATATAGGAGAACAAATAATCAGAGAGGATATGACATGTTAAAACAATAAAGGAATTGATCACTTTAAAGCACATTTTAAAACTTATGTTTTTAGAATAGAATTAAAATAGATGATACGGTGAAGCTTGAAACCTTGTAAAACCACATTTTCTTTCCCCAACCCCTAATTCATCTGACAAATTCATTTGCTCAATGTCAATGGAAAAAATAATTTGACTGTATCACAAGAGATGGTGAAAACTGATTTGAGATTGTCTACCTGCTTATACAATTGCAAAATATTCAGATGCAAAACAAGACCTCTATACAAACCTCCATCTAAAAATAAATTGGAGGAGCTAAGCCACACAGGCTACTGGAGGGCAATTAGAACTTGAGCCCTTGTGGCCTCTGCAGCCTAGCAGGCGGGGCCTCCTGACACCCCTGGTTGGGCCTGATGGAGTGGAGCTTCATCTGTCTAACGGCCTGGCAAAGGTCCACAGGCCTGGACGAACACAACAGGCCTCCATCAGGCCAGCTCGTCTGTCACAGCTTACATGGCCTATTGTACACCAACGCTCATTAACGGCACAAAGTCATCTTGGTGGCTCACTAATGCATGTGTAGAAAGAAAAACAAGATCCACAATCAGAGTGCCTCTACAGTGGTGCTATTGTAACTTTATTCTGTGTTTTGCACATTGAAAATAAAAGTCACATTCTAAAAACAAGAACTAGAAATTCATACATAATGATATTGATAAAAAAAAAAATATTTCAAATGAATAAACATCCTTACAAATTTGAAAATGTGTGTTCTAGTCATAAGAATGTTCTTTTTTATTTCTTTGGCTTTTTAGTCCACTGTTGTCAACAGGGATTATAACAAAATACACGACAAACTCTATAAAACTGACAGTATGGATGCTGTCATTTCTAAAGGCCATGATATACAGTTGTGTTTTGCTTTTGAAGTGACAGATGTGCTAACTCCTCCCTACACGTCAATATGGTGTTGACAGGAGACTTACATTACTTACATTTCCCCTCAAAGCATGGCAACACGCACAGCAAATAAACACATACAGTATAAAACACAGAAGCAACATCACCATGACCTTCTGTCCCTGACAAACATCAGTGCAACGTCATTTCCCTCTTGTTGTGGTCCAATAGTTGCATCTTATTGTGCTACTTCCTAGAGGTAAGAGAGGCTGCCAGCACCCATTAACTTTCTCACCCTAAATCCACCTGACTTAAGTGAATATTTTGTCAACAATGCCATGAGATGCATCATGTTGATGAATGACATGAGATGTGTCCTTTACCAATAAGGATTAGGACTATGATAGTGCTCAACAAAAAACATTATTATTTTGTGCCGTATCTGTTAATTTGAAAAAGGTAAATGGTCAAGTTTGAGGGGAGGAGCAAAGTTAATCAGGTCTTGAAACGGGTTTTTCAGGGGCATCTGAGGGCATGCTGTCTATGGCTGAGAATCCGGGGTTAATCGCTTTAAAAGCAGTAATTAGGTGTTAAGAGGTATGCTTGTCTGTTTAAATTAGCCTCCGGCCCAGATTATGCTCTGTGACTTCCGATAACCTCCCCCATCAGGGCACGGTGCTCTCCAAAAGGCCAGTTTAATTATTTAAATTTTGAGAAAGTACACATTTTGCCTTTTAAACCTAATTACACTTGATTTCAGGGAACTGGTTTTTAAATGATCATATGTAATGACTTTCAAAAGCAACTGAACATATACTATGAAATGTTGGTCAGAGTTTACTTGTGCAATAAAAAAATGATAAAGCAGAAAGGTAAAATTGAAACCAAAGAGACATATCAGGAAAAACATTTTCCAGCAAATGCCCTCAAAGCACAACATTCATTAATCCTCTTGAAGATGCTTTCACTTCAAGGGGGTAAGAACATTTGATACCCAGGTATATGAAGACAGAGTAAGGGTCAATATTGTTGTTTTTTTGTTTTTTTATAAAAAATATCTTATTTCCACAAAAAAGCACATACATCAATTAAGACAAATTTCTTAACATTCTCATCATGTAATATGTCCAGAGAGAAAAATGTTGTTCCTACTGTCCGCATGGCTCTACCTAGCCTCTCACATACTATATTGCTGTTTCATCAGTACTGTCTGAAATGTATCAGAAATATACAAAATTAGCCAAAGTTTTAAACATTCATGTTGAAAATGTTGACTTATTTAAACAAAAGTCTGTTCCCAAACTTGAGCTATACAATGGTTCATTCAAACTTGATAACATTTTTAAGTGAAATGTAATTAAGTCCACAAGAAGTTCCTTGTCAGACTTGCTTATGACTCCTTTGGTGTCATGTACTGTCCTCACTGGTACATGAAACAAACAGTAGAAAAGCAGTTTGTAAACATTCACGGGAGCATTAAAAAAATCTGTCCACAGTTCCTTATCCGATCACATGTGCTGCCAGGTTTTATCCATCGACTGAATGTGCTCTTTGGCCTTCATCCTGAGTGCTGCGATGCTTGAACTCCTGTCGTCCTCCATCGGGTATTTATCGTTGAAGCTGGGTGGGCACTGGTAGGGAGGAGGGCCCATTGGCTGCATACCTTGGACCATTCCAGGTGGTGTGTTGAGGAAGCTGTGACTTGCATAGGCAGGCTGCAGGCCCTGTGGTGAGCCCATGAATCCTGGGATGGTATGCATGGGCGTGGCACTGGAGATAGGCGAGGTAAGCCAGGGATCTAGGGGCATCGGGTTGGCCACTGGCCCCACGTTTGGAGGAATTGGGGGACGATTGAAGGACAGCATGGGAGAATCATGAAGCTTCATAGTGCTACTGTCCATCTTCTCTTGACGTCTCCACTTGGCCCTCCGATTCTGGAACCACACCTGGACAAAGAAAAATGAAGATGAGATGGTGCTTGTGAGGCACTGAGAGACAATAGCACTGATACTACCACTAGGTGGTGCAGAGGTCAGAATGTATTTTGCCAATAAACATTCTGAACTACATTTTCAGCATCTCTGAAATAAATAGATATTCTCCTTATGTCGTCCAAAGCTTGTATTTGAGGTAAACAGATTTATGGTTTGAAACAGTGGTTTTATGAGAGGTGTTTTAGGTCAAAGTGGTTTTTTTACTACTGGTGCAAAAGGAAGGATGAGAAAAATGACGATTAAATGATGAATGATGAAAGATTTTGGATCTTAAAATACAAATTACTTAGCATTTCTGGCCCCAAGTAGGGAGACATGTCAAGCCAGAAATTGAAGCTGCTGTTCCCTGTAGTATGTCCTTACCTGAACTCGGACCTCAGGCAAGTTAACCTTCATTGCCAACTCCTCACGGCTGTAGACATCAGGATAATGGGACTTCTCAAATGCTCGCTCTAGCTCATGAAGTTGATAGGTGGTGAAGGTTGTACGGTTTCTTCTGTGTTTCTTTTTAGTGTGCTCTTCCTCTTTAATGGGGTCCGGAGACCCCTCAGCATCGTCCAGATCCTTCTGTAGGTTACTCATTTCTTCATCACACTTGTCACTGGAGAAAAGGTCAGATTCTAAAATGAAAGACAGAATACATAGTTAGTTGAATAATATGTGAGAAAATTTCTGTCCATTAAGACCTACCAAAACTAACAAAAAAAATAACTAAAACTAAAATGGTGTGCAGCTGGCATCAAACCAGTAAGCCGTCTTTAAATTTGGCAACACCACTATTGTGACGCATCATATTTGGCTGAGCAAGGCAAGGACGGATAGAGGAAGCTCGAGCTAAATGACCAATGAAGGATCTTAGAGAGGTCGGACTTGTGTACATTTAAAACTGCAAAAACAAAATTGTGAGTCACTGAATCTCAAAGGTTTTCTGAAGACAACTTGGCCAGTCTGTATTCATACTGAATAATTTTTTTAATGAAAGTTTTGACACCTTAAGATAATAGGTAAAACATTTCTCATAGCAGCCAGATCAAAAAGTGAAATCCTAACTTTCCTCCTCATGACAGAACAGCTTAATGACTGATGCCCTTTATACAATTGAAGGCTTGTAAACACCAGGGGTTGGGCAAGTCCAAATTATATCACATCTTTCACTGAATTCTTCCCTTGCAATAATCCCACACTAACAGATGCTACCACTTTGAGTCCCCACCTCCTTGTGATAACAAGGGATTTTAGTTGGATTCTGCACAAGCTGAGTAAACAGTCATAGTCCAGATTAAATGGATGTACATTAGGGCAAGTGAGCCATGTGTTTCATGTACCAAAGCCTGTTAATCATACCAAATCACTGAGGCAAAATGGTCTACAGATCATTGAATCATTTGGAATAATGACGCCAAGCAGCAAAAGCTTTGTGTTCAAAGTGGTTTGTGAAATCTTTAAAGCAAGTTGTTTTTTTTAGGAAATGATAAGGAAATGATAAGGAGTGAGGCGTATAATTGCTTTTTATATACTACTAAATTACTATTACTACTAAAATGACTACATCAGCACATCCCCTTTGAATTATGCTATCATTAAACATAAAATGTGAAACTCTACGTCAAACATGATATATCTTTGGCACAAGGAAAGTTTTATTTTTGGTCAGGAGTCACTCTTTCAGTATATGAGTCACTTGACTCTGGCATGGTATACAATGGAAGACACAGACAATAAGCACCCATATAAAGGTGGTGTGGTCTGCCATACTGCTCTTAGGAGCAAGTGTTGACAGGTGGTTAAAAGTGTGGTGATGACATTTTTTTTTAATTCAGTTTCTAAATTGAATTGCAAATATAGCAAAAAGGTCTTAAAACAGTGGAAGAAGGTTTTCATTATGTGTCTCCATGTAGAATAGAGGCTGTGTTAAGCTGGGATTGTTCACAGTTGAACCGGATATTGAAACCTTTTTATGACAGAAGTATCAAAACTTGCAAAAAAATTGCAAATCACTCGTGTCCGGTACACATCACATACAACAATGTACATTCAGGACCCTTTCTAACATGGATGTAGCAAAAAGAGCACAGTAACTAATGACATTATGTTGTGGGTCCCAACTTGGATGTATCATTAAGTATGCATGAATGATACCGTAGCCATGGCAGTAAAAGTGGGATGAAACTCTTTTTCATATTAAACTTGAGAAAAATAGTAAAAACAGACAGATCTGTTACGTGTGTGCGCGTGTAAACTAATGTACCTTTAATATATCTCTATTTGACAGTAAAGTTGCAGCCATAATTAACAAGTTTTGATTATTTCACTCAGTTTAAGCTTCATACAGATTCTAGGAGTAGTCTATATTTAATAATGTCAGATATCGAAGGAAGGAAATATGAGGATTCAGCAGTGTAGTGCCCATGAGCAAAGCTATCATTATCTTTAGCACCATGTGCCATTTGCTTTGTATCCATCTCTTTTTGACTGGTCCTTGTGTCTCTGTTATTGTACTGCATATGCAAGAGTCCAGATGTGTGAAATGGAATTTCTGAAAAATGACTGGGGTAAATGCACTTAAATGTAATCCTATGCCTCTCCTTCTCCACTCACCAAAAGTCACCGTTATTGCTCGTTTTGGCAAATTCAGGACTGAAGTATAACTAATATTTAGATAACTTTACATCACTGTCATTGTAGAACTTCAGATAAATCATCATGAGATTGGTTGCATAAAGGTGACGCAGAACTTCTTTATGGAAGGGCAATGGTCCAACACAGAGGGAAAACTGTGTGGGAGTACTTTTAAAGCGGACTTAGGGGACTCGGACAGACTTAGTACAGCCCTAATTCCACTTGTTGCACAGTTAAAGGGAAAATCTCCTGATTGACATTGATACTGAAAAAAATTTATTAGAGAGTTTTTGTTAGCGACAGTAGTTTCTTTTCTGAAAGGACTCACCTTGATAGGAAGCTTGTTGGGAGTTGTCACCCAGCTCTGGAAGATGCCCATATGGGTCTGATGAGACCTGCTTCTCAGGATGATGTGGGTTTTCCACGTTTGTTTTTTGGCTCTCCTCATCTCCTACTGAATGCAATAAAGGTTCCTGGTCTTTAGTGAATCCCAGTATGACATCGATACTATGGACCCTGCCTCCAGCACTTGACCCAGCACCTTTTGCCATGTCATAGTTGTCCAGGCAACTATCGTCCACTATTCCCATAGTATCCATTGACAAATGCATCCGAGCCTTTGAAGACAACTTATCTCTTCTTTGCAAAAGTAAGCAAGATGCTACCAAATCAGACAAGGCAGAGCAGTTGTTGGACAGAGCTTTTTCTGCTTCACGTGAAATGGAGAAGATTTACTGTATGTGACGTGTGAAGGCAGTATCCTTCAAGGAATGCTTCAGTGAGTCTGAATGTATTGTAGACACAATAGCAGAGCAAACTCACATGTTTGACTGTAAAGGAATGAGAGAAAAGACAAAAGACGTAAACAATACAGTCAATCTGTGCTCTTAAATTGAATGCCATTTAATGGCCTATTAATCACTCTAGACTGTTTTTACATATATGAGTTGTAGTAAAATTCAACATCTTAATGTATATCTAGCAGGCAGGTTCCCTTGTTTTATTAAGATGAATAACTTTCAATAGTAAGAGTAAATATCTTTCATGTCCTGCCACAGGAAACTTCCCCAAGTTATGCTATGGTATTATAATTTCAATTATGGTGGATCATCACAATCATAAAAATTCATGCGTTGCTGACTACCCACAAGCCATTTGTTTGGCAAAAGATAAGCAAAGAAAAATGTTTAAAAGGTAAAGACTTGAAACGTTCATAAATTAAGAAGATTTGGGGTTTTTTGGATCAGTGAACCTAATGTTTAGAAAAAGGCATCGAATTCGGAACTCTGGCTCTCATCAGTCTTAATTTTCAGATTTTAAACCTCACCGTTAATTTGAACTTTTTACATAGGTATGCAATTATTTTGGTATGAAATCAACCCGCTGACATTTTAGAAGTTCTTGAGGGGCACCAAAAAGCCAACATTTTGTTACACTTGAATACACAAATAAGCGTTATGGAAACCTATACATCAATAGATTCTGTAATTGACTGAATTCACAGTAAGAAAGTACATAAAGTAATCTTACCTTCTTCAGTTTCCTACACCAGGCTATGCTACGCACATGGTGTCTCCGCAGTCCGTAAGTAGAAGAATGACACTAACAATATCGTCTGTAGGCACTTGTTACTCCCAGTTAAGTCCTTGAAATCCCCTGCACACAAGTGAGCAAAGGAGCTGTTGGAGTCCAAGCGCAACAAGCACATGTAATGTCTTTCTCTCCTGACAAAACTGCCCTTAACCACACAAGACACCAAAGCTTGCAGGAGAATGGTAGTAAAACCAAAGGGTTTAAGAGGTTTATTAATTGGAATCCTTCCCCTTTAAGAATGACTGACAGTTGTTTTCTGGTCAAGTAATTGCTCCAAATGTGTCCTGCATTCAGACCACAGAGGGAGGCCATTGCTAATGAAGCCTCGACAAAACTTTCTTTCAAAAAATCTATTGTCTGAAAGATAATGGCTCGTACTGAGAGGTTTCGCTAATCCCTTCATTATAGACAATGTAAGGGAGAAAAGACACAGGGATGGACTTTTAACTTGAATAGCTGCACACTGTAAAGACTTGTATTCCAAAAAATTGTTTCATTCATGTAGGCACTTAAATTCTTTATGTGCTACATTGCTCTTGGGATAGCTGCCATTATTAATGAATTAAAATAAAACAAAGTAGTGAATTATTTGTTCAAAGGGAGTTTTTTTGTGGGTGGAAAAGCAATGTAGTCATGGTTTCCATGCCTATTAATGCCTATTATTACCCCATTAAGAAATGTTGTCTAATTATACAGAGTTACTATAAATAGAATCACAACTTAACACAACTAGTTGCCCTGTTTGTTATTAATATTACAACAATAATAATGATAATAATAATTATAATAATAGTAATATTTGATAATAATTCGATCAATGACAATAATGATAATAGGTTTTCTGGTTTTTCATCTTTATACCAGGGTGACCAACAAGAACCCCAAAACACAAGTGTGTAACAAACTACGATCCTCTATTTTGCCTAGTTTACTTAAACAAGTGCAATAGTGAACAAGACTCAACCCAGTCATTAATATATTACTATCAACAGGCTGCTCTGCAAATATTTTTTGTAGCTCAGCCCTTGACAGTTCACTTTAGAATTTGGTTGGGGGCATCAGGGGCATTTTATCCTGCAACCTGCAAGTTTCTCCGTTGCCAGCTGGCACAACCAAAGCTGTGGCAGCTCCAGTAGGTGTTGCAGAGATCAATCCCATCCTTAATGAGCCTAAAGACTTCACTAGAGATTTCCTCTGACCTCACTCCTCCTATCTGAAGCTATTTTTAGGAGTTCTCTGCCTGCCAACAATACCAACAAATGTGGTGCTGAATATAGTCCTTAAAATGTAATATTTTTATTAAATTGTTTTTTTCAGCAGCGGTATGTTGGAAACAATATTGTATGTACATATGATGTTCACTTTGACAGCAGTCCTAAGCATTAGCCAAGCCATATCAATAACATACTAACTCTATTATATTATGTTAATGTCGCTTTAACACCCCACCTCACCTTTTTTTTAGGATGGTCTGCCTACAGTCAAGCATAATTTGCCTAACACAGCTGATTTTAGTACTTTAATTACATGTACATTTTCTATCTACATCTTAAATATGATCAATGTAAATGGTCACATTTAATAAAAGAAAATAATTTTTGACGTATATTAATGATGCTGGTGAAGGGCTTCCATCCGTGCATACGCCAGTCCCTAAAAGAGGGAATGCACACAAACTTAACACTTATCCATACAACTGGCACATGTCTAAGCAGCTATGGACTACTAAATGCTAACAAGTTTAAAGCCATCTGGCAACACTGGGCAGCAACGTCAGTGGTTTCTATGAGCAGAACTGCTGTGGGTCAGGTAGCTTTGGCTGCACTCCTTTTCTTGGACGACAAATTCGTTTTCCAAGAAAGCAGAAACTGTAAAGCCAATTACTTTTGCCAGTAAGCAATGAAATAAAGAACTTACAGATGCCCCTGTGACACGGATTTGTCATGAGGTAAGTTCCTGCCATATGGTGATTACAAAGAAAGTCAGGCCTGTGGGGTGTTTCGCAGAGCCATCTCTCTCCTACTTTCAATAGAGGCAAAACATTTAAAAAGCATGCAAAATCATACATTTCTAATTCATTTATTTATTCATTTATTAATAAGGAGTTTTTAAATGACTGGTAGTTTTCTTATATCATAGATAGCTGATACCGTAAGACAGTCAATGGACTTAGCAGCTGATAATAAGTCTCATTAAATAGTAAAGCAAGTGAGATGAAGAGTCAGTCAACACATCCAGTTGTTGCCTAGAAATGTATATTCATTTAAAAAATATACAACAATATGCACTTGATTAATTCTGTTTTCTGTCAGAAAAGCATCATAAAACTGATGTGGTCAGGTTGAAAAATGTGTTAGTTTAGATGTGGGCAGTTTATAAACAATTGTATCAAGTTGCATTGTGGGAAATGTAGGATTGAGTTTGATGGTTAGGGACTAAAAAGCTGTTTAGGTTGTGATTCATTCTTTTTAAAATCTGTCATGTGTGAGACCCCCAACTTATTGAAACTGCAGTTCTGAATCACCAGAGAACCTCTTCAAATTGCAGGCAACGTACCTACTTAACATTTGGACAACTTAGCAGAAAATGCACAGCTGTGATTAATAACATTAATGATGGCTCAGTTCCAAGAGTTTCAGTGTGTCAGCATGTAAAATGTGAGCATTGGATGAACATTTGTACTTCATGCCACTGTTGACAGAAAATGGTTCATACATTATTGGATCCAATTAAAATATTTCTTATGACCTTTACTGTTTGGCGCACTTAATTAATGGCTAATATCTATATGAGACTTCTGAGATGCTCCTAATACCACCCCAGTCGTAGCCAGGGGAAATTGATAATCATTTTATCACATTAATATATTAAAGCTGTCCCTCTTTGCTTGTTTCCCCATTATCCTAATTGAGTACAAATTGGTTAAGAGGGTGCAGCATAGCTATCAAGCTCCTTAGTTTTATCAGATGACGATTTAAGCCTCTGAGATCCTATTAGGAAGAAATCTGCTAATGTTTAAAGGCGCTGTGTCAGCTTACAGGGGGAAAGGGGGATGGTGAGCAGCAGGGGGATGACAGGGAGATGATGGAAAGGGAGGGTAAAACGCTGAGAGACTGGTCATGTGATCAACTTGAGCTGAAATGTCAGGGGAAAGCTGACTCTCTCACACCTTATACAGTTGTAGATGTGCTGGTTGGTGATCATTTTGTGTGAGCCACTTAAGTTCAGGATCTTTTTACATTTTAAAGTTTATGTTTAGAATTTTATCCCACATGGCTATAGATGACATAAGGTATGAACCTTTTTCTCTTTATTAGCAACCAAAACAAGTAATCTCACTTACGAGTAACAGTGAGAAGCAGGCAGACAAATCGTGTTTACTGACAAGGAGTATACAAAGTGTTCCTGAGCCCAGTCATGGTGTCCCATGACTGAGCACCTTCTTTTCATATTTAATCATAATATTGTAAGCAATTAACCTGCGTACCCGAGAAATTTTCCAAATAGGTTTTTTTTTTTGTTTTTTTTTTGCATTTGGAAACTTTCCCAGTCTTGTGTTACAAGTGATCATAGGTCAAAAACTATAAGCAAATTATTACCTAAAGTTTTACGTTTGTTTTACACATCATCCTAACTTTTTGGAATCGGATGTAGAGATGATTCCAAACTTTGCTTGTTTACTTAAGTTGATATATTAACTGATGCAGACAAAGCAAATTCTTTGGAGCTGTCAGGTTTCTTTTAATCCTTTGGTGTGTCATAATAGTCAAGGGAGTAAATCCGCCCTCCACTTAACCGGACTAGGACCTTTCTTGAGTAATGTCAAAAGCTTCTCTCTTAAAGTGTAACCTTTTAAACAGAGCTATTGCATCAATGCCATAAAAAACAGGATAACTTCTTAATACATGAAAGACTTAAAATAAAAAGTCACACAACTGGTCCTACTGTACAAGGAAACTACATGTAATTTTAGAATGGAAAATTGATTTAAAGGTCCTATTTGTAGGAAGAGTTGATTTTTGAGTTACATTCCCAACTCAGACGCTTTGAATTTCCAAACTTGTCAAAAATCACTCTTTGAGATGGCTACCGCCCTATCCTGAAAATGTGTCATAATGTGACGAATCAGGAATGAGACTCAAAAATCAACTTTTCTTACAAATAGGACTTTCAAGGAAATAACTTAAAACCCTTAAGGTAGAGAAGTCCTCCATAGCAACACAAGTTTAATTTTCAGGTAACTAAAATACCTGCGAAAACGATTGAAAAAATTATTACGTGAATAGCATACTGGTTGAACTTGAAAGCCACAGATACAGATAGTGCAGATTAGGACTGGGTAGTATATCGATATTGTTATTATGATGTGAAACTGTATGTTGTCTAAGATTTTGGATATAACTTTATTATGATATGGCATCAGTTTTTCTTTTCCTGATTTCAAAGGCTGCATTTCAGTGATTACAGCTATATCTACTTTCCTGAGCATTATTTAGTAAAAATGTCACTGTGTTGTGAAAGTGCATGTAGATGTCAATACATGAATAGAAACTGTCACTAAATGATTAAATCCCTAAATCTGGAAGTCACTATCTGTCTCCCTGTGCCACACTTAGAATGACTGTTTTCAGCCTTCTTTGTGGCCCTTCACACTGAATCTTGCAAAAAAAAAAAAGAGTGTTAATCAATGGAATGTTATTGCCTCTTCAAGGAAATGATTATGTTTATCTTCAATCTACACTTCACATATTGTATAAACAGAATGAATGTTTGAATGTTGCAGAACTTGTCCCTAATCTCTGTGTCCAAGAAGCCTAAGCCCAAACAATGTGTCCTCACATAAGGACAGTGTATTAAAAGGTTAAGGGTTGACAAAGAAGCAGGTGGCTTTGAGTAAAGCTTTACTTGAAGATAGATCAGTGTCTTGTCATCAGCAGCATTAGCACATTACAGTAATGTTGTCAGCAAGGTAACAATTCACACCAGGAATGACTGATCAGAGTCAATGAGGTTATTCTGTGAACATTATCTTATTATTCTAATCACCCACTCACACTGCATTGTTTTGATTTGGTTAAGAAAGCTGTACTCCCGTCATCATCCGCTGTAACTGACCTTGTGTGGGTCTGTGAGATCATAGTCTCTCCCATGCTATTTTGCTGGTGCTTTTTCTTCATGCTTGTAGTTGACAGTCATTTTTATTAAAGAATCAATGAGTGACTAAACATTTTGCCTCATTTACAGTTTATTATTTCATTGGGAACCCACCCACAACATACATTTAAGACAAGCAACAGCACTAACAACAATACAAAAACAACATAAATGAACACAAGCCAATAACAAGCTTAGTGCTTTATAACCAAAAATGAAAGCAAGTCCCCTGCAAAACTAATACATACATTAGAACAATATCTGCTGTAGTTAAAGTTTGAGGCAGCCTTTGTTTGGGAAATAGTCAACATTCTAGTCAAAAAATTGATATTTTTGCCCCAAACTTCTTACAGAAATCTGGGCCATATCCATCCATTCTTCCAGCTTTACCACTTTGTGAAGAATTAATAGACTGTACAACCTCTGTTTCCAATAAGAGTTTGCTCTATATTCCTGGCTAACATATGGTAATTTGATTTTGTTGTAAAATGTATTTATTTATTTCCATATCTTTGAAGCATTGTCAGATGAATCTGACAAAACATGGTAGCACTATAAGAAAACGTCCAAAGTTTAAACTTGGAAAGGCAACATAGTAAGACCAATCATTATTTGCTATAAGAGCATGGAGTTGATGAAGGCACAAGAGGAGTTATATTCATGATACCCTTTTAAAAGCTTTACAGAGGGTTTAATTATAACTCACAAAACCCATCATTGCTGTTTTTTACAACCACAAAATCAAAAACCAATAAATTTTCACCGCTTTTTAGTTTATTTGAGGTCAGTGTTTCATATGTTAAAGTCACATTAAGGCTAGACTGATTTAGGCTTGCATTAATGATTTTGTTTAGGGTTCGGGTAAAGTTGTAGCCTAAAACTAGACATTTGTTTTCATTGAAATGTGTTTAAAAATGTTATAGTCCTATAACTGCACCCAGTATTTAAAGCAGGAAATAAGTTTATTCATCTCACCCTCTCAGTCCAGATTTACCTGCATGACCTGGAAAGATTGAATTAGGGATATTTGTGTTATAAGCCTACTTTAGGTACCTGCAGTAATGTCGTCTGTAATGTCGTCATCGCCATATTGGCCTTAGATTTGACCTGTTTCTATTTAAGGGTGGTCTGTTCATGCTCTGACCCCCTTTAAAGTAATAATAAGATTAGCTGCACCAAGAGCTGCAGCTTGGCACAGTTCTGTGGTTACTTGATGTCTTTGCCTGGGTTCCTTCTCCTTATTCCCTTACACTGCTATGTCATCTGTACATGAGCATCATCTCAGCATTTACTTAGATACTGTTTTGTGCTTCATAAAAAAACGTGGGCCAGTATGAAAAAACAACTACAATGGAACTTTTGTCATTAAAGGTATTTTTTATCAGTTTCTAAACAGTGCAGATTTACTACAAATGAGGCAAAGCCACAGCCTAGATCCTGGCCGGATGGAATATATAGCTTGAATAATCTTACTGATCACCCTACGCCACTTGAATTCAAGGAAATAAGTGACATGTCTTATGTAGACTGCCACACTTTCAATTGGACAGTGAGACTTTAACTTCATTACAATCAGCATTGCTTGAGATGTTAAGGTGATTAAATAATTATTGTTTTAAAGCACACTGGCTAAGAGACATGTTTAATGGCGGCGTCTTGAAACCAAGCCATGACATGTTATTACACATGGAGCCTAATCTGCTTCTCCGGCTAATTTGAGCCCCGAGGAAATAACCTCCCACCTAAAGCTACCTTGTAATCCTCGATCGCATCCGTTGATGTCACACACGCATCACACATTGTCACACAGGCAAGCAGGTTCAAACTGCCTGTTTCACGCCCACACGCTTTTATAACAAACTAAAATCAACTCTGTTGTGTTTGTAACTAATCTGGTATGTGACTAGCAATAAAACAGCAACATTCAACATATTGTAATGGATTATGAAGGACTTGTGTTTTGTCTAGTATTTCAATACAAGGAAAGTATTTTTTTTACCAATCGCAGAGTTGTACTGTCCACGTTATGAAATATTGTTACTTAGTTTATTATGATTTGTAGTACATGTATACTTTCTGGACAAGTTTGCTAAAGGGGAGCGGTTTCAAGTTTTCTGAAATATGTTAGATTACAAAAAATATTGCTTTGATGGATATTAGGCTTGCTGCATTAGTTGGTGTTAATGGTGTTACATGGAGTTCAGGCATACACCAATCACGTAACTCGCCCACCACCTGCAACAGCATTTAAATTGTTTTAGTTTTTTATTATTTTCAGTTAGCTACAGTGCCAAACCTATACACTGATATGGCAATATTTCTAAACCCAATGACGATCAGGAATGATAACGTTGACGAGGCCGCAGCAGCCCAGGGATCGCATCTGACCTGTGGCCCTTTGCTACATGACATCACTCCTCTCTTTCTCAACTTGTTTCCTGTCACTCTTTGTCTGTACTATAAATAAAGCCTTGAAAAGGCCATGAATGGGTGAAAAGAAGTTGGCTACCTCACTGAGGACTTGGAGGTGTGCGGCCTGTTGATTGCAACTCTTCATCCAACAGTTCACTGTGGCTTCACCTTGTTCCATTACCCCCACACTGACTGAATGAAACTACTCCCTACAATATTTCAAACTGATCCACTGTCTTTAAATCCCAAAAATGGCTATTGTTTTGTTCTGCAGGCGCACTCCGTAGTACACTACTGAGTGCTGAATTCACGAAACAAGTGTCAGCCTAGTCAGCTAATCTTTCACTAGTTAATTGCCTTTAATTTGAAGCTGCAGATGTTGGAAATTAGCATTAGCAGTAACTTATGACAGTGTTCTTCTAATATTAAGCATCTTTTCTTGTAAAATGTCAGGTGTAATCAGTAACACAAGCATTAAATGTTTATAAACTGATGGGAAAATTTAATCCGTTTGACATCCGTAAAGACTGTTTTGTCACTTGAGCGTTAACAAACTTTATGATGCCATGAATCCCTGGATAGTTCAATGGTCTGAAAATGCAGTCAGAAAACCATCAGTCTGATACAATGTTGTCTGTAAGGTACACCCGTTCAGTCTAATTTAATCCAATAATGATCTTCCCTGTAATTAAATCGACCTTAGCGAAACGTATGATCAGCTTTGTTGACGGTATCGGATAAGTGTTGATTCAACTCTTTGGGTTTTTTAAGGCTGTAGTTCATAATGTTTTTATGGACTGCGTCATATTAGAATGTGCATCACCTCTCTAATCTTTTCTTGATTTTTATAAGGCTGCACCAGCTCAGCAGGTGGCAATTTAAGACCAGTGAAGGATTGATGAAGTAATGGTATGTATTATTCCTGCACTGTTAACCTAAGGGTGTGTTTTTGTCCAGACAAACATGAAGTGGGAGCCTACTTCAAGTAATACTAATCACACCTGCTAATCCCTGCTTAATGGATATGTAGGTCATATTTTCTCTTTCTCTTTACAACCGCTGTCCACTGTATTAGACAATTCAGTATGAACAAGTTAATTATGGTTACATTTGTCCTTAAAATAATACAGCTTTTTTTTTCTGTTGTGCAAACTGCTTTCAGGAACGCAAAAACATGAATGCATTTTAATATGATATTTAAGATCCTTGGTATGTGCACATCCATACAAAGCACACATTGATTAACTATAACTGTTGTGCTTCACCAGTCAAATGTTTTGTCGGCCATGCTGTAAATATTTCATCCAAGGATCACAGTTTACTCACTTTTCTTTCACATGTTGCTTCTGGTACTCCTTATATTCCTTGTTATACTCCATGTCTTTGGACTCTTGTGATTTCTTTCCATCTGCTCCTGCATTACTGCTGTCCTCAGCACCTTTTGAATAAAACCCTTCAAGTTTCCACTCGACATTTGAGTCACGAGGAACACCGTAGCTCTGTTCGAATAAATATTATCCAGTCCTACTCAGAAAGGGAAGACGAGGGATAGTGGAGGCAAGAAGTGTAATGGTAAAATCTAATCTCGTTAACAACAACAACAAATTATTAACAAGAGCTGCTTCTTATTCAGACTGAAATTGAAACCTTGCCTGTTTTTTGTCAAGATTACAGTAGATTGTATCAATAACTTGTGTCTGAAGTAAAACCGCTCAAGAGCTTAGCTCATAATTGGAAGCCTACAGACAATGAAGTCCTTACCTTGCCAACTAAATGCTGCAAGATAGAGTCTGATGACGTAGGCCACTGCTCTCTACCTCTTATTATGTAACATCACTAGTTACAAAAGTAAAGAAATGTAATAATGAACACATAAAGGAATCATGTATCCCATAATGCAATCATTTCAATGCTCTGTAGAACTGTAGGCTGTCATAGAGCGAGAGCAGAACTGCAACGTAAGCAAGCTGAGGTGGACAAAACAATAAAATACAGTAAAGGATTGAACATTTAAGATTGCAGATTCATTCAAATATACGCAGATTGGCAATGATACCAATGCTTAGAATAGGCGCAGGACATCTCTGTTGACAATAGATCTTATATGAGGAATCTTAGTTTGATATCCGATCTACTTTTAGATCTGTTTTGGTTTCAGTTGACTCCTGAAAATATCTAGAACTTGAGCTTGGTATATATGCTGGACTTTATGAATACCAGCTGGTTTCTGTCTCTGGTTTTGCACTGGGAGGGCAAAGTACAGCATTATTTGAGTTATAACAGACTGAGACTCAGTCATACAGCAGATACACTATGTTTCTTGACTCAGACCAAAACAATGAGCCAAAAGCTGAAACCTTTGTACCGCTGCAGAGCTGATAGAGCCTTGCCACTACGAGAGAACTTTCCACATTATATAGAGCAATTTCACTCTGTCAATAAAAAAACTGGTCATTGTTTAAAATGAAGGCGTGGACGCTACAAACAAGACCTGTAAAGGCAAATTAATATTTAGGAAATGTTCAGCAAAATTGGTAAACCACAAAAGTCCTTTATAAAACAAAGAACTAGAGGAGTGGAGGAACATTAAGAACATAAGAAAAAGGATGAACCTACACATAAAAATAAGAAGAAGCAGAGGGACAATCAAAAAGGATATTGTAGAAACCTGGAGGGATCACAATTGCAATATGTGGATAATAAACTCTCATTATTGTGCTTTCAACCCAATTTATGGGAAGTCATGGATATTTTATAATGTCTGACACAGTATAATCTTTAACAGTTACACATAATGTAGAGTTATAATAATAATGTAGAGTTGAGCTAAATGATATTTTGAGGATTATTGGCATGTCCTGAAGGGACCTCTGCCGCCAGTGGATTTGTGAAGGGTACTCAAGAAACTGTACCGACTTACAGTAATATCCCTGATCATCTTCTGTGTCCAGTACTAGGCCTTATCTTCCTAAGACTCAGTTTTTGAGAGACCCTGTTGACTCAAGACCACTGTGACCTAGAACCTTTGAACCTAACACAGAACTAATATGCTTCTAGATAATCCCCTGATCTTAAAGAACTCAAGATCCATCAGAAGTAGAAACTTAAGCCATAATTTTGTGAATCCATCCAGGGCAGTTTGGAGCTTCATTTGAATATTTTGATGTCTTATTTTGATAAACATTTTGATAGCGAATTGAAAAATGCACACACCTCCAAAAAATATTTAGTAGAGGCATCTTTTTTTGGTTGGTTGCAAACAAATTTGATGAGAAGAGATTGGAATAAGCTTGTGTCAAAATGTTAGATAAATGGGATAAACGTGTCATGGGTGTAATGGTAGTGGAATACAACAAAAAGACTAAAGTACCTCACAACAACTTCTAGTCTGGATGATATGGGACAAATCTGAGATCAAATCATTCCCTTTTTCATAAAAGCATGAAACTTGGTGCACTTGTGTAGTTTGGGGCCCTGAACATTTTCAGAACCAGAGCCTTCGCAAAAATGCCACGAGGCGGCCATAGCCATCTTACTTTCCGCCATAACTGAACTGTGTATTTTGCATCATATCTGCTGAATCCAACATGACAACACAGAAGCGGTGATGTGTACCCCTATGTTTTAGTGGTCAAGGATTACGATGATACCATATGCAACATCAAAAATTGTTCAGGTAAACAGTTAATCCTGAATTCAGTGACATTATGAGAAGGAAATAACAGTATCTGAGAACCTTGGTGAGACTTGATATCATGTCAGTTGCATGCATGTTTTAAAAATGGGCCGAGACTTTAACGCGTTAATTACGATTAATTACAGAAAAATTAACGCGTTAAAAAAATTAACGCATAGCGTTCATGACTTCAAATGAAGAAGCAGATGAGACCGCTTTGGTTGGCCCCGCGGATGGGAAATTTTGTTTTAAAAAGCGGTTGTGTGCAAATTATGCAAGAAGGAGTTCGCGTATCACCGCAGCATATCAAGCCTCAGATATCACCTAAATGCTAAGCATATAGCAGCCACTGAAGATAGATGTTTCCTAATAGTCAGGGTTTGCAATGTTATGAATGTACTTGAAAGTATTGTGTTTTACTTAAAAAACAAAGTGTTATAGTTTACAGAAGGTCTACCTACCTATAGGCTACCTGAATCTCTGAAATGTATTCCTAAATATGCTATTGCTACACTTTATAGCAAAAATTGCACTGGTCTGTTGGTCTTGAAAAAAAAAAAAAAAGTTTTGTTGATTAAGCTTATGTATTCAGTCATTATTCAATGGTATACTAAAATCCATTTGAAAAAAATGCTTCTCAATGTTCTCAGGTCAAATATTTATATGCGATTTAAATGCGATTAATTTCGATTAATTACTTACAAAGCCTCTGATTAATCGATACATCTTTTTAATCGAGTCCCGGCCCTAGTTTAAAGTTTAATAATTCAATTCATTAACCCTGTTACATTGTCTGTTTGCTATCGATTCAAGTAGAATCAAGAGTAATTTGAGGAAAGCCAAGGGCACAAAGCTGACGATTAAATTTTGGACGGACAAAGAATTGTATGTTGAAGGTAATCTTTTTTTGAAGAGAATGCAGTCTCTTCAATTAATTTCTTATAATACTTGTTTATTCATGTTATAGATTTGTCACTTTGAAGCTCTCTTTTATTGACTTCTAGATGTATTTTTACAATTTCAACCTGCTTCATGTTGCATATTTTGTTAAATGTCTTTTAACAAATGTTATGCAAACTATGAATAATTGTTCTGTGAATGCTCGTAGGTGCCCAAACACCTGTCTTTTTCTGCAGTCTATACCGGTTGTAGGAACTTATTATGACAGAATTGCTTCCAAGACCTGATGACCTGTCTGAGTTGGACTCAGTAGAGGTTACAGAACCAGAAGAAACCCAAAAATACCACAAATGTAGTACATCCTCAGTTCATGGATCTTCATCCCAGGATGGATTTAATGCTATAGCTTTTCTCATTAAAAATGCTTCTTACAATGGTTGCTGTTCCATTAGGTAAGTAGCTTTCAAATACATTGTACTCCATTCTCCCATAAAGCCTGAAATGTGTCTTTTTATCTACCACTGATCATTGATTTTACTGTCAAGACACATTGCAACCTGCTGCTTGTCTGCTTTGTATTGATATATAACTTTTTCAGCACTGCTCTGCATTTGGTATTCTGATCTCAACGTTTAGTGACACACTGACTTGCTGACTTGTGTTTATGTTTCTCTGAGGAATTGGCCTGGGTTTTGCTCTGAGACAAATTGGTATGTCAGCCAAGGATACAAGATATTCAACCTTTCCTGGAGAACTGATGATACGAATGCTGCTGATGTTGGTGTTTCCTCTCATCATTTCAAGTCTGATAACAGGTTAATCCACACTGTATCTTGGTTAAACTAGATTCCAGGTATGATTTACATTCAATCAAAACAGAAATGATTCGACCCACATCACACGTGGCAATATGTTCATGATTATGGTTGTACAATATGATATTGCTGGGTTGGTGTTGTTCTTACAGCACTGTAATTAGAAAAGACCATCAATGCAACTGACCAATCCTGCAATGCAATGTCATAGCCTTGTGACAGGGTTAACATTGTGAAAGGGTTTGCTTACACCCATACCCCGATCTTTTCCTAAACATAATCAAGTAGTTTTGTTGCATAGACCTAATGGTGGCAGAAAGCAGAAAACAAAACTACAAATTAAAAGTTGGATAAGTCTGAAAATAAAGAAAAACAATAATCTCCTCAATGGACATAAATCCCAGTCACTTGTGCTTGTGCTTGACCTAATCAACTGCAACGATTCACTTCATATGCAGACTTTGTTGCCTTTTGGTCAGTTGCAATGATGGTTCTGGAGCAACATTAATTATGGTATTGTAGGAACAACACCAACATGCTGGTTTCAGATAGACCATGATGACCACAGCAGAAAAAAAGCACACAGTAGATAAACACAATTAATAGCCACACTACTGGCTTGGACATAGTCTAATGACTAGTGAAAGTGCGTAGAGCTGAAACTTACAAACTGAGTCTTAGATGTCTTAAAATTGCCACAAAATAAAGGATAAACTAAATTCATTTATTTATCAACACCACCCTCGGGTTAAACCTGGGGTTAAGGATCTACTCTAAAAACATGTTATTGTCCTATTATTCATCCATACAGCTCCTTTGTTTTCTGGGCTGTAGTAAGCATTACAGTCTCAATTGCTTACAAAAGGATATCTAGTGATTAAACTGCTTTAAACACCTTACATGAAGTTTTCAATTAGTGTTCAGTAAATGTGCTCATTCTTTTTACGTACCAAACCCAAAACCTCTGATGAGCTTGTGTTTCATTATTATAGCAACATATTTTTGCTTCAGGAATGACAACTCTGGACATGAAGACCTGTGGGAAAATTGGGATAAGGGCCCGCAGTTTTTACATGGTCGCCACAGTCATTGCTGTTGTAATCCAACCAGGACTGCCACAGTGTCCCCTACTGGTGATGCAGACACTGTGCAGGCAGTGGACTCCTTTCTAGATCTTATGAGGTGTCTGCTGAACAGGAATTGTTTTTAGTGGAAATCACAGGTAACATTTAACATGTACATTCAGTTAAAACTCTTCCTGTGTTTGTGATTCATAGAAACATGATTCCCTCAAATCTGGTGGAAGCTTGTTTCAGAAAGGTAAGATCTGGAGAGGCATTTTTCTTTTATATTTAAACAGTCATTGTTTCATCGTCACCAACAATTAACATTTGCTTGTTTTTGTTTTTTGTATCTGTACATGGAAGAGTCTTGGTGTCATCAGAGTGAATGAGACCAGTGGAAACATTGAGATTTCTTTTACGCTCCCGTTCATGTGATGGGAACCAAGTGTTTGCCAATCCCAAACAATATTGTTTCAATATATTGTCTGTCTTATTGTCTGTCTTTTCATTATTGTAGTTACACTGTCACCACACCACCTACTCATACTAGATGAAAGAATTCTGTTCTCAGCACGTCAGATGGGATGAACACACTGGGGCTACTGGTCTTCTCTGTTGCCTTTGGCCTCACTCTGGGCAGTCTGGGGCCTGAAGGAAAACCTATGAGGGATTTCTTTGACAGCCTGAATAAAGCCATTCTATGTCTAATCAGCACAGGAGGCTATCATGAAAATAAACAAGCCATTTGTTGTGTTTTTAATGAGCCATTTCAGTTTTGTGCTACTGATATCTGGCCTAGCTACAGTCTGTGTCTCTGTGCCTTTTTTCTTTATGATCAGATTTTGACACATGATAAACAATTCAATTGTCCAGGTGTTTGTTACCTTCGTAGGGCTGCTTGGGATTTGCTGCCTTGGTGATAATCAGTGTGCACGTAGCTATGCTGGTGTGTTCTACCGTGCTAGCGCTGAAATCCTGTGAGAATATACTAAATATGGATACACCCGTCTCCCCTCTCCTGTGTCTCTCCTCTACATCACAGGTTTTCTCCGGTGGGAACCCTCTTCCTCCTGGCAGGACAGATTGTGAAGATGAGAGACACTGAAGTGATTCGTTACGAAGTTGCTGTTTTTACTGCCACTGTGATCACGAGCCTGCTTATCCACATCTTCCTCACCCTGCCCTTCATCCATTTCATGATCACACGAAAGAATCCCTTCAAGCTTCTTTGTGGTCTTCTTGAGGCTCTCACCACTGCTTTTGGGACATCATCAAGGTGATGTTCCAGTTCTTGATAGTTAAATAACACATTGCAGACGCATCAACAATGGTTTCCTGTATTTATTATATGGGTTGCTTCACAGTTCTTCAACCCTACCTATTACACTCCACTGTATGGAGGAAAAACTCAACATACATAAGTGGCCGACAAACAAGGGACACGCTTCATGCTACCTATTGGGGCCACGATGAACATGGATGGTGCATTCTGTACGTTTACTGTACATGCAACCAATATCAGTTTCAGAATTTAAGAGTGATATAATTTTGGGAAAATGTGCATTCTGAACCTTCACTTCTTCAAATGGTTGTTTGAGGTTTAACGGTTTAAGTTTAGGGTTAGGGATTGCCAATCTGATTATTTTAGATTATGATCCATCATAAAGGCGTCCACAATCTACTTTTCATGCAAATCACATATTGCTGTATTTAATTTCATCTTATTTCTGATCTTATTGCACATCTTCATTGACTAGCTGATCCATTGAAAATAGATCATGACATACATTTCTGGCCAGACTGCCCACCCGTAGTTGGGGAAAGTAAGGGGAGAGGGATGTAGTAGTTAGAACGTGACTTCATCAGTGTGGGTCTTGACAAGTAGAAAAATACAAAGGTACAAAAAGTAGAATAATATAAAAGTATTCAAGTGCAGAAGCTGCATATTTCATCCTTTTAAAGAATGCCAAATGCATGAGAACATTTGTTTTTGACCTCACCTGCAACACCCTCAACGTCTATAACCTCAATCCTTTTGTTGCATGTTTGTTGATAGGGATCGTCTAAGGACCACCGCCAATGTGCTGGGTGACTGTATCGGCGTGGGCGTAGTGCAGCGTTTGTCCAGACATGAGCTACAGAGCTGTCCAGTCTGAACTTCAACGAGGCTTGACAGCATCTGTTTCCAAAGGCTAAGATTCACATGATGATGAGAATTTCACTACCTATATGCACTTATAGCTGATGCTGATTTAACTGAGAATATCGACAGTCATAATCCCCAAAACATGTTTTAGAACTTCAGAAAAAAACACTTAAAGATTCTCTGTGACTTGCATATGTTAACGGGACAAAGTTTAGAAAGGGGACAGACCTTCTCATCTGTGGGTTAGCAACCCCTGTGCATCCTGGTATAATGAGCAGTGTTGAGCATGTGTATATTAAAGTGTGTATTCATTTGGTTAATAAGTATTGTTAGTGAAAATAACGGAGACCCCAGAAAGAGCAGGACGGATCTTAAAAAACAAGCTTAACAAACAAACATGAGGTAATAGACACATCTAGTTGACCCATCTATGTATATGTGATGAGTAGACCAGCCCACTGTTCCCATCCTTGAAATATTGTAGCGGTGTCTTCAATAGGGAACACTTTACCACCACCTGGTGGCAGGGACATCATATTGCAAGCCAAAAAACGATATGAATGACCTAGTTGCACATGGGAAAAGCAAATACATATAGATCTGTTTAATATTTTATGGTAAAAATGAAAATGCTACAAACAAAGCAATAAAAGATAATTTTACCTTATTGATTCAAGGACTCAGGTGTCTTCAGATAGCCAAGTACTTAAAACAAGATAAGCCACAATTTAAAACTTCTTAAGACAAGATCATCTATAAACTTTTACATTTTAACTAGTCATTGAAACAATGTTGCAACACTCAGGGTGTCTCAACTGCACCAAATCTCTGGGGAAGCAAATGCTTTTAGTCACAAGTCTCGGCATGTTGCAGTATTACTGGGCTGTTCAGAGTAGCGTTACAAACAGAGAACTGTAAACACACCCAAAATGCCTTATACTGCCAAACAGCCAACGGCAGGAGAAGAATAGGAAACTGTGGCTGCCCCCTCTGGGCCGCTGAGCACAATGTTAGAGAGATGCCACTGATATCAGCCAGAGTTCAGTGCAGCTGTGAGGAGAGACGGAAAGAAAGAGGGAGAGGAACAGAAAGGAGGGGGCTGTGAGCATCACAGCCAGCGAGCAGGAGAAAAGGAGGGGAATTCATGTGGAGGAGGGGTTTCTTCATGAGTGAGAGAGCTTAAAAGAGATGGTGAGAAAAAGCAAGAGAGAGAGAGCGAGAGCGAGGCTGTGTATGTGAGGGAGGAAGATGCTGTTGCCAGGGAACAGCGGTGAGGTCGAACCGTCCATCTTTTCCAGCTCGCGGGAGGATAAAAACATATTAAATCATGGATGCAAAGCGGACTGAACGCGAGGGGAGGAATAACAGCTGATCCTGACTGCAAGCGGCCGAAGAGAATCAAAGAGAAGGTAGGCAGGTGCGATTACATAACCACCATAACACAGCACCCATATGGCTGACATCATCACAGCAGGATTAGAGCCTGGGGTGGGGGCATTAGTGTTGTTGGGGGGGAGGAGGGGCAGGGGGGGATTCAGCAGAGACAAGCTGAAATAAATAGGAGGAAGAGAGATGGAGAGTCATCGTCATGAGGCGAGCTAAAAGCGCTGGACGAGGATTATCTTTTGTTCAAAAAGCAGAACGTGTCTGACTGGCAGAGGAGACTGAAAAGATGAAAGCTGGATGGCGTTTGCTGTGCGATGACCCTGACTCTCTAAACTGTTCTCCTCTCTACAGGAGGACACAATTTCTCTCTCAGGCTCCATTCGCAGCATCAGTAAAGAGCAAGAAGATTGGGTCCTGAACACAGGAGTGTCCCACCTGCAGATGTAAACAGTGGTTACCTTCACTCTGCTCAGGCAGATTTGAGGAGGAGGAAGAGCAGGACAAGAGAGAGGAGCATCTGAAATCCAACTTTAAAACGGCGCAGAGGAAGTGTTCTTAATTACACGATGTGAGTACCCTGCCTTTATACGAGACAGGATTTTTCAGGCTTTGACAGGATGTAGTGCATTTTTCCAGGACAGAGTCTCAATCGATAACACGATATTAAATGCTTCATTTCATCGGCTACTGCTATTACTGAGAGAGCGTCTGTTTCCATTTGTCAAATAGAGAGAGGATGGCGGTCGTGACAGATTAGCTACTCTCCTCTCACACGCACTTTAAGGCCCTGAAGATGTCATTTCTCAATCAGCATTCTGGACGAAAGTAACCTACATGAACACGCTTTTCTCTGCCAAATTTAGAGCTGCTCTTGTCCTTTCAGTTGGGATGTTTCCCTGTTTGTCTGTCGTGTATTGATCAGGATTTAGCAACATTTGAATCAGATTCTGTCAAACCACAGCCACTCAGTCCTGATGAAGCAGATACGCTGAGTGTTATATATAAATGTAGAAAGCCTGTCATAGCGACTAGACTAGTCAAATTCAAACACATCTTTAAGTATAGATGTGTTTCAATTTGACTAGTCTAGTCACTGTTCTCTTGTTTGTAAATTACCATCAATCTAGCTAAAAAAGGCTGTAGTCGATCATGATGTCTCACCTTGCCTTGCCCTTTATCATCAGTAGCTCTGTTGATGCTTATCTCCAAGCTACAGGCTATGTAAATGATTTCATAATGCAGAGGAAGAGAGAATACTGTGTTAGTTAGTTCAAGTGTAAGCTCTGCTGCTTCACTTACATTTTGCTTATTGAATGTCAAAGAAAGTCATTCAAAAAACAAGCAAGTATCAGTGTGTCTTTCATCTTCAATGTTTTGGCAGATTAGTAAGTGTTTGGTTTGATAAGCACAGCACAGTGAACAGCTCACAAGATAGTGTTTGGGAAAACGAAGGCTGCTCTGCCATATGGACTCCAATCCCCTACCAAACATGTGCTGCTGCAACATTACTTATTGTCCATCAATCAGCAGTTCAATGCATGAGCATCCGAGCCTCGACAAGAGACATCTGCACAGGCAGCAAACCACACGCACCGATCTGGTGTGAGAATTCCCCTACTTTATTCTATTTTAATCACACCACCTCTTTCATTCTTAATCCAGCAGAGAAAATGATCGCTCCGTCTCAGAAAGAGTGTGAGAACAGAGGAATGTTACTCAAAGGGAGATGTAGCTGAAAGGGTCTTCATTGATGTGGTGTTTCAGGAGTTCCCCAGCAGTCCCATATCAAACACCTCACTTTCTCATGGGATAATGCAGTGTAAAAACATTCTCCTTCATTATTTAGACCCCAATCATCCAATCACACCACAGCAGCATGTGGCCTGAAGGCATGTGCCTGTCCCAGTATAGGCACTGATGGCCTATCAGTGCCATTCCAGTGGATAAATGGACTGCAGTAACGTCTGCCATAGCATGAACTCTGGCTGGGACTGTGACGTAGGAGGGACGCTCCTCCCCCATACGCACATTTCTGACAAGAGACTCACACATGATGTTCGTTCTGTGCACGACTGATCTAGCCTGCAACAACTGACCCAGACACGAGAAACAAAGCTTTACTTCACACGCTTATAAAAAGATGTGCAGTGTTGGATGGAGAGACTTCTGTCATTTCTGATTTGGTTATGTAAAATATGGAAGTTGAGATCACCATCTGCTTTACGATGGCACGTATGATTTGTTTGTATCACCCTGAGGGGCTGTATGAGTAATGTTTTATTTTTATCTCTTCCTCTAGGGAAGAAAGCCACTGGGAACGAGTTTTTACACATTTTTTTATTTCATGACATCATTACCCATGACAAATTAGCCATAGTGTTTTAAGAAATTAGAAAACATGTTTTGTCTTGGGCTAACTAACCAGAAGTTCACACTTGGCAATATGTTATATCAGGGATAAAAGTTGATGATAAGGAAAGATTGTTGGCCGGATTCTTCATTACATCCACACTCCAGCAACATAGCATATCGCTCCTATAAGGTTTTGAAAAAATAATCCAAAATCAGTTCTACATTTCCCATAAGGCAACTGGATTGTTCTTTCATTAAACCCTCCCTGTCTGGTAAACACCCACGTCTTTCAAACTCCACACCTTGAATTTTTGTAGCTCCGGCTTTGTTTCAGTTAAGTTTAAGTCATCAGTGCGGTGTACAGTGGGTGGAGTGGCCCTTTGAGACAGCTACAAGTGCTGCGTGTTTTAACAAGCTGGGAACACTCGGGTTCCAACTGAATGGCATTGTTCTGTGTGCTTGTCAACGACAGTGAGCTGAAGCCTGTCCTCCCTGGCAGAGGATGGGTACAGCAGAAGCCACTTTACGCATGGACAGCATGGAGGTGAAGGATGAGTGGCAGGATGAGGACTTCCCCAGGTAATTGTGTGTCTGTGTATGTGTGTGTGTTTGTGTGTGTGTTTGTGTGTGTGTGTGTGTGTGTGTAGTTTGTGTGATTTGTACACAGGCTTTGGCAAACAGTCCCAGCTCTGATGATTGTCACGTGCATTGAACGCTGAGAGGCAGCAGGTGTGTTCTTTCCTTGATGTAGTCGTTATGTGTTACGTGATGGGGCTGTGTCAAGTCAGTGAACAAAACAGCAGCAACCGTGGAGGGAAAAAAAGCAGGGAAGTTGAACACTTCGCAGCATCGAGCGATGGAAAAATAGTCAACCACCCACGCTCCTGTACTGACAAGAAACACTTCTACAGAGGAGGAAATGTGTTATTCAAGGACATCCAGTGTACTCACAGCATATATTTATACAGTATGCTTGTACATTATTCTCCATTTTGGTATCTGTCTGCAGCAAGTCGAAGTCGGTGGCTAAATCAGATACATGTAATGAAATGAGATAAGGATAATTGGAATGGAGGAAAAGCAAATTAACTGTTTTTGTTTTTCTATTTCTCTATATCTCTACTTATCTCTGTATGTTTAATTTGGTTAGGTTTGAATATAACTGAACACAGTTGTAACCTGAGTGCTACAGAGAAACGTTCAAGATGCTCCTACACTGCAAATTGTTTTTCTCCTCCCCGCTGTTTAATCCACTGTTAAATATCTGTTGCTGCTGTCTTTAACGTATCTCTATAAAGCCTCTGACAACATAATAACAGCAATTATTTCCACTGCTCCATCAGCTAGCCCATACTTGTGGTTGTTTTAGGGTGTGTTTGTCTATTCATGCATGACTGTGTTAATGTCTGTGTCTTTCTCCGTCTGGCTGTATGTCTGTGTGTGTGTGCGTGTTTGTATCAGTGCTATCATCTGTAATGGAGCCTTCTTGTCCCCCAGCACCGAGGGTTCAGCTGTCTTATTATAATGTCAGAGGGGAGTTGGTAATTATTGTTGTTGCTTTCTTAGACGACACATATTGTTTTTGAGGACACACTGGATTTAGCTCCTAAAAAATAAAAGCCCAAGGGCAAAGATGTGAGAAGCAACTGTTCATACTTTGTGGTTTATTTGGCAATTAAGTTATAGATAACAATAAGAAAAAGCCAAAGACCAAAAAATCATTGACCTCATACCAGGAGAGTGATGGGCCAAAGGGACACTCGACTTTCTATATGTAATTTTGTTTTTCATCATTACTGTTTTCGATCTTATCGTATTATTCTGTGTATCAATGTTTTTCTCTGCAGGCCACTACCAGAGGATGGATATGTTGATTCCTCATGTGGCCTCACTGACACCAGAACCAGTAAGCGAATAAATACACAGCACTAAATGCATTTTTTACTTTGTTCTGTATTTAAACATTACTATTCCGCCTGTCCAGATCCTCCCACCACTCTGAATGTGGGCGAGTCCATGGCCCAGCGTAAGCGCCGCACACTGGTCGCCCCTGACATGAATCTGTCCCTGGATCAAAGCGAGGGGTCGGTGCTCTCTGACGACTTCCTGGAAACGCCCGATGATCTGGACATCAATGTAGACGACATAGAGACTCCTGATGAGACTGATTCACTGGAGTTCATCAACAACGGCAACGAGCTGGAGTGGGAAGGTCAGACAATAATGATGATTTTAGAAAGATGTATGTGGGATGTGTGTTGGAATTTGTTTAAGAAGCATATCTGGCTTTTCAGTCAAAAATTGTAGCCAACTGTCGAATACAGCAAAAATGAAAACAAACACTGACACATATCTTCCACAGCCAACAAAAACTGTACTAGTGATTCAGTAGGATACGAGTATTTTAAGCCTCACACATGCAGCATTTATTGTTGGGCCATTTTGTATTGAACTGCGAAATACTGCCAGGTGTGCCTTTATTTTTTCCACAACCTGTAAACAAAGCCTGTGGTGAGAATACCATTGTGGGAGCTGTGCAACATTTGCAGGTTAAGTGTGAAAAATTAGAATTGTTTCTCAATAATGTTTCATTAGATCGATTCTGCTTGGCAAAGACCAGACAAGTATTGGTGGAAACTGTGAATCATGTTAAGGTTTTATAGCAGACATTTATACTAACTCCCTGGCCCTATTTTGCCTCATGTTTACTTGCAGCGATTTAAAAAAATGTTAGCGGAAGTGGCAAATGAAGGTTCAAAAACACTGTTGTGTCACCTTGTGCCTAGATGACACTCCTGTGGCCACTGCCAAGCGTCTTCCAGGTGAAAGTGAAGAGGAGAGAGACTCATCCGGTCGTCTGTGGCGAACAGTGATCATCGGTGACCAGGAGCAGCGGATTGACATGCAGGTCATCAGACCGTACCTGAGGGTGGTCACACACGGAGGTTAGTAAAAGAGTTTATCTAAATACCTCTAGTGTGCAGGTTAAGATTAAATTTTAGATCGAAGTTGTTTATCATTTTTTAATGCAAAAAGGAAAAACCAATGCACTCAATTGAAGAGAGCTTGGATGAATCAGATTATAGTCAAACAAAAGGAGAATGCATGAGGATAGGAGTTGTAACGGGATCTCAGTCAGTTTAATTGGTACAGCTAGCTAAAGTTAATAGGTCCTGGAATAAATCTTGCCATCATGTTTAGTTTATAATGTTAAGTTTTGGTTGAAACTGTTCAAGAGGACTTGATTCAACTCAATGATAATTTTAGAGGCTGTAGTTGTGTTGCTGTTTAATAGTACTGTACTATACTGACTGGCTTTTTTTCTATTTTTTAGTCACTTGTTACACCTGAAATTATTTTATGTATTTTTTCCATCCTGAAAAAGACATACTGCCAAAACCTTAGTGCTTTTAATTCTGCTGTGCTAAACGTGAAAATAAAAATAAATAGATACGATTATAGTGTGTTGGGTAGATTTTGGTGTGTAAACTTTTTTTCTTCTTGAACCTTTAAAAAGTTTTTGTACCAATCTTAACTATGGCTGGACAATTTGGGAAAAAAATCTGATTGCGATTTTTCGACCAATATTGCGATTGTGAAGTCAGGCTTCAGTTCTTATTCACTGTGTAATAGATTTAAAACACGTGATGGAGCATTACCACATTGATATACCATCAAAATATGAACTGATCAATATTCAAAGGAAAACACCAGAACTTGTGAATTGCTGCCAACAAGCGTTCTTTTTTTTTTTGAGTGGCATATAACAATCAAACACAAAATTATCACAGAAGTTGTGACTTAAGTTTTATAAGTTTTATTTTAAGTAATGTAAATACAAATAACAAAGACATTCAACATGACAATAATAGGACATTTCTGACACTGAGCAGGAGCAGCATCTAAATGCTGGACGTTGAATAAGTTACCGAAATACTTCAATATCACGGAGGTGCCGCCTGTCTTTGTTACTAAATCATCCAAGATTGCTGCTGGATCAGAGGACGCCATTTTTCCACACCACAAATCACACATTTTACTTGGGTTTCACATGTTGTTGGTAGACTTATACCCAGCTGCCTGCACGTCTGCTTGGTGAGGATGATTGGTACACGAGGAGCATGGCACTTCTGAAAACGGCTTGAATTTATAAACCATTGACATGCGTTGATTTGAATTTGATTAAATCATTCAGCCTTAGTCATAACAAAGATTTCACCAGGATTTTAATCATCTTGTCAGGGACTGAAAAGCATGAAAGCACTCAGACCATCCACAGACATTAAAACTCAAAGAATAAAAGGACAATCAGAGCAAACCCACTTATATGGCATCTCATAAACAACGGAAACTTCAGTGCATCATATTGAAATGTAACTTTAATTATGTTAACCAGACCCAGTCCACAAACACCCGCTCTCAGCAAGCATACAAAAAGCACACCTGGCGATTTTAATTACACAAGGCTACTTTGAAATCAATAAAATGTAACATAATATTAATAATGCAGACAGTGAAACAAAGGCCATCATACTGAATGTGTGTCTCTCTCCTCTTTTAGGTTATTACGGTGAGGGTCTGAATGCCATCATTGTGTTTGCTGCCTGCCATCTCCCTGACAGCAGCTGTGAGGACTACACATACATCATGGAGAATCTCTTCCTGTAAGCTCCAATCTGGTCTCTCTCAAGGGACTCTTTGAAAGTGACATGCTGTATTATGAGCCTTCTCATAACATTGTTTTTCCACTTTCTTCTGTTTTCCAGTGTGTAATTGATCGTAGGATATGACCGGAGAAAATGTTTAACGGGTTGTGCATGTCAAATCACGATTTAAATGATTATTAACTTCACATGCTAGAAATCAAAAGGCAACATTCATTTTAGCTTTAGGAATTTTGAAGCACAAAGCTGGATCAGGTCCACTTCCCAACACAGGAATTCTTTCAAGTAAAGTGTTGTACTGTCAAAACTGAGCTTGTTTGTTCTGTCCTCAGATATGTTGTGAGCAGCCTGGAGCTGCTGGTGGCCGAAGATTACATGATTGTTTACATGAACGGAGCAACTCCTCGCAGGAAGATGCCCGGCATCAGCTGGCTGAAGAGGTGCTACCAGATGATTGACAGGAAGTAAGACTGACACTACATCAGAACAGTTTGGGATGGACATGAGAACATATTCAAGAATGTAAAACTAATATTGTTGATGATGAAGATAAAGATAAATGATGATAAGACTAATGATACATCTAAATGTTTCCTGCAGACTGAGGAAGAATCTAAAGTGTCTCATCATCACTCACCCAACATGGTTCATCCGGACTGTCCTGGCCATCTCAAGACCTTTCATCAGGTGAGGATTCGTTAAATGTGGCTTCATAGTCTGTCCTCTGAGTCATGTGTTCTATGAGCCCCTTGTCTGCAAACAAATGTTATAAGGAAGATAAATTAGGAGATCATGACATAATGATTCAGTTGCATGTAGATTCAGATTCAAAAGTCACACAAGCTCTTTCTTGAAATAAGTTTGTAGCAGCATGCAAGCAAGGAGCACTCTGCTGCGCATCATTGCTGGAGGAGATTAATATAACTTAAAGTGCGTTTCTAACATGGGAAACGGAAATCTATTTCAAATATGAACATTAGGTGCAATGAGTTACATACACCTAATTGCTTAAAAATATAAATACAGGCATAGTTTGTTTTGAATAGTTGATAGTTGGCTCGTCCCAGTTAGTGGCCATTTCTCAAACCAGCTGTTTAACGCTTTTGCAAAACACAGGTCTGTATATATTTTGTTGGTCTGTTCTGTGCACGAGACATGTATTGCATCTGTCTGTTTGGGGGTGGGACCCTTGTGTGTGGCTCTTCCTGAGTTTTTTTTTGTCCCTGCTACATTGTACATTTGTTTTTTTTCCTTACTTCAAACCGAGGATCTAAGGACAGAGGATAACATTCACTATACAGATTGTAAAACCCAGTGAGGCAATGTGATTGTGATTTTTGGCTATATAATTAAAATTGACTTGACTCTTATTGTGCTAATTGTGTGATAACAGTGATAGAAATTTTCAGACAGGATCATATCTCAAAATAATGTGTATGTTATTCACGGTTTCTGCAGCGTGAAGTTCATGGATAAGATCCGGTACGTTCACACCCTGGAGGAACTCAGCCAGATCATCCCCATGGAGCACGTGCAGATCCCTGAGTGTGTGTTGCAGTAAGTAATCTGAGCCACCAGGGGTCACTGTTGAGACACCAGAGTCTATCACAGCTCACGTTAAGTATTGTGCACTTGAAAGACTGATAATAGTACAGTGACAAACTAAACCTTAGACTTATGTCCTTAACTCTGTCCTTAACTCATTAATGTTAAGTATGTTTAATTATTTGCATGTATTTGAATTACAATATAGTGTTTATTTGAATGATCTTGCACAGGTGGAACAGTAGACGATCAAGTTGGCAGAGACATGACAGCCAAGTCCTAAATAGCGCACAGTAGACAAAGTTTTCTAACAAGTAAAATATTGGTGTTCATATGAAAACTAATATCCGTCGGTGGCTGTAAGTCAACATATTTAGCCGACTGAATCTCATAACAAGAGACTTTGAGAAACACTGCAGTGAATCCAGTAATAGAAACACAGTAGATGGAGCCAAACTACAACAGCAGAAACAATCTGAGCCAACATGCCGCAGTTCACTTTTAACGTCTTTGTACTAGCAGTGAAAAGTATGTCGTATGTATGTCATGACGCATGATTTCTTTTCTCTGTTTCTTTAAAGGTATGACGACGAGAAGATAAGAGCACAAAGAGAAAGGTCAGCAGTAGACTCTCGTGTGATTTTATTTTTATAAAGAGATTTAATGCATGCTCTTTTTCCTGCGTCAGTTTACATAAATATTTGCCTGTCTTACTTGCAGACTTGAGCAAGAGCAGCAGCAGACAAACCCAACACCACCCAAAGAAAGGTGACCTCATTTTGCAGTACATACAGTCCTCAGCCATTTTTGGATGAATCAAAGGTTTTTTTGGTTTGTTTACCACAGCACTGCAGTACCGGAACATTGAAATAGCTCAGCCTTTTTAAAAACAAATTATTCTCTTATTTAGAAGAATTCTAAAACCGATTTATTTTCACTTACTGTTCTTGAGATACTGAAATAAGGCTGTTCCTTTTATTAGTATCAAAATGTAAAAAGCATGTGTAACAGCAAACCTGTGCAGACTTCTAAGAGTGAGCTGCTTCTGCAGCTACATGCATATATTTTGGCAACAGAAAGCATAGCCTAATATGGGTGACATGAGCAAGGCAAACATTTATATTATTTTTGGCTTAACTTTAATCTGTTATTTCCAGGCCAAAGTCAATGATCACAGAGGTTGGACGTGACATTTGACATTAAGGTAAGGGTCGTTGTGAACTTAACTACCTTTCCAACTTCATCCAGGCTGGTTTGTAATGTCAGCCCTCTGTAATTAATCTGTGACATACAGAGAAATGTTCTCTTCTGCTCGCACACCACACAAACACGCACACACACACACACACACACACTCTTGGGTACAAAAACAGCCATGATACAGTAAATCAGCTAACTGTTGGACGATAGCCTGTCTGTAGTGTTGGGTCACTGACCAAAGGTCTAAAGGGTCGGTTCTCAGTTCAGGGGCCCCGAGATCCAACTGACAGAATCAGAGCGAGTCCAGTCACAAGCAGAAAGAATGAGAGGGGGACTCAGATAACAGTTTCATAATACATAACTCTCCTCCAAAAAAAGATACAGCTCCTTTAATTTTTCAGTCACAAATAGAGCTGCAAAGATTAGTTGATTTTCTATGTCTTATATTATACTACATTTTAGTGAATGGAATCTTAATCGTGGAAAACCATACATAGTGTTTTGGAATGTTGGTTGAACAAAACATGACGATTGATGACATAACCTCTCAGATGTTAGAAATGTTTTAGCTAATTTCTGATATTTTATAGACCAGACAAAGAACTGATGAATCAAAAAAATAATCAGAAGAGCAATTAACAATGATCACAGATCAATTACATTTAAAATGTTATAATAGAATTATTTATGGATAGTCAGCCTCAGGAGGAAGCTGAAGAAGACACCAGTTTCCTTGAATACATTAATCACATTATCACTTCAGGGCTGCAACTAATTATTTTCATTATTGATCAATCATTATTCTGTAAATCTCAAATTATACATTTTGTCCAACTAGCAGACCAAAACCCAAAGACACTTCATTTACTGTCATGAATGACAAAGAAAAACAGCACATCTTCTGTTCAAGAAGCTGAAATCACTGATTAATAGATTATCAAAATAGTTAATTAACATTTTCTTATCTGATCCACTAATTCTTTCTTTCTTTCTTTCTCTTTCTCTTTCTTTCTTTCTTTCTTTCTTTCTTTCTTTCTTTCATGGGACTCTGAAGATGTGAATTACCTCAGAATATTAGATAAATGAAAGGCTATAAAAGTAAAGAAACAATTATGTGTCTCGTCGGGGGCTCTGAGACGTGTCCTTCTTCATGCCATAAAATATAGTACCAACAGATTACTATCAATCATCAAGTCCAGCTCATTTTCTCTTTCGCCAAGTCATGTTTCAGTTCTTTAAATTTCAGACTGCGATCGACTCCAAGAAACATTAGCTGATCTTCCAACATCACATTGCCACCGGACAACGTGTTACATAAATCGCAGCTGCTCGTCTCTTTAAGCCTGCCTCCGTACAACCGATCAATTCTATTTTTAATGGCTTGTACAAACTGCGGTCTGGCAAATTGATCCGCGACGCACACAGCCTGTCCTGAAATCGGGGGAAATACCCACCGCAGCAAGTCAGGGTGTGTAAGGCAGGGTGAGGTGGGTTATTTTAGAAACTCACCCCCCCCCTTCTGTGCACCCCTGTGCTGCTGACCAATCCTATCAGCCTCCATATATCAAAGGAGCTATCAGCCGGAGGACTGGCTGACATCCCAGGAATGGATACAGGCACCATCTCTTAACTAAATGCCAACGGAGGAAGCAAGGGGAAAATAAATAGGCTAACCTGATATGTGTCAAGTTGGGTTTAGTTTAGATTTTGTGCATGCCTACTGACAAATGCCAGGATTATATAAGAAATGTTGTGTTTGTGGAGATGCACACATGTCACCTGATATCTGTCAGGACAAAGGTGTTGGACAAAGAAAGAGACTGAAACTGTCTGTATTTACATTACAGAGCTTTAAATTGAAGAACCAGTGGGGAACATTCATTCATTAAAATGGGAGTCAACCTGGACCACCATCACATGCTTGTCGCACAGGATTAAATCTCCTGACTGGATCCATTAACTGCAAGACAATCATTTCTCAGAAACATAAACTTCAATGACATGCTTGCTTCTAACTTAAAGTAAATTTACACCAAAGCATTAGACGATAGAGCTAAATCAAAAATGATTAGCTCCCTGCATGTCAAGATGAGCTTTATCTACAGCATGACTTCAACTATATGAATGAATGATTTACATGGATGAATACTCAAGCCGGGAATATTGTTTGTTTTAAATTGTACATATTTGTGTATATATATATATATATATATTTTGTGAAAGCGTTTGCACAGATATTTGATATGAACGGCATGGGTGTTGTTTGGTTTCATGGCCTCTAACTGAAAAACAGTGTGCAATGATTTTGTTCTTAGACCTCCAGTGGATGTTACTGATGCAAACGTGTGTTACAGTTTTCCAGGGTTCGATATGCAGGTGGCATGCTTGTTTATATCCTTCCGTTTCTTTTACATTTGTATTTGTCAGTTTTTAAGTAATTTACCATCGTGTTTCCAAAGGTACTTTTCCAAGATGGATGTCATACATTGTTATACAATACATTGCAATATATTTAAAGAGAGTCAGATTTATTGATAAAAGTGTTATTTATGAAAATGTGCCATTTACTGTTTGTAAAAAAAAAAAAGTAATAAATGAGTGAACAAGACAAAAGCTTTTGTCATGATTGTGTTGAAGTGTTCCACTTTGACCCAGAATGTTTTTTTGATGGACAGGTCTTGAAGAGTTATTAAAGGGCATATTTATAATTTATGAGAGTGTTGGCCAGGTCAGTGAATGTCCTTTGTGTCGCCTGACAGTCCTGTGCTGTTCTTCACAGGGGTCATTCAAACATAATGCTCCACTGAAGTGACCTTTCTTTATTTATAAATGTCATGTTACTGTGATCAAAAGTTATTAACACAATACACATACATATACATTCTCCTGCAGCTCCCTCGACATTTTGACCATTAACTAACATAGACTCTTATGTAACCCCCAGGCTGGCGAGGAACATTATGTGTATTGGTGATGGCTTTCTTTTCCCATAACACCCACTTTACCCAGTCCTTGTCACCCACAATATCTTTTGTGTGATTTACTGCAAGTGATGAAAGCATTCCAGATGGTTTCCTGTAATACTGTGTGAACTGCGCTGTATGAATTTGTCTGTATTGATCTGTTTTGGCTGGCGATTTTGGCTCACATTCAGGCAGCCACTGTAGGATAATGCTTTTAACCACACGCGGCATTTAAAAAATGCAGATTAAAGTGGCCCGCATTTCTTTTCATACTGTCACACTGTTTCACCAGGAGAATGTGAAGATTGTAATTTACAATGTTATAAGACCACTATGAATGTCTTTTTTCAATTTTCAAGTTGAGATATAAGACTGATAACATATAGACAAATTACAAAAAAGTCAGGAAAATCACATTGCGTCATCAATCTACAACTTCATAAAAACAAACCTGTACGTGATTGCATAAGTGAACTAACTCATCACCACCTAGCTTTGTCTCCATAGTTAACATAGTGTGTCATTGATCCCCTCATCTAATTTTAAACTCTTCCAATATGGCTGGAAATGTTGGAAGTGGATAAAATATTGGTTATAATCACACCAGGTTGAATATTAGAGTTAAATTGTGACACACAAAAACAGTTATGCAGTAAAATCATTCACCGAGCTGCTGGTCAAGCAAAGGTTTGTCTGTCGTCTGACTCTTAAGAAGGAAAAAGTATGTGCACCACATGCTTGACATGGAGGACCACATGGTTTGGTGCCCTACAAAATGTCTGAGCCTGTATGGTACAGTTTTGTAATCGAAACCAACTACTTACAGAGATGTGTTATAGTTGTCTAAAGTTCACAGCCCTAAGACTAATACAGCATCCAAGCTGCCAATCGCTTTTGATTGAAGAGGTAAAATAAATATTATCATCACATGGTGTTGAGAGGCATCTCTTTTCCCTCGAGATTGTCATGCCGCTGCAACATGAAACCATGTGCTCCGATAAGTGCGACTCAAAGTTCACCTCTTTCGCACTTAGATGGCCATAACTTGGGACACAGTGGTCACACGGCTGGCTGCCATGTACTCGAGCAGGTTGCATCAGAAATATGTGTGACGCAGCGCACAGATACACAGCAGCCTACTAAATATAGCGCTTCAGGTTTTCAGCCACCCGGAGCTGTCTCAGCACGGAAACGTTTTCCTCTGAAAAATCTAAATAATTAGATTTTTGGTTGGTGTGTGTGTGATGCAGATGTTTCCGTAACAGGGCGTGAATTTCATACCGTGGCATGAGGCACAGCACATTCTGATCGTACAATGTGCAGCACTTGCCTGCTCTCCAAGCATCACCTTTTCTCAGACCAAAAGCCCCTCGGGTGAATTAAATCTGCACTTAAATCACTTGTATTAAGTTGTATTGTGAAAGATTATTAGAGAAGAATTAAGAATGAATAAAGTTTTTATGCCATCTATACGATTAGCAGTAACAGTCTGCAGTAGGTCTTTGTCAGAGACTCCATATGTGGCCGTGACTCTTTCCAAAGAGAGATTTAATTTTGTGTTTCACAGCTTAGCCCCCCTCCATTATCTTCCAATAACTGTGCTGGGTTTGGGATTTGTCGTGCATTTGCTTGGCCAGTGTTCTAGTGACCCCTGACAGCAGGTGGAAAGTTTGGGATCCACTTCATGCAAATGTGACGCTCCCAAGTCCTCCTCCCGTTGGTGCTGCAACCCTGTAAGGCGGCATCCTATTGGCTGGGGGAAAAGTGGGCTGATTGGTTTGAGAGGCTGTGACGCTGCAGCGAAATCCTTTATATGCCCGGCAAAGAGATTGTCTATCAATGAAGTAGTAAAAGGGGGGAACATCTGAGACGGAGGAGAAGGAAAGGTTTTTTTTTACGAGAAGCCTTTGACAGACTGTTTGTTTTGGCTGGGTTCCCTTCTTTTATTTACTGAATTCCATAGGTGACCAATACACAGAAATTAAAAATGAAGTTCATCATTGGCATTGGAGGGTAAGTCTCATTTTAAGTATTGAGCTATTTATCTAGAAATTGGAGTGAGGGGAATCTCAGAGTGTAACTCATCTGTGTGGCATTTAATTTCAGAGTGACCAACGGTGGGAAGACCACTCTCACAAATAGACTACTAAAGACATTACCCAACTGTTGTGTGGTGCATCAGGATGACTTTTTCAAGGTAAGATTAATTTTATTGTGAGTTTGTTGTGGTTTTTTATGTTGAGTTTAAAGCTACATAAACTATTTTAATGTATAGATACTGAGTTGAAGTAAGTATTATTTTTGATGTCATTTGAATTGCTACGCTAAATTTACCCTTGAGGACATTTTGTCCAAAGAAAATATTCACCAGTCTGACCTGCAGATGTCCTGTCATCTCAGTAGCCTAGTAATACATCTGGCTGATTGTCTCCTGGACAGCCAATGAAAGGGCTGAGCGTCCCCACTTAAAGTCAGACAACAAATCATTTTTGCAAATTCAACCAAATTTTGCAACCAGCTCAAGATATCTGATCTATCACATGCAATCTTTTCATTCTGCATTAAGGGCAGATCGCGATCGCTTTTGAATTCAGCACCGTATACATGTTTTACTGCTAAAGCTAAACATCAAGAGGATCGTCGAGGGCCGCCAAAAAAAAAAAATCATAATCATAATTGCCAGATCGCAAAGGGCCGGTTGTTTTTTTTTCTCAAAAGAAAAAGAGGGCCGAGACATCTTTAAAAACACTCTCCCTCTCATCAAAGTGAGGCAACAGCATGGTGTTGAAATACATATGAAAAAAAAAGGAATATTTCCGCAAGCGCAACATCGGAAAGAAACATTCAAACCGCTATCCAAAACCGCCACCGTGCGATACTTTTGGTGGAGACGAGTCCTTGACTTGTCCTGTCCAGGTGTGATCAACTCCGGCTGATTACTAGGTTGCAGCAATGTTTTATTGGTGACTGTTATTTCAGAAACCCGATCAAATAGAAGTCGGGGAGGACGGCTTTAGACAGTGGGATGGTAAGAATGGATTTCCCGTAGGAAAACCATGCAGTAATGTACATTTTCTTTCCTGCACAATTCTCTAGTTTGGTAACCAATCACTCCTAAACTTTGTGATTTTTATTTTCTATCATCTATTCTGTGAATGCTACAGACATTCACTAACATTTCGTGACTAATGTGTGTTAAAGCACATTGGTGAGGAGTGTCGTTTGCATGTGTGGTGAAGCCTACTCTTCTCTTTCTCTCCTTGTTCTGTATCAGTGATCTCTGCCCTGGACATGGAGGCTATGATCAGCACTGTGAAGGGCTGGCAGGAGAACCCAGTCAAGTTCGCCCGCTCGCACGGCGTCAGCCTGTCACCTGAAGCTGAGGAAGCCGACTCGGAGAACGGCATCCACATTCTCATCGTGGAGGGCTTCCTCATCTACAACTACAAGTGAGTCGCCTGTCGCCTTACTCGTTTTTCTACGCAAGCTCTACAATTTAACCCACAGGCCTCTTGACCTCTAAAGTTTTCCGCTAATCTGAGCCTCGCCTCCTCTCTGCAGGCCTATTATTGACGTCTATGACAAATGTTTCTACATTTCCATTCCTTATGAGGAGTGCAAAAGGAGGAGAAGGTAACAAGCTCTCAGAGTGACTTTGACAAATTACACTGAAGGGTGAGACGAGGCATTGCAGGCTCTAATGTGACTTGATTGATTCCTGCAGTACAAGGACATACACAGTCCCTGACCCCCCAGGCCTGTTCGATGGCCACGTCTGGCCCATGTACTTGAGACACAGGAAAGAGATGGAGAACAACTGTGACAGGATAGGTAAGCCAAAGGAAATATCCACACTCATAACATCAGCATAAAAGCAGAGTATCTCCCGCTCTCCTTAAGAAACAAGTCATTAATGATTTTCTCTCAATGCGTTCTTTTCTTGGATAGAGTACCTTGACGGAATGACATCTACAGAAGATATCTACAACAAAGTATATGAGAGCATTCAGAACTCCCTGCTGAACAACTTATAGGTAAATAAGAAAAGAAAATATGTTACACTCTACTCTTCACTGACGGATAAATAAGCGTTTCATTCAGTGTAAGTAACTTCCCTCTTTTCTCTCTTTCTGCAGCAACACGAGGGCAACTCCGGGATTTGTGTATAGACTTGTAAATATCATTTTGCGTCAATGTGTAACACCGGCTCTGTAATCCGAGCCTGATTTGTAAATAGTTAATCCTGTAACTTATGAAGAACTAATGGCAGAAGCGCTGTGTTTTGTATAATCCTGTGTAACTATTTTTCTAAAAGATGAGCCACCTCTGGACTGCCCAGTCTTTAACATCCAGGACGGATCTCAACTCTGATCTTGTCGTATGCGAAAGTATAAAAAGCCAGCTGGGAGGAAGGATTTGTGTCTCGCAACTAAATGAAACGACTGAATCCACTTTACGTTTCCTGTCTTTTCTTCACACACACACACACGTAGTTCCAATGAAGGTCGGAGTCACGAGCCTCAGGTTTTACAACACAAACGTTTACGCACACTGAGGATGACTGATAACATCCTGCTGCTCTTGAATGGGACTCTTTATCACCCAGATTAGATTTAGAGCCTCAATAAAAGAACCTTGAAAATGTTCCTCTGAATAACAATAGTTGAACTATTAGTTTGCAGGATGGTAAAAAAAAGGCCTTTGTATGTGTATGAATATGAAAATAATGTTTAAGCAGAACTTTTTTGTAAAAACAAAATCCCCAGTTGTTAAGAAGTATGTTAACAAAGTATATAATACAACAATAGGTAGACAATGAGTTCAATGGAGCAGGTTTTATACTAACTCAAATGTCAAGAGGCTGTGAGAGATGGTAGTAAGGCCACAAAAAGAGCCCCATATTTCTTTATAGAGTTGCATATGAATTAATAAAAAGATCTTTTCAGGTGTACTATGGGAATATAATAAATTTAATTGTTGCCTCTGCGATGGAGAACAAGTTTTTCCCAGCTGTGCCTGCAAATGATTTTTTTTTATTTAGGCTCATATTCAGACCTTGTATGTCTCCAGAGTTGTGTCTTTTAGGATCAGATGAGATTTCATCTATTTTAGTGTCAGAAGTTCAGAATAGAGCAGTTTCAGAACATATGAAGTAAATCTCTTTGGCGAGAGGAGAAGCATAATCATTTTATTTGCCTGTGTTTTGAGATCACGTGTCTGAACATTTTAACAAACAGGCACACTTTTTGTAATGTGTGTACAAGCTGGTGTGTTTTTTTTTTTTTTTAATCATTTATAAAAGATTTTTATGACATGTAATGTCGTCGTCCATATTAAATGCGCCTAACTTTGAATCGTCTCTTTCAGTGCCTGGAACTAGAGTAATAATGCCACTCCCTACCCAAAGATGAGGCCGTATGAGGCAGCACACACATATCACAACTATGAAATACTGAGGGAGAGGAAGGATTTGTGCATCACAACTTAATGAATGACTGGATCCACTTGCCCATGTAGTTCCCATAAAAGGCATCCTGTCACAGCACTGAGTGAGGTAATGTACGTTTTTCTGCCTCCTGTTCCTTTTTGCTTATTAAGACTGAATGGGAATTTCGGATAAAGGACTATCATTTTTGTACGAGTGTTTCGGAAGTCATACACCAAAAGGAGCAAAATAAAATGTAAATGAGCGAACGAATGAATGAATAATGAACAATCCAAGAAACAACGGTCATTATCAGATGGTGAGGAACATTTATCAGCATAAAGTCCACCTGCAAAGCACTAAATGAAAATATCAATAAACGGAATGTGTCCTGGTCGTTCAGCTGAAGACCTTATTCTTCACTATCGTACTTCCCTGCAGTGCTAACAACTCGTCCAGTAATTTGAAATAAGTTTTCTATATTCTAGCCTGTAGCGCCGCAGAATAAGGGAGCAAAATCTCTTCTTTGAGACTCAGCTTCTTTTTTTTTTTATTTTTTATTTCAATCACTGGCATCAATTGAATGAAGACATGGTGTGAAAAAGCTCCTCGCTGAAAGATCAAACGCCCTTTAGAAGTCCCCCACATCGCTCCAACCTCAGCCCAACACTGTCTGCACAGAAATGAGGGGAAACGCTGAGCTGTAGATTCTCACTTTTTATTGAAGTTTCAATATTGAAATCGCTGTGAATTAATGGTAACCTTGAGGGGTTGTATTCCTCCATCTGATGATACAGCACGAACTATTAAACAAATGACTCATGTCTGACAGCAGCGATGACTCAGACATCAAAAGGATTTATAGTCCGGAGATATCGTTTTATCTACAAGTCTTCGGAGTGTTACAGTCTTTTTGAAATCTCTATCGATCCTCACACTGTACCAGCTCTGTCTTAGGGTCCAGAGCCACAGAGGGCGTGTTGGGTGGGTGGATGTTCAGAGTCTTGTGATACGTTTCTGGGAGTCTTTACATGCCAACAGTTGGCCCCCGGAGCAGAGGGTGGCTGTTCTGTCAGTTTATATTTAGGCTAAGTGTCTGGAGAATATATTTAACGAGTGCCCAGCCAATTACTGACCTACACACCCACTCCAGGCCTGGCCTGACTCAGGGGCCCGTCCCCACATGCCAACTCCAGGGTGAGAACCTTGTGGGGTGGCATGCGGTCCGACGTCACCTGCCGTCATGGCAACCCTGAGAGGAACAGCTGGGGCGTCCATATTTGGGGTGGAGTGGTAAGAGATGAGTGGCTGTCACATGCTGTGCAGACCCCCTGTTCGAGTGAGTGAGGACCCCGGAGGCATGTGAACACTTGTGGTTATGCCACTGATGAATGGCAGGAATATTTATGGCTGCCTCGCTGTGACTGAACATAATGCGAACAACTGAATTCATGTTGGGACAACACTTGACTGTGACATGTTTCAGAGCGTATAAGCTTTTAATAAATGGTTTATAACATCCTTTAATGTAGTTGTAAGAGGTGTATTTTGATATGCAGCATTATATTTGATCCTTTATTGAAACGTTTAGATCCGGATCTTTCTTTCAAAGAGACCTGTGTACGTAAAAATGATCATATAGTTGAGGCAACACTCAGTTAAATCAACCAAGAAAAACATTCGTAAGGTACTTTTTTTAATGTTCCAGTGGAATAATAGTATAAGAATGTGTGGTATTTGTCAGCAATTACACTTTCTCAGATTAAGAAATATTTAATGTTATCTCAGCATTCTATTACTGTTTGTTGTCTATTATTTATGGACCATCCTCCACTCACTGTTTGAGCAGCTGAAGGTTATTAGTGCTTACAACTACATTATGGTGTGTTATTAACTATTTATTAAAGGTTAACATTTATAATAGAATAAGTGTCGCCCATTTTGGAAATACAATGTGAAGATTGTCCATCATTGATTTAAAGTGGCTGATTAGGTAGAAGTCACAATTTACATCCGGTGCTGAAAAATTATCACTGAAAACGCAGAAAAAGATGCTTGGTGTAGTTAGTCATTATTCATTTCCAGGTGGTGTTCACTGTTTCAGTGCATTTGATCACCACATTTGCACAAAGATATGTGTATATCAGCCAATATATCAATTTTGGATTTTTAAAAATTATTTTGAATGTTATATCAGCCAAAACACTCAACTATCAGACTCTACTAATTCACACCAGCTCCTCACCTGTCGGCTCTCGCAGCCAGTTAAACATATTTGTGTGCACTGAATGAGGGACGTGATCTCAACTGTGGAAGGAGTACGAAGACTTTTTACCCAGCAGCCCCTTGAGTCCCAAATGTAATCCTCAGTGACCCCTCCAGTTTTTCCAGCATTTTTTATTTGCTTGTTTTTAATTTATTTATTCATTTGTTTGTTTTCATTTAACTTGAGACAACAGTTTGTTAGGTTGTTCTTTTTTTCTTCTGTTGTGTGACAAAAAGCCAAACATACTTTATTCGCATGATACTTACAACCCTTTTTTGAGATAAAACACAGTTGTAGAGAGAAGCAGATGCAGATACTATATAGTGAAGACAAAACTAAACTAAATACAGCCAGTTTTTATGGTTTAGTTATTACAGTCCGACACATACTGATATACGCTTTTAGTGTGTTTCTTTGTATAAATTTGTTTTATACTATTGGCTTGTCTGTTATTTTGTCTCACTTGCTGTTATTTAATCTATAACATTAAAGGGGCACGGTGTAGTTTTGGAGAAGAAATTCAAAGTTAGAATTCTAATATTCAAACTATTACTGAGGTAATGACACGAATTCAGAATTTTTTTTATTTTTTTTTTTTATATAACTGAATAAACATGCTGTTCTCAAAGGAAAATAAGATCCTAGATCACTGTATGAAGCTTAAAGGTGGCAGAGTCCGCCACATATAAACATTGTAAAACAGGATGAAACTGTGTTGTCCCTTAAGGTAAGTTTGTTTATTCAATTTATTTGGTCATGAAAACAAAGAGTTTGTTTATTTAGTTTGTTCAGGCATTAAAAATCAGTCAATGAAGATCTTTCTCCTCTGATTACCATTTCTTCACCAAAACTACAGAGTGCACCTTTAACCTGCCTCTGAGCTGTAGATTAAAATAAGCATTTATTGAAATCTGACTCACTGACATCACATCATCACACTTTTTAATAACCATCATTAATCGATAGTATATTTATAGTCAATTAAAATTTAGCTGGCAGTTTTTTCACTGTTAACAATGAAATGCAGTATTAACTTTAAGTTTAGCACAGTAAATAAAGTGACATGCATTCATCTATAGAAACAAACACAAAAGCACAAAATCTGAAGACAAATTACGCAAAAAATTACACTTAATATTCCTTGTTTTCCTTCTTTGTAACTGTGCAGATCCTTTAAGTGTTAAAACAGAAATAACCAGCAGTCGCAGACATCATACAGTGAAGCTGAATGGTCGAGACACAGGTAGAAACAGAAGGTGTTAACATTTAGGTTAAGGGTCTACTGGTTAAAGTTTTTAATAGCTCACATATTACATGTTCTCCATACGTATCTGTCACGTGTAGATCGACCAAAAACGTGAAGATAGATGGAGCAGCATGATGGTCAAAGCTGAAACGTGAGTCGAAACTGAGCACGCCGACTTTGGCAAAGGTTAATCGACGATAAAGCAAGACATGTGTCACAAGAAACCTGATGATCTGCAGCCCTGCCAAACTCATCTTTTAGTAGACATTTCTATTTCAACTCAGGTTAGATGGTAAAAAAGCAACACAGTTTTGTCTCTCGTGGGGGGGAACTGAATGAGAGTCCCACAACAGAGTGTCATAACTTTCACTTTTGTTCACACATTTTGTTCAGCATCTCACCTGTATTGCCTCCACATGATCTGTGGTAAACCCTCTGGATCTATCATTTAGTTGTAGAGGCCTCAGGGGAAGACAACAGGTATATTCCTTGTGGGGGAAGTTTTCTTGTGGTAAAACCATTTTAAGACCATCATCTTCGTTAAATCTCACAAGAGGCAGTGAGCTGTGAGCAGCCCTGGATACCTAGATTCATGGGATAAGATATATTCAAAGCGTAGAAGAATTAGTCTTTCGCTCGGGGAAAGCTCTGCTGCTGCTGCTGCTGCTGCTGCTGCTGTAGGTGTACCAAGAAAACAACCAGAAACTTGATTTTATTTCCAAGCATTTTTTTCTTCTTCTAATTTTACAGTACAGATTAGTTTATGTGGCAACATTTGTTGTGATTTGTTTACTTTCAGGTCAGACACACAAGAAAGACTCAATTCATCGTCAATACTTACTGGCTAAATTTTGTGGGTTACATGTCCTGCTCGGGAAGTCTTGTGCCAAACCAGTGCCGAGGATCTGGGGCTCTTATAAATCTGGACTGCGGCAGCGAGCGGGGTGGGGCTGGACTTTGGACCAGGCGAAGGTTCCTGTGGTTAAGAATAGAAAAAGCATGTGGGCTCACCATCCTGATGCCCTATTTGGCACTCTCGTCTGAGAGGTGTCAGATACCGAAGTCTGCAACACTCGTCTGTAGATCAGTATTTACGGCCCGTCTTATCCTGTTTGTGATCAAACAACCAAAGATCCTTAATGGTAAATATAGATAACAGTAATGTAATGGTGATCTTTATATGTGAACGCCACATGGTGTTAGAATGTTAGAAGAGTTAAATAGGCAATAGGCTGCACATCAAAAAAGTTTAATAATTCAATTTAATTTTTAAAAAAAATTAGATTTGCAACACATCTGTCGTAAATAAAAATCCCACATCTGTAACAATCTGTCAGATGTAATGTAGGTGCGAACTGCAAACAAAACTTATCACATCATGACAATGTTATGTGTTGAAAACTTGTATCTTGAAGTAAACAAGTCTGTAACGCTGTGATCTGACCCGCTCACTGAAGTTATATAGTGTAGAAACAAGTGATGGAGTGGCTGAGATAGACAGAAACCCCATTTATTATTCATTGTGTTACACAACACTGTACCATCTACGTGATCCTGAGGCTGTTAGTTTAAGGTGAAAAAGTTACATAATGATGCTTGAAAGTGTGTTTTTCAGGTTTTCGGGGAGTGCTACTCCTCCCCACAAAGTCTAACCACAGTAACTCTGCTAACAATCAAACTGAAAGAAATGATTTCAAAGTTTTTTGACTGATGAACCAAATGCATTATAGGTGGAACAGTGATTGTGTTCTTATATAATACGTGTTCTTCAAGTCATTTTCATGTCCAAGAAATCATGACCAAATACTCGACCTATGACCCTGAACTGTATACTGATACTGTTATCTGTCAATGTTTGGATGTTTAAAAAGGTGAAATAGAGTAATCACAAGGAAGTCGAACAACCCCCTTGGCTTGATATATTTAGTGTCATTGTAAAATGTATGAAAAGCTGTTTTGAAAATGCTACACTCTCATATAACCTCGACAGCTGCTGCAGGCCGCAGTAACTGCAGTAAAACTCAGATTAAACCCAGGCAGACCACAATATCTGCACTTACTGCAGTCTGCGCTGGTTTTTGGTTGGATTTTATAGTTACTGCAATTCTGACATTGCCTTTTCACTACGACAGAGCAAAACGGAACTTATCACAAGATAAAACACACATTTAAAAGTTCAGAATGAAATAGATGAATAAATATAAAGTACCTTTAATTCATTTGACAGAGGGAAATAACGTTTGCATATTGTAATATATATACTAATATATTACTAATCTTACTAAATGTACTGCTATGAAAATGTAATAAAGCCAAAGTAATAATGAAGTTAAAAGTAAATTCGAACAAATTCAGGAAGTACGATCACCAATGAAAGAAAAGCCCTCTTCGTCCTTGATCTGGACCTGCAGGGTGTCTCAGGATGATGCTGGATGTTAAAAGGCTCCTGCAGCATCAGTAGTTTGACACGTAGACGCAGCCTGCCGCCGTGTGGTGGAGGCTCAGTGCCGCAGGAGGACATGAGGCCGTGTGACGATGGCTCTCCAAAGATGCTGCACAATTTCGGTCGACTTGGTCCAAAAACTAATCTCTGATATCTGCTCATTGATGTCGATGAACTGACCGGCTGTTGCACTTAAATGAGGTTTTATACTTTTAGTCAGGTTTTTCTCCCACAGTTTATATTTTAAAATTGCTGAGAGTTGTTTTTTTGTTTTTGTTTTTTCCAACAACCCTTTGTTTTCTCTTCCACTGGGCTCACTGGTTCTGGAAAATCACCAGACTGAACGGTAACATTTCGATGACTGCAGTTCACACCCGTGCGTAAAGTTTACTTGGCAAACCTCCTCGTCTTACTCTTGTGTAACAGAAGTTCACCACGGCGAGGCGGGGGTTAAATTTTCTTGCTAGAAAGTTTGACTGGCCTGAATTCGATAAATGACCAGGAAAAGCAAAAAGCGCAGCCCTCCTCTCCTCTCCACTTGTCAGTCCTCTTAAGAACTGTTGTGTGGTCGTGTGAGCGCACTTTTCATCCACTTCCCACAAAGACACCGCATCTGTGCGCGTTGTTCATCTCATGATCTGATTTATCACTGACTTACAGGAGGGATTTATTTTTTCTAGTTTTACTGCCATGGCAAACTGGTCACTCTTATTTTTGTACTTTTTCCAGGGACCACTTCTCTTCATCTTTGGGCAGCAGCAGCAGCAGCGCACAGCTGGCTCCTGGCGGCACCGGATCCAGTGGGAGAACAACGGGCAGGTTTATAGTTTAATGAGCACTGGGTTAGAGTACCAGGCTCCGGTTCGGTCCAGAAGCCAGTCGAGGGTTTATGTTAGCAGCAGGAGGGATGGCACCAGGGGCCAGGTGGCAGGAGCGCACAGGGCAGCGACGCTTGTTAGACCCGGACAGGCTGTAGATCCAGGACCTATCGCTGGCAGACAGTCTGCGCCTTTTAATGGCCGTGCGTCGGGGACCAGACAGCATCCCGAGCGTTTTTACAGTCATCCAGGCGCACGGCGCATTAACCCAGAACACACCAACACCATCAACGCCTCTGCACCGGGGAGTTTTACAGATTTCCCAGGCAGGAGAAGAACTGCGGCCGGGGGTGCGACTGCGCAGTACACCAGAGGAGGAGAACCAGCAGGGCCCGGTGCGCAATATCAACAATTACGCGCGGGGCCAGAGGCGATATCTGTCTCCAGGCAGACGGATCACTCCATCCCAGCACTTCCAACAACTCTGGAGAGGGAACCTGAGGCTCCCTCTCTATTCCCTGCTGCACCCAGCGAGGATGTTTCAAACGAGGCAGCCGGTAATGGAGAGGACATGGTTAACGACGACCCTCGAAACCCGTTTAAAAACCACAGGAATTCTGTCTTATACAACCCCTATCCCACAAGAGCGAGGTCAGTGGCCCGCACACGCCGTCCGCCTGGCACAGGACATGGAACCAGATATTTCCAAAATGGTAAGTGTCCTTATCATGTGGAATGAGGTAAGCCTTCTAAATTGGCATGGGTTTAAGAGAGCTCCAGTGGGTGCCTCAATTTGGATTAAACCAGTGTAAATAATCATCCATTACATAGATAATACCCTTTTAATCAGCGATATTACACATCCAGCCTCACATCTCACTGACTGAAAGGGAAAAAACTGAATAACAAGGAGGTAAAATGTGTTTTTTAGGGCTTTGGATCCGGGCTGACAGCTCAGGAATGTAAAATACTTTGAATCCTGCCAACAAACACAAACAGCTGCTCTGTTTCAGTGAATTGTTTTCAGAATGAATAAACTGTCAGAATTGAGATGTCACAATCATACGGTTTTTTGTTTTTTTTTAACTTGGGTTGTCCCTTTATTCTCTTCTCCCAGGACTGCCCGACCTGGTGCCGGACCCGTACGCCATCCAGGCAGGTGCTTATGTCCAGCGCATGCAGATGTACGCGCTCCGCTGTGCTGCAGAGGAGAACTGTCTCGCCAGGTAATCGCTGGTGCCAAAAGTGATTCATGTCTTCAGCACGCAGACACTGAAACACACACACACATTCTCTCACACACTCTCCCACACACTCTCGAACACACAGGTATTTCCTTTGTTTGTCCAGCTCATTGAAGGTTAATTTCTCTCGCTTTAGCCCCGCTTCTGGTTTGTTTCAGGGTAACTTTAAACCACAACTTTTCAATGTGGCCGGATAACTGAGTTGCAGAAACCTGTTTGATCTTATAATGGAGCACTGATTCTCCAAAGTGATGTCCTGCCAACGCATAAATGTTCTGGGTTGGTTTTCCCGAAAGCATTCGGCACGATGGAACAAACCCTCTGCACTCCGTTACCTTTAAGACAACTAACCCTGGGCAGCTCAGCCAGTCGCACTTTCCAACGCAGCTTACGCCCGTTTCACTTCTGATCCATCATCCAAGGTCGGCCTATGGACCCGCCGTCAGAGACATCGACTTCAGAGTCCTCCTGCGGTTCCCCCAGAAAGTGAAGAACCAAGGCACCACCGACTTCCTCCCCGTCAAGCCGAGATATCAGTGGGACTGGCACAGCTGTCACCAGTGAGTTTCCTCAGCCTTCCAAGTGAAATGACCTCACATCGTTTCAATGTTATGGTTGGCTCCATTCAGCTCTGATACGAAAATAGTAACAAGCTTTTATTTTTTGTCTGTCAGACACTACCACAGCATGGACGCCTTCAGTAACTACGACCTGCTCGACGTCGTCACGGGACGTAAAGTGGCCGAGGGACACAAGGCCAGTTTTTGCCTGGAGGACACGGGCTGTGACCCCGGATTCAGACGGCGCTACGCCTGCACATCTCATACACAGGTTAATAAACACTCATACCAACACAGCGCCAGGGCAGTTTGTAAAACTGCCTTTACAGGATTCATGTACATGGACACATTTTTCGTGCCAGGACTACGTTTCACTGACTGAGTGAATCACGACATTGTTGAACAACGCTGTTGGGTTTAGGCAACAAAAGCACTTTGACCAAGGCGGATGAAAAAGATCAAGATTCTAATGCAAATCAGTTTGTGAAACTGAATCTTTAGGACACACGTACACTGACACAAATTTTCCATTTTAAACTGATGTTGAGTGTGTGGACAATTCGTTCTCATGCCCTCGAATCCTTTAGATTAATTTTTTTCAAACTGGGCTGCTTATGTAGTACGTGAAGTACCTGTTCTTTTGCAAGAGAGACCTGTGGAAATCAGAAATGAGGAATCAGAAACAATCATAGACATTTTTGTTCTAAATACATTCAATGTTAACATTTTAAAATCAGCAAGCGGAATGGGTTATAAAGTACAAAGTTCCGGAAGTCAGTCTTTCCAGCTTTGGTAATCATCTGTAGGGGATCTAGTCTTAATCCAGGAAAATCATCCATATCACAGTCCTGAATGGGTATCTCATGAAACTGATTTCGGCACTCACTCAGTCAGAACAAATCGTGTATTTTTGTTACCGTCCAACTGCCCTTTTTTTTCTCACCTTATAAGGCCTCTTATACAAAATGCAGAGAGATGGCGTCATATAGAACTGTGATACAAGCAGTGGCGGGCCTTGATAAGGGCCAATCTTGAGGTCTGGTCTGGTGAACAGTATCATTAATTTTGGATTTACTGAAACGCCTATAGTAGCTGACCTTTACTGCATAATATAGTTTAGTTTTTAAACAAAATCACACACAGCTCTGGCTACTTTTCTAAAATGGTGAAAATCCTGATTTTTGGTCTCTGGTTCGTGCATTTCCTGCTCTTTCTACAGATCTGTCCTGCTCAGTCAACATCTGGTCTTTGGAACTCCACACTTCTAGTTGTTAATGCAGACCTTCTGTGTAAAAATCTGCGAGCTGAGATTATGAGACATTTTTCAAACTCGTCAAACCTCCCAAGAGTCACATAAAAAATATTAAAAAACTGTTTTCATAGGTTGTGTCGTACTTTCTGTGACTAGTAATTTGTCTTTTGCGTGTAAGATTGGCGGAGTGCCCCTTTAAATGAAGATTTAGGAATTCTTATTAAAATATACCCAAGAAAAAAAATAAAACGAAGGAGCTTTTATCTCCTATAATTCGATCAAGTCAGCAAGCCTACTAAACTAAATTTAGTCGACCATCTTGGATCACTTCTCATGTCACGCAGTAGATTAGCATTTGTTTGTGTAGTTCAAAGTTTCTGCAGATATTTTTATTCTATTCTGTTAAGTCAAAACAATACTTAGAGTACTTAGCGAGGTTCTGAGCAGCAATTACTTTTGTTGTAGAGTCTACTGCAAATCCTCCAGATCCGCTTCTGAGAACTGTTTTTCTAACAAAAACTCCAGTGTATGCCAACAAAGGAAAAACATCCTGAGGACATGGGAATATTTATTATATCTGTTGTCTGGGATCTGTGATTCTGGCTTTGCACGGCTTAGCGTCGGTTTCTTGTAACAGCTTCGCTTCCAAAGAACTGTTTGTATAACTTAAACTCAAATCTGGCTCATTTGCAGCACTTGTAGGAAAATAGAAGTCAGTCGTCTAAAGAGTCAAAGCATTAAACCAAACTTGTGGGGGGTTTCTGGATGTGTTCTCAGGGACTGAGTCCAGGATGTCATGACATCTACGCTGCCAACATCGACTGCCAGTGGATCGACATCACTGACGTTCCTCCAGGAAACTATATCTTGAAGGTGTCACATTATTTTTTTTTTCTCAGCTTCTCTTCTCTCGACATGGAGGTGTAATTAACCTGCAGAGCGGCTCACACGCTGTGTTTATTTGTCTTTGCTTTCTCCAGGTTACCGTCAATCCCAATTTCCACGTCCTGGAATCGGACTTCACCAACAACGTAGTGAGATGTGACATCATATACACGGGAGGCTACGTCCAGACGCGCAACTGTCGAGTAACAAGGTGCCGTACAAGTGTTTCTGTTGCATGTGGTGTGCTCTCATTTCCAATATTTTAAACATATCTGTCCTTTATTTATATGTTTACCAATCAGATGCCTGTATTCTCATCTCTTTTCTTCTCATTTTTCAGGGGTTGAAATCTCCCTTCTCAAGAGCTATCCGCAGCATACATCTCACCTCGTACTGTACGACAACATCGACTCTATGACAAAAAGTGCAACTGGTAAAGGAGTCTAACTACAACTGTGTTCTATGTAGTCTGGTGTTGCATTTACTGGAAATAAATGCCAACGTTTACACCATTTTTGTACATTGACTGGTGACCTGAGATCATCAAATCTACTTGATTTCTATAAATGTGCCATGACTCATAAGAAAAAGACGTCTTGTCTCGCCTTAAAATACTCGTACTGTGTTCGTATACATATATTGCTTGAATGCTGGCTTACTGCTTGAAATGTGTCTTGTCTTTTGCTTTGTGTTGTGTGCACAATCATAGTTCTTACAGTTGATTTAAAGGAAGAGATATTCAATATTTTTGTCATTGTCAACAAATCCTGTGATTAGACCTAAACCAGAGATATGTTAGTCCGTCTCTTGGTACTTTTCTGTACCTGCCTCCCAATCCCACGCCTATTGATTACTACTGAAGATACAAATCTTCGAAAACAGGTGACAAATCTATAGTTTCGTTTTAAAAAATAAAAATAAAAAGGTAGAAAAAGAAGAAGAAGGAATAATCGTATTTATTTTTAACAGCTGGACTTTGTAGTTTTGTAGACAACGTTCCTCAAAAGAGGAGCAAATTGTGTATTTATTAGGGACTACTTTTAATACTTGCAAAATTGGATGCACAAGTATTTATGGTAGTTAAACGTACTATAAGTCACTTTTAAGGTGAGAACAGAACAACTCTCTTATGAAGCAGCATCTTATTCTGGCCCTGCTTATCTTGCTGTTGTCTTGTAAGTATGAGGACATAACAATACCAGGGAATGTTGATCAATTCAGCTATAGGAAGGTCCTGTACATTTTTTTTCGAGAAAATACATGACATGAACTGGTCGGCACTGGGTGAGCTGGTATGGAATGATCACTATTAGCATATAAAAGAATCTCTTAGCTAAAGGCTTACATGTGTTAATCTTACACAGTCACAGTTAAATACGTTACGCGTCATCGCTGTGCATCCTGCAAACAACTTTTAAAAAGATATGATCGATCAAGATCTCTATGATGAAGCAGAGATGCTCATACAACAATGAAATGAAATAAGAGTTCCTTGAAGCTGCTAAAAGTTTAGAAAAAAAAAAAGAAAAAGCCACAGTGTGAATATTCATGATAACGAGGGAATCAGTTAATTATAATGTGTCTCGCAATAATTTTTGACATCAAAGGAGCTCTTGGGCACCAGGGAATAAGATATATCAGGCTTTGAATACAGACAACACATGAGAGTGGGATTAATTCACTGCCGGTTTTGTCTTTTCATGGGATTTCAACAAGAAAATAGAGAATATCGCCAGTCTCATCCTCATTAGCAAAGTGCAAATGTCTCATTTTATGGTTAATACAGAGGGTTTATGTTGGATTCATGCTTTTACAGATGTATGCTTGTGTATAAATGAGTGAATGAAAATGTGGAAACTTTTATGTAGAACTGTTAATTTTGCTGAAACAATGGAAAACCTTATTATATTCTGTCGGTATGTTGGATTCAATGCAATAAAGATGTTGAGGAGAGAGGAGTTTATTGTTATAACAGTTCTTCCAGCGTCTTTTTTTGAGTGATTACCACCGGCTCCAGCTTAATCTTCGGTTCATTTATTGATCTCGGAGGATTTTGTTGGTTTTTTTTTTCTGGATGGTAGCTGCACGCACATTTTTATGATAGTTCTGCCAAGGACCATTCAGAAATAGATTGTTTTAACAGTTTTAAATTTAGCTGACAAAAGCGCTTTGTTTGATCAGTATCCCGTCCTTGTCCTGCTGAACAGAGGAGCTTTACTTTGACTGATGAGGCTGATTGTGGCCTCAGAGTCAAACAGCCCCGCAGGCAGACGCTGGCGGCATGTTTGCTGACAGGCCTCTGTGAAGACACAGCCCGCAGGATCTTATACAGCCGTGCCATATCTACTAAAACACGGCCAGAGCACGATGAATAGAGGCCTTTTCTCACTCTCTCCTCCTGTGTGCATGTAAAGAAATGTGTCTCGCAGATGCTTTAAAAGACAAGAATTCATTCATCGTCTCACGGCTTCATTCACATCCATCGGGGACTGTATAGGACGACAGGCGTTTTAACAGCACTGGGGTGATATGTCTGAGCGGGAGGATCGACACAACCCGCCAGAGAGTCACTCAAAGAGGTTTCTCACCCAGGACAAATGTGTTTTTGCAGCAAGCACTAGACTGTTTCAAACAGCCGACGACTGACAAGAGAAACGCTAAACATGCATAGGTTGCATTCACCCTGGAGTGGGTAGAGCTTCACCTGATTCAAAGATGTTTTCACCTCCAACAAATCACTCTCTCAAACAAGCTTTATATATATATCGTGAGGCGGTTTTGACTGATGTGCTGGAAAACATGCAGGCTCCAGACAATGTATGCACTGTTAAATGCACAGATGTCGGGTATTTACAACGAAAAAGGGCTCAGTCTCAGCTTAAGAGAGCAGCGGACCGGGGAGATTAAGCACAATTTGAATGGTTTACGTTGGAAGTCGCCGAGGTGCCTCCCTGCCAGGATAGATTGTCTATGTTATTGAGAGTGTCTGGAAAATCCCCCCCCGACTCCTGTTCAGTCGACTCTGTTCCTGTCCGTCTTGGAATTTTCAGGACAATATTTGCAGACAGTTACTATTTCAGCAAAGGATCGCAGAACAGGAGTCTAGATTTGAGCACAAGTACAACAAGCCAAGAGCACTGGAAGCAGCTCTTGCGAGGCTGTAACAGACACAGAGCACGCTCACGGAAACAATATCGACATGCTGATTCTAAGCACGTGTTCACATCTTACCTTTTCACATGTTAGCATGCTAACATCTGCTAATTGGCACTTAAAAAACGGCTGAGGTGTTCTTGGAGATGTCATTAGTTTCACAGTTTGTAAACCAAAGTATATAGTGCTGCAGACATGAGTCCTCAAACCCTGAAATCAGTTTATATTTTTATCACTTTCAGTTCTCCCATAATGGGTTTTTGATTAGATGCCTGAAATAAGGTCTGTAGTCAACAAAAACATAAGGGAGCGACCAGCGTGACCAACAACTGCTCCTCTTTGGCAGCTATCCTCAGCTGTAGCTAGCTACCATTAGCAAATTAGCTCGTGGAGCCCAGCTACCCTTGAGTTTGTCTGGACCGATCACAGAGGGAGTCACCGTGGACAACGGGGCTCAGCCCAACCGGAACTGGCTACCTGACGTGAGAGTCAACTGTCGGTTCAGCAACAGGGGAAACAGCATGAAGGTGATGCAGCGACCAGGACTTTGACTTGAGGGGCGACAAATAGCGGCAGGCGGGGACAGTCTGGCATCAGGTGAAAATGTTGTGCTGAGCTGGAAGATTTTCACTTCATAATCTGTGGGTTGAGGATTTCTTTTAACCAAACCAGAGGTGATTGTGGTAAGAAAAACCAAGACTGCTGTGGTGAGTTTTATTTAGTTTTGGTTGAGTTTGAATGAAGTCTTGGTATGAAAAGAGCGTACTTGTACTTTTCTGTTTAGTAAGGAAAATACAAGTAAGAGGGTTTAATTTCTTGGCATTTTGTGAGTTTATGTTGTAATTTATCACACAAACAGCTGGCAAGTGGTATTACAGACAGGACAGGCTGGAGGCTAGCTGGTTAGCATGCTAACTTTGTCTCTACAACACGGTACATAGCACGCTTTGACATCAACACTGTTGTTTCTTCATGTTCTGTTGATAATATCAGTTCATTTTTTAAACGTTCTAAACTAAAATTCTCCTTCAAATCGGTATATACCAGTCAACATTTTCCTCCGAAGTCGTCTTCTGTACAGCATGATGTTCATCTTATAAATAATATTCGGATGTGGGGTCAAATAGATTCAATAGATTGATTGTCCTCAGATTCTCAGTCAGATCTAATCAAGATATCCTCCCCAGCTCCACCCTCCTGTCGAAATGTGGTCTCTTGTGGCTCCAAAAAAACAAGCTGCCGACTGCCGCAATGCCAAAGTCAACAACAGCAACAGTTTGTGAAAGATTCCATAATACCTAGAATTGATTAAAACTGAAAATGCAGCGGTTAGTTTCCGATTCATCCACCAAAACGTCTTGCTGTTGGCCTCCTGTTAGGCAGCCTTCCACTTCTCGCTTGAATGACGAAATTAATTCTGGAATATTTGCGCTGGCAAGTTCACACACGTTACCAATCGATGCATCCTCAGTAAAATGGACCTCTCAAGAACACTTCCCGGAATTGTAACCATTCTTGGCAAGATGCAAACTTGTGTATTGGGACAGCGCTTGGGCCACAGAGGATGACGTTTCACAAGGACACGAGACGGACAAGGACGCATACTGAGAGAGACTCAAGGGTTTCAAACGGCAGTCCACAAACCAATGGGTGACATCATGGTGGGCTCACACTTTTATTACACCATTTGGCTTTTTTTGTCTTGATTTATACTTACTTTGCTCTCTCTTGACATTGTTTTCAGACTCACTTATGAGTCAAACCAGGATTACATCCCCGGAGCCAGTAAAAACTCAAGGGATGTTGAACTTTAAGCTGTCCGATCAGGTGATGAGTGCTCGGCTGACTTGCGCTCCTCAGAGCTCAGCTGGTCTCCTCCTTTTTTGGGCCAGCATGTCATTTTAAACATGCCACGCTGTAGAGAAGACAGCCACTGTTTGCTCAGCTGTGGAGCTTCGCACCCACATCTGGACGCAGGCTCTCGTTAGCCTTACACAAGCACAGAAGAGAACTGGCTGGCACCTCTCATTTGGCCTCAACAAACACCATCCAGCGTGCAGGTAGGTAAGGTGTGGAGGGAATGGGATGGGTTTTTTCGCCATCTGCCTGCAGCCTAGACTGAACATACTGTGGCAAGGAGAGACATTTTCCGGATGCATCTGCACGTAGGTGGGCAGTGTTTGGAGAGGTTACCGAGGCCAGGGTTTGGTATTCGCAGGTCATATTTCAACAAAGCGGGGCCACGTGAGAGCCGGCGGGGACGTAACGGAGGAACGTGCTCGGCCTACAGAGAACGTCTTGACAGGTTGGTTTAGGCATGGAGCAGAGAAATTCCTCAGAACTTCTGTCATCCCGCTGAGATTAAGAACAGCGCTGAGGTCAGCCGTAGACCAGCATGTAGGGCAGACAAACTGGGCCACTTCCTCACCCGGGGTCACTTACACAAGCGGCAGAGACAGTGTCGTAAATTTACAGAGTGAAAACTACATGGTGCGCCGAGACAAAACACAGAGGAGTCGCCTTCGAGTGGGACTGAGTTCTGTTTCTCTCTCGAGCTGGGTGGTATTGTGACTTGGGTGGTATTTTTTTGGGGGGGGGTGGCTCAGAGGAGTTGCTTTTCTTTGATTGTACTGTACTGTTTTTCCCGTGAGCTCCTAATCTCTTTCTTCAAACATTCTTTTTTCTCTTCCATCAATCTGCTTTGTTCACTTTGAAATTCCCAAAGGACATGGCCAGAGGGACCGACTTAGGTTTTTGGCAACGAACAACAACACAAATTCCTTGTTTGATTGTCTTTTAAACAAATCAGTGTTTGGTAAAAAAAAAAACAAAAAAAAAAAACAACTGATAATCCCTGAATTGTAACCAGTAGATTGGACTTTTGTTATCTGGACTGAAATAATGTCTGGTTTAAAAACTAAATAATAGTATACACAGTGTTATCTTCAGCACACACAACAGTGACTATTTTTTTCGGTAGATTAAATTAGCACACATTCCCCAGCATGCGAGCAGCTGTGGGGATATTTTTGGGAGATTTGATTTTATCACTTCATCTTCGGATTCTTAATATTCCGTCTTGGTGGTATTTATTTTAATACTGTCAGTTTTTTATTTTTGTCTTCCTCTTATTTAGTTGTTTTCTGCTGAGGTTACTTCTGGTCTTTTGGCTGTAAATCCTTTTATAATAATAACTTTAAATCTGTACAATAGGTCTAAAAAATGTAGACATGATATATTTTCTAACTTCTAAAAATGGGATGGCTACAAACCAGCTGATATTACATTTATTTACATTAACACTTTAAGTATAAACACATTTTCAAGTTTTGCTTTTATTTAAGAATTCAATGAGCTGAATAGATGAAGAGTAGTTTAAATCCCCACAAGCACCTTGTTTTTGCTGACCTCTAGTAGTTTAAAGGTGTAATTAGTGAGAAATGGCCAAAATTTGAAGGCAGCTCCAAAACTATAGGGGGCGCCATTACTGCTGCTTAGCTTTGCTTTTGTTAACAAGTAGCTCAGTTAGCCGTGGAGCTAATTCTAATTCTCGGTTGACAGAGAGTCACTGCAGTCAGCAGGGCTCAGCTTCAGCCGACTCCCAGTGAGCACAGCTGGACACCAGACTGGAGACTGAACTCATGCTGCATTCACATGCTCCCAGGATGGTCACATTCCCCAAGCTGGGGAGTCGTTTTTTCTGACTATGGTGTGTTCATATCATGTCAAAGTGTGGGACCAACATGGATGCCGAAATAAGTTGTTTTGCATTTTTCATTTAAACAACACGTTGACAGCTGTTTCCAGTATTTGAGAACCCCCTGCTAGTGGCTGGTCACCAGCAAGACCAGCACCAAACCACAACATATGCTGGTCTTGCTGGTCTTGCTGGTGACTATGACTATGCTATGTTATTCCAGCAGGGACTATATAATGACAATACAGTACACGACTTTGGTAAAGGGTTCTAAGCCTCAACTCAAAGTTTACTTTAATCCGCCTTGGTTTTAGTGTCACATGATGCCAACTTGTGTCCCAAATTGAGTTGCTGTTTCAACTGACAGATGCCAGATTAAAGACAGGATACAGTACAGGGGTGATTGTTCATAATTTATGGTGCGATTAGCAACTTCAGATGCAGGAATGGAGTAGAGGTTTAGGGTAAATCTACAATGAATGTGCACAACAGCTTTATTGCCATCAGACGTTAGCTGATGGATTGAAAGATTGCGTGTCGGCTGAAGATGCTCAGCCTCTTCTGCGCTCCACGAGGACTGTTCACCTGCACGCAACCAGAGCCTGCTCAAACATGGTCAGCCACGACTTTGACTACAAACCAAAACCAGAACGCTTTCGATACCAAAGTCCCTTACCCACGGATTCTGCATTCGTATGCAGATATCCGTTTGTAGAGATTACTTCGGACTACATGTCACCACCCTAAAGCTGCTACTGTCTCTCCCAGCCTGGCTCTCTGTTTTTGGAGGCTGGTTGGTTCTCCAGCCGAGGTTCAGGATCAGGCCGTAGCCTTAGAGGCTGCAGTTGTTCAGCATGCAGTAGTTGTCTATCCTGAACCGAAGCAGGCGAGAAATCAAAACTCCACTGGACGCACCTGCGGTATTAACAGCATCCTAGTCATGTATTATTTTTGGGTAGCTGAGACAAACGGGAGATGGCAGCGCTCAGAGTCAGTGTTGTTCTTGGTTAAATCTCTGTCTGACATTCCGGAGTCACTCCAGTATTTACAAAGGCGGCACGGCCAACAGCTCAGCCGGTGTGCCTTCAGTCTGATTCATGCACTTGGACAGCAGGCCAAGACGTGGCCTTTCTCAAAGCCCACCAGGGTTTAGGTGGAGCAGACGTTATCTGAGACTCAGGCCTGCAGACCTTTAAGTGATTGCTTTGAGGATTGATGGTTGTTTTGTGACTTTGACTTGGTATTCACATGGCGTCTTATCGAGTGTTACTTGTTTTAAAAGTTTAGTCAAATAAAAGAGTTGAAAGAAAGTTTTTTTTTTTTCTTTTTAAATCTCACTGCCAAAACAGAACTCTCCTAAGAATAGAAAGCAGGGTGATGTATCTGCAACATGAGAAATATCCTGACACAGTTCATGACTGAGCTCAAAACTATTTAGTCTTTGCTAAACACAGAAATTTAGAGATACAGTGAAGCAATATTGATTCATTAAACTGACTGTTTTGTTTGGCAGTGGATGAAAACTAAAAAAGAAGATCACCTAATGCATTAATCGAGCGTGACGAACATTCTCTGGATCGAGCTTCTTAAATGTGAGGATGTTCTACATTTCTCCGGTTGTAATTTCACGGTTCTGTCATTTCTGTCCTCTTTTATTTGTCTTTTGTGTTTTCTGGGCTTTGTGTTGTCGTCTGCCGTGTGTCCCTCTTGTGTTCTCGTGTTCCTCCCCAGTGTGTTTTTCCCTCCGAACCTCCTCTGCGTCGTCGTCATTAGCCCAGCCCTGTTCCCAGTGTGCTTCCCAGCCTTACAACGCCCTCCCTGCTCACTTGGGTTTCTACACTCATTACCCCCATCTGTGTTTCTCCACCTCTACCCCACCTGCTTCCCCGCATTAGTTAAGTTTGTATTCAAGCCACATGTGTACTTCATGGCACAGTTTAGGCAGGATCAAGAAAAGGATTTGCCGTTTTCCATTTACTACCAGGCAAGGTTTTTCCGAAATAAGGTCCCATGGGGCGTGACTTCGGCTCTCTGTTTCCTAATGTTTCTCTCCAAATGATTTCTCAATACAGTCATCAATAATTGATCATTCTAATAACTCTTAGGGTGCTAAGGATGCTACAATAGGACGCTCAGCGGACCAAAAAACCCAATTCATTTTCAGTGTTGCTCTCGACAGCTCATGATGGCCTCCGGCACTTGACCTTGCGCACCTATCTCACCTTCAGCAGCTTATCGCCTCTTCACAGCGCCACCCCTCACACTCCATTATTGCACAATTAATCTAAGTGTTATGGGCTGCAGACAAGAGACAGCGGGTGACAAAGTGGCCGGGACACTTGACAATTTGCACGTGTCATATTCCATCTGTCACCACGGCTCTCCATCGGCGATAGAAGACAGTGACGCAGAGAGCGAGGGATGCTTTGTGAGGTGGATGGATTACGCCGGTGGTCGGAGGGAAGCGGTGTGCTGCTCTGATAGCGGCAGGAGCTTGTGAGAGCAGAGTGGTGAAAGTCTCAGACAAGATTTAAACAAACACGGACACAGACGCTGGCCCGGACGAAGCAGCAGGCGTCCTGACAGAATAAGGCCACAAGGATCGCACACTGCCATCTCCAGATCGGCCAAGGAAGTAACTTCCACAACCGCTTGGGACGCTTCTGCTTAAATAATTTCTCAGAGTCAGGGGCAATGAAAGGCTGGCGTCATTTCTTTTTATTTAATATTCCAATGTGGGACATTTAGCGGCCAATGCATCATCTCTAGAGATAACTGAGACGTCAGAGTTTGTATGAGAAAAGTGCAGCAGAATTTATTGTATTGCAATTTCATCTCAGCTCTGCCTTTCTAACTTTCCCGTCTCCTTGCCGATTACAGTCTAAGTGTAAAAATAACTCTACAATAGTTCAGACGATATAAATCTTAACGTAGCGTACATTGGGTTAGGTAGTATCCAAACTGGTGTAAGCTGCCTGAAAATAGATTTCTTTTGCAATAAAAAAAAATAGTAAAAATAAATTAACACTGTCATGAAAAGATATGTTTCTATGTGTGGTTGTTGAGCAGCAGTTCACAGTTTATTCCTCTCACTGTTTGCCACTACATCACCAGCAACAGCAAAAGCAGAAATTCTCAGAGGTTCTCACTCCTCCATGCTCCTGTGCTTGCATGACATACAGTCGTGGGTCGACTCTTGGGGGAGTTTTCCCTTTGGAAATACCCCCATCTTCAGGCCGTGCTCTGTTTCCACCCGCTGACAGCTTGTCTCAGTGGCATCAGCTCCTGCTGGAAACATCACAAAAAAGAAAAAAGAAAAAAAGTGAGGAGGAAATATTTTAATTTCAGGATTCAGCAGCTCAGTGACTCACTGCTGCAACAATCAATACTCTACATTTGAACTGTGCTCCTTCTAAAGGATTTTATTCATAATCTCATTCAGTGAAGGACCACAGTGTTGATCTCTGCTTAATTGAAAGTGAAGCAGTCAGTGTGTGGGTGTTTTCGTGTTTGTGTGTGTGTATGTGTGTGTGTGTGTGCTCAATTTCCGTCATTACCAAGTTTTAGGCCTTGAAAGTGAGGACACGAAGGAAAAGTGAGGACATTTATGTTCTGTCCTCGTCTTTGCGGGACAAATAAACTTCTCATGATGGCCGGATTAACACAGAAGGCCGAAAAAATGAGCTGCAGTCCCCCATCGACTGCCCCATTTTTTCAACAAATGGCAGCTGGTCAAGAGCAGCAGAAACACAGCACAAAAACGCACATCATAGGAACAGTTTTGTGCAAATAAAAGGCAGGAAGTATGAAAGTTAAAGGTTTGATAGGTTATGAATCAGTCTCAATGTTGTCCTGATCCGTCTTTATGACATATTTAAGTGAACAAGACCATCAGTATGAAGATAGGCTATTTCTACAGATTTATTTGTAATGTCCGTGGGTCAGATTCTGAAAATGTAAACAATTTTTGAGTGTTCAGGATAAAGTGAGTAGTCTCACGACCTAAGGAAAGCTGCTCTGTGGTCTGGTGGCACAGCGATGGATACTTCTGTATTTCCAGACAGAACTACCGGCATGTACCGTAACATTTTACGACGGCCTCGTCACGAGTCAGTGTGAGTCGTGCGTGCGCCAGCGTGTCCGTTCGGCACGGCAACACCCACTTGGCCAAAGGACATGCAGAGCTGCAGTAAAACTTGAATTTGTTAAGTTATGAATATGATAACATTTGCTTTTCAGTGTTATAGTGTACTGTGCAAATATATCTGGACAAATTTTACTTTAATGCTCAGACAGTATTGTTCTTGAAACTATTGAGAATGGATTCAATTAAATTTAACAAATGCTACAATGTGCCACAAAAGGCGACCAAGCACAACAAATATGTTGTGTCTTTCCTTCACTTGCTTGCAAAAATGTATATACTCGTATTGCTATTATCCGCAGGGACGTCCAGAATCTATCAAAAATGAAAGTTCCTTGTAGCTCTTGAACTACGCACATGAAAGTATACAATCATGAAATATTAAGAGCCTCAGTGGGTTGTGTATGTAAAGTGTTAGGATGTGGAAACAGACAACACTTTTGTTGCCCGGAGCTGTAGAAACCAGAACTCCTATTTCTCAGGAATACTGCCTGACATCAAGTTAGCTGTGTTCCAGATAGCTTGTGGTAAATTGATTAAGCCCACATTTATTCAGGAATGTGTGACATGAATACGAAATATAAACTGATTTTGACACAGGACCCATACAGGACAACACCGGTACGTTTTTGGACTCCCAGGGGGTCTGAAGTAGAAGAACAGGGCAAGGCCAGTGTCATTTTTCTTAGACCTGTTCTTTATATTTCCTTCTCTGTTATACAGAAGTCTTGTTTTACAAGCTAATTAGTTTAACCCGTCTCTCAGAGATGAATTAAAAAATACAAAGAAACTAATCCTGTTTGAGGATTAAAACTAGGGTTAGGGTTTTCAATTATGTCAATGAGAATCCTTAAAAGTATAGACATAGTGTGTGTGTGTGTGTGTGTGTGTGTGTGTGTGTGTGTGTGTGTGTGTCTGACCTCCAAAGCATTAACTGTATTTCTCTCTGGGTTAAAGTGAAACTCTTGCCAAAATGCAACCTAGGCTTTTTTTTGTGAATGTATATATCAAAACCTTCATGTAAAAGCATAACTACGATGAAAGAGGCACTTTTAAGATTGACCATATTTTCGTTTTCGGCTTAAACTCATTTTAGATGGGAGCGCATGGGGCACTTTTACTTTAGCATCAAAATATCAATCAAATAACTCTATTTTTAAAACCCTAAGAAGGCTCGACACAACATGAAACTTTGCCGGTAGTATCACCAGGGTCTCTACACATGAACTTGTGCACTGAAATCATTGTTTGTGTACACAGAGTTTGCTAAAAAGACAGTTTTTGAACAACTCACGTTAGCAGTAGCTTTTTCCTCTAGCCGTCGTCATGGCAGCCCAGACATACTTGGGATCGACACGTCTGGGTAGAGTGTATGTGGTTCAGTTGAGCTATGTGTAGAGACCCTGGTGATACTACGAGCGAAGTTTCATGTTGTGTTGAGCCTTCTTAGTGTTTTGAAAATAGTGATTTTGATGCTAGCTTAAGAGTGCCCCATGCGCTCCCATTGAAAATGAGTTTGAGCCGAAAACGAAAATACGGTCAATCTTAAAAGTGCCTCTTTCGTTTTGATTATGCTTTTACAGGAAGGTTTGACTCGTATACATTTATAAAAAAAAAAAAGCCTAAGTTGCATTTTGGGAAGAGTTTCACTTTAAGTAGGAACACATTCCTTTCATTTTTGATGCATTTTTTATCCATTTTTAAATTAATTCATATCTCTTTTATTAACGTTGATGCTCATGTCCAGATCGTTGTCCCCTGTTATTTGTGCGTTATCATGGTTACCACGACTAGCAACCACTTAGAGAAGTTAACAGGAACCTTCGGACCGAAGTTTAACTGAGTCAAGAGTTAAGATAAAAAATTAATCACGGGCGACAAAGTATAAATGTGTGTGTGTGTGTGTGTGTGTGTGTGTG
>CAEMYA010000024.1:10955115-10996511 GCA_903131615.1 Diplodus sargus
AAAAAAAAAAAAAAAAAAAAACCTCTGAGAATAACAGCAGAGGAGGATGAAGGAGATTCATCCGTCCCAGCAGGAGGATGAGCAGTCCAGTCCCAGCTGCTGGGAAAGATTGTTGTAGATGAAACACAGCTGGAGTGACTTTACCTTAACATATAGACTGTATAGTCTCACAGGAGCGTGAGGATATGCAAAACTGTAGGCAACCTCACACTACACTGAACATGAAAGATTGAAAATAACTTAGATGAGTCGCTCGCTTAAATTTAAAAGCTGTTCAATGCACGCATGTGGCGGGCAATACTGATGAAATCCTCCAAAGTGATGCTTATAAAGTATATCATATGACGACTAGAGCCTTTGGGAACCGGTTCAAACTGGATCCCTCGGCCTTGTATGCCTTCGAGCTTATCAACTCCTTTTATAGATGCTGCCATGTTTTTTTCTGACAGTTGAGCATTGTAAAACAAAGACGTCAAACTCCTGCAAACTCTGGCTTCAGTTCACAAAGACAGGAGGTGGCGGGGATGGTGTGGGAGTACAGTTCCAGTTCGGCATTTGTGAAACCATTGTGGCGTTTCAATATTTGTAAGAGTGGCCTTACTCGATATTTTTAAGGAGAACAGTTCTGGGACTGGTATTTTAAGCCAAACCATAATGTTTTTCTAATCCTAACTGAGTGTTTTTTGCACCTAAACCTAACCAGACCACAAGCACAGCATTGTACCAAGCTGATTGGACTACCGATTGGGTTGGGAAACACCGGCAATATGCTGAATCCTCTTTCTCCGCAAGAGGGGCTTAAATTCAATGATTGCCATGTTGTTCTTACTGCAAACACAGGCCTCCACTGTGGGCTGTGATGACCGCTTCTTTCTAATCTGACCACTACGAAAGCTCGCACTCCTACGTCTTCAACCCGAGGTGCCACAAATCCAACTGCTTCCCAGCCGAGGTGCACATTCGCATTAATATCCTGTGATATAATAACGTTAGTGCCATGCGGACAGGCTTAGCAGGTTTTTCTTTGGCCAAGAAAACCCCAAATTGAAAGTGACCACTGTACAAATGTTCTCTCATTCCATCCATTTTTTAACAGCTAGCTCTACTGAAATTGACCGGGAATCAGTAAGACAATCACCAAAGAGTCAGATTCATAAGCAGAATCACTATAATGGCGTTGGTATGAAAAAAATCTGGTCAATTCCCATGCCTAATTGTGGTAATAAAACATTTTCTGAAAATTTGATTAAGAAACTATCAATAGAGTTTAACATACCAGAACTACAACACTGACATCTTATCAAGATGATACAAGCATGCTCTCAAATAGTTGCTCAACTGCACATCCAGCACACATTGAAAAATATCATCATTCATTTGGAGTCATGTTTCGGTCCACCTGATGAGCCTATAGAGTTCTACAGAGAGCTGAAGTCACACCCCTTCCAGTTTGCTCCATGGAACTTTATTTCAGAAAAAAAAAATTGCATGGAAGTCAACGGAGAGAGACAAACCATTTTTTGATCGTGTTTGATTTGTGACGTTGTTTAGGATGTTCACCAGTTTCTTGCAAACGTTATCTGTCTGCTGTTTGATGCTGTAAAGTTAAAGCACCAAGTGCCAAAATAATGAGCTGAGGAAATCAAACATTTAACAATCATATAAAAGTCTGCCATAAATCCATCCTCACAACATTTCCCACAATAATCTAATACACCCAGAGAAATTAAAGAGACAGGTATGACAAAATCTCTGATAGTTACCAAATCTTTCATCTAATGGAGTCCATCCTATCGCCCACATCTTTCGTTTGATGACCTTCGTTTCAAGCACAGTTTCAGGACATTTTGTCTGTTACCACACAAATGTTTTAGTCTTTTCATTAACACAGAATCTGAAACTGAGCTAATTGTAAAATTGCCAGTTGATGAACCACCTGCAGAGAACAGTCACTCAGCCGAGGAAGAAAAGCAATCTGGCTCTGATTTGTTTCTTTATATATTTTCAGTCAGCTGTTTCCTTTCAACCTTTGTGTGAAAGCATCATTGTTCTGTTTCGAAAAGAAACTTTTGCTTTTTTGCTACTTTTTTGCTTTCAATGACTTGGGCAAACTATTAGCACAGCCAAAATAGCTTCACCTTCCACTTGACATTTTGGGATATTATCCACCCCTGACTATACTATACAAATGACTGCACTCCACCCTTATCCGTCTCATACACATGCATATATACAGACAGAAAGATGGAAAGATGAGAGAGTGGGTAAGAGGAGGCAGAGCGACACCTCAACCTGTCATCTCAGTATTTCTCAGTCGGGGTTCCTCAGGCGGATCCTTGTCTACAAGATGCAAAAGGACTATCAAAGGTTGTAGTTGTCACACCGTCTGCACCCGTACAAAAAAGATGAGTGTAGCGTGTGTGTTGCCTCAGAAAGGTTCCCAGCTTGTGCAGCTCTTACATCACACCGTTTTGTGTTGGCCTGCCCGCCTCCCGCTCTGCTGCACGACTCGAGGGCACCCGGGAAGAAGAGAAGGAGAGCCACACTTCAGCACATTGCATGTTCCTGTTCTCACCAGGGTCAAGATGACCTAATTAACACATATGGATACTTCTAAATGATTCTATAACAAGAGCTCAATATGCTGTCAGGGGTTTGTCAGATGGTGTGTGGCCTATTTACCCCCCTGCCGGTGTGTGGACCCAGATATGTACTGATCCGGACTCTGAGTATCCCACATCACACTATCTTTGTAGATACCATATGTGACATGATTAATGTTTTTATCTGGGATATCGCTGTACTGTACAGGATAGTATAGCATAGCCTCATTAAATGGGCTCCCAGTGTGTATATTGATTTTTTAATTCTCTTTAATTACCTAAAAGACACTACAAGAAAAAGCCAAAGAATACAATGCTTAACATTTTAGGCTAAATTGCCCCTCAGTCAGTGTGCAATCATCAGACTATGGTGAAATAACGAAGCCATCAACTGAAGTCTTATGGAAAATACTCATCATATTATATTTGCAAAACCAAGATATCCCAAAGAAAAGTAGTATTGTCTAATACATGCCCCTTTCAGGCCATTTTTATACATTTGACCTGCACCTCATTCTTCTTTTCAATCTACTACGACTTTACATCAAACTATATCAACAAACAATTTTTTAAATTTAAAACTGACATCTTTCCCCACTTTATTGGACAGAACATACTGGAGGTTTTGACAGTGACGTGTGATGTGTGTCATCCTCTGATATGTGAGTCCCATATCAGACTGTTAGTTCTACCCCAGCGCGCAGATACTCTGTATTTAATGAGCCCTCCGTGATGTAGATATCAGAGTTATCTTGAACAACTGCGTTCGCAAACTTTAGATCCAGCAGAACTTTTTCTAATAACACTCTGATCTCATGCGACGTGAGTATCTTAAACTCCAGTTCCGGTTAATTATAACACTGCATAATCGAGCTGAGAGGAGACACTTCCTCCGTGCAGCCCCTTGCATCGATGCTTTAATGGACACTGAATGTATAAAACATGAGGGGCAAATCTTAACTACACCTTCTCCTTAAAAAACTGCTACAACTTTTCGTTAAGAAAATCAATGCGAGATAATGGCCTTTACCTTCTTTCACTGTCATTCGGCAGGAAAAAGACAGAGTGAGTATCCTTTATATTTTGCACAGTCAGTGCACGCTGCCTGCTTTAATGAGGGTGAACGATTCCTGCAGTTGTAGATGAGGTCAATTTAATTTCACTCCCAAATGATCTCCTATTGTGAGTAAATTATTGCATATCCATACAAGGCACCATCACCATGAAAAAGCAAGATTTCCACCTAGCCTTGAGGTGAGATTAAATTCCTTTTATGGTGAGAGGGAATAGAGTAATGCCGACCAATGGTGTATTGAAAGTGTCAAAAACAGGCAAGAATCACATAAATAAAGCCAATTCACCTCTCTTAAAGGTGTTTAATGTCCAAAAAGCCCCTTTGAATTTAAATTGGACACACTGAGGCAAGAGGTAGTGGCAGAAAGAAAAAAACCTGTAGTCAGAAGTGTTTCCTCCACAGTGTGATAGTGACTAGTGACAGTGTCGAGCCCAGTTTTCAGGACCAGGATCTAACATGCAGTGAGGTCATATCTCATATCAGTGCTCGCGTGAGTCGTGCATGTCCTGCTTTTTGGGGAACACAATGGTCACGTTGTTCCAAAGAGGATTATAAAACAATTCCCATTTCCAAGCCAGGAAACCCGCTTGCCTCATGTTTGCCACAAAAAAACGCTGCGTCATGCAATTCACAAGATAAGTTAGTTCTTGAGATTCTGTGGGAGAATAAAACGGTTTTAGTTTGACATTGGAAGCTGAGAGACTGAATGTGCTCTCGCTTTAATGGCCATAAAAATGGACTATCTAGCAAGTCGCTGCTTTTAGTCCTTCATTCCCTCTGCGAGGTTGGAAAATTACTGTCTAACGAGAAAGTACATCATCATTTTTCTCATTGAAATTAGAATTAAATCTATAGCTTTAAGTCCTTGAGGCATGGTCAGTCATTACTGCATGTAACTTATCTCTCAGTTAACTGTACAGCAGCGAATCTGCACACAAAGCGCAAAGCACCTCAGGGTGCCGTGGCAAATTTTTCTGTGCGTGGCAAGCATCAAGGACATCACACGGGATTCAGCTGTTAAAAGAAGGCCTGGAATTCAAATGACAAAGGCAAGAAGCACTAATGGACGGTATAATAACAGGGCCAGAGTGTGGTTGCCTTGAAAGCTCAGCTTAGACGGCTCACAGAAAGCTGTTGCCATGGCTGAGGGTAAGAAAATGAGACTTAAATGCTTCATTTTGGCCCTGATGAGGAGAGATTGTACCTGCCATGAGGACAAAGGGCTGAAGGTGAAAAAAAAGGATTTTTGCTCACCTGGTTTGGCGCTTAAATGGTGACAAGGGGAAGGGAGAGATCAATGGCGGACATGGGAGAGGAGTTTTATCAGCCCTGTGCAGACAGCATCAGCAGACACATTACAGCGAATGCAAGGGCATGTTTGTAGTTAATGCCGCCTCAGACAAGACCAGGTCCAGGTGAGCTGTACAGATGACCACATGCCAAGATGTGGCAGAGCAGAACAAACTGATAATGGTATGTCCTTCCAAATGTAACATTTTAAAAGGCAATTAATGTAGGTAATGTTAGATGACGTTGACTTAAGTAACTACTGCTGCTACCTGAGCTTATCTGGACACTTTTCAGTTGACTTAAGTTACTAAACTATTCCATCGGCGCTATAATGTGGCTGTGACAGCATGCTGGTGTTTCTCTCTCACACACGCACTCCTTTACTTACACAGGTTACCGTTACAGCACCGTCACTTGCCATCTGTCATGATGTAGTCTAAATTTAACAGGCTTTAACTGTCGAAGCTTTGACCTTGTCACTGCAAACCAGCCAGTTTTTACCACAGCCTTGCAGGATATTAAGGGGACATTGCCCACCCATCATTAACTTTGAGGTGGACCTGAATGTTTCCAATTTCCTCAGAGATGTGAAAGCAGAATGCTAACCTGCTGAAGATTTGATATACAGTACTCCTACTGTTTAGCATTCTCACCAGCTTAGCATGCTAATATTAGCTCATTATCATTAAACAAAGTACAGCGGAGGCTGATGGGAATGTCTTCAGTTTTGAATATATTTGGACATAAACCAAAAAAAATTGACAAATTTACTAATTCAACTATAGGCAGCTGGATTTCTCCAGACAAGGTGATCGTGTGATCTCTCAAATCCATTTTCACCAGACCTCGAGCTGGTGTTCTGTCAACGTCCTTTGAGGAAAACTGGCAGCTACAGGTGCGGTTGGAAAACAGGTGTGAGAAGTGAATTTTCATTTGAAAACAGCCATGGCGGCTCTTCAAGACGTTAGAGCAGATGTTATAGCATCAGCGCCGGAGGCTTCTTCTTGATGGAGAAGAGGTTTTTGGTAATCTCCAGAGTGGCTTTGATAAGAGTTTGATTTACCAACTGGCTCCACTGGTGGTACCGTTCTCCAATTGGTAATCTGATCAATTGAATATAGCAAATGGTAGACAATGTTTCATCTGATCACCCTGCCAAGTATGTTTTGAAAGTGCCTACCCTTTTCCAAACAGTTTCTAGCAGTGCTTTCCCAGATGGTTCTGTGTACAAACCATCTGTCACGTCTGGTTAGAGGGTGGCAAAATTAAAGGTTCACCTTATTGTTATATTTTTAGAATTCGTTGTGAGGCTGAGGCTGAGAGTGTTTTGCGGATTTCAACCAATAGTTGTTGAGATATTTCAATAAGGACCAAAAGACCAACACGACCACCCAAGCCACGTTAATAAAAAGTCACGACAGGATCCAGACATGTCCAGAGGTCAAGACACAATCTGTCAGTTACTAATCCAAGATGTCAAGAAAGAGTTTACAAGTCCAGACTCCAACAAGAAACCAACACCAGCAGCTATAAAATGACAAAAGCATCCTGTCGAAATGTCTGGCTCCTACCTTTTGTTTTATCTGGGAATTAAACGCTGTGGCACCATGAACACATCAGTCGGGGACATGAAAGTCTGGTCTGGCGTCTTCCCCACAGCCTGGGACACTGATTCTAAAACTGGAACAGACAGACTTCTTTTCACTCAGATCTGACCTGCAGCAGTAACATGCGCTGACCCAGATAAGCCCACATCACATTGTTCATTAAACAGCTCGATGCCAAGGCCTTTGGTCATGAGTCCAGTGCAGAAAATATGAAATGACCACTGCCAAAGTCCATTGTCTGTATGGTTTTTTTTCACAATGGTGGAAGCACTAATCAGATCCTTTACTTAAGACAAAGCAAAATTACACTGTGGGCCTACAGAGAGAATCAGAGTGAGTTCTTATGCAGAAAGCTGATCCATGTGAGTGCATATTTACAGCATTTGTCTACTTTTTAATTAGATACGTATAGGCCTATGTTCAACATCTAGATGATACGGAAATGATGCACATCACATCACTGTTGACATGTTGATGGTTTGATCCCAGTTCCTTACGTGATGCATCCCTACTGTTTATGTTTCTCTCCTACGTCTTGGCAGGAAGTGTCTGATGTCTGATGTGTCTGAAGTGTAGTCATGTTGTGTCAGTGTGCAGGTGTAACTCAGCTTGCGAGATGGCGAGAGCAGAGAGGGCAGCCTCTGGCCCACTTACCGAATTTCATATACGTCAAATAATTTAACTTTTTAATGCAGTTGATGTGCAAAAAACAAAAAAAATATCACATGGTGTGTGAACTTGTTGGGCTGTATGCAGGGGTGCATATATATATACATATATATATATATATGTATATATATATATTCCCACTCAATTTTTAAGAAGCTGTGAAGGCGATATTGCGTCTGCTATGGCTGCAGAGTTACAGATTATGGGGTGTAGAATATGTCTCATGTCTTGTCTATCTTCAGGTCATTCTTTAGTTTTTTCTCGTCTTTTAGTTCTGCTTCCTGTTTTGTTTTGGTGTCCAACTCTACTCTCGTTCCAGATCCCTTCCTGCTCTGTGTGTTATTCCCGCCACTGTGATTGCCCGCCCCTCCCTGTGTGCTACACCTGTGCCTCATTATCCGTCCTCCCTTGTGTATATAGCCTGTCTTCTGTGCCGGTTTGTCTTTGTCTCTCTGTACGAAGTGTTCCAGCATTTCTCCTTGTGATATACTTAGTAGTGCTTGACCCTGTTTTTGTTCCTCAGTTTTTGCCTCTGCCTGATCCCTTTGTCTATGTTTGCTCTGCTGACTAATCTCCTGTGTACTGAACCTCTTTCCAGCAAAGATCTTTATCCTTTTTTACCTGATCTGTCTCAAGTCTTGCATTTGGGTTCCTGATTTAGGGTGTCTGACCTTGTCAGCTGAAGACATGCAGCCTCTGGACAATACAAGCAGCAACATGCCCAAGGAATGACAAAGGGGTTTTCATTTTTGGTAACACAAAGGTACTCTAACGAGTTACTCGTCTCACTAGGTAACGCTGTAAAGTAGCAAGTTACTTTAAAATTCAACACTACCCAACACTGTGACACCTTACAGCTCATGGTGGTGGGAACATGAATGCTTGCTCCAAATTACAAAATTAAATGACACTCTATCCATTAGTTGTTGAGATTTCTCAGCCTGGTCCAAAGTGGTGGACCCAAGGATATTACATTAAAACCTGGATACATTGTTAAAGGTGGAACCCCATTCATGACTATCAAACCTGCTCAGCACATTAAGCCAAAAAAGTTTGACATCTTACTATATAAACAACCGGATCATCCGTGTTGTGTTGTCCATAGAGCGTGCACACTAGAGACAACTAACTTCCACTTAGGGCCTGGCTAACTCAAATAAATTGTATAAGACTGATTTATTCTTGCGGCTCCTCGAGACTCTCCCAGTTTTATGGGATTGAATGGCAGGAGTTGTGACCCAGTTGTGATGTAATTACACGGTTTGGCCAATACGATTGCCATCCCCTGCTAACAAGGCTAAAAAACTACTCCGATATGCAAAATTATATGTTTCACATTTCTCCATTATTTGCTTTATTTTTTTTTGTGTTATTGATGTGACAACTTCACTCCCGTTATCATTCGAATAACACCAGCAAAGTCTCTCTTTGGTTGATCTGATCATTACCCTTACAGTCTACAAGGACACTTTTTTCCATGTGTCACAAGCCAAATGTTTGGGAGCCCTTGGTGTAAAGCAATCTACATTTTCACACGATAAGGAGGCAAGACATTTAAAACTGATCACGTAGCATTTGGGGAATTAGAGGCTCCATTCATTACGCTCAGCAGACTGGCCTCATTCAGATATAATTATCTCATTCTCAGATGCAGACGAGATATAATCATTGCAAACGCCCTCGCTGTAATGCATATTAAGAAAACATCACACAACTATTCTTGTTTTTAATATTTGGCTGAAAAGACACCAGGAAAGAGGTAGTGACGCTATGAATATTTAATTTTGCCGTTTCCTTGACCTTCAAGTTCAGACTGACCTTTCGTGTTTACCGACAGAACAACAGCTGAATAATGTCTCCTCCACCACCGCATTTTTAGCACAAACTGTGAAGCCTCCAGCCTTCATATTTTCCCATTTTAGATGAATGGCGATGCACTCAAAGCAGTGCAACGAGGGAGAAATCAAAGCCTTACTCAACTTGACAGCCACTCGCCATGTATTGTGTTTAATTTCACATCCGTTATGATAATGTGAAAAATCCTCCAGGATAATCGGTTCACGTCAAAATCGTAACTCCTTTCTCACTGTTTCACATCTGCTTCAAATAATGGCCTCAAACAAAAGCCAACTCCGGAAAAATATGAGTGCTGTTCTTTTGTGGATGTTTCAAGCAGCGCTCAGTGGCTTTTATTGTGTAGATAATGGAAATGCACATCACATGAAGAAGAAAAATCCTCCTCTGGTGGACTGTGGAGACACTTGAGAGCAGTAGCTCCCTGCTGGTGACACTATTACTAGTTTCACATCTAATCTGAAGAGAAACATGCCAACATAGATCGTGCGTCATTAAAAGGCCCTTGTGACCACCGTTTATATAAGGTTTCCAAAGATGTCCTCATGCAGCCTTAGCATCAGAGGAGCTACTGATGGTCAGTGGAAGTGTGAGAGGGTTTTTTTTTATGCTTCGTAAACAGCCATTAAAGAAAGATGGGCAGTCCTGCAAGACCTTGGCTGAACCACCCCCAGAAACAGCCCAGCCTGGGAGTGTGGTTTAACACACTCTGCTGACACAACGTTCAATCTTGGCTGCCGTTATGCGACCTCTCTTATTTTCCTAAGTGGCAGTATCTTATTTAGTGCCGCAGCTCTCATACAGCATTGTCTGGGAGAGCTGGGTCTTATTTTGTCCTCTGAATCATTGTTATTCAAAACTGTATTGAAGACCGTCTGAGGCAGCTTTCAAGTTCAGGTCCAATATAGTTTAAATTTAGACTGGCGCCCTCATTTTTAAAACTTTAAGTCTGCCTCCTTTCAAAAATGAGCTTGTTTTGTTGTATTTGTAAGCATTGCTTTGGTAAAAGTGAAAGTCACCTCTGCAACCCCAATGTATCTGGTGTTAAATGTACTTCAGTATCAAAATTAGGTTTTTCGCAGTTAAAGTAATTAAGTATCATGAGTACAAGTAAAAGAAATAAAATTATACATACACTGTATATAAACATGTATGTATATATTGTATACTATGAGTCAGCAAAATGGAATCACTGAATTTTGTTCATCTGATTGTCAATTAAATTATATTTTTTTAGATTATATCAATGTTCTACTTTAGCTCAGATGCAGCATGTTGTCTGCAAAATAACCAGTAACTAAAGTCATTAACATAATGTATTTGAGTACAATATTTGTCACCATAAATGTAGTGTAGTGGTTTAAGTAGTAGATAATGGAAAGACTCAGGTAAAGTATAATTGTGGTAAAGTACAGTACTTGAATAAATGTACTTAGTTACTTTGCATCACTGTGTATATGCAAAGTTTGACACTAGAACGTTGTTTTCACTTTCACTGAAAGTTAAAATTTTCTGTGCTCATTAAAAATGTACTTTAAAAAGGCAGTCCTAAAAAAACGTGATTTGTGAGTTCACATCTATTCAACTTATACAATGTAATGAGAAATGTTAGGAAACTTGACCATGTCAGAGGAAGAAGTTACTCTGGTTAAGTTGCATTGTGTGTAATGGATGCGCCAGGTTTTAAAAATGAAGAAGAATGTGTGAAACAAAAATGGTGATATCTGTATTGATCTGGATCATTTGTTTTTAAAGTGTCCACAATGAGTCCAACAGTCTAAGTGACTGCAATGCTAGACCAGTGGATTGTTTTTCAAAACTTGGTGCCTACATTACCCACAATGCAATTTAGCCACAAGGTGACAGCACTGGAGGGTGGAGATTACATGCAGCTTCCTCTGGAGCCACAAAAATCTTTATAGTACTTTTTTCCACAGATGTAGTGGTGCTCCCTAAGACCTGCAAACACACTTTTAATGTGTAAGATTGGTGGAGTTACCCTTTAAATAACGCATATTTGCATAATCATAGATTCAAGATTTTCTTAGTGAGGCTAAAGGAGTAGATGCACTTTGAGGATTTTAACAGGAAAACTGTTTTTGCAATTTCTCGAGTGAATCTTCAATCAATTTATGTGTAAAAAGTTTTTTTCCCTTAAAGTAAAGAATAAGATAAACTCATCACATCAATTACTCACACTCAAGTGTAGTGTCTGCACAGAGCAGTTCTCAGTGACATTGTGTATTCACATGAGAAACAAAGAACAGACAGCAGAGACAAGGACGTACACAAGTGACCCATTGTTCATTCTTAAAAAAGAATTCCCATATTTTCTCAGTGATTCTACATGTTTTTATGATCATTTTAATTTAAAAAAAAGTTAATTCATGTGAAATCTGTTTTTATATCTCCAGTAAAGAAATGACTTAATTCACTAAAAACATGTGAAATAATGAGAACACTGACTGAAAAGAAGAAAAAGTCAACAAAGGGAAGAAAAACTGCCGCTGGTAAATGAGGTACATCACAGAGAACATAATAAGGGGAATTCGGTACGTCAATAAAAATTACAGATAATAAGAGAAAGGCAAAAAACAAAAATGTATTTCTCAGAGCTTATTGGAAGTAATCTGTCACACGACACAGTTTCAAGAACAACCCAGATAATGTGTTGCTACAGAGACATGTCGAAAAAAGTAGGATAATACAAAAGAATTGAAACTGGGAAAACACAAAGTGTCTGTGTTTATGTGCCATCTGAGAGTTTCATTTCCCTGTCATCTACACCACAACAACAGCCAAATCCCACTGTGTTGTCTGAAAAATAAATGAAATCCTCTCTTTTTCTGCCATCGTCCACCAGCAGTTGGCCGCAGCGAGAAAAATGCTTTCCCTAAAAGAGTTTTTGGATGCTGAAAATCAGATTCGCTCAACTCTTTGGACGAATGCAGCTTTTTTAGCAGTCGCCATTTTAGTGAGCATCAACACTGTTTTTAGGGATTTATAAGGTGGTGAGTAACGTTTAATTTTTGTTACATTTCTGAGAGAAAAAATAAATTACTATCATTAAGATGTGTCATAATTGGTGGAACATTTCGGGTGTTCGCTTTAGTAAAAGACGCACAATTAAGTATACTTAAAATCAAATCAGTGTGCAGACTAGAAAACATTAGTTTTCCAATGCATAAAGGAGATGAAGTTCAGGTGTAGAAGCAGTAATCACAGCTGCCAAAATGTCAAATAAATTGCAAATGGTGCGGTAGAGTGATGTCAGAAAACAAAAAACAATAACGGAATAATGACAGACTTGCTGTTATTTGAGAAGACGAACTGGTCACACATCACTTCCTGTTTGTATAAAACGGTCAAATATTGAATTCTTGTTTGCTAAATGCAAAAAACAGCAAAGATTATATATTATATATTCTACACAGTTACTCTGTAGGGTGGAATTTAAGGCTGCAGTGATTAGCCAAGTAATCGATTAGTCGATCAACAGAAAATCGGCAACTATTTTCATAATCATTCGAGTCAAGCAGTTCAAGCCTCCTAAATATGAATTTCTATTGCCTCCCATCCTCTTAACATCAAAGTAAACCAAATTATTTTTGAATTTTTGACAGACGGAAGTAGTTTTCATCAAGAGCTCCGTCACTTTTGATATATGGCGGCCCTGCCAGTCAAAACACAATAAAACACAACGACATATCATGAAACACATCAACAACCAAACAATCTAGAAAATAATTGACTTTGAGCGGTTATGACACAGCTGGACGCAGCTACGATGCACATTTCTGTATGTATCAGGTTATTTTTTGTTTATCAGATATGCAAGTGGAACTTCCCCAGAATCACTTTATCAAAAACTCAGCTAAGTTTTTAATATAGCCGTAATATATTTAGCATTTTCGAGAAGAGCATGGTGTGAACTCGTCTGAACAGATCCTTTTTAGGATGCTTATTTTCATACTTTCAAACTGAAACTCTTATTTTGGAGCGAGACCGATCAAACTCACTCAGTATAATTAGCTCCTCTGCATTTCCTGTGTGACACCACTCGGCCCACTGAGGCGCAGGGAGAGGCTGTGCAGCCGACCTGACAGCTTGGTATGCACAAGTGTCACTGACTCCCGCCAACCCCTGTGAGGGTCAAAGGTCGCCCAGCCATTTTCACAGATGTTTTTTTTTTCTTCTTCTCTAAAAGCAACTGGATATCTACCGATCCCGCTGAGAGTCCAGTACACCGAGGCAACTGTGTTACACATTCTGCAGCTGCTCACAAACTAAATGAGCTTGCATGTGGAAGATTGTTAAATCTCCCTCATTATTTAATCAAGCAGGCATGAAATTGATTGAAATGATTTCATGCGCCTCTGAGATGGATTAAAATTCTCATCATGATCAATAGGTGGCACTCATGATCCTTGACAGTTTTGCAAAGTCATCTGTTTACAGGCATAAATTATTACCCAGTGAATACAAATGCACTTTTTTTTACTCGCTAGTTTTCACATTTTTGGTCCTCTTCCATGCGTCATTGTCAAGCATGTTCGTAAAATGGTGCAGGGACCTCTGTTACATCTCGAACAATTAAACGAAACTTAACTCATCAAACATAAAAATGATGTTGCTCAGCTTTAATAAATGTTATTTTGAGCTACCAAGCTGAGTGAAACAACCTTTTCTGCCACTGAAACATTGCCCATCCTTGTCCTTCATTCGCATTCTTGGCTGCCGAAGCTCTTATTCAGTCATTTATCACCTCCGGATTTGATTAATGCAACAGCACCCTCTACGGCACATCCTCCAAAGTCCTGCAGCACATCCAAAAACCTGCAGCCTGAGTGCTCTCTCTGTCTCTCTCCCTCTCTCTCTCCCTCTCTCTCTCTCGTTCTTTCTCTCTCTCCTCTGATCTATTACATTACTCACTCACTCCAAAATGCCTGTTGGCTTTTCTCGCAGCAAAGGATACAGATCAATCCACTTCACTCTTCTTAAAGAGCTGTTCATCACGTGGCTCCTTTCCCATCTCCGTGGCCTTCTTAACGATCTTGTGCATTACGGGAGCCGATGCCAAATGTCCTGAACCTGACTGCAAGGACAGAAGACCTACAAATCTATCATTTCCAACCTTCAATCAAACAGTTAACAGCCCCTTTTTATGCTCTCACGGGCCATGATCAATTTGTCTAGCCATCTTTTGTGAATGTCAACTCACATCCAAATGACAGATTGGATGGAATTCATCTGTAGTACCTCTCTGGTTCTTTACATCTTCAATTGTATTGCTCGGTACACGCATTAGACACTAGTTGTAGCCCCCCCCCTTTTTCTTTTTTTGTTTTGCAAAAATCGAAGCCTGCTAAATCATTTAGGTTCCATTAGTCGGACAGATTTACATTTTAAACCAAATGTCTGTGCTTCTTCCTCCTTACGTTTTCAAAACGGACTCATTTGCTGAGTTTTCATGCATTCAGTGCATTTCACACATGACAGATGTAGCATGACGAAACAAGACATAACAAGACAGAAACAGACTCAGGGAGACTCAAATGGGGAGAAAATGGTGCATGTACTGGCAGGGACCCTGCATCCCTCTGCCTGGATCCTCTTATCCTCCAGTTTTTGCTTCTCAGGGCACTTTACTTATCCAAAATATATCGGTTTGTCGTCCTGGGAATGACACTCAACAATCTCTCTGGTGCATTTATGAACAGTTTGGACAATGATTCTACCTGTGAATTCAATTAAATTAATATGATGATGTGGGGTTTAGTTAGCTTTGCACATAAATGGTTTGTAGAAAGCAGTCAGTAGTTCCTCCTAGAATTCTGATTGGTTAACCCACTGCTGTTCAGACTCAAAGCCTGGAAAAACACGGTTCTCAAGATCACACAATGCTCAGAAAGGTGAATCATAAAGAAGTTACCATTTTGATCAGATGATGGCGCCAGTTTAACAAAGTTATCAGAATTCCTCCTGAGAGGAAAAATCTATCCAATAGTTGTTAAGACATTTCACTCAAAACTGCGAATTTGAACATGTTGGTGCTGGAGGATCATGACAGATAGTACGGTTCATCCTCTGGGAACCACAAAAGTGCAGACTGTCATGGAAATTCATACGAGAGTTGTTGGGATATTTCGGTCAGGATGAGAATGGTGGCCTCGAAAACACAACAGATATAAGCAGAAAATTATAAAAAAATATGAATGCCAGAATGCCAATATAAAACATGAAGACAAAGAAAGAAAGTTTGCATTTGTTGTAAATACATCAATCAGAGACATCAGTATCACGGAGCGAAGGGGCTCGTTGGACATCAGAGAGCGGTCAAAAGTGGTTTACCTCCAAAGTCTTTCAGCCGTAGCTGCACATAATGGACAGTCATGCCTCTCGGAGCCAGCTAGCCCATTAGCCTGGGCTAATGCAGGACTCCCCACCACGCACTGCCCATCACTCGAGACTGGATCTGGTTTCACATAGAAGCCGCCTCGCCTCCTTGTGCTCGGGGCAACGCTCACTCCAACACAACAACCTCTGAGGAGAGAAAAGTTTGTTTTCTCTCTCGTACTAATAGGTTTATCTACTTCGAAGCTATAGGTTATAAGGTTAAGGCGAGGATATGAGGAATCTGTAACAATATTGAACATTTCTGAGGTCGTACAGACAGAAATATTGGGGGTGATTACAAGTGTGTGCACATATATAATGCTAAAATTTATAAAATGCTTCATTTTTTTATTTTGTATGCTCAATAACACATATCAGATTGCTGTTTCTCCTCAAAATGTGATGTGGATATTGGCTCAATCAGAGGGTGAAATTGTTTTTGACCGTGCCTGTGATCTTGGGTTTCACAGCTCTGCTGTGCTAAATGGACCGGGTGCATTAGGGGCCGGAGAGGAGCACGCTGCAGAGTGCTCTTAAAAGGCGAGGAGAGAAAAACAACTCGAGACAGCCTCCCTGTTTCTTTCAGCCCCGCTGACCTGCTGTAGAGGGACAGTGACATTCGGCAACCATGTATGGAAGCGCAACGTATCGGGTTGCAGCCGTCAAATCAAAACAATCACCCTGATGGAGAGAGGGCAAAATGTACATGGAGGGGATGGTGACGGACACGAGGGCCCTTGTGTGATGGAGGGTGAAAGTTTTCCATTTCCTCGGCTTTGTTTCAACCGGACAGAGTTTGTAACGAAAAGAAAACTGATTCTTTTGTAGCATTCTAATACCACACAAAGAAAATACATCAATTAAAACTTACTTAAGTAAAAGTATGTAAGTTTTATCAGCAGAATGTTCTGGAAGTAAAAGCACCCCCAATGGACATTTACTTCTGTCTGTAGGAAAGTGTGTGTGAGACTGACTCAAGAGAAACTACAGTATAATAATATGAAGTAACATTAATCAATGTGCTGTGAAGACAACAGTGGAGTTTTATAGCACAGGAATAATCTATATCAGCCTTTGTCTTCACAGACAAACTTACAGGATCTGGTCATCGTTGGTTTGACTCTGCACCTGTGATCTGTTGATTATAAGAAAAATATATAGAACAGCACCAGACTTTTGTCTGTCTAATTATGTGGGTATTTATTGTTGCATGAGCTATGTACAGCATCATATCTTTGACATTTAAGACTGTGTCCAGAAAACAGATTAAAAAACTGAATCTGAATAGTACAATTTGAAATTGAATTTCTTACTTTGGAAAATTCAACTCTCGACAATATTTTCACAGTTCTCCCAATTCAAATTCAGTTCTTCAATGCAATGATTCAAATTAAACAATATAAATTCAAATTATGTGATTCGAATTTAGTCTCTAGTGGCACATATTTCAGCCCATAGCTGTCTTCATTCATTCAAGTCACTAACAAAGATTTTAAGGATTTTAATTCCCCTCTCTTCACATTTCTTTCTATTGTAATTTTATCTCATGTGTCTGATTTACCTTTATGCATACTTTGATTCAATATTTAAGTCAAATCCTTCTACGTACTTTGGAATATAAAGACTTATTAAGTGTTTTAATGTACTGTTTATCTTTATCTTATTTCATCGTGTACTACTTCTTAGTTTCACACAAAAACATAAAATTAAACTTTATAAAATACATGTTATTGTTTAAATGCCAGTTGAAGTTCTTAAAGTAGTTATCTTTGCAGCCCAGTCGCCAGAACAAAAAGTTGGTATTTTACAATTCCGCAAACTACAGATATGTTCAATTTTATATTTTTCATACCAACATCTCTACAGTGAGAGCCATTTTATGTTCACATTACATCATACTGCCAAACGAGAGACCGCTGTTCAAGACGGCGTTTTTAACATTTGCAAGTAACTTTGTAAAACGAGATGTCAGGACATTTTCCAGCAGGATTTGTGGGTGAGCTAAAACATGATGTGCCTAAACCTAAACGGAGCACATGTCACAACACTGTTGCAACATAAAAATTGAAAATTGAACCATGAGAAACACAAAGTTACAAAATACCAATTCTAAAGTTATCCATGGTTTGTTGTATTCTTGCGATGGGCCATTACGTAGAGAACTAATGCTTTACAACATATTTGAAGTGCTATGTTACTTAATCTTATTTTGTTGTAAATTATTTCTCAGTTTGACATGAAAATAGATAAAGCTATCTGCGTTTGTTTCATTGAATCTTTGAGGTGATCTGTCAATTATTCTATTCAATATAACGTGTTTTTCCGACATGATTTGGGAGGGGCATTGGCTGGGTAAACATGAGGTTTTCCCCCTTTGTTCACTTTGCTTTGTTGCTTTGTCCCGACCTGCAGACAGTTCCTTCTTTTATATCTGAGCTTACGTCTCCCTCTCACTCACAAAACACATCTTCTCTCTTCCACCACGAGAAGGGTGACTCATCACGGCGAGGCAAATATGCCAATAGTGCGCGCTACCAGCAGGGTGTGTAAATTCCACACCTGTCCCATCATCCTCTTCCCCTCCTTATCCTCCTCTCCCCTCCCTTCCCTTTTTTGTGCCTTCTCTCTTTTCACACATGCTCCCCCCCCTCGCTCACCCACACCTCGCACCGAACAGCCTGAGCAGCAGAAAGCAGTGCTGTCTTGCTAAGAACATGCAACAGAAAACCAGAGGGAACCAGCGGGGAGAACGCTGAAGGCCTCGCTCTGTCTTGTCACCCCGCTTTCCTACTTACAAACAGGTGAGTTTGCAACCATTACGAGCACTTTTGTGATTAGATGCGTGAGGGGCGGTGTCTAAGCTCTTTGGTCAACAGAGGAGGAGGGATAAAAAAAAACAACAAAAAAAAAACATGTGTTGGAATTTTACTGCAGTGCATCTTTTTTCTTATTTGGGAATATTTTTGCTGAATATGGCGCTGCTGAATTGCTTGTATCGACTGATTTTAAAGTGCTGCTCGTTCCTCCTGTTCCCCCGTATTTTTTCTGTCTTTCTCTCTATCCTCCAATAACACCCACTTTTTCTCATAAAAAAAAAAAAAAAAAAAACTCCACCGTCTCTGAAATGCTTCGCCTGCTTCTCCCCCTTCCAGAATCGACCGTTAACCTGAGCAGAACAAGCCTTGAAAAAGTTGAATAAAGTGTCTAAAGGTGACAGGGGAGGTTTTTGTTTAATAATCCCAAAGATGGATCATCGCACTCCTTCTCCGCAGGAAAACAAGGAGGCGGCGGGATGACAAAGGCTGCAGCTGCCTTTTCTTCTCCTGGAGCAGGGTGAAAAATGACATAATGGCTGTGGAGCTCAGGTAACTTCACTTAGACACCGATACCCTTGAAACTAATCCAACTCTTGGGTTGTGTTTACAAGATTTGCGCCGCTGCGAGAGTGTGAAATCCAAGTGTACCTGAGTGGGTAACGACAGCAAAGAAGTGATGAGGAAAATTACAAGAATCCACTAATCAATACCTGGATAAATGTTATTATCTTGTGGTGTTGTTTACTAAGATTTACCCACTTAGAGGAGAGAATAATCCAAATACGATCACATGACGCTTGCAGTCGCATTTTGCCATCGTAGGAGGAGTACATTTGCAGGACACAAAAGGAAAAACACAATTCACGCAGACTTGTGGGTGCAGCATGAGGCTCTCCAGATGGAGGCGGCGTGAACGTGAGAGCGAGTTGTTTCCCTGCGAGCGGTGATGTCATGACACCCCTCTTTGGGCGGACGAACAGTTTATCCTGAAAACTGAGCCCGTGTGTCCTGAGGCTCAGACAAACTATCTGAGTACAAACGAGGAAGGTAGAGACTCCTCACAGCTGCAGAGGGAGGAAAGTACCCACCGTGTGAAATGAGAAAGTCGATATCTGCATTTGAAAGTTTGTAAAACACCAGAGGATCACGTAGTTTGCCTACAGTTTACATGCAACTTTCATGTAACGGGGCTGCGCAGAGCTGAAGGTCTCCGACTGGGCCCGGTTTGACCTGACACCGTTTATTTCCACTCAAGCTCAAATACTGTGCTTAAGTACAAAATAGAAGTACTTTACCGAAGTACTTCCATTTTCTTTCACTTTCTACATCTACTCCAGCACATTTCAGAGGTTAATGTTCAGCTTTTTGCTCCACTGCATTTTAGAGAAATCCAAGAACATTTGAGAAAATATGATGCATCATGTACTAAAAGGAAACGTTCACCAAAAAGGATTCTCTACTACTATTCTTGTACACTCACCCCCATGCTGACGGAGAGTTGTTCAAAGTCCACAAAACCTTTCTGGAGCTTCTGCAGCAAAAACAGCGTCGCAGCGTTCTCCTGAACAACTGAAGAAGATGAGGACTTGTTTTAAGATGAAAAAAAGAAAGAACCTAAAACGGCTCCATAACTCAAGTCTCTGGAAGCCCAGAGATCCCTAATCGATTTGAAATTATGTTATTTACACCCTTTTTTTAAAGCAAAAAATCTTCACTGTAGCTCCTGCAGTAAAGCATTAGAGTGCACCCTATCTTAAGTGAGGCAGAAGCTCTGCTGCTTGTCGAAGGGTGTAAATGATGTCTTTTCAAATCAGTTTGGGATCTCTGGGCTTCTGGAGATGTGGATTATCATCAACGAGCTGTCCAGAGACATTTTATGGGGGTTTTTTCAAACATTTTTTCTCATTTAAAAATGAGTCCCCATCTTCTCCAGTTGTTTAGGAGAATGCTGTTAATGCTGTTTTGCTGGGAAGCTCCAGAAAACGTTCTGTGGATGACAACAAACTTCTCCAGACTTTTGTAGATAATGATGGAATTTTCAATTTTGGGTGAAATACAACATTTTGAATGGAGGACTTTTACTTGTATGGGAGTAATTTTACTTTGACTTAAGTAAATGACCTCAACACTTGATTTGGGAACTGATGTGATTCGGTTTACTTGATTAACATGCACGTCATGAAAGGAGCTTTTCACTTACTGCACTGAAAGTAATAAATTGCACTTCACCTCTTTGGCCAACCACTTATCCAATGTCTCCACATGTTCCACATTCATATTAGTGGTCAGTGTAACATATAGGATGTATACAGTTTGTCTTTATTAGCACATTTCCTGTGTTTTTTTAATATATATGTGATGATTTCTTTGCCCGCAGTGGTCCTGGACTTCTCATCTGAATAAGTCACAGCGAGAGAGCAGCAGCAGCAGCAGCAGAAACGCTGTTACTTTCGCAGGACCGAGCACGAATGCTGCATCACTTAAATCCATTACGTCCGTTCAGAATCTGTGTGTTTTTATGAGTTGTGTAAAGATTTTCTGTCTTGCAGAACGAGACACGCGCACCTCACAATCCCTGCTGCGGACGTCACTCCGGGAGGACTTTTCTGAAGGTGCAGAACTTAGCTCATTAGTGAGCATTGAACCAAACAGGAATTGTTCACAGTGGCTAAGTTCAGTGTCTGACATGAAAGAATGAGCCCCTGCATACCTGAGAGCTCCGGCCGTCCCCACACGGAGAGGGGAGGGAAGAAGGATGCATGGGAGAGAGAGAGAGGAAAAAAAAAACACAGACCAGACCTGTACTGTAAAAAAAAAAGGAATGCTTTAAAATCTTTGCATGTCCAGACAGCATGTACAGTAGTCAGCCTCTCCTGAGTTATGAGGGTTTTATGAAGAGGAAGAGGAAGAAGCGAGGGGCAACAATGGAGAACACAATGACACAAGTCTCTATATTTCAAACTTTGGAAAAGATTGTTATATAAAGCTGCAGATTTTCCAGAACAAAGACTATTTCCTTTCCATAAAAGCCATATCATTGTGTCGACTTTGGCCTCACTTTGCCTCACAGAGTTTAAAATAGAGCCGCAGCTTGTTAAATCTCGTGTGTCACTTCTGGGATGATGTGGAGACGTGGACTTTTTCCCAGTTGTGTACTCCTGTGCCTACTGAACTGGATTCAGTGTGATTTTGCAGAACTGGCTCAGTCCAGCAGGAACAAGAGTGACACCTAACATGACGCCAACAGCGCCGGCGAGAACATCGTCACACCCTCCTTTACTGTGATCATAAGGAACTCATCGTTAAAATGGACCAAAAAAAAAACAGCAGCAGCAGGTAATTCTGGAGTCGAGAGTGATGAATTTGCAATTTTGGACACAAAGAAATGATGCGTGTGTCTGTGTGTACCAGTGTGTACCAGTGTGTGTCCTAATTTGTCTCCCTGTGTGGGGGAGTCTGGCTGCCTCTGCAGGTAGCCGTTATCAACAGCAGCTGATTTGTGCTGAGTAACACTTTACTCCCCTCATTCCTCACAGCGTAATAAGCTGTCAGAGTGTCTGCGAGCCTCCTCACCAAATTGGGATACACCGGCTCAACGCCTCTGCGGCCATTATATAGCTGAATGGACAGGCGCTGCATTAGCATAAGCAAAACTGATCATCCTAAGACATGTTATTGATTTTGGATGGCCCCAGTTGTCAGGGTGCCGCATGAACAATTACTTTTCACCCTGGGCCATTTTCCTCGTGGTCTCATCAGTTTTGAAAAATCTGCAGATGTGTGAAAATCTTAATATAGCCCTGCTCTAAAAAAAGGAAAAATACATTGTTGAATCGCTATAAAGTTTCATACTGTTGCCACCGACGTTACACTGCATCTGTGCCACCGAACTCAATCCATGCTGACGAAGCATTAAATACAGACCAGGCTGTGCTGATGACATCATTATCTTTTCTTACGGGAAGGAGGAGAGTCCATCTCAGAAGTGCACAGGTTCTACATTCTCTGTGTTTTTTTTCTCATTGGAATATGTAAAAAACTGAGCTGTCAAGAAGATTAAAAAACATGCACTCGTGATAAAATCCTCAAAATATCTGCAGCCATTTCCCAAGCTTGATTATTTCGGGTTTCCACCTGGAGCTCACATCTTTGTTTCTGTGTTTTTGTCCTTTAAATGTAATTGTTTGTTGTGTTACTTTAAATTGCATTTAAATGTTGTGCTGCATTTCCTCTTTAAAGTCCCCCCCACCCCACCACAGTCAAAAAAATCTGTTATTATCTTCAGTTGAATGTTTGAATTTTTTAAGTGGCCAGCCTACGAGCATTGTGTGTGACATCACAAACACTTTGGACGCCAATCCTAGTCCGGTATAAGCCTACTTAATGAACGCTGGATCACTAAAAACCTGTTATATAATAAAGCTGATAAAGCTGATAAATAGCCACATTCAGACCACAGAGGTTGAGACCGAGGGTGCAAATCCTCCCTGTAGCTTTTGCTGCATGGAGTAAAATTTGGCCGTCATAAAACCTTTTACTTTGAACCACCAGGAGTTCTTTAGACGTCTTTTCAGCATCTCAGATACACTGAAAAGACGTCTTTTGCATATGTTTTTGCAGTCTAGTAGGAGACAAGCAGTTAAACTTGTGAAATGACAAACATTTGCAATTTTATATATCCTTGAATTTATAATGAGATAGATAGAGCAAGTGCTATTTTAAGGATTTTAACATGGTAAATGCCTTTTTTTCTGGAAAAAAAAAACATATTAGAGAAATCATGTGCATGCCTTAACTCCTGTATGGGCAGAATCTTTGATGCTTTTGTTAAGCAGCTTAAATTGTGTATGAAAAGTGATATAGGAAAGACTTCCCTCACCTTGATTTGTGTATGTTTTTGAAGCAGTAGAGGTCAATTTTTATGACCTCTGTGAAAATAACTTGTGAGGGTGAAATAAGAACATCCAATTACAGCAGACAATGATGAAAAATGTACTTGTTTTTTCACTTAAAGCCAAACTGATTAAACTGACCTCTGTAAAGGCATTTGTTTGTGTAATGCGGCAACTGCTGCACATCTCCTCACTCAACTGCATGAAAACCTCTCAGACACTCAACAGCCTCTCAACAGCATTACTGCAGATTGTTATTGATTAACATCACATTGTCCAGGTGTTGAGTTTATTATATTAACTACCTGAATATGCTAAATATAGTATCTTGTGAGAAAAGGCTGAATGACCACCAAGTACGATAAGGTCACAATAAGCAGCCACATGCACAGTTTCAGTTCCTGTTGAGCACTGAAATGCTGATTACAGTCAAACAGGATTATTTCCATATTTTTTAAATACATTGTTGTGATTTGTGATCACTGGACGCAGCTCTACAAGCTCCACATGTTGTTAAAGAAAACCTGAAAATAACCTTACATAGCCTTTTATAAGCGAATAAATGCTTTATTGTTATTCAAGAGCAAACTATCCCTGAATCTTCAGTTGCCGCTTTCACAAGACGGTCTGAGGCCAAAATGTTAATTAAAAGTGTTGAAAGGATTTGTAGCTTCTAGAGGCCTGACCAGTTCTTCTTCTTTTAGAGCACAGGAGCATCAGACAGGTCAGTACACATGAAACCACCGAAAGCTCTGCCTATTGTTAATAACACTTATTTAATAACACTTACTGACTCCTCTCTTACTTTGTAAGTAACACCAAAACAAAAAAAAAGATACTTATTTTTAACGCCGCTACATTTATTTGATCACTTTAGTTACTGGTAACTTTGCAGATTCTTTAAATAATCAATGAATATGTTATGATCAAAAATATTTATTTTAACAATACAATCCAACAGTTTGATATTCCCTTGAATACACAAAGAAAAAAAAACAGTTTGGAGAAACAGAGATATCCATATGTTTTATCATAATACATTTGTTTATTACATATAGAATCTGCAAAGTTACTGGTCACTAAAGTGATCAAATAAATGTAGCGGAGTAAAAGATTTTGTTTGTTTTTTGTTTGTTTTTTTAAATGTGGTGGAGTAGAAGTACAAAGCACCAGAGAATGGAAATACCTCAAAACTGTACTTAAGTATAATACTTGTATGAATGTACTTTGCACCACTGTATTTACTCAAGTACTATTACCCTTGTGTCCTATAGGGGGCTTTGGCTCATTATAAGTGACATCATGTAAACAAATTAGTATTTAAAGGGTTGAAATAAATGAAAATTTGAATATTTGGTTGTTGTTGTTATCAGGACTGATGTTGGTTAAAAAAAAACAAGTGAAAGTTTTTCATGACATTTTTGACATGGAGCATAAATGTGATCTGAGTACATTTTTTTACCCACAATTCTTTTTAGCAGTTGCAAGAGAGTTAATTATGCTCTTTAACTGTTTTGTAGATGAGTTCTTACTGTAAGTGACGTGAACTGGCTGTAATGCACCAGATCGTCCACTAGGTGGCGCTGAAGCCCCGCAGCTCGGCCGCAGTAACACATGAGGTCAATTAAACTGCTGCGTCTATTAACTTCATATGAAAGTGTCAGCTCCTCTCTCGGCTGTGAACTCCGGCGCTGTGGGGTTTTTTCACCCAGCAGCGGTTGCGTTTCCCGTCGGCTAAAGGGTGAAACCGCTCAGGTCAGTGGAAGGAAAACCATCCATTTACTTCCACCTCGTCGACGGTCGAGTGGGAGTCAGTGTGTGTGTGTGTGTGTGTGTGTGTGTGTGTGTGTTGGAATCTAGGAAGTAACGACAGCCAACAACTTTTCAACCAGGACGCCGAGGAGACGTTAATCACTATTTCCGTGAGAAACTGTGATTTAAACGAAAAATAACACCGCCGAACTGCCGAGAAATTATTTTTTTACTCATTTAAAACTGTCAGTTAGCAGGTTGTTTGTTTGCTCACCTTTCCTGAGAGGCTCAGGTGAAGAAACGCCTGTTTTCTGTTATGGTTTTTTTCTCAAGTTGTGTGACTGGAGCTCGTCAACGCTGACTGGACGCGGTGGGATCTCCTTGTTCTCCTTCGCTTTTCGGGATGTTTCGGCTTTTTTTCTTTTTAAAGATGAAATGAGTGGTTCTCCTCGAAAGGTGAGACGTGCTGTGACATTTTCAATCGCGTTTGACACTTAATACTGTCTGTCGTTTGTCACCTGGGCGGATGTATGTGTGGGATTTGTTTTTTGATAGGGACAAAAGGAAATGTCGATTATGGTAAAAGTAGGGATTTTTACATGTTGACGCTAGGGGTTGAAATGAATGCATGTTTTTTTCTTTAATGCAAGAAAGAATGCAGTTTACTGGAAAGAGTATGTTTAACATGTACATTTACATTTTATACTTGGATTCCTACTTTCTGTTTTCCATTTTAAACATGTGTGTTTCTACAGTGGATGCTGGGCCGTGAGTTGGGGCAGTGAGTTATGCTGAAAGCTGCCTGTGTACCTCTACATCAGGATGAGCACTACAGATGGAGCCGAGGCCCCTGAACAGAATGAGGAGACCCGTGTTGTGCAGGTCTACCCCAGGCTGCCCCATGAGACAGCTTCCTACTGTCCCCTGCAGGTCAGCTTCAGGGACACGGCGAGGACGGTCGTCCACAATGCGGTGACCAGCCTGGGCCTGGATCCCGAAGAGACGTACAACCTACTGGAGGTCAGGAAGAGCGGCGGAGGGGAGACGTTGCTGGAGGCTGGGGATTGCATTTTGGAGCGCGTCCTGTCGTGGCCCCCCGAGACGCAGAGGTGGCACCGTCAGAACCAAGGGTACTACTTCATCCTGCAGCAGAAGCCAGCCAACAGTGGAGGTAACCAAGTAGGAAGCGGCAAAGAGGACTTTGATGACCTCTGTAAGCTCGAAACTGTGACTGAGGAGAATATCCTGGAGGCTTTACGCCAGCGCTTCTACAAGCTCAAAATCTACACCTATGCCAGCAACATCCTCATAGCCATCAACCCGAATAAGTTCCTACCTCTGTACAATCCCAAGTATGTCAAGATGTACGAGAACCAGCCGCTGGGCAAACTGAGCCCTCATATATTTGCCATAGCAGACGTGGCCTTTCGTGCCATGCTGAACCGACAGGCGAACCAGTGTGTTGTGATATCTGGTGAGAGTGGCTCAGGGAAGACTGAGAGCAGCAGTTATCTCATCCACTGCCTGACTGCACTCAGTCAGAAGACATACTCCAGTGGGCTGAAACGGACCATCCTCGGGGCTGGACCGGTGCTAGAGGTAGGTCACTGTGACAAGGAGCTGGCGTGTGTGAAATGCATGTGTGAAACCCACTGACACCAACACCTGTTTTAGCAGTCCACATATTTTTTGTGTGTGTGTGTGTGTGTAGACGCAATAAGACTTAAAAGATTGGAACGTGTGTGCCAGCATCTTTATCAGATCTCAGATCTAAACAATCATCATTCTTTCAAAATTATAAGGCCAAACTGTCAAACATTTTCTTGCTGAGGTTCTCCCTTTGGCACGGCTGTTGAAAACACAGCGTTAGCAACATGACTACAGCTAATGGCCTTGCTGCTCTCCAAAGCAAAACAACAACCGTTAGAATCCCAGTTTGACCGAGAAACCCTGATCTCAGTTTTATGACAAGGCTTAATAATACACATGGTTGGATTGATAAAAAGACAGGTTTAGTTGCTGACTGATCTAGTGGAAAGAATGCCACTTTGAACCATCTCAAGTCCCAGTGATGAGGGGAAACGCCTACCAGTTGAAACCTTTGACACAACATTGGCACTCTCGATCAGTGACTGAACGTCTGTTCACTCTTGTCTTCCTTCAGTTTCTATCACTCTCCCTCTGCGACTTCTTTGCCTACACAATCAGCAGGGCTCTTTTTCTTTTGCAGTTCAGGTTCTTCCACCGTTGCCTGGGAATAGCCACTAGGGATAACTTCCTGTTTCGGGTTGCGCAATGGCAGATGCCGTAATGCCGCCATAATTTTTCGCAGGAAAAGTCCATCCATTTTTTTTTATCTTACTGTTTGTTTTTACGCCTTAGAGAGGTCAAGCTGTCCCTTTTTTTGCCTTTTCCCTCTTTTGTTTGGCCAGTCTTTAGCTGTAAACCCCTACAACTGGTTCACTGTTCAAGTATTTGTCCTTGTCTGTAGTCATAACACTGTGGTCTTGAGTGTCACAAAAAATTGCCTATAAACTCTGAATAATCTGAATCTAGTATAGAGCAAGTAGCTAGTAACTAAAATGAGAAAATGACAGTGATGTAGTGAAAAGTACAGTATTTGTCTCCAGAATATGGTCGATTTAAATATATTTTTGGGGGGGCGATTAATCATGTACTATAAAAAATTGTTATTGTTGTGAAAAATGCATCCCATCATAGTTTCACAGAGCCCAACACAGCATCTTGATGTCTTGTGTTTTTTAACTAGTAGTCCAAAACCAAAAGATAATTAATTTACAGAAATATAACTCACTTCATGTCAAAAATGTCACTTCATCATGAAAACGTTCCCTGGTTCTTCTCAAATGTAAGTATTTACAGTTTAACATTAACATTTTTTTCGGGACGGTGGATTTTTCGAACAACAAACAATTTTAAATTGCCACCCTGGGCTCTATTGAACTATTTTCTTTCCTAGAAAAAAACAGCCAATCAAAAATCGATGACATAAAGTACGGTATGAATTTGACACACAGTGGTCTAGTCTTTTTAGTTTAGTTTTTTTTTGTGTGAAAACACATTTCCAGCTTTAACTCCCACAAATCTTTTATCCCATATCAAAAAAATTCATCCCTCCAGAAACTACGTGCATGCATGGTTTAAGCACCCCCAACTGTTGCTGATGTTTTCAGTTTAGTCGATAAATCCAGTGACTTAACCAGCTGATCATCTGCCTTTGCTGCAGTTTGCCAAGAGTGATGAGTCATGAACTTAGACCCTGTCATCCTGACTTTATAGATCACGTTGCTAGGACTTTGCTAATCACCAGACTAACATGGATGTTTGTGAGTCCAAATGAAACTGTAGTTACATAATACATAGTGCCCACTTCAGTCTCATATCCTTAGTCATACCCGTGCAAAAAAACAGAAACACTCCCTTCAAACAGAGAGTATGTATGAGAGCCTCTTGTGTTTCGCACTTCCTGCAATAAAAACATCAGCGTAATCAACAAAAACCACAAAACATCTGCGTGATGCAAACCATGAGGGACTCTGTGATAATTTATTTATAAGAGAAAACAGAAAAGGGAAACAGAACCTATACAAGTTTGAATAAGAAGGCAGAACATCTGTTCTGTGTTGATTTTGATCCTCAGTAATATCACTAAATGTCATTGAGTTTTGGAATATTCCTCTCGCATCAAATAAGACACGACAACGATGAAAACAGTGTGAGTGAACTGGGAATTCCCTCTTTGTTTTATCAGCTATCAACAGTTTCACTCTCACTCATTTAGGTTAAAAGGTTTATTTGGCGGCCTTCGCACCAGCGTTGTTCTACAATAACCATGTCAATGAGTTACACAACAACTCATTTGACCACTGTTGCCTGTGACATCTGCTTTCTGTTTCAGTTATTTGTCAGCTTACACATCATGTTTGAATGATAACTGGCAAGAAACTAGGACAAAAGTTTGGGAAATTACCCGCCTCCTTGGGTCTTAAAAAAATGTTTTTCCCTTTAAAACATTTCTTGTTTTTTCAACCAGCCTGTTTTCAGTGCTCAACGCTTGAGAACAAATCAGCAAGTTGGAAGCAGATCGTGGTTGGTTTCAGCTCACTGTTGTTTATCATTATTCATGTTGTCATTTTCCAAAGTGCTGCTGGCACCATTTAAATCTGCTCTAGGCTACCGGTGTGTGGATTTTTCTGTAGAAACCGTAGGTAGTGGATACTTCAGAACAGTTCACGTGCAAGTGCATGTTTATTGGTCCATCATGGACCAACTAACCTCTCACACAAAGGATCCTGGCCCACATTGTTACTGATCACACCCCCACACACACATACACAATCCCAAGGGGCCAGGCTTTCGTTAGACGGCTTCTAAATATGGATTCTTCCTCTCTGAACAAGTCCAACTAGTTCCTCCTTCAAAAAAGCGACAGTTGAAGTAGTTTTCCTGTAAACCGATCCTACTGGCATTTAGTTGCTTTGTGCTATTGCCCTCACAGGAGTTCAAGCAGGCAGAGAAAGAGGCTTTTGGTGATTTTATTTTGTATTTTTTTCTAAGTAGGAAGAAGCTCACTGAAAACAGAGGTCATACCACAACATTTGGTGTAAACTTGGGTTAGGCAATGACAACTGTTCATGCCAAATCTGAATACCAACACAGGCCAAGCTAAGACCTAATGACAGGATTCCCAATGTAGTAATGAGAATTAGTTGAGCTGTGAACTTCCTGTTAAGGGTTTTTATGCATCCGTAGCTGTTTTGCCATCTTGGGATTTCCTTCATGAGTCACACTCTAAAATACATGTTCCTTTTTTTTAATCTGGATTAAAGAGACTTCTCTTCTCTTTCTTTGTAACTAAAATTCATTGTTATCCTGCTTCACATCAGTGCCACAGAAGTTGCACGTGATTTTAATCTCACTTGTGCAAGATAACAGCTGCTGAATCATGTAACCATTGCCACTTTTTAAGGTGGTGTAAGTAATGAAGATACATAAGGACAAGGTATGCAGGGTATGGCACCTCGCTTTCACAGTGGTTACCTGACTGACTGAATGGTTATAACATGAGGTGATCAGGAAGCTGAGAGCTGAGCTCCACGGGGAATGTGCAGGGCGTTGTCTTTAAGGGAACTCCAGAGAGAGAGAAGTGAAGCAGGAACGTGTCAGAACAGGCTGAGCCAGGTCTGCTGGCAAACCTACTCAGCAAAGTACAAATCACCTCTTTTCTCTCTCTTTTTCCCTCTCTTCTTCAAACCTGTTCTCAGAAACGCATTCTTTCTCTCTTTCCTCCACTTCCACTTCTTCAGCTGCCTGTCAAGTTAGGAATCATGGATTCTCGTAGGTCTGCAATTGAGGGCAGAGGTCTAGCTCACTCGGGTCCCCTTCATGGGTTTGAATTTTTAGGACGCAATTGGTTCATATCTTGTGCAGCCTTTAGTATCCCACAATCCATTTTGCTTTGTTTGAATTAGTAGTTGAAATTAAATGATATGTTCAGACCCTCCTTAAACTGTTGTTTTTTTAAGTAGGATCCACTGATATCTTTTTTTAGGGACAATAGCAATATCAATATTAGTCATCAAGAAGACTTTTTTTGAGCCGAAGGCTGCCCTGTTAAAACACATAATCATATGCAAATAGTGGTGATGGATCATTAGTTGACCTTGCTGAAGCGTCGAAAGCAAAACAAGTTTGGCAAAGTTCAAACTAGGTGAATGATAAAGAGCCACTGCAGGATCCGGAGTATTAACTGCACTGTTTCTTATAATCATACGGCATTAGAGACAAATCAGTGTTGTATGGATTAGCGCTGATTCTGATTCTAGTTTGTGTCTTTATCATTGAATTTATATATTATCTGTTTGAATAATGCCTATTACAATTACCAAATGGTTACAGCACATGCCATACAACTGCAAGGTCGCTGGTTCAACTTAAGCGAACACTTTGTTGCATGTCCTGGCTTTCTCTTTCCCCTGATTTCCTGTCTGCCTCTTCAGTGGAAAAGATCTATAATAACAACCAACAGGACAAATCAAACAAGGAATTACAAAGATTACAAGTTGATATCCTCCATTTGCACATTTTGTCCGACTACAGACCAAAAACTTGAAATGTTTAATTTATTATAATGTAAAATAGAGAAAAGAAGCAAATTCTCAAATCTGAGAACCAGAAAATGTTCTGCACTTTTGCTTAATAAGTCAATCTGTTGAAAAAGATAGATTGAGCGCCGGGTGTCTATCATCTGACAGTGAAATGCCACAGCTCATTCTCTTAATTCAAATCAGTATCATACTTGTCCAGTTTTACCACTAGTCATAGTATGTTGGTTGTTATTGTGAGGACAAATTCCTGCTGATAAACCTGGAATTTTGTTGACTTTACTAACACACCGGGTTGTAATGAATGCATCCTTTGTCTCTGTTGGAAGCCCTGCTAATGATTGCATCCTTCAGGGATCCAGACCCTAAACTGTGGCATTTGCAAACACCTGTTTCTCTCCCTCTCTCAAATACCAACTTCCCTCTTCTCTCCATATGCCTTTCATTCTTTCCATGCATCGTTTAAGCTCTTTATATAAGTTTGATTGATCTCGTTCACACTGAAAGCCACGCATGTTTGAAAAGATTCTTGTATTTATGTACAGAGGTGCACTGGGGAGGAACATTCCTTTACCTGCCAGCGTGCATTCAGTACAGTGTGCAGGTCTAGCTCCCCGTCTGCATGACTGTGGCCTGTTAAGACACGACCCTCAGCATAGCTCAAACTGGAATGATGGAGAACTTTAGATGCTTACGTGGGCTCTGTTTGGATTTCTCTCTTCCTGTATTAAAGGAAGTAGAAGCTGATCGAGAGTCAGCTGCAGCTACTGGGCGTCACTTTCCCAGTGACTTTGCCTGGGCGGAGTCTTGTGTGTTATTGATTGTGAGCCTTAGTTACTGTTTCCAGTCACAGAATAACAATCCAGGCAACTATTAGATCACTCATTATGGTGCCTCTTATGCTGCAACCAATGATAATATACTGCCATCAATTATTTTAGCAATTTATTACTTACAATTACTTGCTTTGTCTAGCAGATAATAACAAATGCTAATCAAGTTTTCCAGACCTCAAAGTGTCTTTAAATCACTTATTACTTTGTCTGAACGACAGATGAAAACAAAGGTATTTGATTTGTAATGATATGAAACAGAAAGAAGGCTCAAAATCCTCACGTTTGAGTTGCAGGAACCAGCTGATGTTGGTCATCTTACTACTTACTAGTGAATTAATCAGTTGAGAGAGATCAATTGCGAAGATAATATTTTTGTGGTTGTAGACTAATAAAGTAAAACTTTTTTAAGCTTCATCAGCCCTGCAGGGGGAAATACATTTTGAGAAATTGAAGTGTGATGGAAATGCCACTCGTTCTCTCAGAAGCATATCGATATCTTAACAAATGGCTGCTTGATGACGCTTTTTTTGCAATTTGGCCCTCCCTCACAGTTTCTGTTTATAAAAAAGAAATCGCAGTGTGGGTGCTGACAGCAAACAAAACTCATCACGTCATAACAATATTATGTGTTGAAAACTTGGAAGTGAACATGTATGTAACGCTGTGATCCGACCCTCTCACTGAAGTTACTGAGACCGAGACACCATTCACGCTATTACAAAACACTGTGCCATCCAAATGAATGAATGAATGAATTGAAGTTGTTAATTTGAACGTGAAACAAGAAAAATGAATTGCTAATGAAGACAACCTTCAGGTTTAGCCCTAGTTTAGAGTTAGACCAACGTCAATGTTACATAACGGTTGCTAACGAAAACAGTTCCCTGCCATCCCCAAACCAAAGGGATTTATTTGGTAGCTGCTCTAGAAACATTTAAAGTGTTTAGGTCTGGATGCCAGTGTCTGTAAGAAACATGCCCACAAATGTGTCTGTTTACTCTAATGAAAACGTATGTTCCCTTTGTTTCAAACAGGCCTTTGGCAACGCCAGGACTTCAGAGAATAACAACTCCAGCCGCTTTGGGAAGTTCATCCAGCTCAACTATCTGGAGAGTGGTGTCATCCGAGGGTAAGACATCATGTCCTGTTTTTCTCACCAGCCATCTGCAGTCATTTAGTGGTTCTTCAAGGCATCGCAGATTATCTATTTGATATGTTTGTTATATTTAAGAGTTCCTTTTTCAACCATGCCAAAATTTCACACATTTTTTCCACTCATGTGTTTTTTTACAGGGCAGTTATTGAGAAGTATCTGCTAGAAAAGTCCCGCCTGGTCTCCAGAGATAAGAATGAGAGGTATAGTGAAGACATTTCAAATCCTCACAGAAACACTCACATTTTATATTTAAAGCTTGGCATGGAAATTATAATGTCACTCATGCAAACTTTACTCACAGTTTCACCTGTTTGTACCTGAACCCAGATCTCTAATATAAGCTGACAACTCAATGAAACGTAGCCACATTTACAGCACTATGTGCAGTGAAATGTTTGCTACATAATAGAGTTGAAATGAAACAGGCTGGACACCTGATTGACTGTATCGGCGCTCTGTGACCTACAGGAACTACCACGTGTTCTACTATCTGTTGATGGGCGCGTCCAAAGACGAGAAAGAGGAGTTTCATCTGTTAAAGCCGCAAGATTATCTTTACCTCAAGCAGGTACCTTTGATCCGCACACTTAACAGCCGCAGTCATTAAGAGAGGGGAGGCATGATGTGTAATTTGATGTTATCTTATAGGGAAAACCAGCGGTAGTATAGAAACAGACCAGCAATATCTAGAAACTTCTCAACAGTAAATTGTAGTGTGTGAGAGTGTCTCTTGTGTCGTGAGTAAGGACTTGCATAAAGCTGTAAAACTGCACATTAACTAGGCTTAAATTGCATCTGCTTTCCCTCAATCATTTTATTATAACAAGAATTTAAGACAATATTGACTCACAGATTCCTTTGTATATTTGGTCCTGTTTACACATGTCTTTTGAAAATGCTGTTGTTTGATTGAACCCTGGCTCGGACCAGAAACATACTGACACCCCTTGAAAAAGTTGGTCTCTGTCTAGTTTTAAGCAACCCAGCTCGTTTATTATTGTGTTGACAATGTCATGATGGCATTTCAGCTGCACTCTCTACCAATTCGTATATGTAACCAGTGTGTGTGTTTGTCATATCTTTGCTCAGACATTCAAAAAAAACATTGTTAAAGCAAAGCTGAGTTGTGCAACATAACTTGCTGTCACTCACTGAAACAGACTTAGAGGTTGGCCTCTCAAGATAATTACATTGCCAACTTGTTCTATATATCGAATCCTATCCTATATATTTATCAATATACCCATTATGTTTTACATGCAGGTTATATTAACAGAGCCTTAGAGTCCACTTCATGTATTATTTTAATTTAGTATTAAGTTTATTTATTTATTTTTTTCACCTTCCAATTCCAATCTGTGAATATTCCCTTAAGCGTTAAAAGTTCATTGCCCAATGAAAGAGTGTACTCCAATTGTTATGTTATTTAATTATGATTATAATAGCAGCAAAATCTTCTTATTCTTATTTCTGGTACAATAAACAGTACAATATACAACTAAAGTAGTCGTCATGATAAGTCTATTATTTACAGGTTTGATTGTCCGTAATGATGCAACAGTACTTTACTATAAAAGATTTAACATTAATATTCAGCATTTAAAACTCAACTACAGATGTGAATGCTACCTTGAACGTCTTCTATGGTCAAGTCAATTTATTTTGTTTACAGAGGACGCTTACAAATAACAAATATTGGCCTAAGTGCTGATTAAAGAGATCACCGTACAGGTGAAAAGCCGCAAAGATGAAAATGAAAATGAAAGTCAATACATAAATAACTTTGTTCTCTGTATCCATGTCTGCAGCTCTGTGCCTATGCCTAATATTTGCCACCCCTACTCTTCATATCTTGTCCGATTGTTCTGCAGGAAGACCTTGATTTCATTGATGAGGAGAAACTTGGGCAGGAGTACAAGAGGCTCCATCAAGCTATGGAGATGGTCGGCTTCCTGGCCTCCACCAAGAAACAGTATGTGCTAGTAGCCAGTGTACCTGTACCTAACCTTTAGGGACAGTGAACAAAAGAGTCAATGGACCAGTCTTGTGTCTTAAAAGCAATGTTTCCAAAAATGTTTGTAAATGATGATTTGTTTGTTTCTCTTTGTGTCAGACATGTGGAATTAGTCATCAGGGTCAACACAGTACATGACAGAGGGAGTAGACCGTCTCAGGAATGTTAATGATTACACTAAAGTCACTTGATCCTTTCATAGGGTGAAGAAAGCCAGGAATTTTAAGAAATATTTGTTGTACATGGCTAAGAAGCATTTCACTGTTTTCAGACTGTGTTTACAGTGCTAACAGTGACACTGCACAGCTCTCAGTTGGCTGTACCAGTCTAAAAGCTATGTAGGTAGGCAAAGTAATACGTACTTCTACAGTTCGCTGTCGAGGAGCTTCTGCTCTCTGTTCTGGTGTCAGTAACAGGTCATAGCTTGTCAAGTCAAGCAGGAGGAAAAATGCAGCAAGCACGTCGACAAGCGTCTGACAGCCTTGGGACACAGTGTACACGTAAAGGCACTAGCAGCTCAGTTTATGGCCCGTTCAGAATGGTTCCCTGGTAAATAACCACACTAAAGACAGTAAATTTAAAGTGAATACATTTACAGAGCAATGTACAATATAACCGCACTGCATATGCAACAGCTGTAAAGTAAAGTTGTTTTTTCTTTGATGAAGGGCTTCATACATTCCTCTGCAAACATCTAATGCAGTCACAAAGTTAAGTGCATCATAAAAAAGAATAGTCTGTTGAGGAATATTTTTTCTTGAATTTGCACTAGAATGAACTTATTCAGTCATTCTTTACCAGTGTGTACAGCTTGTTTTTTCTACTGATAATGTTATATTAACTACTTTTAGCGTCTACAAGATTAGATGCAACACTGATATGTTCACATAAATACAGCGAAGTTAAGCCGACCAGCATTGTCTCCCTCAATATATTTTTATGAGAATCATAAAATATATAATAAAATATTTAATAATCATCATTATCAGAAAGGTTTGATGGAAACAACAAAAAAAGGTTATGCATGCTTGAGGTGGTTTTTGCGTCTTTGAAAAAGAATACATTTATTTTATAAGAAGATAGAAGCACGTTTTCTGCAGTTTTTAACCCATTTTAACTCACATGACTCATCAGCTGTTTCTGCTGTGAGAGCTTGAGGAAGAAGAAGAAAGATCTGTTTTCCGCTGCCGGCATCTTCCTGGATAGTCACATAACACACAGTTATCAGCTAGACGGAAGGACAGCTACTGTTGTTAGTTGGCTACAGCTATGAGTTATTTCTGAACTAGCTGCAAGGTTAAGAGATACAGAAAATAAGAGATGTCAGAAGATACTGAAAGATAAAATGTCAGTAATACGTTTATTCTGTATGAGAACGTGAGAAAAAATATTAGTCAGTAAGAAAAAATGTTTAAGCGTGTTAAAGTGAGGCCAGCTAAGACAGTCAACACTGTTTGCGTGTGTGTATTTCTACTTCACAGTGTATTTTCGATCCTCTCTGCCATCCTGCTCCTGGGCAATGTGACATACAAGCTGTCGGAGGACACTGAAGTCCTGGAAGCTGGACCTGATGAAGTTTTGTCCACATTGTCTGACCTGCTCAAGGTACATTCATAAAGGGAAGCAGTTGATTATGAAAGCTACGCAATGATACACTTCAGCACACTGTTAAATCAGCATCTGGATTTGTCCCAAGTTAATTTCCAAGGTGGTGCCGGTTAAACAAACCCTACAACTGATGATGAAATAAGATTGACTAGAAAATGTTTTGACTCGGAGCAACTCATAAACATGAAGTGCGTCATTGCTATGCCTTAAATAGCTCTCTGTTTTGTTTGATATCAGACATGTTTTAACCTGCTCTGTTTGTCAAATGCAAGGAATTAATAATGTGTTACATTATTGTAAAACTGCCCTCGTACTTTGCTTTTTGTTAGGTTAAAAAGGAGCCACTAATGAAGACTTTGACCAAGAGGAGAGTAGTGACTGCGGATGTGACTGTGGATTCACAGTACACACTACAGGAGGTAAATAGTTAAAATAAATTATTGAATCATTAAATATAATGAGTCTGTCGAATCATCAAGTTGCATAACCCTCAGCTGTGTCTGAAACTGTGGTCTGCATGAAATTTACAGTGTCGTCACCTTTTTTTCATTTGAGATAAAGTTTTGATTGCCTCTGTTTGTATTTCTGTGTATTAAGGCCTCCAGAGCACGAGATTCCATGGCCAAGTCTTTGTACGGCGCTCTGTTTGACTGGATCGTCCTTCACATCAACCATGCAATGCTCAATAGACGAGACATTGAGGAGTCTGTCTCTGTAAGTCATGTGATGCACTTAAAGCTGCACTACAAATGAAAATACATTTTTGGTCAAAAGAACAAAAAGTTTTCAGTGCTACTCTTCAAAACTATTCCTTGATTTTTACTTCTGCACTGATTTAAATGTAAAGATTAGTTTTATGTAAATATAGCATGAATATCAGTTGCATTAATTTGACATTTTTCAACCACGAGTCAGTTAGGAGATAAAGTGCTGAAAAGGGGATTATGAATGCCTGTAGAAGCGTATCTAAAGCTATATAATATTAAATATTATATACATCTACATTCTCTGTACCTTTTAGCAGTAAATGTGTGGCTAATTACTGACATTATCAAGTTTGCAGACTTTTATATGTTGCTTATGAATTTACCTATTGTTTTCAATTTTAGTGTTTATCCATCGGGGTCCTGGATATGTTTGGATTTGAGAACCTCCAGACAAACAGTTTTGAGCAGCTGTGTATCAACTACACCAACGAGAAACTGCAGTATTACATCAACCAGCACATCTTCAAGCTTAAGCAAGTAGGTGTTTTTTTTTATTTCCTGTAGCCTTTGTAGCACAAATCTCAAGGCTCACATGGTCTTACAAACAGATATACTATAGTGTTTCCTGGTGCTTCCGTTTGATTTTGTTTTCCAGTTTCTGGATTATTTTTGGCATGAAGCAGTCTTAAAACATGCAGGCACTCTGGTTACTATTCTGGCTATCTAATTACATTTCAGGAAGATTATGTGTCAGAGGGCATCACCTGGCAAAACATCGACTGCTCTGACAACACTGGCTGCATTCAGCTGATCAATGAGAAGTCGACCGGAATGTTTGATCTGCTGGACACGGAGAGCAGGTAGGTGAACTTGGGTTCAAATACATGTCAGTGCAGCTAGCATTGCAGGCAAACTGCAACTAAGAGCGGCTAGCTTAAAGATTGACGATACAGTCCAAATCCTAGTTATGTTCATTTATTTTTTGTGATGTTGATGTGGCTTATTATGCAAAACTGCATACATAATCATTTCATATTTGATATCAAACAAAACTTTAATTTTCAGTTAAAAAATTTCAGTTAAATGTATTATAATATCGTCATATGAGCAATTGATATTCAATTGTGTGTGTATTTTTTTTCTTTTTTATCCTTCCAAGTACATCAATGAATGACTTTATCTGAGTCAGTCTTGTTTTCTGTCCCAGATATCACATGTTGATATTGATATTCTGTCCTTCTCTTTGTGTATCTTCAGCCTCCCTCAGGCCACAGATGAAACCCTGTTCGACAAGTTGAAGCAGCAGCATCAGGACAACCCATTCTTTATGCCGTCTTCAGACACTGAGCCGACTTTCGTCATTCAACACTTTGCTGGGAGGGTTACTTATCACATCAAGGTGGGGTGTACTAAATTTATTTTCAACCATATTTATTCTTGCCTTTCAAGTTCAGAAAATGTACTATCCGTCATTCAGCTCAACAGCTGTAAGATAGTGATGGTTGGTAGTGGCCTTGGTAGATAAACCACTGTGGGAAAAGCCTTGAGTATCTTGGTGAACTAAGTGAATGATTAATGCTGCTCCCTCCCCTGAGAAGACTGTTGTTGCACTCTGAAGTTAAAAGTTGTGAATACATGTAATGAATGTGGAGCTCCACGGATTCCCCCTCTGCAGGATTACAGAAACAATAAAGGTATGCAACATGCCAATCATAATTCTTCTTCTACCTCAGGATTTCCGGGAGAAAAACACAGAGCATATGCGTCCTGAAGTCGTATCGCTTACTCGGAGCAGTGGGCGGGCGTTCCTGCATCACTTGGTTGCATCGAGTCCAGAGGCACTGTTCAGATGGGGAGTCCTCCGAGCCACCATTCGTATCCTCACAGTTTTCAAGAACTTGGGACGGCAGCGGGCAGAACTGAGTAGGTCACCTCAGTTACTCATCAGACTGCATTTTCAGCTGCATTTAGCAAAAAACAAACTGTGGATGTGTCTTTGCAGGACAAACTAGTCAAAGATTATCTGTGATCAATATGTTTAACTCAGATTTCTCAATGTCTGTCACCCTTCATCTCTTTAACATATTTTTTAAAAAAGTATTCTCATTGATTATGGGCTTGTTGTATTGTCGCAACAGTTGCTTCCAGGAAAGGCTCCCGAAAGTCCCTCAAAGACATGAAGCAGCGCAGCAGTGCTGTGGACAGACTTTCCAGGTACATTTTCTACACTGGTATGAATAAACATATGGAGACATGCTTGTTAAAATACAGCATACGAAGTTGATGAGTCCCTCTCTGACGTTCACAGCAACAGCCTGACTCTGGATTTCTCCTTTGATCGCTCTGACGAACTGCCTTTCGATGTATTCGAAGACATCTTTGCCAGTTATGAAAAAAGAAAGTGAGTGGGCCATATGTCTTTAGTTTAAACATAACATGACATTATTCCTTCACACATTGTTTTTCCAGAGCTGTATGTTGTACGGAGCCTCATGGTGTCTGTATTTTGTTCAGGAAAACTAGAGGTGGTCGACAGAAGCAGCTGATCCCAAAGGTAAAGTGTCACTACTGGGTGCAGGGTTGATGAAGCTTTTTATGTTATTTCAAAAGCAAGACCGCAACATAGATGTGTTTAAATTGTTTTTAGTGAAGTAGAATGAATTCTGTTCCATTCATCTGTCACTCTGTATGTTCAAACTTCTCTTATTTTGGGAGTCAGAGAGCTCACAGAATTTGTATTGTTTTATTAAACAGAACCTCATGGATTTTCAATCCCTCCAACACACTGTTGGTCTCACTGCGCACGACAGAACCAGCAAATTTATCTTCCACCCTCATCGGAAGACAAAGCCCCCTACGATTAGCGCTCAGTTTCAGGTTTGTCCTCTCTTTACTCCTGTCTCATAAAGTTCAAATCAACATGTATGTGGAAATTTTTGTGTAAACAGTGAAACATTTGGAAATGAAATCTTTCCTATATATTTTTTATTTATTTATGACAGAACCTGTTGTCTCTGTGAATGACTGAGAGATTGATGAAGCCTGTCGCTCTTTAGACTCACTGCTGATGTAGTATTTATATCCTACAGTTTGATGTGATTTAATTAGACAGTTATTTAACAACAAACAAGGTCCATAAAACATACTTGAGCTATAGCTGTAACCGTTGGTATCCACATTTTTGATCAGTACATTACAAACTCCATATACTGTGGTTTTGCACAACATGGTAGATGACTATGTTTGCCTTGTTAAAGGTCCCATATGATGCTAATTTTCATACTTCCAAATGTTTAGTCTATTGCAGCACCTTTATTCACATCTCTTTTAGGCCCTCCTCCCACAAAGCCAACTCTGCTCTGATCGTCCAGTTCTCATAGGCCTGATCAGAAGCTGTTCAAAGTGTTTCAGCCTCAGCTCAACTAGTTTTCTCACATCCATGGCTAGGGGCAATGATTCTATACTTTGGACAGCACAACCATGGGAATCGTATGAAGACAGAGTTAATATGGGCTGTGTGCATTTCTCTGTTGATTTAGTAATCAATAACTTTCACAGTATTTATATAGCACCTAGATCTGCTTGAAATAATTCTACAATATGGAACCCTTAACTGACTGTTTGCTTTTATAGTAATTCAACATCAACCATTGCTCATTACACTTTTGTATCTCTCAGGCCTCACTGAGAAAGCTGATGGAGACGATGGAAAAAGCCGAACCGTTCTTCATTTTCTGTGTTCGCTCCAATGCTGAAAAGGTAACAACATCTGGAAAATCTGTAACATCATCCTGGAAAATTTAGTCCCACAGTTCGGACTGTGTAGCACAGTTTTTCACTTCTGGAATTGTTTTGTTTCCTACAGAAAGAGCGTCACTTTGATGACGAACTTGTACGAGAGCAAATCAAGTACACAGGCATACTGCAGATGGTTCACATCCAGAAGTCTGGCTACAGTGCCAAATACACATTTAAGGTGGGAAATTGCATGTACAT
>CAEMYA010000024.1:10996581-11091772 GCA_903131615.1 Diplodus sargus
GCTTCCAAAAGGAGCTACGGGAACGCCAGAGCACATAACAGCGCTGTTTGAGAGGATGGAGCTGAATAAGACCACCTATCAAATAGGGAATACCCAGGTAATTATTCTTTGTCATATCTATAATATATTCTTATCCGACCACATCCACCATTCTCCTGTGTATCACGATGGCCAGAGGATAAATGTAGCAATTTCCTGCAATTGAATTTGAATTAAAACATCCAACAAATGACATAACGTGCTAAAATTCTGTGAACAATAAAATGTCTCCTGAGATGAACAGTTTTATTATCCCACTTGGGAGAACACTGTCATGAATCAGAGAACACTGTCACTTACTAAAAAGGCATTGCAGATTTCATGCTTTATATGATGTCATAAAAACACATAAAAGTCACATAAGCAGTAACACATGGACTGAAATGTTCCACAGATGATCTAGTACAAATGTTCCTGGTGGTTTCTCATCTGTAAGCCTCTCTTTCATCTACTCAGGTGTTCCTCAAGGAGAGGGAGAGGCAGCTGCTCCAAGACACTCTCAACAAAGAAGTGATGCATCACATCATCATCCTGCAGCGCTGGTTCCGGGTCTGTTTGATAAGATTGCACTACCTGCAAAAGAAAGATGCCACTTTGATTATACAGGTATCATTTTTAGTATGAAATACAGTTACATTTTATGGATAGCGCCCAAACATAACAAATATTTGGAAAGGTTTAAGAACAAATAAAGAACATGAAGGCAGAGTTAATTTGACATGATTTCTTTATTTCTTTTTTTTTTCAGAGGTGCTGGCGTGAGTTTTATGAGAAGGAAAACCGAGCTGCCACAGTTATCCAGTCAGCATGGAGGTCTTCACTGAAGAGGCCACAGCATGAGGCAGGGGATGACGAGAAGATGTCCAATACCCGGCCTGGACGGGACAGGTATACATACAATACCAATCCACCGTCACTCTTCACAATGTAGATGCTTAATAATTTGTCACTTCACAAGACTGAGTGATGTTTTACACTGCAATAGACATGTCTATCTGGCAGTGAATGTTGTGTTCAGTGACATGTGTGCAATGGCTAGAACATCATTTAGAGACAATGTTTTGAGCCAATAAATGTTGACACATCACGTCAAAATGTTTTGGTAAGGATCATTTGACTTTGATCATCAAGGAATTGGGACAAGATATGTACAAAGCAGGATATTTTATAAGCCACAAATATACTTGTCAGTGCTCTCTGCTGGCCAAATGTTATATAGCATTAACATTTCATGTCACTTAGAAGCCAGTAAAACATATCTGTCATGAGCTATAATAGGTTAGTTTTAGCCCAGGTTGTGTTAAGTAATCTTAACTAAATGATGAGGTAAAACTTTTTCAGTTTTCTTGTTTGTGCATGTCAGGTAAAATATTGACCATAACACATGATATATATTAGTACATATATGATGGATATAGTTGATATAGTGATGGCAGTCTGATTTAGTGGTTCTCACATAACAGCTTGAAGAAAGAGTTAAAGAGGCAGCAGAAAGTGGAGCACAGCCCTGGCAGGATCCTGGAGGTTGACCCAATCAACGGCCAGTCTGCACAGAGGGCCCGCAGCAGGGAGAGGCGAGAGGGCAGAGGATCCCCTCCTCCTCTCAACAGACCCCTCTCAGTCCCACTGGACCCTAGGGCTGGTAGAGATGATCGAGCCACCAGCCCCTCAAAGAGCCCGCTTCAGCGCTACAATGATATGTGGGGCATCAAGCAGAAGGCTGAGAGGTGGAGGGAAAGAAAGAGCGATGACTCAAGTCCAGAAATGCGGCGACGACCAGACAGGAAGCATGATTTTCAGTAAGCTTCCCATGGTTCCAACAAGCTCCTTCGATAACGTCAATAACATCCTTTCTGTTTTTCTACCCACCATGTCTATCCCATGACCACATGTTTATATAGCAAATGTTCTGAATATAAATATCTTGGTCGTGTTTCCTTCTGCAATGCAGGGTGAAAGGGAAGTCTGTGTCTGTTGATGAACTTTCCAAGATCAGCTCATCGGGTTCCGATAGCTCTCCGTCGACTAGCGAGGTAAACGTTTTATTGCATAATCAAAAACATTGTTGTCATTCAATCCATTCTTATTTATGTTTCTTCTGTAGTTGTATTTTTTTGTCATGCAAAAAAATAAATGTAGGCATTGGCATTGTACTGTAGTGATGTGTACTGTAACATGACAAGTTACACATGAATGGAGGCTCTTTACACATGGATCAAAGAAAGCCTTCTAGTTTGTGCCTCATCACATTTCCTGGCCCAATTAGGAGAGGGTACGTTTACGCAAGCACCCTAAACGCAAGCGGCGCTTAGCCTACGGCCGCAGCGGTTTGATGCTTAACTTTGGGGGCTCCAAGGAAAGCGAGTACTGGAGCTTTCCACTGCCTCCCATCAGCCCCCAAGTGCGCAGCATGAAGAGCTCAGCTAGTAGTGCGGATGTCCGGGCCTTCCACTCCCAGGTCAAGGTACTGACCGAAGAGACGTCTCAACTGGCTGCGGCTCTCCTCTGCATGCAGGCCTTGCATGTTTATGCCCAAAATGTACTGAAAGTTTCATTGCTCTGGGACTTCTTATTCCTGCCCTGCAGCCCAGAACAATAAAGAATGAGCTATTGCTTCTGAAAAACAAACATTTCTAAAGCTCATTCCTGATCATTCCTTCACCTAAATGAGGCTTAGGTCGGCGGGTACAGTTCAGACTCACTACAGTCTGATGACTTGTTTTTATTCAAGTGTTTTTTGGTCACTATACAGATTAAAGACAGTTTGATCTCAACTACTTTAGCTTATTGATTAATTTTCGTAAATATTTCTGATTTGTAGCACAAGAATGCTAAATACAGTTAAATTAATTCAGATTCAGATACTTATATGCAAGACTAGATAGATTTATGTCCTGAAAGTCATATTCATCTTTTTTTTATCTTTACTTTTGCTGAACCTGAACTATATGGAATGTGTGAACCAAAAATTAAATGAACTGGTAATTTTCAGGTTATGGCAGTCACCATATAAATGATTAAAGCATCACTGGGATATTATTGATTACTCACAAAACTCATAATTGAAGTGATTAAAATCAAACAGTCCTAATCACACCTAATAACGACTTCAGAATCATAGCAATATTTAAAATATCACTGTTTGTGTAAATAACAAATGTTCTTAACACACTTGGGCTGCACAAATATTCACTGAAATTATAGTAATAAGTGAATCGTATCACAAACATTGTGCAGCCCTATAACTCACTGACACAATGTTGCATATAAAACTAACTTTGCTCATACTTACTAAAGACAAACAGCCAAAGTTCAGTCGGTGGCAGGAAACACTGAAGCTTTGCATGATGAGAAACAATGGTGAAGGACTACCACTGTCATGCTAGTGTTATATTGTGTTAATGTGGTCTGGTTTGGTGGTGGAGCTGTGGTGAAGCTGCTGCAAGGGGACGTGGTGGGGAAGAAGGTCTTATTCCGTTTACTGAACTGTTTGTTTGCAAGTTTTATACTTTCACTAAGAGCGTGTGCATTCTTTCAAAACTGTTGCAGATACCAGCAGAACCTGATGGGTCGAGGTTCAGTCTTCCAGCCAGGAGCAGCAATGAGGACTCTGGACAACAGGGATCTAACCAATCACCAGTCACAACCCCTGAAAAGTAAGACCCTTCTGTCAGTTAGAGGGAAATCGCAAAAGGTTTGACTTTTTAGGGCCAAGCTTTATGTGTTTAAAAATACTTGATGTATGTGATATGTTGCTGCATATTGTTGATACAGAGTGTCTTGTCCACAGGGCTTGGTTTCTCACTAAATTTTTGAGAAAGCGGAGGCCTAATTACAGTGAATCTCCGTCTCCGTCAGATAAAGCAGGTAAACAAAAGTTTTCAAAGACATATTCTTCAAGGCAGTAGCCTTAATGTATTTATTAAAACAATGTGGATTAAATATGTACAATAGTACACTGAATATAGAAATCTTATTAAGTTTCACAGTAATGAAATTAACCTATACAGAAACAGTAGTAGAGATGGTGTATACACTTTGAATTGTCATGTTAGACTAATAATGAAGCATCTCTTTTGTCTGACTGCAGTCACCTTACCCAGATACAATCCAGATCCGTACCACAAGCCAAGCCAGAATAGCGGGAGGGCCACTCGAAACCCGACCATTCGAATCAGCCGGGCCACACGGGTGATGGAGTGGAACTCATCTCTGGACCGTGAGATCACCAACCCCAGAGAGCTGCGAAACCTGGATGAGTTCCTTGGTAATCAGGTGAGACCATCAGCCATGTAGAGGAACAAGCACAGCAGGTTTCAAACAGGTTTTATTTATCACACTTGGAAATTTTAATCTCATCGTCATCTAATTTGACCCTGGTGCACTGTTTTTTGGGGGGGTTGCATGATCTTAAAAAAAATCTTCATAATTATTCCTTTAATGAAATAAAAATTTATTCCAGTAAAATAGATTTGAAATGGAGTTATTATTATTGACTGTATTATTAACCATTTACAGGTCACAGATTGATCAAACTGTCTATGGTTTTTGTAAGGACTTAATTAAGTATTCGGTTTTATTTTATATATTAGATTTTGTGTGTTTTTTCCTCGATAGAAATTGTTTTCTTATAATTTTCCACTCTCAATAAAAAATGCACATACAAAAATGTACAAATCTTGTGTTCTGCATTTTCATGAATTCTCCTTTTTCCACCCTTCTCCTCAGGTTAATGAGCTGCAAAACAGAATAAAAGAGCTGTCACCAACAGAGAGCATCTTCCTGAAATCCACCATGCAGTTCAGAGAGACCATCAAAGGCATGTACTCATTGCAGGTCAGTTGAACATTAATCTCTGTACAATATATGTTTTAATATAGTAGAAAGAAGTTAGGGGGATCAGTCTTCCTCAACACATTTCTACAATTCAGGATTATGATAATAGAATTTTTTATTCATGTTGGCAAGTGAACACAAACTGTGTGACCAACAGAAGCCCCAAATCGGCTACAAAGATCTGATGAAGGGCTACCACAACAAAGTGAGCACACTAGCAGGATCCAAGCAGAAGACAGAAGTCTCTCTGGTGGTGAACTTGTTTCAGTCTGTGCTGGACGGCTTTATAAGGGGGGAGATTAAACGAGTGGAGTCTGAGCCTACCAAGGTAAGTTTGAGAATTCAGTTTCAATCATCAGCCTCCAAACTACATGAGGATTATAAACAAGTGACATGCTCATATTTCACTTCTGGCTTCTCTCAGGCCACCAAGATGGGAAAGAAGAGGAGGAGGAAAAAGGACAAATGTGTAAGTTTTTAATCTTTACATGCATTGTAAATCTTTTACATGCAGAAAGATCATTCTAACGACTTGTCTGCACATCTTCTCTCTACAGCCTAAAAGTCCTCTGGATCACCTGTTCAGTACATACCAGGTGAACATTATGCAGTCATGTGACTTGTGTGGCTCCTACATCTGGGGAATGGAGAAGGCCTACATGTGCAGCGGTGAGTTCAAAGACCTTTCAGACCTAAAACTGTAACCCCTTTTTATGGAAACCATTACCCAACCTTTTTTAAATTGTGTTTTTAATTTTAGCTTGCAAGTTAATATGTCACAAGAAATGCTTGGATAAAATCATCACAGACTGCTCGACACGGTGTGCCAGGCAGGTAGGAACTGACATTTTGAATACTTAACAAATACTGCACAATGATTCAATGTGTCTAAAAACATGAATGTCAGTTTCTGAAGACACCATTTGCATACATTTCTCATTTATAGGATGACAGTGTACCAGGCTCCCTTCACTTTGGGGTCCAGGTGTGTGTCCTCACCAGTAAAGCCAACCCTGTGCCCAAAGTGGTGGAGTTGTTGCTGATGCATGTGGAGCTGAATGGCCTCTACACGGAGGGTATTTACCGGAAGTCAGGCTCAGCCTGTCGGGCGAGGGAGCTCCATCAGATTCTGGAGACTGGTAAGAAATTCCTTGCACACCAGCTGAAGATTTAATTGCACAAAATCTTGTCTCAGGGACCCATTAAATCCACTCAGCTACAGTCTGCTGACAGGTTAGAGTTCCACATTAAATTATTTTTCTTGTGTTATCAATTGGCATCATTGGTGTTGAGCAAGAACAGCCAAAGTTGATGTAATTTTCACCAACTTTAGGTTCACAATAACTTTTTTTCATTATCTGCCAGAGAGAGACACTTGAGGTGATGCAACTTAATTGTTTTCCGTCTCTTAATTTTCCATTTTGATTCTTCCTATTTCTTCATTTTGTCAGTCCTTGTCTAATCTCTGTTGTCAAATTTCAGGGTTTTTTTAATAGTTCACATTTAAATTGAGGAAAATAACAACTTAAAATGTTAACATTTAATAATGTGTATGCTATATTTTAAAAAATGTTTCAAAGAACACATACATATATTTATATATTACATTCTTGATTTCTGTTATGATGATTCTTATGTGGCATGTTATATTTTCAATGCTTTTGGTGCATTGTGTTCTGTCTTGTGGCATCAGATCCTGAGGGGACATCCTTAGACAACTACCCCATCCACACCATCACAGGACTGGTTAAACGTTGGCTCAGGGAGCTGCCGGACCCCCTCATGACCTTTTCCCTCTACAATGACTTTCTGCATGCTGTCGGTGAGTAAATATTAGAAGTATTACACTATTTAAGTTTAAGCCAGAAAGATCTGATTATCACGTATGCATTTCTGCTCTGCGGCAGCAAGGTTGTTAACCATGACAAGTTTTTAAAGTTTATTGATCCCCATGTTTGTTTGTCCTCAGAGCTGCCGGAGAGGGCTGAGAAAATAAGGGCTGTTTACCAAAAGGTTGATGAACTTCCTCCTGCCAATTACAACACCTTAGAGCGGCTCATCTTTCATCTTGTCAGGTAGGAACGTCTCTATTATTCTATTGTACTGCTTCTACTTGTCTACTGCTCAAACAAAATGATTCTATTCTAATATATAGGTTGCAAATTATCCTCCCTCCTTGGATCCTGTTTGTTATTTGTATGTGATTAAAGTCCTCTGAGATCTTGATCTTTGTATGTTTTTAGGGTCACGAAGGAGGAAGCGCACAATAAGATGTCACCAAGTTCTCTTGCTATTGTATTTGCCCCCTGCATCCTGCGTTCACCTGATCTTGATGACCCCTTCCTTGGTATGAAGGATGTGTCCAAGACTACAACGTAAGTCATACTGCACACTCCTGTAACTCTCCACCATCTTCAAGGAAGATTTATTTACTTTACTTATTGACTTTATTTAGTCACTAAAAAAGTCAGCATGTTTGTGTTGTCTGCAGGTGTGTAGAGATCCTGATCACTGAGCAGCTGAGGCGCTACAATGACAAGATGCAGAATATTAAGGAGCTGGAATATGCAGAGGCCCTGGCTGTCAATCAGCTCAGACTGAGGAGACAAAATACGGTATTAAATTCACTGTTTAGAGCCTTTCTGATCATCTATGTCTGCCAGTGGGTATTGTTTCTGAGAAAAGTTACACTACCAGTCAAAGGTTTGGACACACCTTCTCATTTAATGGTTTTTCTTTATTTTCATGGCTATTTACATTGTAGATTCTCACTGAAGGCATCAAAACTATGAATTAACACATATGGAATTATGTTGTAAACAAAAAAGTGTGAAATAACTCAAAAAATGTTTTCTATTTAAGATTTTTTTAAATAGCCACCCTTTGCTTTGATTACTGCTTTACACACTCTTGGCATTCTCTCGATGAGCTTCATGAGATAGTCATTGGAAGCCAGAGTCTTCATTCATCAGCTTACAACCATCCGCCACTCTGATATCTGTGCAGGTTGTTGAAAAGCCCACAGAGGTGGAAGCTCCAGCACCATTAAGTCCCGATGAAATGGAGAGGACACTCATCGATAGGATCAAGTCTATCAAGCAAGAAAAGTGAGCTTAGATTTTATTTATTTATGTATTAATTGGAGCGAAATGCACTGATAAAAATACTTGAAACAATGTCGTGTTCTATTATTTTCAGAGTGGACTTGGCCTGCCGGTTACCTGACCTGGAGCAGGAACATTCTGACAATGACAACCTGGACTCATCGTCGTCGATGAGCTCAGAGAGCCTAGATGACCGCCTGGGGAGCCTGGACTCGGAAGGTCAGTAGGGAGGTAAGGTACCTTTACCTTCCTGTGTGTGTGTGTGTGTCTGTGTGTGTGTCTGTGTCTGTGTGTCTGTGTGTGCACGAGCGTGCAAACTACGACCTCACAGAAAATATTTTTACTGTTCTGGTGATTCTAATTCCAGGAAAAGTAACCATGCGATTGAAAACCCAGAAGCCCGACTGCCCGCCTAAACCTCCTGACCTGGCGCAGAGAGTCAGGAGTCTGATGGCTCAGACAGATGAACAGAGAGAGTTCGCACCAGGACAAAAGACAGATGTTACCCAGTCCATGTGCTTCCTGCCCAGCCAAGACAACTCCTCCCTAACCGACAAGCCCCAGACCACGAGCAAGAGTTTAAACGGGAGCTTTGACGACCTGGACATCCCTTACATCGATGACGATGAAGATTTTACAGCAGCATAACGCCACAAGTTCAACTAATTGGAATCTTCTCAGGTGTTTAATAGAAGACTCTTGTGATGTCAAAGAGGAACTGTGCACTTTGTTTTATAGACATTTCCACGTGTCAGTGCTGCTATGGAAACAAAGAGCTTTGAGAATCTACATGTATTTAATGGGAGGTTGAATTCATATGTATATGAACAATCCCTTCAGGGGTTTAATAACAGGAGAAGGACCCAACATCAAGGACTACTCAGACTCCTTGGACCAGTACACTGTGTGTGATTTTAAACATATTCCAGAATTGTACAGTATTCATTTTATTAAAAGTGGGTATTTTTAACCAGTTCTTCAAAGTTGTGTTTCAAGCAGTGTCAGAGGATATCGTTATAAGGAGCAACTGACACAAGATACTTCACTGACGGACATTTTTCTGAGCTCATCCACTGTGTTACTAAATTTTGTGGAAAAAATGTCTTGTAATGGTACCAGATTCACTACTGTACAGAGTGACATTGCAGTTTTGGCTCTCATTGAGTGCGTCTTTGTCTATCTAGATCGTTTCAATTGTGTTTTCTGCTTTTCATTTTCCTCTGGTGTATAAACTGCTGTGATTGACCACTGATTCAGGATACCTGTCGAGAAAATGGTCACATGGCTGCCTTTCAGACTGACTGAAAACACTTCTCTTAGCCACTTTTCTTAGTATTATGAAGCTGTGCAGTTTAACCAAGTAAAGAATTTGTACATACATTTGTCAAAAAAAAAAAAAAGCATGTCTGTACATTTAATAAGGGGTAGGAATGATGCGTAATGGGTTGAACAGCCTCCAAGCTTGACTTTTTTCACCAACTCAAATAAACTGACCATTTTGCCTCCTGTTCTAAAACAAATGACTCTACTTATATGATGACTATAACCAATAATGCAGCTTTCACATCTACAAGTATCTTTCGCTATCTGGAAAGTGATCCCAAATCGATTTGAGAGGACATTTGTATTCAGCAATTTTTAAGCAGAAATCTTCACTGTTAAGTTAAAAGTGAAGCACACGTCTTGCCTGAAGGAGGTGCAGGAGCTTGACCATGCACTAAGGGTGTAAATTATCTGGGATCTTGGGGCTTCCAAAGACTTGGATTACACGGACAAGCTGTATGGATCCATTTCGTGTTTTTGTTTAAAAACAAGTCCCAATCTGCTGAGAGTGCTGCTTGCCTGTTTTGCTGTGAAGCTCCAGAAATATTTTGTTGATTATATAACGTGATCTTACTATCCATTGGCATGAAGTTGAGTAGATTTGGCTAAATCTTCTTATTTGGGGGAATTACTTTAACAGTATACAGTGTATTATGGTGAACAATAAGACATAGACCAAAAAAATAAATACCGCATGTGAGAGAAAGCTTTTGAATAACTGAACTGAAAAGATATATGAGAAAATATACAAAATGTCACATTTTATAATAGTATTTCACTATAGGTCCACAATTTGTTCGTACATGTTGATACTAAACAATGCAGTGAATAACTAGTTTGATGATATATCAATTCTGGAATCACCTTATGAACTTGTACAATGTAAAATGTGAGGAAATTGTGTGTCAGGTGGAAGTTTTGTAGAGAGAAAAAAAATGCCCTTTTATGCCCTAGTATATCACAAAATGTAATTGAAATCCTTTTGAGTGATGGAGCACAATTACTTATGAGCTCCAAACTCAAAGTAATACATGTTAGTCTTCTGCTAACCCTATTCTCTCTTCATCAGAGCATTTTAAATGAGTCTTTCATTCTTTGTGAAAATACACCCCCAGTTAGTTTGATCTCTACAAGTTTAATCGTTTCAGGAATCCAAATATCCAGTTCTTTTTTAGTGACTCACTGTTAATTTCTTGCAGCTGTACACACCCTGTGGCACATTTCCAGCCCACAAGGTTTCACTTTGAATCATTTCCCTCCAAAAAATGTTCCCATGAATCTAAAACTAGTGAGACCACTCTTGCTCATTCATGTTTTATGGACTCCAGTCTCCCTTCTTGTAATATTCAATAATCTGTGGGTAACGCCAAATGCGTGTGTTTGAAAAAAAATATTTAGAATCTCTTAATACACTAACAATATAAACATAACAGATTATTGTTTTGTGTTTATGTGGGTTTTGTAGCCTTGTATCTTAACATAGAAAAACATTAAAAGGCAAAATAGTAGTAAATGGTGAGGCCTTTAAAATAAAGCAATACAGAGAAAATAATATGAAACAAAGTGCATATGTAAAAACATGACTTACATATGAAATGGTCATATAGTAGACACAAAAAGGTAAATGATTTATTCAATGCCAGAGATTTTAGATATAATATTGAGGACAATTAGAAAATTAGAGTAAGAAAAAAAAGAAATCCGGGATTTTCATTTCATTTGCTACGAGGAATGTGGTATTTAAGACCCACAATTAATTTAAATTAACTGATCCTCGGTTCCACTTGATGGATGACAGTAGTTTTAAAGCGAATTTTGGAGAATTATCGAGCAGATAGAGATTCAGCTGTGGATTTCAAACGCCTTTCGTTAAGAGACGTGTGTTGTAAGCTATATGTCAATGCTATCATCGTGCTGTTTAGTTGGGTTCTTGCACGTGAAGTGGCTGAACATCTTGTACACTTTCATTATAAACACAGGACTCGCCATATAAGGGATTTCCTCTTTGTACACTGAACCCGCGGTGTGATGTTCTCAAATGACCATTTGAGGATCATTGGCACCAACGTTTTTCTAAACCAATCAGACGCAGAGTTTGGAGTTTATGTTGTATCGAGCAGCCAATAGTTGAGCGGTGTTGCTTCTGAGAGGCGGGTCAATGTGGCGTTCAGGAAGACGGGTGGAAGTGAGGTGGGGATGAGAAATCATCATTTAGTTAGCTCGCTGCTAGCTGCCTGGAGCCGACTGCCGAGGTGTTATGCGTGTAGTAGCCGAAATCAGCGGATTGTTTTTATTTCGATAGGTGCAACGATGACCCTCTGACACCAAGAATGGACATAAGTTAACAATGACGGGGGAGAAAAAGAAGAAAAAGCGGCTGAACCGCAGCATTCTTCTTGCAAAGAAAATTATAATAAAAGATGGAGGAAGTGTGAGTTAAATATTTATTTATCTTCGTTAACTTAGCTTGCCGCTGAGACAAGCTGGCTCTCAGCCGCTGAAGTTAGTTAGCAGTCTTCTTTATTTCATGAAAACGCGACAGTCGTAGTGGCATTTGTTTATGATTTTCTGTATTTTATGGTTTGCCCCGGCGGACGTTAACCGTTAGCTGGGTCCGCCTCGCTAACTAGCTTACACAGCTAGATATGAACTAGCATTCGCTAGCTAACGTTAGCGGCCTCCGTTTGCTAGTCGTTTACACGTCAGCCCAGGTAACGATAGCTGGCTAATGTAAACGCTAGCTGTGTTATTCCGTAACTCCTAATAATAATTCAGGTACACTGGAGTACTAGCTAATCTAATTTACACCGGCACTTAACCTTAACGTTACCTTAAGTTTGTTGAAACTCAGGACATTTTGCGTGACAGTGCATCACTTAGAAGCAAAAAGCTGGGGCTCGGTAAACGTTAGCTCACTAGCATATGTGTCTAATTGGGGTTATTTTTTACCCTGTTGCAACAGACAGATAATGTCATTAGCAGCCCATTAGCTACCTTTTGTTCTACCTAGCTAATCATGTAAGGAACACATTAAGCTAACTTGTCAGACAGCGTAAGATATTTGTAGCCGATAATGTGGTTTATAAACGGGCGAAGGCAGGACATTTTAGCACTAGGTTTGCTAACGTTGGTTAAAAACTAGCAAACACAACGTTCAGGTTAGCATTGCAGGAAAACACAAACATTGATTACAACTGAAGCGAACACCAGCTGTGTACACAGCATAGCTTTTCAACTACGTGGCTGTTCGGAATATGGTACTGATGATTGGTTAATTATCACTCAGGGCTTGTTTCTGAAACAATTATAATTATTTTTCTGGTTCATTGACTCATGTAGTCCGGGTATGATGATACCATCATATAATATGATGAGATGCCCTAACCTGGAAGCATCAAACTTCCTCAGAGCAGCTCAGATCGTCGGTAAATTAGGTAATTTAGATAGTGTAAGTAATGCTTATGATACATTAGGCGTTTGGCCAAGAGTGAGAATGGTAGGATTGTTATAAATGCAGTGAGGCATCAGTGCTGGTTACGTAATCATTTGGACAGCTATATCATTCATGCTGGATATTCATAAAAGGACACACAGAGTTGTAATCATAATGAAGAAAACCAGAAACAGTTGTTTTCCTTCACTAATGCTCTCTCTGACAGTCTGGTCTGAATATATCTTAAACACCTGACATGATGTTGCTCTTTGCCAGCAAAGTCAGATTATTGTTATTGCCTTTACTGTATCACCACAGCAAGGTCTGACCACTCAACCATTAAGATTTCACTTCCCACATGCAGCCCTCGATCCAGCCAGACCATCTAATCGGCTTACAGACTCACAAGTCAATAGCAGAATATGAGCTCTGGTCATCATTTTACTGGAGAGGAAGTTACAGCATCAATATAATGAGACGGTTAAACATTGTTCCTTATTTTCTCAGTTAAGCAGGTGGCGTGATCAGTGATAGACTAGTCATGGAACAAAAACAGTGAGGGTTTCCTCTGATTTGTCGCTTGCACCCTAGTTAGTTATACCTATACTTGTAGAGTGGGTTTCTGAGAAGTTTTCACTCTTTCCACGTAGGGAAATGACAACCCACAAGAGTAAACTTGCATCAAGTGTCTTTAAATTGGCCATGGCCTACTTTACGTGCTCCGTATTTGTCACACCTCGCTGTGTTTCCTGCCAAAGCTCGCCATCTAAACTTATTCCAGTGTACTGTCTGTTCGCCTTACATACTTGTATTTTACAGTGTTGCGGTAAAGTGAGTGGGATTCGTTTTTTACCCATTACAGATATACGCCCGTATTAAGAGTGTCTCAGTAAACTATCAGAGTGAATATCAACCTGTTGCGTTAAAATCGATGGTCCCTGACTGTGAAATTTAAATGAATTAGCGTTTTACTCAAATACTGAAGTATTGTCTTAAATAGGACAAAGAGGTGTGCCAGTAAATCAGCAACAAAATGAATGTGGCATTCAATGAATTCTCCTCTCTCGTTTAAATTTTAGTCGACAAAATTCCTTTGTAATCTGAGTAAGGCAATATGACTAATATTGCAGATGTCATGTAAACAGCTTAACTGCGTTGTCTCACTTAGATCAATGTCGTAATTAGAGTAATTATGGCTGGATTATTAGGACCACAGATCTCACCCATGCTTTTAGATTAGTCTTGGTGTGTGTCCTGCGCAGGCACCATAAAACTCATCTTACAGAAATGGAAACAAAGAGGTTTGTGGTTGAAAAAACAGAATGGCTTCTGGCAGTGAAAAAATAAAAGCCCTACAATGTGGCAGCAGATATGCAGCTCTAACATTATATACAGCTGCAGTTTGTCACAAGGTTCTCTGAAAATTCTTCGGCGTAGAAAACTACCTTTTCCATTATTCTAACTTCCCACTTGTCTGATACAGCAAATTTCGCCAAGCAACTTGTGAAATCAACTTACAAGTAAAATATATAATATTTCTGCATTTAAGATGTCTAAAAAAAAAACACACCTTTGTTATATATTTAGTTGAGTACTTACATTATCCTAAAATGTCTCCAACAATGTTCAAACAGGAATCTGTAATTTTATTCTTGGTAATTTTCAATTTAATCTGGTCACTTCCATGGAAAATCAGATGATTTGTCAGAGAGTGAGGGGGAAAAGAAGTTATGTTTTCATCCATGTCTTTTTGCTGTGAATCCAGATAAAGGGACGGATCCAGACATTTTTTCTCACTTTCATTACAGTGCGAAATTGGCAGTTTTTGACTTTTTAAAAATTTCTTAGGAAAAAATGAATGGATCTAGATGAAAAAACAGGCCTGCTTAGGTGACTGGTATCTTGTGTACTTTTGCAGAAGTATGTGTTTTCGTACATACATACTGTGCATTATATGGAGTTACTGTGAACCTCGAACTTCCTTCCCATAGTAATCAAATGATTTATGTGGATGATGAGCTAATATTCGTTTAAACTTTTAATGTATATTTCTTCCTATTCCAAAGTAAAGAATGCATAAACGGTCTCAGCAGAGCAATTCTGATATCATTGGTGGCCTGTTTATTTCAATATCCAGCACTTTATAGGCTGAGACTAAATGTATCATGTTGGACAGCCCGCAGTGAGGTTAGAGAAATAACCTAAATGCGGGCTGTCCAACAGGGTCATGTGAGTAGTATCATCACACAAATGCTGCCTTGGAATAGATTTCCATTTTACAGTTCGATCTGTTAATGTGTTACCACTAAAATGCCCTTTGATGCCAGCTAAACAGTTTGTTGCTTCTCAGCTAATTCCTTTCTATTTGCATGTGTCTCCATCCAGCCTCAGGGAATCGGTGAGCCCAGTGTTTACCATGCTGTGGTGGTCATCTTCCTGGAGTTTTTTGCATGGGGTCTCCTTACCACCCCAATGCTTACGGTAAGCCTCACGTAGAGACACTGTTATGTAAACTGACACACAGTAACAGTAAGTTTGTAATGTATTCATACGCCTACACCTCTCTTCTCCGCAAACCCTGCCAAAGAGTGGCATTTCCCATTGACTGGAACTACACAAGGCCCATCAGTGTCCATGAATGATTGAATTTCCAATCAAATGAGTGAGGCCCTGTGTGACGTAGTTTTATTTTATTTTCTGTGCGTATGTGTTAGCAGATGTTTTTTGCCAAGCGCTAATGGGCTGAGAAATATGAAAAGGGCATCAAACAGTCGTATTGTCTAAGCACCAGGTCTTTGTTGAAAAGGCTTATCAGGGGGTCACTGGTTTGTGTTGTCAGGACACGGCACAGATGCCTGCCAGCGAAACGGCACACATTCACCTCAGTGCTACCACTGCAGAGCAGTGTGGTTTTAAGTATTTGCTACAAGCAGCTCGAACAGCCTCACTTGGATGATTTTCATTCCAAAATGTAAAATATTGGCACCAGAAAATCAGCGGTCAATAATTAAAAAACACAGATGATAATTTCCTCAAAAACAGATCTGGTTTGTAAGAAAAGTGCTAAGATGACTCATAATGATGATGTGCTTTATTTTATACCAGCAGCGAGTGTTTATTAATAGTCGCCCCTTTTCTGTCGAGCTCTATATTTATTGAATTCATTCCAGTTTTTTGTACCTATATGTTTTTCTCTACCAGTGCGAATGACTTAAGGTAGAGACTGGCATCTAAAAACAAATGATGAGCAAACATCTGTGAGCCACATGATGCAAACCAGACAGGCTTACGCAATGCATGCTTTTCAGCAGTCTCTTGTTTGAAGAGGTGGTTGTAACTGTTGAGCATTAATTACTGGGGGTTTGTTGCCCTCAAGATCCCTGGGCGGTGGCAGGATTTGCATTTTGGACTAATCAGAGGGCGACTGAAGATGAGAGGGACTGCTTCACTGCCCCCAATGAGCGCACTGCTTCATTAGTATCCTGCAGCAACAGTCTTCACTGAGCATTCACAGTCTGTGTGTGTTGAATAACTGACTCCCAGAGGAAGAGAGGGGATTCTTAACCATGCCACAAGCTTTTCCCTCTGTACCCCTAAACAATAACCAGATCCTGTTGTTCAGGAATTAAACCAAGGTTTCATGTTCCCACACCAGTGTCAATGACACTTGAACACTGTTGTTATGGACTTTGAACGCATCATTCCATTGATTTTAACTGTGTGAACACCCCTTTCACCTACATTCTCATAAAAACGGGGTATTTATAAACACATTGTTGAGTTGTATATATCCTGAAACACTTAATTAGTATTCTTTGTTGGACAGCAGCTGTAAGTTGGACTTTATATTTTGTGTATAAAAGCTTTAAATAGCATTTTGATTAATTTAACTGATACACACATGAACTTTTATTTATTTATTTTATTTTTTTAGATAAAAATGAATGTATGCACTCTGTTAGTACTTCCGAGTCTGCACTGAAAGTTTGTCAGGGAAGCAGTTTCTGATCAAAACAATTAATCATCTAAAAACATCAGATGACACTGAAAGTCAAATGTTGTAACATGATATTTTCCTCCCTGACAATAGGAAGAGCTGTGCTCTTAATGTCAAGTGTGGAAGAGGATATAGGGTTTGAATTGGGCCTTAAAGTTACCAACACTCAAAATTATCCTAGCAATAACCATGAATGGAGCGTGTAACCATTACAACACTAAGTGCAGACGAAAACTGCAAAATCAAAACTTTTTAAACTATTTAGGTTACTTGACTGCTTTTGATATCGTAGTGTGTGAGTGCATCTCACACACTACGGGGTAAACAAAACAACACCAACTTTACAGTCTTTCCATGGGTGAATTTCTCTTTTAGTGTGTTTGAGCGTGGGTGATTTAGGTTGTCCAAGAACACAAAACATGTTCAAGTGAATATCTGTGGAAAGGTTGTCTGTTGCTTTTATGGCCAAAGTTGAGGAATCCCAACCATTTCTATCTGCAGAGTGGCATCTAAAACAGCTTGACACTCCAGTTCCAGAGTCTTTACAGGTGTTTGACCAAACAAGAAATCTTTTTACTGTGCCTCATGTAGTCAGTACTGTGCTCTCATCTCTCCACTCATCCAGACTTCTGTTGGGGAATGATGGGAAAAATAATAAGATATGATACTTCTTTTGAATCTGTGCGGTCTAAAATGTGGAACAGCTCAACAGATAAAGTGAGAATCTGTTACCAAACAGTGGGTTTGTATTAGTGAGCTTCTGTTTGTGTTTTCCTGGTGAATTTGTGAAAGTGTATTATGTGTAGGTTGTTTAATGATGGAAAACACTACTGAATCCAGACCAGCTGAATCATTATCTACAATGTGGACCAGAGACTAGTAAAAATGTTTCAGAAAGCATAACATAACATGTATGTTTAATGCACATGTGTACAATTTACAATATTACATTTATTACATTGAACATCCATTTTTTTCCCATGGGCCTCAGTGATTGATTTTATGGTTTATATTTCGACCCCCCATCAGCAGATTTTTGTTCAGTGGCATCACACCTGTTTCACTCCCTAGCCTTCGTTTAACTCTGCAGATCAGTGTTTGAAATGTGATGCAAACTATGTGGATTAAGTGGTTTCATCTGACGTTATCTGTGTTTGTTCTCCAGGTATTACACCAGACATTCCCCCAACACACATTCCTGATGAATGGGCTTATCCATGGTGTCAAGGTAAGACATCAGTAAACACAGAGTTATTACTGGATGTTCTATCTCTCATGTATTCCAGGGCACTAAAAACAACTAAAATGCCTTTTAGAGTTTTATTTTTAGCGTATTCTTGTCATTTGGATGTTTAAATGTATCCCTGTCCAAAGAACACCTCTAACAAACTGAATTTGAATCCCTGCAGTGCTGCTACCCTTGCAGATTTTGAGTTTTGTTGTGGTGTTCAAACTGTAATGACATGTATGTTTAGCCTTTTCTTATCCTTTTTGCAATTCGTAAAGATTGTAGATTAATCAACTACTAGATATATGAATATCTCTGGTTACGTAAAGCCAAACAGTAAAGCATGCCACCAGCTGTGTGCTTTTTGTGTTTTAAGCTGCTGCCTCTTTTAGCACTGCAAGTTTGTCGTGCTTTTGGAAGATTTACTGAGTGTGTATGCTCTTGGTCATGCTGGAGCATGACACTAATTCAATGACATGTTAACACCTGCAAGCTGTCTAGTAACCACAGCAGGTTCCCCAGCTGGACATAGAATAGCTCATTGATGCACCTTTGAGGGTGAAGTGCCTCAAATGCACCTTGACAGTCTTTATTCAGGTGAAAGGAAAGTGCTTCTAATGATAGTTGGAGAGGACAGATTTTTTTGTAATTCTGGATTTTTTTGTTTTTGACGAAAAATATTTCTCTCATCAAGAATTAAGAGAATGAGAAATATTTTGAAGCTAACATCAGTTGATAATTCTGTTATTGACCACCATTATTTTAGATAACAAAGTAATCTAATGTGTCAGTCAGTAGGTTATGTCCTCCAGACCTCACAGCAGCAGGCCTGAGGTGCTTGCCTTGTTCCTATGGCTTCATTTCTTAGAAGTATGCTTTTCTTTTCACGCTTCCAGCTATAAGAGCTGGGTGATACCAGACTTTATAGTCCCTATACAAGACTTTAAATTACCCAAACAATAGAAATAATTGTTGAGAGGTTGTTTGCTTTTGTGTCAGTAAGGCTGTAGAGGGCAAACTTAAGATGCGCCTTGAGCTAATTTTCCACTTGAGTTAGCTGTAAGCGCAGTTTCATGCATAGATTACGTTTTGTACATTGACCTCTACCAAACATGCAGGTTTATAAACTGTCTGTTATCCATTTAGAGAAGTTTTCTGATACATCTGCTGTTTCTCTCTCCATCCTTTCCAGGGCCTATTATCATTTCTGAGTGCTCCTCTGATTGGAGCATTGTCAGACGTATGGGGACGGAAGTCCTTCTTGCTGCTTACGGTCTTCTTCACGTGTGCACCCATTCCACTGATGAAGATCAGCCCATGGTGAGCCGAAAACCCAGACAACTCCATACAGTTATTTAGTATTGTTTAGTCCTTCACAATATGGTAAATATGGTCACACTTTTTACTGAAAAATCTATTAAAATCATCATGATATGAAGTTTGTTTGTCACATTCTGCAGCACTACAGTATTTCATAACAGTGCTGTTTTGTCGCACCTTAGACCTTTATTGAAAAATTGCAGCTTCCTGTCATGTGGATATTGCACTTAGACATACTGCCACTTAGATTATTTTGCAATTAATTGTGCATTGTGTAATTTTGTTTTAACCATTTTAGTTTGTCTGTCCTGACAAGCCTTAACTTTTGCCTTATTTCAGGTGGTACTTTGCCGTCATCTCCATGTCTGGCGTCTTTGCCGTCACTTTCTCTGTGATTTTTGCATACGTGGCAGATATCACGCAGGAGCATGAGAGGAGCACAGCATACGGTTTGGTAAGGAGATGTAAAGAATCATGCTTGTATTTGTCTATCACTTTTTTAAAACTGACAAAGAGCCAAAACTGATTTTTTTTTTTAAAACAAGGAAAAAAAGAGAACTGCATTAAAGGAGACGTCAGTCACTTCCTGCTTCGCTAACATCAGTTATGCTCCTACCTTCCTCCAGGTATCAGCTACCTTTGCCGCCAGCCTGGTTACCAGCCCGGCCATTGGAGCTTACCTGTCTGTGGCCTACGGTGACACCTTGGTGGTGATTCTTGCCACAGCCATTGCTCTGCTTGACATTTGCTTCATCCTGGTGGCTGTACCAGAGTCACTGCCAGAGAAGATGAGGCCGGCATCATGGGGAGCACCGATCTCCTGGGAACAAGCAGATCCCTTCGCTGTGAGTAACAGCATAATACTTTGTAATTTTCAGTAAATCATGACCCAGTTTATGCAAAAGCAGTTGTGTGTTTTATTGAATTAAAGACATGTTTGCCTCAATAATCATTTAAGCTTTTACTTCAGCTTTTACTACTTGAATTAATTGAATGTTTTCCATCATAGCAAAGCAATTTATGCTGGGAAAGCACTTGAATAGGATGCAAATTATATGCAAGTGCAGGTTTTGTTTTTAAACAAATAACTTATTTTCAATTCTGTCATTAATTCCTGTGTAGCAACACTCTGATGCATAACCAGAATTTTTTTATTGTTAGTAAATTAACTACATGTAAATGACAATGCTCCTCACAGTAACATTGTTTTTCTGTCTTTCTAAATTTAGATCTGGTAAGATTTTGGTCTTAAGATTATTTGGCCCAAATGTGCATATTGGTGCAAAAAATTGCTTTTTGGGCAGAAAAGGTGTCTTTTATTACTGAAGGCTTATTAAATTGGCTGACCTTGGTGCAGAACATGTCAGGAACACCGCTGACATCATATTAATGCTTTAGCTATGCAACGAATTAAATGGTTTCTCGCTGTTCTCTTGGCCAGTCTCTGCGTAAGGTGGGCCAGGACTCCACGGTGCTCCTCATCTGTATCACAGTGTTTCTCTCCTACCTCCCAGAGGCCGGACAGTACTCCAGTTTCTTCCTCTATCTCAGACAGGTAACACTCTGCTCTCCCTGCTTACACAGGAAAACGGCAAGACTATACACACAAACATCGGTTTGACACGTCATGTACACTCACTACCACATGTCTCTGTGGTATCAGACAGATATTTTTAGAGAGTAAAATGGATTTCAAAAGAAAATGCTATGGGGTTTTTTTTTTACCGGGAAAGCACAATCATGAATAATATGTGCATGTTTTGTGTGACAGCATCATACTTTATCCATTATGTTCATAATAAAGGGCTGAAATTGCAACTGCAAAGCTCGGGGAATAATCTCAGCACACACTTTAACCTACGTTGCTTTAAGATTGTATCAGCAGGTTTGCTCAGCGGCCTGTCAGTGTGTCTCTGCAAAATGTTAATCCAGGAAAAGTAATGTATTTTAAACACAGGTAGACAGAAATGGACAGCTGCAGTCTTTATGTAATGGTACAGTAACGGCTTGAAGCAGCTGGCAGCTTTGAAACGAACTGACAAGGTGTGAGCTCCTTTTCCTAACTGCTAGAAGTAAGGACTGCTTATAATGTGTAAACAGTGTCAGAGGAACCAGTCGGGCAGGTCTGACACACACTCCCCATGCAGTAGTTCTCTCCTCTGCAACCATCTTGAAAATGGAGGCAAACTAGGTCTGCAGCGTTGGGGCAAACAATACTCTACACACCTTCCTGTCTCCTTTCATGCAGAAGTCGCTTCTCATATATCTTTCCACATTCATTTTCATAAATTATACACACCCTGCTCCAGCTGCCCTACTCCTGATGCTGCATATTTGACCTAAATACACCAGAGAAAACAAGAGGAGCTATAAGAGAAGCAATTTGTGTTGTGCAGTTGTAAACAGCATGTGCTCACTAAAAGCTACACACAAACCCAAGTCTTCCATTGTGTTTGTTGAAAGAGCGGATGGTTTGTGTTTGAGATGTACGCTTGTTTCTGTTTTTTTCCTGGCATGTCCTAACCTGTGTTATCTGAACGCTCTCTCACCCTCAGGTCATAGGCTTCTCATCAGAGACAGTGGCTGCCTTTATCGCTGTGGTGGGGATCCTCTCAATATTAGCTCAGGTACTGAAAAAAATATGTTTGCCGTTGGATTACATGTTATATTGAGCCTTATTCTCCTTGTTTTTGGCATTTTAGAAGGTTTTACAATTTAAAAATGCTCTTCTTAATTTCCTGGAGCCCAAGTTAATAACTTGGAGTCAACAGTCTTCCATCTGTACAGCTTACAGACCACATCCTATGTCCTTAGAACCATGTTTTGGAAAAAGTCTGCACGAAAAAAAAAAAGGAAGAAGCTTAAGGAAAAGCAGAAATGCACAGCTTCTTCTTCTAAGAGGATGGGGTGTTTACAGAGTAGACAAAAATAACAACTGGCTCTTCACATTGTTTGTTTTGTCAAAATAAATGGCCCAAAACACAGATTTTATTCAGTTCACTCTCATAGAGGACAGAGAAAATGCTGAATATTTGACGATTACTGAAGATATTGCTGCAGATACATTTTCTGCTCATTGATTAAGAAACTAATTTTTCCAACTCTGTCAAAGTCTAACCCTGGGTGTTATTAGAATTATTACACCTATTTGCTACGTGACTTAATGCCTTTTGTCATGCCTTGTGTTTTTGTAGACGGTGGTGTTGGGGATCCTGATGCGTTCTATAGGGAATAAGAACACAATCCTGCTCGGCCTCGGCTTCCAGATCCTCCAGCTGGCTTGGTATGGCTTCGGCTCTCAGCCCTGGTGAGTAACCTTCACACATTATTTCAAACATACACTTATATACTTATAATATTAGATATTTGTGATACAGTAGAAAAGTAATCGCACAGCGAAGATAATTCAGGCGAGGAAGGAAGATGACTAAGCATTTCCTGCAGCATTCTGCAAAACCACAGTCGTTGTCATAATTCATCTGAATCAGTAATGGTGGCTCATTCAACCACTTTAAAATGGCAAATATTTACCTTGCACTGAAGGATAATAATCGTATGTTTTGTTGAGCCTTTCAAGTCAAGTGAAATACAAAATATTTAACGTCTTTGACAATTGTTTGTTGTTTGTATACTTTGGTTTGTTTCATTTGACTCAAATAATATTTCAAAAACCTGAAGAACGGTCGGCTAACAACCAGAATCTATCGAACCATTCAGTGTTTTTCAGTAACCTCTGGAAAAAAATCCCAGCATCACACACTAGCACACTCCATTTCATCATGTTATTTCAAATATTAACATCTCCTTCATCAAAGATATATATTTAATGCTTTCATGTCTCATTAATGACAATTTCATTAGCATTAGAGTCCTAATTTACCTGGGATACAGACTAATGTAAATTAAATTGGAGTACATAACAAACACAGGTCAGATCACTGTGTTTATTTATATGTCTAAAGTTTACAGTGATGGTACAAAATGACAATGGAAATAAAATGTTTACTGATTTCACGTATTTCCACAATGCAAATCAAACACCAGTTTCTACCAGGAAGTAACGGTTGTAGTTGGCACATCAGAGTGATTATTTGGTCAATGTACTGAATCAATAAAAAGTAAAAGTGTAACTCTGAAACCCTTTAGATTATTTCAGTCCCCATCCACTGCACACATAGCCACGACTGTCTTGTTTTCATCGCATTAGAATCTATCTCCTCTTGTCATTTCTATGGCATTTGATCATCTTGAGCAAGTAAGGCTGTTAACCTACGTCTGTCAAAAGATACCGTTACCCTTGCGGTCCTTGCCCATAGCTCCACCAACAAGTCTCCCATCTCTTCAAGATGTATTTTAGGTATTGAGGCGGAGGCACAAAATACAGAAGTGAGAAGAGCTCCTTGTAATTGTTACTGTCTGTATTGTAATGCCTTGACATAACACCAGAGGGTAGCATAACCCCGCTCCAAGCATTTCTGGTAACAGTGTAATCCTGTAACTGGGGCTCTTTGAAAAGCGTCAGTGAAGTGGCGTAATGTGGAACGTTTTGTTGATCATTGTAAGTACTGTAATGAATGGTTACAATGGATGAACAGATTTTTTTTTTAAAAAAATTGGCAGTAGCAGTGGTACAACTCTGTTTTGTGTGCCATTCACTGAAAACCTGTAAACATAAAAAAAGATGTTTTTACCAAACAGCCACCACCCACATACACAGGTAACACTATCAGTTTCATTTCTCTTGAGAGGGATCATGGCCTCTCCAGTTTCTGTTGTTGTTTTGGCCTGAAGGGGGAAGGTGGAGCAACCATGATATCTGTTGATTCTTAGAGGAAACATTCACAACAATTCTCCTTGTTGCTCCTCTCTCCTTTGGTCAATACCCAAGAAATTAAGTTATATAAAGGTCAAGTTGGCCTTATTTTGTATTAAGAGGAGAGTCCTTTCAGTGTTTACAAAAAATAAGCAGAAACTATTCCATTTGAGGTCTCTACCTAAAACAAAAATACCACAATGATGTGCAGTTTCATCTCAAATGAACGCTGATATTTTTCACTTTAAATGCTCAGTCACTGCTGGTTATATGGCTGCAATGTGGTTACAGATGCATATTAGATTAAAACCAAAGCACGCCCTTTCACTTGCCTTAAATAAATGTATGAATCCAATTTTTGAAAGGTCAAACAAAATGAAACAAATGTTTGTTGTTGATTGTAGGATGATGTGGGCTGCTGGAGCTGTTGCAGCGATGTCCAGTATCACTTTCCCTGCCATCAGCGCCATCGTGTCCCGTAATGCAGACCCTGACCAACAAGGTAAGTGACATCTATCCATTTCATGAAACAAGCAGGAATCAGTGTGTGATGTACAGTAACAACATTTGGGATTTTGGGACAGTGGTGAAGATAATGAGTCTTGAAACCTTACTGACAGTATTCCATTTATATCCGTTTGCCTATATAGGCGTTGTCCAGGGGATGATTACTGGAATTCGGGGCCTCTGTAATGGTCTGGGCCCTGCTCTGTACGGTTTTGTCTTTTACTTGTTCCACGTGGAGCTGACTGACACAGATGGCTCTGAGAAAGGTGCCAAACCCAACATGGCCAACCCCACTGATGAGGTGAGCATGAACGATAAATTGTAGGCAAGTCAGTAACACAATATGGAGAATGTAGTGTCACTAATCGTTTCTTCTGTCGTGTTTTCAGAGTGCCATCATCCCAGGTCCTCCCTTCCTGTTTGGTGCGTGCTCAGTGCTGCTGTCTCTGCTGGTGGCCCTGTTTATCCCGGAACACACAGGGCCCGGCATGAGGCCCGGCGCCTATAAGAAGCACAGCAACGGGGCACAGAGCCACTCCCACAGCCCTCAAGGCAGCGGGGCTGAGGGCAAGGAGCCGCTGCTGGAGGACAGCAGCGTATAGCCTCAGCTGAGGGGGGCAGACACCCTCGCTCCGACCCAACAACCCCCCCGCACACATGGACTGATACACATTCATTTTACCACATGGACACAGTCTCACCTCAGGCACACATCAGACTCAAGTGCCACGAAGAGGTCTTTGTGTCCACAGCACAAAAGTCGACACTCCTTCCTTCGCAGCCCTTTTCTTTTTTTTAAAGCAGGGTATTGTGAAGACTCTGCATAAAGAGAGTGTGCTGAGTATTTTTCAGGGCTGCAGTGGAACGGTGTGTGTGACTTGGCTGAGCTGGACTCTAATCCTTGGTTTCTATAAACCAGTAACAGAGTTGAGTATACAACAGCTTGCCCCCCTTCTGGTGCAAAACGGAACAGTGATTCGGTTTAGAGTGTGAGTGACGTATATCTCAAATGTTACTAAATCCCTGTGTGATTCTTCATACTCCTGTAGCCGGTGAAGTGGCAACTGTTTGTCCGACAAAAGCATAACAAACAGTTAGATGAGCACTTGTCTAACGGTCTTTTACAAGCTAACATCTGCTCAGATGCTTGTCGGTTGCGACTACAGCTCTGTTAAAGCATCCAAGAAGGGAACACAGTTTTCCTCTGCATGCTCAGCAGGTAGCACAGCAACGGAAAACCTGTGAGTGAAGTCTCTGCAGACCAGTGTTGGAGGGATGCTGCCTAAACTAGGTTAGGATGGGTCAATCAGTTCAGATAGAAAAAGCTGTGGAAGACCAGACTTTTGTCTAAACAACACACTTCTTACAGAGTGAAGTGTGCAAGAGAGACCACTTTATTAGCTGAAACCGTTTTCAATGTTTACTTGCCATTCTCTAGATAAGTAGTACAGTTTGGGTTGTATATTTTTCTCTGTTCAAACTGAAGGCTAGATGTGCTTCAAGTTCTTATTCAACAAACAAATGTTGCCTCGAAGTGACTTAATATATATATGTATATATATATTAATTACGTAACCTGTATGAAGACCGAGGTCTGAGAAGGCTCTGTAATCTTACGCTATCGCTCCCATCGGAGCGTTACACTTTTTATTCCTTTTGTTTTCATGCCCTTCTTGTTGCTTTGTTTCCTGACATTTATCACCATCAGGGTTAAGGCTTACAGAACCATGTTTTTGTTTCGAAGGCATCTGGACCATTAGGAGCGAGAGCGTTGCTATCAGCATGTCAGTGTTGGCACTGACTGTTAATACAGAGTCTTGAATTAATATCATTAGATTAAACTGATATCACTCGTGCTGCTGCAGAAGATCATTCAAAGTGAGTGTGATGTAATGTAGTGGATGAAGATTTCTTCAGCGGTAACTGGATTTGAATTATGAAACGGTTTCATTAAGCTTCCATACAAATGGTTGATAACAGGCACTGCACATTTCTCCAACAACAACAACAGATGATTACAATTTTAGATGTGAAGCACCTCATGGAACTGGCTTTTAAACAGGCTTCAGATTGTCCACAAGGGGTAGCTGTGTAATGATCAGATCCGTTTTGTATTCGCTCACCTGCACCACTTACAGAAAAAAAAGGAAGTTACGGTGTAATTTGGATTTCTAGATGAACAAAACAGGAAAGCAGCACTACAGGAAAGCAAAATAAAAAAGCTGTCTTTTAGAGCTGATGTTTTTGAGTGTTTTAAAGTTTGACGTTTTCCCACAAACACCTGTTGGCTATGAATGCTAACATATAGCATATATAAGGGCAATCAAGCTTTAAGATTAGATGTATTCATTCATAAAAATGTTTAGACAACAGCGATCCAATCCTAACGAACCCATTCTGATTGCCAACAACAAAGAAAATAATGCCTGTGAAATAAAACCAGTAGAGAAGAACAGCTGTAGATAATTTAAACATTTCATCCCCTGAATAAGACATTTTTGAAACTAATGTGCAAAGTAGCCAGGACGGTGCTTGAGGTCACTGGTTACAAGATGACCTTGTGAACACTGTGAACTCTGTAGTTGTACCAGAATTCATTAGTAAATATACTCCAGTCAACAAATTACATAGATTGCAACCAAATGTAAAAGAAATGTGCCCACTTGTAAAACAGAGTCTGAAAGTTTCAAATCAAAACAACAGCGATTGTTATTTTTCTTCCCTGTAGTCTGTCTGCAGGCGTAAACGCTGCTGTTCCCTTTTTTGGCAGTAGGTGGCGCAGCTTGAACGTGAACTGCTCGTTTGAATCTGCTGCAGTTCCATGATTGGTTAATTTAGGCCATTTTTTTTCTCCTTTTTTTTTGCAGCTTCGCATCAGTGACACTGTGTTCCCTTTGTGTCTGAATCTGGTAAATCATGCTTATTCTAATTTTAACAGATAATTTATAAATGCCTCAAGTGCATTTAACCAGCGAAATTACAACCTGATGAGGAATAGTCACTAACGGGGGGGGATTCGTGCTGTTTAACATCTATCTGAAGAGAAATGCTTGTTGTATATTTTGTGCCAAATTTTTTTTTGGTTTGCTTTTTTCATACTGTGTGTGTACGTATGCTTGTGCACTTGAGTGATTTTGGACTTGTTCTTTTGTTTTTGTTTTCTCTTGTCTTAATTTCTTTGACTGAACATGTAAGTTTTAATGCTATTTTTTTTATAGCTTTTTAAAACTTCATAGGGACATTTTTAGGGTTTTTTTTCGACGTTGTGGCTAGATGGTGAATATCCGGATGTCCATCCGTCTGTTTTCAGCTTCGGTCTTCATTTGATAACAAGCATTTCATCATGATGAGTTACATTTGATAAGTTTATCCTTCCCAGATTTATCGATAGATTAACAAGAGTCACTGAATGTTGCAAGCCAAGCTGTACACGTTGACCACGCTTTACCCTCGATGTTTTGACTTAACCTGTCATTATTTTTATTATTTCAGAGGGGGTGTTACTAGACAGGAGGCCATTGGTGTTGATTTAATCTCTGAATATCATTTTTTATTTGATCATTTATCGGACGAACACATTGGTAAACCCATGACTTCAGATCCTACTTCAATTGGTAAGATTCTGCACCAGCCCCATGTGCACTCGTACAGCTTCCAAGCAGACGACTGTAAATGTACAAAAATCACCTGTACGAATAGCAAATGTATATATTTATTGCTCAAGGAGACGGCCACCTCTTGGTCTATTTGGTTGTATGGTGCAATTATTATTCTATATTTCTCAAGACTTACCTGCTAGCCACTCCTGTTTTTAGTGCGATGTGGTTTGTGGCCTGAACCCCCTCTCTGTGTGCCTAAAATTAGCCAAGAAACGAGTATGGCAACATAAGTAAATGGTGGTTATTATGTAAATATGGGAAACTAATGACAAACTATTTATTAAAGGTTTATTGTACAATGAAATGTTTGAGTTTGTTTCTGTGGAATTTTGCGTGTGAACCATAATGTTTTATTTCTCCCCTAAGCCAAAGCTAATTGAGTGATCCGGGTGTGCCTCTGAAGGTAACCACCTTGTGATTCTTTTAGTGGTGTGTTTTAAAAATACGGATCCTAAAGTAAATGGCAGCTAAATCCCATTACAAACAGCCAGACTTTTTGTTTAATGCTCTGACTTTGTGTGTTGTTTGTTCAGTAATCCTGCTGTTCAGAGTTTTACTGCAGCTCTGATGCTTTTCCTGCAGCTGCACACTGTATATACGCAACAGTTATTAATGCACAGACCTAAGCTCATTTACTTTCTGTGGTCTGAGCCTTTCTTTATTAAAGCCACACGGAGGTGGTGGTAGTAAAGTCGAGCAGAAATCCTCAATAAGGCTCAGAAGAAGTGTGTAATAAGTGTAGTCGATGGAGCAATTCCAGTGCCACAATCATATACATTTTTTATTATTAAAGAGGAACTGTGTAGTTTTGGTGGAGATATTTAAACTCATAATTCTGATATTTATAATATTGATGAGGTAGTAACACAATACATTTTCTTTTTGCATAACTGAATAAACAAGCTGTTCTCAAAGGAAAATCAGGTCCCAACACTGTCTGAAGCTAGAAAGATGGCAGGGTCCGCCACATATAAACAGACTAAAACAGTATGAAATTGTGTTTATTTATTCAGTCATGAAAAGAAAATAATTTAGTTTAGGCATATGAAGGAAATTGGTCAATGAAGATTTGATTAAAAATGTCTTACAACTACATGGCGCACCTTTTTTAAAGGTGGTTGCACATCGCTGTCACTCCTGATTCTGCCTAGAGACTCAAAAAATGGAGGCTTGCCAGCCACCGTCTCTATAAAGGGACATTTCCCTCTACATTTACTGATTAATCTCCACATGCCTGAGCAGACGGCCTCACTGGGGTTTCCTTCTGCCTGCCAGAATATGATGATGTAGGCAGAGTGTCCACGTGGAGTAGCAGGTGTCCTGTGGTCTTAACCTCGGATAGAGGAGATAATAATAAGACTCTTAACTGTAATCCATGCCCATTGTCATCTTACGAGCCCTCTAACGGCACCGGGGGTGGGTTTAGTTACGATGGACTCATCAGCACAACGGGGTTTCTTAAATGAGCAATCCGTCATCACCAACCACTGTACATACCGAAGCATGCGGGGCTACAGAAATCCAGGGGAAAAGTGTAAGAAAGACATTTTTCGTATCGAGCTGTGATTTTAGCTGCCTCGGCAATTGAAGACTTGCAGACACACGCTTGATGTGGAAAGAAAAGGGGGGAATGCTTTAGCGTGCGGCCTCTGGCGCTTGTAGCTACACAACACATCAACAAACGGCAGGTTCCAGCTTTCAGGGGAATTAGGGGCACACAGCCTTGTCAGGATTAACAGCTCTCTGGCAGGGAAAGGATTGGGCATGTTTTAACAAGAGCAACTTTACGGAGCGCTTTAGAGAAGGTAGCCGCTCAGATCACTTCCAAGGCGCAAGAGTGAGTTCAAGGGCCCCTCTCGTGTCTGCCCCTGTCGCTTATTTGTGCTCATGTCGGGGTTGAAAAGAGGCCACGTGACTATTTGGGGGAGCTGCCGGAATGTATTGTGATGCAGAGTCTGCTGTCGTGGCACATTTACTTTCCAGGCTTCAATTAGGTGCATGAGAGTGGAAGAGTGCTTACATGTTTGAAAACCGGCCTCCTGCACTTGGCTGGAGGCCATGCCACAGTCCGCCGCGCCGTCACTACAAATGCGAGTGTCCATTAACCTCGGAGAGGCGGCGCATCCATCAAGCTCTGCCTCGGACCTTAAAGTATTGTCTTTGCGAACGCTGTAAATGTCGGCAGGAAGAAATCTTTCTTCGGAGCTGTACACCTCAGACGCAACTGGGAAGGGGAAGTGGGGCCCAGCGGTGGACGTCCCACTCGGCCCTGACACGCGGCCGCATCCTTTCCTGTGGTGGAGGAGTGAAGCGCGCTGGCGTCTAGGAAGGGCCCCGGGATGAATCATGTGTGAACCTCATTGTTCTTCCAGTCAAGCAGGTCTGTGTGAACCTGCGTTTGTCACCCACCTCTGCCACAGCGCCTGCTTTCCCATGTTCTATATGCAGACCGCCAACGGTTTCCTCATATGACTTCCTAGCGCTCGCGGTTGACGATTAACTCGGGGATAGATGTGGGCCCCTGGGTGCATGCTGTTTCTCACACAAAGCTCTCACACCTCTGGATGCACAGCTTCTCCTTTTTCTTCCCCTCCAAGGCCGCAGATTGAAAAAAAAAAAACTTCTTGTATTTACCTCACAGATATCTCCGGCACCTCCTATAGATACTGCAGACTGACAGAAATAACCCAAGAATGTCACAGTATGTTCATAATAACAGCGAGTCAGCCTTATCAGCTGTGAACCCTGACCCTGTTGTTTTTGCTGTCACATTCAAACAGCGTGCTACCTACATACCTATATGCCGGAGAGGAGGTAAAGGTTACACGCTAACGTGTGGTCGCTGTTAAAGGAGCTGCTGGCGGCGCACACCTAAAGGGTGTCAGAAAGTGCGGCTCCAGGCTTAAATGTGAGAGCACTTTAATCCCTCCCCGCTGTGAGCTGATCATTTCGAGCAGATTTCTGTCATCACTGAGAGAGACACACCATCAACTAATGCACCTGTGCTGTGAGTGACGGTTGAAATGAGTTTGAGGCTGCTTTCCACAAATCTGGTCCACTTTAACATCGCCCTCCACCATTCATCATCGTATCGTTCTAGCTGACCTTTAGCTGCACCCAAGTCAGATCTGAGACCTCAGGGGTTTACATACCTGGGTTCAAAATGCCCCAAACATTTGAGATCGGACCTGTTCCTTCACGAAAAGGAAGTTCACGTAAAAATAAACAATTATCCATATCTGCTCACTAACATGCAGATGGAGAGTCATGTGGATTTTCACAGCAGAACAGCGGTGCAGCATTCTCCCAAACACCTGAAGCAACTGGAGATTTGTTTTAAAATGTAAGAACAAAAGCAAAAAAAAATACAGCTGATCTGTGATCCAAGTCTCCATTGGTGGCACGCCTACTAGTATCTGTAGAAACTAGAGCGTCTCGCACCTTTAAAACACGGACAACCCAGAGCTGAACCACTGGTGAATCCTGGGTAAACGTTTGTCAGCTGACCAGAACCATGACTTTGTTGAGATAACCATCTTGTTCTGTGTTTGCTGGGTGTATAAAAAAGCTGACATGTTTGGTATGTCAACTCGATAACATTTGAGGATGTCTCCCAGCCCTTTTTCTTTTTCAGGTTCTTGTTCCCCGAGTGGCCAAAAAATAAAGAAGATAAAACAAGCGGCTTCAATTACCCCCGACTTTGTTTCCAAGTGGTGTTACTCTTGACGTCACTGTTGCAAAGAAAACAGGATCGCTTTCCGTTTTTTCCCCAGCGTAACAACAAACAAGACAAGACAAGACAACTAGAGTTTTTTCGTTTATTTAGTTTGTATTGGAGATGTGAAAGATAGACAGAAATACCAGTCTGATCTGGAACACCAGTCGGCCTTCATTTACACGATGGCAGACAATGCAGTGTTGTTGAAGCTGTGTTTACAGGGAGCTAATCCAGACCCTGATGGTGTTTTTATTCTATAGGTTTTCATCATGATACAAACATTTACTTGAAGCAAAACCAGTTTATCTTTTTTTTTTCGTTATTCTAATCCTTATTTCCAGCTTAATACATTTTTATTGCGGCACGTTTCCGTGTCTGCTTCTCTCACACCGTTCTCGTCCTGTAAACCACTTAAGAACGGGCTGCCAGACTGTAACCTTTGAAGCGCGGGCCAACTCCACAATCCCTTCCAGGACATCCATGTTTGCTTATTGTTCATCTTCCGGGTCTGATTTTCACAACAACATAGCCTGTGAAGGCAACTTCTTTGACAGCCAACATGTAAATATTGGAAGTTGAAGCTTCCTTGAAGGCACCGCAGAGGAAGAGCTCTAAAGCATTAGCACACAACATCTCGACCACACGTCCCCACGCGAAAACTAAATGGTGGAGAAAAAGTTCAAGCAGGTTTTAACTTTTCACGCTCTAGTAAAGAATAACAGCAATGATACGTAACTTTCTTTCTTTTTTTTCTTTTTTTTTTACTTTTAAAATACTTCAAAAGCTTAGAGATTTTTTTTTTTGTGATCAACTTTTTATTGACACCATTAATGTCACTCAGACATGTACATCATTTGCTCCTCATACAAGTACAAGTACTGTCAACAGATGCCGACATAAAAGTGAGCAGAATATTTATCAGATGGTGTCTAAAAACAGAACAACACACACACACGTACCCACAACAAGGTACACACCCATACCCACCCACCCAGCGGTCTCAAAAAGAGAGGACAAAAAACAAACAAAAAAAACAAAAACAAACACTTGGTCTAATCATCCTCCACTGAAGATCTATCCAGGTCAGGTGTAATTGAGGTCATCATATTAGAGACCTGTTCAGCAGCATCCCTCTAGAGGTCAATAGTTTTAATTTTGCCTTGTTTATCCTTGCTGTCGAGAGCTCAAGCATGGTTATATCCAGAAAGTGAGCCAGCCACTGTTGGATAGAGAGTGAATGCGGAGGCAGCCACCGCTGGACTGTCATTTTCTTGGCAGCCGTTGATCCAGCCAGCCAAATTTTCCTCTGTCTTTCAGTCAGTTCTAACTTAGAGTGATCATTTAATAACCAGATAATGGGCTCAACTGGAATTGATTTCCCTATCAGATTGGATACTGTTGCTGCTATTGTATACCAAAAAGCATGCACTTCTTCACATTCCCAGACCATGTGTTAGAAAGTCCGCGTTTGTTCAGGTTCACAAAAAGTACAGTAAGGATTAGGAATGGCGTTAGTAAAAGCTTAGAGATTTTTGCATTTAGTAACTGTGGGGGTGCCACATAGCACAACATGCCAATTTCTACATAATGTTGCTTCACTATAACTACAAACTATAATATATTTTGGGAAATGGCTAACGATGATATAAACTATTCAGTATGAGTTGATGCAGTGGTTTTTTTTTGGTTTTTTTTTTAAAGAATAGAATGGAATAATTTTAGTAGCCAGAGCAGGAAAATTGTTTCTGGTCTCACCCAGGAAAGGAAAACACACACACAAACAAGACACATGACAGCAATAAATCAAAGATCTCTCAAGTTTTTGTCTGTCGGTGCATTCATACCCGTAGTGTTCAGCTTACACTCTCATACGATTACTGTAATTGGTTGACCACATTAATTGCATTGGGGATAACTGGTCCCATGTAGATCTATTTCTTTGTTTTTCAGTGTGTTTTCTCTTCTCTCCACTGTCTCTACAGCGAGTCTGTAATTGACTCACAGTCTGAGTCACATTGTTGCTGAGCACCGATGCCGTTTCAGTGCAGATTGTTTTGTTACTGCGTTAAAAGTTGACAAAAAAGCCACTGTGACAATAATTTCTGGTAATCACCTTACCACAGAGTCTTAAAGGTGCACTATGTAGTTTTAGTTTTAGGAAAGACGATTTAATCAGAGGAGATTTTTCGGGTTTTCACGACTTAATTAACACAATTTCATACTGTTTTACTTTGTTTAGATGTGGCGGACCCTGCCATCTTTCTGGCTTCAAACAGTGTTCTTGGGAACTTATCGTCCTCTGAGAACAGCTTGTTCATTCAATTATGTTAAATAATATAATTTATATATATATATATATATATAAATTATATTATTTAACTTTTCTATTCAAACAACTGCAACCCCCCCCCAAAAAGGACAACTAACTGTAGGTTAAATGTAAATTAAATGATGATTAGAGTGTATTTTATCCTGTCTCAGGTCAAACTAACTTTAATAAACCTGCTTATTTATTGTCTTACTGTGATTCTAACATGCAGAACCATTGTCGATATCCTTTGAGGAACTACAAACAAGATCGAATTGTTTCTTTGTGTGCGTGTGGCTCCCCTTGCCTGCCACCTTGACCCTCCCCCAACCTTTCACCTGCATCACACTAATGGAGGTCATGTCGTGCAGACGTTCAGTCGGACCGCTGCTCCACCCTCCACCGTCCGACACGACCCCGGCAGAGGTCAGGATTAAGAGGTCGTCGGGATTATGAGTCACAGCTCAAAAAACAAGAAGCTTTTGAGTACCCCCGCAACAGGCAGCAGGTGGTCAGTGTTCACGTCATGTGTTCATGAGTCAGTTGTTATTTTGTTTTTTTGTTCATCTCAGCCTCAATAACACATCAATAGCTCTGAGACATAATGAACCCTAATCTGGTCAAAATAGCACAGAAGGGTACGTGCTCCGCTTTGGCCGCTCTGGTCGGAACTAAATAATTGGACCCAGGAAATTACTGCATTAATAAAAGAAAAAAAAAAGTTGTTTTTGCTAAGACATTTTTACTTGCTTGACAGAGGGCTAATCGCGGATTATTTCTCTTGTCTGTTTTCTCCTTGTGTCTGTGCTTTTTAATGAGAATCTGACGACACAATTCTGATATTTTCTGTCACCGTGATGAAGAGGAGGGCCTGCGCTGTCGTCCTCCTGGATCCACAGTCTCCACATATATGCTATCTGATCTTCTTGTATCAGATATTTTGTCATCGTAATCTGGATAAGATATTTTGTTGGTCTTTTCTCTACATGCGGCATCTATTGCATGTCCTCTGTGGGTCTTTCTGAGGTTTCCCCTTGCCACAAGGGTTATTTGAGGAGTTTTCCTTGTCCTGGAATTGAGGGTCAGGTCAGGACACTGTACAGTTTGTTTAGCCCACTGAGGCATCGAGATTGTGATTGTGATTTTGTGACTTGACTTGTTAAGGGACATTCACTTCAACATGAACGTTTTAAACACGTGAAGGTAAAAAAAGTGAGTTTTTTAAAGGACATAAGGATGTCAAATTTAAATACAAAAGTGTCTAACTTGTCTCTTTTATGGTAAATGGTGGGAGAGCTGCAGGTGCAGAGAGACGGAAATCACTTCAGAGTATGTGTATTATATACAGGATATTATCCAATCCTCAGCATTAACACAATATTTCATTTTAACATATCACAGTTATCATCAGTACTGCTTTAATCCGACAGCCCCTACTTTAAATTCATGTTTCGTTCAGTCATGTTCACCAACTTTCTTTCTGACTCTCGGAAGTATCATCGAGTGTTTCCACTGACGTAACGGCGACGGGCTTCCAAATCAAACTCACTGTTTCCTTGACTCAAATGGGTTAAAGTGGGATTACTCTGGGTTTGAACATTGTTGGAAACATTCTGGATGATTAAGTACAAAACTAAAAATAATATAAAACAAAGGTCTGGTCATTTTTAGACCTTGTAACCCCTTGTGACTAATGACTAAATGGAACAGAAATGGCTCAGTCTAAAACTAACTAGAGTTATATTAATTTTTTCATATCGCTGGATTTAGAAAAACGTACATCTCAAAAAGTATTTTGATCAGGAACAGATACATTAACAGAAACAAATCTATAGTTAATCATTAATGGGTTAATGCAGAAATGTTACACGTTGTGCCTTTAAAAATTGCGCCTAAATGTTTTATTTTTCTGCCTGTAAAGTTACTCAAAGTAAATAAATATCATTTGGTGTGACAGCATGTCCCCTTGATCTTACATGGCGCCAAATACAAAACACACAGAATATATGTTACAGGCGCAAAACATGTAAGAGATCAGACAAAACCTGAACATCCCACTGTTGATATTCTGTTGTGAGAGTCAAAAATAAAACGTTTTGTAGACGGTGGCCCATGAAAGGGAAGTGGGACGCGTCTATATCCAATCACTCACTCGGCTTTAATCTCATTAAGGCATCTCACTCCTACAGACTGCACACTAAATATGGGATTATGTTTAAAGGAATTCACAGCGATGCAGTTCTGCTCTGCTTTCTCTATAACGCTGGATCTTGCTGCATTTCATGAAGGTCCATTCCACCAACTGTAACTAATTCCTCCTCCTTCCTGTGCCTTTGGGGACATTTCTCGAGCATCACCTCTTGACCCCTCCGCTCCTTTTCTCTTCCTTCCCATCGCTTCAGACGTGTTGTTGTGAACACGTACGGGCCTCTGAGTTCTCTTCTTTTTGTAAATAACTCTGATTACACAAGTGCTGATACCACTAATGAGCTGCTCTCCTGTTTCACGTAACTCTCAAGTGGTCACTTCCCATCGAGTCAATGCGTGCGTCAGCAGAGTATCTGGTGTTTTTCGCACCACCTGCATGCTTTACGGACAAATCTCAGCCAGAGAATACCTCGCAACGAACCGACGATTGGAAGTGTCACAGCTGCCGCACAAATCCTGTAAGTGTAGAATTCCAGTAAAAAATAAAAAATCTATTTCAGAACAATAAGCAACAGGACGTGATCATCTTGCACCAAACATGCTGCTGCCCTGATGGAGGATGTAAACAGGTAGTGAATTAGCGGGCGACGTGGAGATGGCATTGTGGCTCAATCACAGCTCGCGCACACACACGGCAGGAAGAACAATCACAGATATTTTCAGACTCTGATTTGTGAGCAAAGTGTGAATTACGTGGGTTGTTTTTTTTATTCCACTGGTCCGTCTGAGTGTGAGAACATTACAGGATCAAAAAGCGGAATCATGTTCTGTTTTTAAACAATGGCTGGAGCACACGAGGATTTTCCTTCCTCTCAGTCCTAAAATAACGGAGGATCTTCTTCTGTTTCAGACGTGAGCAGAAGGACCCAAATCTGACTGCATACAGTTGACGTTTGCAAGGAATCAAATTAAGAGTCCATTTTTGAGGCTGGGTTCTTTCAAAACTCAGTTCCATGTGATCTTTGGAACAGACAATTTTATTTTAATTTATGCACAAGTGACACAAAGTTAGAACTTCCTCACAGTTTTTCCCCCTCAGTTACCTTCTCTTCTTCAGGATCACTCGAGATATAACTTGTGTTATTGTGTTCCACATTTGTCTGTTTTGGTTTGAGTACAAGTGAATGTAAATTACACATACAGCGTATTTCCATGTATGTATGTATATACTGTACAGTCTGGGTACATCAGTGTCACTTTAGACCTAGTCGATTATCAGGGCTGACTTTAAGCATTTATTTTTTAAATGATGACATCAATTAATTTAAGAATCTGGTACTTTGGCTCTGATGTATACAGAGGACTGAAACTGACTAAATGAAACATATTAAATAAATGGCTTAATTAAAAGAACTGATATGCCATTAAGTGAACGCGAAATAAATGTAGGGATTGATTCATTCATAAAAAAGTGGCATAAATACTTCTACTTTGATTTGCCTCTATTTCTTGCATTTGTAGTAATTCAAATATTTGTTTACTTTCCCATTTAATTTTTCAATTTATCATTTTATCAAAATTTAAAATGTACCTTTTTTTCCTTTTGCAATTTCCCCCCATTAATTTTCTACTCCTTTCATTTTTCTTTTTACATTTTCTACGCTTTCGTTCTTTTTATTTTGGTAGTTTCAGTCCACCAAGTATGTCGCATGATCTGCAAAGTAACTAGTAAAACAAGTAACTAAAAAAAAGTAGCTAGAATATTTGCCTCCAAAATATAGTGAAGCAGAAGTAATTAGTGGCAGAAAATGAAAATACTCATGTGAAACACAACTACAAGAAACAAATAAATGAATATGCCAGTAAATGCACCAAAAGTCGAGTTGAAAACAAATGTAGGCATTCATTAATTTATGAAATGTTTAATACCCTACTCTGCTGTTATTGGCTTAAAATGACAGCTCCCTCATTAGCATTATGGAGCTGGAATGTAAATAGAAAAACAGGAATAGGAGGAAAAAGAATTTAAAAAATAAATTAGTTGGTTAGTTCATTTTTATGTCTGTGTGTCATGACAATATCTGGTCCATCTCACATGAGATTACAAGACACCATTGTAATACAGCACGTAGGTCATATTTCTTTTTTTTTTTCTCACAAATATCAGCAAAAAACAAGAAAATCATAAACATGGTACCGGGAGAAAAAAGTAAAGAAAAAACACATATGAAGGCACAAATTTAAAAAATAATTGTACAATGAAAAGTTAAATGGAGGAAGGTAAATAAATTGTTGAATTAATACCAAAGTAAATAAATACAGGAGCAAATAAAAGCAAAAATATGCATTTATGTCACATATCTATTAATTTTCATTCACTCATTATTTGTATTCTTATTTTTTCGGTGCATTTGATGGCACATTAATACATTCATCTAGACATTTATTTATGTACTTATTAATGTTTGATTGTGGCAGCCTCAGCCCTCCATACATCTGGCACCACTTCTCCAGCACAGGAGCTTTAGAAATATAATTCTTGCACGACTGATTTACCCAAAGAAGTAACCGCATTACTTTTTTTTTTTTCTTTCTTTCTCCTTTTTCTTTAACGCGTTACCAGCTGACAGTGGGATCAGTTTGTTGTGTAATCCAATAAGCTCCAGTCCGTATTTCCCCTCAAGCCCATCTGGCTCACTGGCAGGGTTTGTTTACTGGCGGAGAGGCTGGGGAGAGAAGGGGGGATCCTGCAGGACCTGGGAGACTGTACAATCTACCTCTGTGCGTGGAAGAAAGGAAAACAATAAGTCGAAAACTTTTTTTTTTTAAATCTCGCCCACTTTTTCTTTCTTTCTTTCATTCGGATACGCGCTCAGTTGACGGAGCGGTCAGCTGTAGAGCGCAGCTTTGGAAACTTGCAGCGTTTCTTTTTATTTCCAAACACAGAAAGGAGCGGAGCGCCGCGGAGCCACGACGGAGTCCGACTGTCAGCCCCTCAGAGAGCCGAGGTCTGAGCCACGCAAATCTCTGCACTGACTGGAGAGGAGCTGTCGCTGTGGGGCCAGCCAGCCAGCCGAAACACCTTATTTCTCAAGCAAAAATAAGTCACCTGTAATGTTTTGTGCTCGCTGGAGGACTTGAGGATTTTTTTTCTTCTTTCTTTACGAAAGACACGTACGCCACGCATGCCACAACCATCGAGTCAGCAGCAAGCGGCTCCCCCCTAAAAAAAAAAGACCCCTCTAAATGAACTATAAAGGTCGCTTTTGCTGAGATGTTCGTGCATGCAGCTTGTGTCTTCATATAGAGAACACGCAGTGCAGCCGTGTGGGCATGTGGTGAGATTTATTTCGAGTTGGAAATTGATTGAGAGGGTCGCTGAAAAGCAGCGCAAACTTCACTTGTGGCCTGGACTGGAGTGGTGGAGCCGAGCTAGCTTAAAAAAAAAAAACAAGCAGCTGGCTAGTTAGCATAACTGGCGCTAGCGTTAGCTTCTGCTCGGCAAACAAGTCTGTTTTGTTTTTTTTCGCTCTCCTTTTTTTCTCTCGGACAAACTCAACTGGGCCAGTTTAGCTAACCAATGCGATTAAAGACACAAAAAGGAGCACTCGTGTCCGGTGCTGGTGTGCGTTGACGGTGCTTTTCCATGAGGTGGCTAACTTTAGCAGCAGCAGCAGAAGCAGCAGCGCTAGCTTGTGTTTGACTGAACACGTTGGACTCGTTCCTCCGCCCATCTTCCGGGATGTCTTATATTTATTTTTGTTTACCTGTTGGCCCACGCCGCAAAACAAAACCAGTTTCCTGAAGGTATTTCTCCTCCAGTTTGAGCTGCCCTCCTCGCCAAGGATTATTCTGTATTTGACCCTGAATCGTGTTGGATGGTGTCTCATCCCGAGTCAGTTATGTGGCTCCGGACTTTGTGTTTGTGTTTTCTTGTGGCCGCTGTCTGCTTAGTGATGAGCTGTCATCGAGCGAGCGGAGAGGGTAAGTTTCATCAAATTGTCTAATTTCATCACTGTTGATACGAAGTGTTTTAATCGTGTGAAATTGTCTGAAAATGTGGCTGCGGGTTCTGAAGGACAAACTTCTGTGTTCATTGAAGAGAATGCTAATTATGCAAAGTGCTAAGGGACCAGAGATGATCATCCAAAGACACAAACTCACATTTCTTTAAAAAGAAATCTGTCAAATGTTGCGCAGTTTTCTGTCACTTGCAAGTGAGGGGGATTAACACTGAAATCTAAAAATGATTACACCATGCTTTTAAAGTGTGTACAATTAATTATTTTACTTTTTTAAACACATTTTAGAGACCCGTTATGACCCTTAATACTGGTGATATCAATTCTTAAAGGGTTTTGCATACAGATTATATACTATACTAGTCAGTACAATTCAATATTAAAAAAAACCCCCATAAATTACATTTGAGGAGGACAACATGTTAAGAAATTCTTAAAACGTACAAATCAACATGATCAGTGCAGACACCCTGAAATATTATCCTCCAGATCTTTTTGTTTTGTTTAGTAATGGAGATTTGATAAAGGCAGGTCAGCAGCAACAGTGTTAGTCACTGCATTGAAGGGACAAAGGTTAGCGCTTATCAGCTATTTGATTCTGCAGGATCTGTAAACAAAGTGTTTTGTCCCAAATAAGTAAGTAGGCTGAGAATTTGGATCAAATAATCGGCTGTTTATTATTGTTGTAAAATGGAAAGCCTCGCTCTGACGCTGTGGTCAGTGCAGGAATGTAACAATAAGCCCTCTTTACAGCTCCTGACAATCCCTTTTATATTCACCAAGCCAGCAAGCCCGGGTGATAAGAATGAATGAACGCGTTTGCAATCACCCGGAGACATTTTCACATTTCTCAAACGCCACAGTGACTGCACACACTCGCTGTTTTTACCTTGCTTGGAAAGGCAAATATTGGTTATACTTATGAGAAAACGTATAGAAAACCTGTGGGACTCTTGGCTTGTTTAAACAGTTTAGCATACACTTTTTAAGATGACAGCATCAGAGACCTGCTGGTAAGCAGAGTGATTCAGAGTTCACTTGTTGCCCCACATACCAGGAAATGTTCTACTTTTTTTTTTTTTTATCTCACCAGATGATTCAATAGAGGTCACTGATAACTTAACTAAGTATAACTAAATCTGTTAACAGCGCTTCATGTGGTTTCTCTGCTGTTCAGGCTTTTGCACTTCAAATCACAAGAAATGCAGCATTTTTAAATGTGGATTTTCATAATTGGCTCATTTTCAGTTTGTGTAGCTACTTCGTTTTGTAATGAACTTCCAAAATATTGCTAAAATGTTTGGGAGGTGGATAATTCATTCAAAATCTAAATAAATCTTAAATTCTTCTTTTTATGGGAAGTTAAAATGTATTTGTTTATCAATCAATGCTCTGTCAATCAGTAATTTCTAGAGTACATTTCCAAATATACTGAATTTGTTGTTTTAGGCCTTTAAAGATGATGTCATTAAGATTATCCAAATCTCTCCAAGATGTGGATTAATTAATTTTTTTCTTGAGGAAAAAAAGCTTTTGTTTGTTATGTGAGCCTGTTGTGTTTTTGTTCCTGTGCTCAATCTTGTCATGAGCACAGGAACTGTAACAAACACTCCTCCTTTGTTCAGTACAAGGAGTCTGTACACACACTAAACCCACTCCACTGCAGTATATGGCTGTAGTTTGATTTCAAGAGGCACTCTGAAAGTTAAGAAAAGTGCAGCCTCTCTCACCTTTCATCAGATTGTAGCGAGGGGTGAATGGAGCGATGTCATCATACCAGTTTGAGCAAGAATTGTAAGACATAATTCAAAAGCAAGTTGTGTAATTGCACTGCACCCCTCCTCGTCCTCCCACCTCCCAATCCTCCCACTCCTCTCAGACTCGAGAGCGAACCACACAAGGGAAGAGTGGAACCTGGGCCTCACACTGGTCGATTTCATAAGCTGGACTGACCGGTGTTGAAGTCAGGAAATCTTCTGAGCTACTTGTTGGTCGCTTTCCAGCTCAGCTTCATGGAAAAATGCACCTAATAATGAAAGCTTATATTAAGTGGCAGTGTGAATTGATTCAATTTATTTAGTATGGGCTGGCAGTTAAAAATGGAGTGCCAATTTATCCATATAAGTGCAAATATGTCTTAGATTTCATACTTTCAGCTACAGCCCCAATTTGGGCCTCTTATGTAGTAACATTAGATTAAAGTCCCAGAGTGAAGAAGCTGTTTTCTGAAAGAAAAAAAAAAACCTCAGCAGTTTATTTAAAGGGGCACTACGTAGTTTCGGAGAAGAAAATGAAACTCAGATTTTTGATATTTACAATATTAATGAGGTAATGATACAAACTCAGAAATATTTATTTTTTCCATCACTGAATAAACAAGCTGGAAAATAACGTCCCCAGAACACAGTTTGAAGCTAGAAATGTGGCAGGGTCCGCCACAAATAAACAAAGTAAAACAGTATGATATTTTGTTGTCTTTTAAGGTCAATTTGTTTATTCAGTCATAAAAACAAAGAGAGTTGTTTATTTAGTTTGTTTAGGCACACACAAATCAGTCAAGATTTACTTATTAGAATTTCTTCCCCAAATCTACAAAGTGTACATTTTATAACAGAACATTCAGTCTTCTGTTCAACTGAATGCCAAAATGTTCGGTCCATTGGATGATGAAACTGAGATTTTTAACCAGTGTTTCAAGCTCTCTCACTCAGTGCATTTACATGCACAGTTTAGTCAGATTACAACCATAGTTCGACTTTGCTACTCAAACGGACAACTGCGAGACGAAGCTACATCTTTGTATATTTCGTATATGGTGTACATGATAATTGCACAAACTAGATGCACAATGGTGCTCTTGCTTGCGGTTAGAAAAATCTCGAGCCTGCGCAGAACGCAAAATCCGAATCCAATCTGATAGAACGTACTTGCACGAGTAATGCGATTATCAATCGAATAATCCAGGTGTTTTAATCCGACTATGAGAAATCCGATCCGGTCCCATTTTAGTGTATAAAAATCCAATCATAGTTGGTCTAACCCAATAATTCAGTTTTAAGTGTCATGTAAAGCTCTCACTGTTTCCTATCACACATGTTAACTAGAAATGATGTATGTCAGTTTCATTTCATTTTCTTCTGTTTTTTCTGTGAGGGTCGCAGGGATTTTATCCCCCTTTTTCACGGGGTCGCAGGGTTACTGGAGCCAATCTCCCAGTTTCTCTATGGGCGAAGGCAGGGTACTGGATGAGTCATCAGCTCATCGCAGGGCTTACTGATGGCAGAGGCCACCACACAAGGTGCTAACTGCACATCAGGAGCAATTTTGGGGTTCAGTATCTTGCTCAGGGATACTTCGACATGTAGCTCAGTTCCGCCCCAGGGGAGCCGGGATTTGAACCAGCGACCTTCCGATCACTAGTCGCCCAGCTCTACCCACTGAGCTACAGCCGCCCAGTATGTCAGTCTCAATTTGAATATTGTGAAACCAAATCTAAAAAGATACAAGATGACTATCTTCAAATGCTGCTATTTCTTCCGGCTATCGGACTCTTGAATGCCAAACCTCTGGCACTTACTGTATAAAAGTATTTTGCTTATCTTCACGGCGCCTTGTGTAGATCGTGAACATACTGTCTTTTTCAACAGATCTGATTAAGTTGTTCAGTGAGAAGTCAACTTTGCAAAGCAGCTACTGCTAATTCGAAAATCATTTTAAGCAATTCATTATATTCTGTCTTTCATTGTAAATAGTCTCAGTTACTTGGAGAAATTTGAAAACAGTGAAAATTGAAATTTGATAAGATGTTAAGTTAAGAAAAATGTGGTGAAAATGATTTGGGCCTTTTTGTAAACTTGCCAGATGTTCTACATTATCTACAGTTCTCTCTTTCTTTGAGTGCAAAACATTGGGTCCTTTCCCCCCCAGTGATGTACACGGTAATGCAGATATAGAAAGAAGAAGTGAAATTGGATCACAAGTAATCACTCAAGACAAGACTTATGTTGAGACGCATTTGAACTGACAGACTTAGAGCTGTGCACGAGAATCATTCTGGTCCGGATGGTAATACAAGGTCCGAACTGCCTCTTCATCTCCTCGAGAAGTGTTATTGGAGAGCTCATTGTGGCAGGGGCATCTATGGACAGGGGACAGGTGGAACAGGCCCTGCAGCTTTTTTCAAGATGAAAAACAAATCAATACTCAAATTCAAAGTGAAGAGAACTCATTAATCCACTGAAAATGTTTTTATAGGTAAGTGTTTGCTCGAAAGGCAACTGTCTACTACTCTTTGTCACAATACTGTAATTTTAAATTTTGATACAATACCTTGAAAACTATAGACGTTCGATACTACAAGGAAAGGGACTGAACATTGAGGGCAAAACATTGTTGATTCCTCTGTATAACAACATTTAAGTTAATTTATTTCTCAAGGAGGTGGCGGTATGTGGGCCTTAACTTGCTGTTGGGCAGGAGATCGAAAACGTGTAGCTAGTGCTGGTGTATCCATACTGTGAGAAGTGAGCATTGAAATTGTTTTAAATATTCAGATTCGATATGTATCTATATTTAGATATTTTTGACAACTACTGTCACTACTGACTTAAGTAAAGATTTGTATAGGCTATTTCCTGCAAAAGTTCTGGTGCCACAGAACAACCAATGAAAATGTTTAGTCATCCTTGACAGATTTTTTTTTAGTGCACGTGCGACCAAAACAGTCGCACTCTGTATCCCTGCCAAACACACACTCATTTGTCACAGCAAGGGGCTTGCCATAAAGCCACCGGCAGCCTCTTGTTGAGCACTGATCTAGTCAGAGCAGGTCTTGTAAGGGGGTGGCAATCAGCAACCTGGCACCCTTGATTTACACCTCCCGACAAGGAGAGCAATTGTAAGGTGATGAAACTGTCCTCCGCTCCACCGCCTCTCCAAAAATATCCAGACAAAAACACTACTCTCAAACTGCCACCGCTGTCTCAAGCACCAAAGTCATGAGTTGTTTGACATATGGACAATAGAATGATTTTTGCACTCAACAATGGTCATCTAATCTTCGCTGACAGGTTCACGTTTGAAAATTACATACAGCTTGATAATGGAGTAATCTGACACACCTACAATCTGTCACTTTGACCACAGAGGCGTCTGACAAGGAAGGCTTGTTGTGTCAGATCTTTACCCTTGACACCGTGACCCGGGGAAAAGTAAGTGTGCTTGTTATTGTGCTCTCACAAGGTAATAATTACCTCATTGCCAACGTTGGCAGAGAGATACAATACATTTGTAGGAGAGTGCAGCGGGCAGCACGCAACTGACTCACCAAATGATCTTTGGTCAGGAGCCATTTCTTTACACGATACACGCCAAACAATCCCAAGAGGGAACTTTCATAGGCTTGCTCTCTCACTCCAGTTCACTCTATTTAAAGACCAGGGCCTGAATTACTTTGGTCTCATTTTATTCCCTGGACTGACTGAAGTGTATTGTTGGCTGGCTCTACTTGCCATGTCACCCCTACCAAACAGCTGGCCGATTCGATAACCCACTCCACTCCCGGCCCTGCGTAAAAGACATTTATAAGAGAGCCTGGTACTGTTGAGGATGACTCTTGAGCATTTTCACAAGAAGGGAGTATTTCTTCGAGTTGTAGTAATTTCACTTTCTAACTGCTGTAATATCTAATCCTGCGCAGCTGAAGAGATGACAAACCTCAGTCAGCTGTAACTGCAGACGTTACAGTTAAATGGTTGTATGCAGACGACATTGCTTTGAGCTGAAATAGTTGTGATGATTTATGCTTGTTTGCCTTTCATGTCATATTTAAGTGTATGATTTTGATATCATCCAAAACAATCGGTTAGTAAATGTTCACGTTGTGTGTCTGCGTTTGTTTGTCATCAAGGCAAAATGTGGTCCTGGAGACACCTTTTGAAGTGGGAAATACCACAGAAAGAGTTTTAGAGTATTTTGGCAGGTGTTCAAAGGTCTGTCTATATGTTTGGATAGATTTTTGTCAGCGCAATAGCGTCACAACCCTGCTAAACGCTGTCATGGAACTTTCCAGGTGTGTAGTTGAGATCAAAATGAAGGCAGTGTTTCAAAATGGGTGTGATGCAAGCAAGGGAGCAAGAAGTTGGGGCTTGGTTAACCCTACTTTACACCACCGGCCCACATTCGTTGCTCTGGAGACACCTGTAGAAAGCCAAGGTCATGCCCCTTCTGGTGGACCTCAGGGGATATTGTTTCTTATTCTTAAAAATGTGATCCTGTTTGAATTGTGCCATGAATTACACATATGACTGCTTTGTTTAAGGTGGTGCAAGAATGAGTCCTAAAACCTGGAAATAGGTTGGCTTTTTTGCACTACTGGTACCCCCATCTCGAAGCCTATTGGTTTCTTGAATAGGTTTTTAGTTAGATGGCTGTAACAAGGTCTGTGGTTTACACAATGTTAATAGATTTTCACATTTTGTTCCAAGACAGATACATGAGTAAATAAATAAATATGGTGGCAAGTTTGTAAATGAGACTGCAGGGGTTGTCGGGGACGTTCTATGTTATCGAGCAAACTACTGTAACTCTTGTAACATGTAGATTGATCACTTTATAGTAAGGTGTTTATAGTATAGTGTAATGAGACACTTAATGGTGGTGAGTTTGAAGTCATGTGACCTCAGCATACTTCATATATAGCATTAGCTGTTTCTCCTGGAATCAGTGTTTTGCTTCTTGCTTATCTGTGAAGATTATCTTGCTGAACAAGATATGTAAGTATCAAAAACTTGTGTTCGCCGCAAAGCTTATTTTCTCCAATAACCTAAAATCCAACTGAAAAACCCCAAAGGCTTTTTGTGTCAATGTGTCCTGCCCCTGCAGCACTCTTGTGTAAAGGGAGCCACAACAGAGGCATTTTTTTATATGGGATTAGACAGGAATTTATGTGTCTCCCGTGGACAGATTTTGTCAATGAAGGCAGAAGTTATTGAAAGTTGCTTTCTGTGTTTATGGTATACCTTAAAACTGTAGGTTTACAACCATTCTCAAAGTGAATTACATCACACGTGAGTTTGGACACAGTGAACGTGTACCTCGGTGACCTCTGCATTTTGTGGTTGGTTTGAGGCTAGGTTGGAAAACAAGAGAACAGCGAAACCTTGAAAAGGGAAGTGTTGCAATCACTGAGTGTTTGTGTTTCTGCATGCTTACTGAGGCCTCATTTCTCTCCAAGGCCCAGCGATAATATACGCCATCAGTCTAACTACCTGTTGCCCCTCCCCCTTCTCTATCCACCTCCTTTACAAGATCAGAAGTGTCAGTGCCTGTTGATGCTTGCAGCTGTAGTGAAAGGATTGTGGGATTGTACATCGTGGACAGACTGTGCAGAACTGAGATTCTTGAGTGTTTATGTACAGCATTTGTGTTCACACTACAGATTTATAGTTCATTTAAATTTAGGACCAACCTGTGACCTGGATACAATTTACATCAGGTATTCACACTGCTGTCCATGTGGAGTTATCACGAGAACAGCGGCATGTCATCATTGAACTTACATAATCACTTGGTATTATCTGGTACTGTTTACAACTTGTCTACATTAGTGTGAAACCAATTGGCATTTTGTTCTTGTGGTGGGCATATTTTTTCCCTCCATCTTGATCAAGCGTATGGATTTCCTTTACGTCTGGCTGACTTGACTTTGGTCTGATCACAGCTTGAACCAGACCACCTTGAGTTGAAGCCTGCTGGATCTGAACACATTCTTACAATTTGCTATAATGTGCAACTAAAGACCGTTTGCATCGTTGTATTTAGAGCTGCACATTTAATACAAAATATTATGGAAATTGCAATATGGCAGGGTGCAATATCCAAATCACAGAAGCTTTTGATAAAGGTAAAACATGTAACAAAGGGCATTATTATGAAGTGCTGTGTATTGTGTCGAGTACAGAAGTGTTCTGGCCTACAAATATTGTTCTCCAGATGCAAGACAGCATGTTTGTTTAGTACAGACAGCAGCAAATGTCCTATTATCATGATTTTCAAAGTCTTTCTGTCTTTTCCAGAACCTTTTTACTATATCACACTGTCTTTGCAGTTTAATGAGTTGGAGATAGATCTGTTGGCATGCAAGCTCTGTCAGTAGCTGCTACGATTTTATCCACAGCACCTATAGGACGGTTTCTTCCACAGTTGAAAGTCCCAGAAAACTCGGAAAGTAACCTTCAAACTGCTATTTTCAATTGAACTTTTGCGCTTTCCTTCTCATTGTGTTTTTCAGTTCCACTCAAATGCATTTCTTCACTTTAATTAGCCTCTGCGCTTAAAAAGTTTTATATTCATTGTTCCCTTGTTTTGTTCGTAGGACAAATCCTTAATCAATAACACAGTAATCCATGTAATTATGAGTTTTCCTCGCTCACAGTGTTACTGAAAGGGGAAACCATCATGCTGCTCCTTTTTAATTAACCTTAAAAGTTCATCTGTCTCAGAGGTGCAGACACCTTTTGAAGGCACCGGTCAATGAAAATCAGCCTCTCTAATGACTCTAATTGATGATTTGGAGCACAGTGGCGTCTTTTTTCAGTCTCCAGGCTCAGAGTAGGTGATGTTTTGAGAGCTGGAGCAGGCCTAGTCACCATGGCAACCTGTGTGATGTCTCCCACTTTGTTTCTCTTTCTCGACAATACAAGGAGCATTTCAATACTGGGATGCACCTGGTTTGTTTTGCTTGAGATATGCCGTGGAGTTTTAGTGCTCTACTTTAAAACAGCAACAACAACATAAAAATCCTACTTCTGCCAAAGTTTTATTTGTTTCCACATTGAGAAGTCAGCTCGGTCCGTTCTTCCTCTGCTGCCGCTCTTAAATTCCTCACTTACACACCAGCGCTGCCATGTTCCAGTTTCCAATGTGAGCCACTATCGGTACGGACGGAGTGTATTAGATTCTCTATTGGGAATGTGGTGCTAAAAATACTGGCCTGGCTGAAAGCGTACACTGATAGAAGCCTGGACTCGCCGCCCTGTGATGATTCCCTTACTCACAGGGTCACTCAGTACTCTGCTGGCTGACTTAACCGCAACTACACAGCCACTACCCCTCATATTGCACACTGCCAACGTCTTAGCCTGTTAAAGTCTTCTGTTTGAGTGAGTGTGAGGTCTTGTACAAGAAAGATGGAGGCTCTTTGTAGTTTTATATGTGTTTCTTGATGGATCTACAGTAAGCCTCCTCTGGCAGTTGCCATCAGTTTGATAGGAAATGTTTCATTTGGAGGTGGATGTGTTGTAATTACAGGCTTGTGGCGTGCCATCCATCCGTACAGTTCAGCTATCCTCCCTAAGACCACAAACGCATGTCTAAAAGTAGTTTAAAAAGAGAAATGTACTTTATAAGAAGCCAAGTTTCTTTTAATAGCTATGTTAGCCGATTGTGTGTGTACTTTAAACAAAGTTGTAGGCTGAACTTTAGATAAGTGCTGTGGATCGAGCATGCTAGTTAAGGTCATGGAGTGAAAAACTTGTTGTTTGGACACTCCGTAATTGGACACTCTGTGTGTGTGTGTGCCGGTTGTCTTGTACTGTTATGCAACAGAAGGTGTAAAACGAGCTGCTGCCATAAAGAGGTGCACGCCTAGCTGTTATACCGCTTCCCCACATGGCTGACCAGTTGGCCTGATGTGCTCAGCTCTGTGGTGGGTCGGTTGGTAAACAAATACAGTCCTCTCACCAGGCAGCACACCTCCAGCTGCACTCATGACTTTGTGAACTGTAAAATCGGGCCTGGAATGTCCCACATTGCACCTGCAAAGACAAACATCTTTATGGCTGTCATTACTTATGTTATGTCACACAAAGCATATATTCAAAAGCTTGGCTGATGTCCTAAAGAAAAGTTGAGGAAATCCTTATTGGTGTCAACACTCTCCATAAAGAGCCCCCTGAGTGTTATAGTGTTTGATATATTTCACAGGTGGTTTCCCGATCACTGTTCTGTATTATCTTGGAGTAAGGCAGTGCAATACGATATATATCATTATGTTGTAATGAGACTTCTGTACCTTATGTACCTTCTGAGATTTTTGGGTATGTTATATCGTGATAAGGGTCTGTTGTGTCTTTTACTGATTGACGCTTTGCATTACAGTAAAGTGATGTCATTTTCATAACTTGCCAGACTGTTCTACTTATTCTAATACTTACTTTTACCCACTTATCCGTCTTTATTAGACATTTATTAATATGTTGTCACAGTGCCATTAGTCATCCCTACAATATTGTTGCAGTATCAAGTCAAGGTAATTGGTCAAAACTATTGTGATATTTTGGGGCTCAGTTCTTGTATTTATGAAGTGCTTTTGAGGCCATTTCAAGATATTAAGGTATATATCATAAGCTAGGAATATTGTGAGATTATTTTGAGGCCTACTGCCCAGCCCTAAACTGGAGTCTCAGCACAGTTCACAGTCATTCATATTTGGTTTATTTTTCTTATTTCACTGTATGATTTCCAAAAACAAAAGACAAATAATACACTTTTGCCCACCATACTTGTACACATTCCATGAGCAGAAGAGTACTCTTCTCAAGTACAATTTCCAGGTACTTAACTTGAGTACTTTGATTTTCTGCTACTTAATACTTCCTTTCCAGTACATTTATTTAATAACTTTTGTAACTTTTTATTTTGCAGATTCCGATTATTCAGTGTTTCAAGGCTATAAATTGCATTGTGTTACCAATCAGTTAGTCTTGTTGGTCACTTATACTGATTATTCGAAAAATGCTGATTATCTGTCTACCACTTGCTTGAAGTAGCGTGTTCATACAGACTTTGTTGACTAGTTAAGTGATTTCCTCAAACAAAAAGGCCAAAATTCTGTTGGATCCAACTGTCCGAATGTGGGGATTTGCTGCTATTTTCTGGTATATGTAATTTGAAATGAGACAATATTGGGTTTAGGTTGAGTTAAACAGTTATTTAGAATCTGACAAATTGTGTGAGGCTTTTTTCACTATTTGGTCAGGAAATAAAATAAATGATTACTTGAAAAGATAATGTACAGATAAATAGTAGTTGGTTCGCAGCCCTAAATTAATCTCTAGCACTCTGTCTTTGTGATTCAGTAGAATTTAAAATTATATAGGCAACAAAAATGTTACCCAGAGTTAAGGAATTCTTCATCAAACAGGATCATGTGTCTGGGTGAGGACTGACAAAGCCACAAATCTACTACTGGTGCAATACACTGCCATTAGTGCCACAGTTCCCCTCTCAGACAAATATTTTTAGTGCATTAGCTAATGTTTTTTATGGTCTTGACTTTCAGAAGCACGTCCACAAATCAACTAAGCGTAACCAAGGATGAGCACAGCCTCAGTCTGATGACAGCACTCCATATTTGACGGTGGCTCATGGCCAGATATGTGGTTGCTAAACAAAGTGTCACTGAAGATGGTCTGGTCTTCATCAAAGCCAGAGACATAACCACATATTTCTCTGTAAAATATCCCCTCTAATTACCAAGAGAGCCATTTCTTTTCCTCCTTGAGACCATGGCTGACTTACTCGACCCTGTTTTTCCAGTTTAGAGAGCAGACGTCTTGCCTAACGCATCAGTCACGTTCAGCAGTTGTAATCCTTCCGAGAGTCATAACATTTCCTGTTCATTTAAGCAATACTGTCCAGTTACCCAGAAAACTTCACTGTTCCACTCGGCCTTTACCTGAAGCATTGTTTGAGCCTTGCTTTAACTTGTGTCATACATGAAGATATCTAGTTTCTAAAGAACTTATGTCTTTCCCTTTTTTGTCTTCTCAGTTTGTCCAAGCAAGGACATCCGGAACAATGTGACCAACCTGCAGACACTTGAGAACTGCACTGTGATCGAAGGCCACCTGAAGATCTTACTCATGTTCAGGACCAAGCCTGAAGATTTCCGAGGCCTCAGTTTCCCCAAACTGATAGTGGTCACCGACTACCTGTTGCTCTTCAGAGTTTACGGTCTGGAGACCCTCAACGAACTCTTCCCTAATCTAACTGTGATCAGAGGCAACAACCTGTTCTTCAACTATGCTCTAGTGATGTTCGAGATGCTCCAGCTGCGAGAGATCGGCCTCCATAGCTTAATGAACATCACACGCGGAGCTGTGAGAATTGAGAAGAACCCAGATCTCTGCTATCTCTCAACTCTGGACTGGTCCAAAATCCTTGACTCAGTGGAGGACAACTACATCATGGCGAACAAGAACGACCGAGAGTGTGGAGACGTGTGCCCAGGGGCGGCCATCGGAAAGACGACCTGCCAGACGACCACCATCAACGGACACTTCAGTGAGCGCTGCTGGACTCAGAACCACTGCCAAAGAAGTAAGTAGTCTTCTGGTATACTCTTAAACACAACTCAAAATTAGTCTGGGATATGGGTGCATATATGCGTGTGCACGAATATTAATTAAAAGTCAAATAAATTGTGTCGCAATATTTTAGGGGACCAAAAAATATTCACAAATCACAAAAATAAAAATTCTAATATGTCACAGGATAAACAATCGAGTTAAATATACCACTATCCCTAACTCATTTTGAGTAGTGTATCATGTATTCTATTTCTGTGATTCCTTGTTTTTTTTTTGGTTTTATGGTCATGCAATCTGAAACGGCAATAGTTCCTCGATCTGATCCGTCATGCTGCATATCATGGTCCTGGTTGGCGGCATTTGATGCCGAATGATGGTGGTAGCAGCAGTTCATTTGGGGTTAAGGAAGAAGTACTGCACTTCTAGTGGATGTGCTGTATCGTAGGCAGCCGGACTTGTTTCAGTTTCTTGAAGATGTTTCACCTCTCATCCAAGAGGCAGAGTACAACTGCCTACGATACAGCACTTAGAATTACCATTATCTTAACGGCTGAGAACCTTCATCAGCATGCTTTTTATAGGTTTTGATAGAAGTCACTCTATTTTTTAAGTAAATGTTTTTTTTATTTATTTATTTATTATTATTTTTACTCTACCACTGCTTTACAAGTTTTTAGTGTTTTTATAAGTTACTAAGAAGATTGCCTCCCCTTCAGGGACCTAACCCTTCTCAAATTTTATGAATGAGGTGACTAAATCTTTTCATTTTTTGATAACGTGAAATTAATATAATGGTCCTGGACTTTCGCTTAATATTGTACAGTGCTAGAGAAATCCCTTGCAGCTCTGATAAAAGATTCATCATTTATGCTCAAACTTGTCTCATCTTGTGGGAATATTTGCAGCTTTTTATTTGTTTATGATGGTATATCATCTGTTGTTGTAGTGATTAAGCGATTTATGGATTAATTTGGGTAAACTACTGAACATATTGATCAATAATGGTATCTGCTGTTCGCTGCTGTGTAACAGTACCAAGTAAGATTATAAACTCCTTAAAACTCACCTAGTTAAATTTCAATATTTCAGCAACACCATATGGTTTAATCAGCATGAAACATGCTTAGTTTTGTTTCTACAATAGGTTGTAATGCTGAAAAGTAATTTCTAGGGGTGTAATGGTTCACATAAGTTGATGCAAGGTACCGAGATGCTTTGTTATGAATACATGCTACGTTACACCGCAGTTATAACACCGGAAATATTAGCACTACACTTGTTTTCGATGAGTAATTGTATCAAGCACTCAAAGTTTTTCACATGAGCAGCAGCAGCTGTTTGCATAGTTCTTCTCAGCTATTTTCCATCAACACATGATTTTCCATTTCCATTGCCCTTTGCTGTTGCCACACGTCCAACCAGTCTAACACCTACAGAATTCAACTCTCCATTTTGATCAAATAATAGCACATGAGAGTTAATGATTAAAATCGAATTATGAATCGCAGACTGAAACTTGCGAAAAAGTTAGTTTTGTCCCTTTTTTAGTGTTGAAATATCAGAGCTGTATCATTTGCTTAGGTTTAGTTAAGTAGGCCATGTTCTGTGTCAATGCAGCTCAGACCACACTATGACGTTTACGCAACACTTTGCCAGTTAGTCTTTGAATGTTTACTCTCAACAGACTGGAGTGTTGTCATTGCTCATGTTGTGTGGAGGAGGTAGAAAAGGTATCAGACATCATGGCACATCTCTCACCCTGCCCTTTGATCACAGCTCCTCCTTACCTCTGTGTCTTGGCTTTTACTGTAAAATGACAAGCCCACCCCATTTCACACTGCCAAAGAGTTCAAGTTCAAGTGCTGAGAAGAATTTTGCATATGGGTGCTGTCTGAACACCTTGGCTCGCACCATTACGCAACACAGAGTACATTGGTTTAACAGTTCTTTTGAACAAGTTTATCTGCATATTCCTTTCTTTACAGGCTCTTATTAATGTTTGTTCTATTGTGGTGGCTACATGCAGTTTCTGTTTATCTGAGCAAGGTCTATTATTATGCTCCTCATTCCCCTTGCCACTAGTTTTTATAGGTTTCCCAGTAATTACTTTGCGCTTGAGGTGATCAAACTTATCACAATTTTCCGAACAAGCTCAGAAGGCAGTTTGTCAAATGGTGGTGAAAGTCCAGGCAGATGTGTGTTATATAAAGTCTCAGACCAGAGATGATTTCCTTATTTTGTGTAATGACGATATATCAAGACCAGGTGACATCTGGCAAGATCTGATCTCCAGTCATGGGTCTACATTTTGCAGGGGCAGGGCCTGTGGTCCTGTGGTCTGGGCCCAGCGGTTTTTCGCCTACTTTCACTAAAGCATGAAAAGATCCGCTAAGCCTGAGCTGGAACCACAGGGCATAGTGCAAGGAATTCTGTGTCCTGCTTAGATGTACCCTTCTATTGCTTTTTATAGGCTTACTGTATTTTTCTTAAAGTGAGCTACTTTTCCCAAGCTTGTTGCATTTCATTGTGGAGTCTAATAGAAAAAGAGGCATTTTAGAGATAAAAAAAAACTAAAAAAATCTTTGAGGATTTTGATGTTTGTTATGCTTTGTAATACAAAGCATAGTCAGTGCTCTTAGTGCCAAGGGTGACTGCTGGGCTGCACACACTTTATGTACTTCGTATACGAACAGAAAACAACGCTGCAGGACCACAAGGCTTGGCTTAGCTCCCAATATTTGGAGTCAGAACCCATTTCCCTTCCCTGCCTCTATAACAGGGATCATTTAAGCGTCTCCCAGAGCAGCCACTGTTAATTTCCCCCTCCTTTTCAGCAAAGTGGCAAAACAAGGTTGCAGGAGATGCTCATTACCGAAGCTGATTAGATTTGTCTACAGGCACCCACACAAACGCATACCATGTCAGCAGCTTAAATAGTGGCAAATACAGGACATCATCCTGTCAAGCATCTTTCACATTGTTGTAATAAACTGTTTTGGGTGAATTTATGTTTGATATTTTATGGAGTTTTATTAAAGGTCAAAGCCAGACAAACATGCAAAAAAATGTCCTAACAGGGGTTTGAACACTTGGATCTTACTTTGCATTTTAGATGCTGTGTTGTATTGGAGGCTGAAACACTTTATTTTCATGATTAACCAACCAACCGCTTAGTCCGTAACATGTGAAATAAAGTGCGAAAAATGCTAATCACAATTCCTGGAGCCCAAGGTGGCATTTTCAAATTGCTACTTCTGTCCAACCAACAGTCTGAAAGCTAAAGACTCTTCATTTAATTGTCTAGATCTCAAAACACCTAATGCAGAATAAAACCAAATTGTGCACACAACCCTGTCCATCCTGTTGTTCATGTCTGTAATTGTTATATCAGGGCTATACTTGTTATTCAAAAAAGAACTGCACTTTATTTAAAAAAATAACAAAAAAACATTTTACTGACAATGATCAATAATTGCAAACCCCTAGTTTTGTGTCTGTTTTTTATATCAAGTCTGTAATAAACGCAGGCTTATTAAATCTGTTACAGAACAAATCTGAAATGAAATTATGTGCCGGCATAGAGCGAGATACTAGTTGAGCCCATTTTCTTGAGATGAATTACTATTTCTTGCCAACACTCATTTGAAGATAATGGACATCTGATTGTGTTTTGGCTGTTATGTGGCACAGGTTTTTTGTCTATAAGTACGTCAGCTTAGTCTGAGCTGTGAAAGGGGCTGGCAGCTGAAAATATTGGCTGTGACTTAAATAAGGAATCTGGAGCTTCCTATTGGGACGTTATTGTTTTCCACCGCGAAAACTGTTTGTCCATCTGTCAATCAGTTTTTTCAATTTTAAAGTATCTCTTGACATTTTAATTCTTTATTAGAGAGTTAACAGTTTAGAGATGTGGAATGATGGAACTACGGAGCCTGGCAAGATTTAAACCAGGGTTTCACCGAGAAAACCCAAGGGTGCCCCTAATCTTGCATATCTAATAGTCTTATTCAAATTTGGGGAAATTGCCAGTGGAAGTATAAAGTACCTTCTGAGTCATATTAGTGCCCAGAGCTGTGTGATTTTACGATATATATCATAGTGCGATATAAAAATCTCTACCGTAGGATATAACCCTCTGTTGTTTATATTGTAATTCTAACATGTAGGCTACTTGTTTAGCACTGTTGCTACACTAACGTTAACGTACACTACGGTTGTGATTTAATACGCTGTGTAAAGCACAACTCAATGTCGGAATGACCGTTGGATATCCAAATTTTGAGTTCAAAACAAGTTCATTGTATGAATGTAACTGCAGCAACGCTACTGCTTTGTGGTAGCATTTTTACGTCACCCGCAAGGAGTCGTTCACGGCACTGGTCTCTCGGGAGTAAACAGAGGCAAAGCAGCATGGCGGAGATGGAGGAGAGCACAATGGAAGACGAAAATAACGTTACTAGTAACATTAGATCAGACGCGGATACAGAAGCAGAACCCCAAAAGATTTGGTGCCGAAAAGGGGGAACCGGATTTCCATCGTTTGGCTTTGGTTTGGGTTTAAAAAGTCAGACACCAACCAGACAACAGTAATCTGCAAAACATGCCACCAACAAGTTGTTACTAGCGACTCGAACACATCTAATTTTTTCTACCACTTTAAGACACGGGATGAAAAACAGTACAGAGACAGCAAGATACGTCGTTATCGGGATATAAATTTGCTATATCAAGATTTCAAATTTTGTCCAGCAGTATCAGTGCCCATAACTTCTAATTACTGTGAAATGAAATCTAATGTTTTTTTCCTTTCTAGTTTTGATATGCAGAATCTTTACGGAATCTGTTGTGTGCTTTTACAGTTATTTTTACGGTGATGTTGTCAATAGCATTGTTACTTATAGTGGGCTGCTGTGGGGCACTATAAACTAATCATGGATTGTGCTTGCAGGATGTTGTTTTAAAGCTTTTTGTGGAGTTTCAGACAGAACCATCAGATCTTTAGCAACGACTGTCACTGCCACTACAGAAACCAGGAATTATTATAATCATTGGAAGTGTCAAGCTCAAATGACTTTGTTATTTTCATTGGTTAATCCATCCATCCATTTCTATGTCTTCATGATTTTCTACTATGTTATAATAAGTCGGTTTATTATTGTAGTAATTAAATCCAGAATGCATCTGCTAAAGTGTGCTCTTCAAAACAAAGGGTCTTTGTTGTAATCAAATGCAGCTTATGTTTATTCTTTTAGTGGAGCAGAGTCTGTTGCAGGCTTTTCACCAGGCCCAGAGAGACATATAAAAGGGCATGAATGTATTTCCCTGGTGGCTAGTATTTTACACACATTATTAAGTGATCTTAATTATCTACCCTCAGCCGGAGATGAGACGGCTGAGGGTAGAGCTCAGCTGCTTTCACCAGTGTTTGGGTTGCAAGATCTGTTACATATTTAATAAGCTCCCATAAGGTGGAGAGCAGCTCTTAACAGACGCCTCAACCTCTGATTTGTTTGGCACTCACCACACTTGTAGCACGTGTGCCTCTGTAGCCTGTGGGCAGATGGAGACTACAGACAGTTTTGGCAGGCTGTCACAATTGGAGTATTGCTATGAATCCCATGTGAGTAGGGTCAGGTAAGGTGCCGGACGTTTCTTGATATGGATGTTCCAAATTTAATCTTGGCTCACATCACGTGTCTGTCCACCAATCACATGATGGAGATTTGTCAGGGTCACTGTGTGTTTAATGGCAACACAAACATGGCTTATAAATCACAAAGGGACGTAACCTCTGCGTCTTTGTGTGTGCGTGCAGACGGGGTGGACGGCTATTGTTTAGTCTTGCTGCTAGGAAACGGGAGGGTAACACTGTGGTGTAATCGTGGATATGAACACATCTGTCATTCAACCAGCCTGTATCTGAAGGAAAAGCGAGGTCACTGGTCACTACGGGGGTGAGGGGGTGTGAGCGGGTTTCAGTGATGGGTCCCGCCTCACCGTTGACCCTCAGCTGTCCTCTCCGCCGACCTTGTCGCAGCTCCCACACGCAACGGTCAGCGGTGGCGCCATGATCCTTTTCCACTCAGTACAATGGCAGACGTAGAAGTTCACGGGGCCTTCTTCCCAATTGTTTCCTGTCTTTGTTGGTCTGCTTCCTCTCCAAGGTTATGAATGGATACAGGGGCCTGAGGTCCTGCTTCAGAAGCGTCAGACACTTTTATGAGACCAAAATACTGATGGGTGACCCGTGGAGGTCATCAAGGCCGGAAAGAGGACAAACTTAGCTGCTAGTAAAGCTGTCTGTGGGGAAATGGGAGGATATTGTTACGAAGCTTTATTATTTTGAGATGGAAGTGACCCCTGGTGTGACAAAACCTGAAGGAACTAGGGTGTTATTATAGCGTCTTGACGTGTGTACATTATTGACACTGAAAACTGTGAGTGCAGCACCGCCTTAAAAACATGTGTTTGTAAGCCAAGCCAGCCTTGTCCTCCTCCCATCACATGAATCATTCCTTCTGTTTCTATTTTTGACCTGGCCCTCATTCATTCCGTATCCTCTATATAATGTTGAACCTTAAAGCCAGAATCTGTACCTCTCTGCATGTTGTTTTTCCTCAAGTAAATGCAATTGTGTTCAAACTAAAACAAAGGTGACAGGAAATCGAGGACATATGTGCTTTATTCTCGCTCACAATGTGCAAAATGCATTTTCTGTCACAATCACTCAATACAGGCCCCTGTGATGTTATTACAGGCCCGCAACCTCACGTAGCATAAACTCAGACATCATCCAAACACAATATATACTGTACATGCACATACGGCCAGTGAGTTTACAGTGTAAGGGCCATAGATTTTCTCGTGAGTTAGTAGACTACCTGTCCAAAAGAAACTTCGTCATTATATTTGAATCTTTCCTTCTTTCTTTGTTTCCACTGTGCAAATGCTTTAAAAACAAAATTCCACTTGTCTGTGAGCCGTTTGTCTTTCATTTTTGGTAAGTAAATACTTTTCAGAACTAGGCCTACAGCGGGTTCCACATTTTCAAATAAGAAAACGATTAAGAAGTTTGACAGAAAAAATAAATCCGAGCAAGAAAGTATTGATTTAAAACGGCTTGTGAAGAGATTTAAAGCACTTGACAGTTTTGTGTTGTAGCATGCTGTTTGTTTGACTTGGCTGTTGCGAAACTTCCACACCAGCTATGAGTACTACCTGGGTTGGCCTACAGAAATACGTTCTCCCTGCAGCACTTTACCTGAATCCGCCGTACTTCTAATACTTGTCTCAAGTTCAGCATTCAGAGCTCTTGTACTGTTCCTTTTTAATGTTGCGACTGCATGTTGCTGATTCAAGTAGATTACGAGAAATCACTTGTCAGATATTAAAGGCATTACAAGAGCGCCTGACAACAAAAACTCCTGAATATATTCAAGCTCGTCGTACGTTGCATACATGTACATCCTGCCTTGCTCCGGCTTCTTCATTTGCTGTTGCGTTTTATGGCGGCTGACAACCACAAGTGTTGTATTACTGCCACCTGCTTGACAGTCCCTTGCCTTACCTTTTTCAGCATTGACGTGGCATATTTTAAAAAGCAAAAAAAAAGTCAAATTAAGCATCGTCTATGATCGTGAAAATCTTTAGCGGTTCCTGAAAGGTTATCCTGGTAATTTAGCAGGAACTATGCATTCAAGGGGCTTTACTTTGTACTATGAATTCTGGATTTGTTTGGCCTGATTTCTATTGCCTTGTAATCAGCCATGAAAAGTACAAAAGGATTCACACAAGATCAGACAGATTGTGTTTAAGTCATAAAAGCTACACCCTTTTTTCCACATTCTACTTATTTCATGGCTCAGTCTGCGAAGTGCTATTCTACTAGCCTAAATCCAGAATGCTCTGAGACACCCCTATAAACACACACACAAACACACACACACACACACACACACACACACACACACACACACACACACACACACACACACACACACACACACACACACACACACACACCATGTGTCCTTTCCTTTGAGCTGACTTAACTGCTCTGGCACTTGGTCTTGTGGAGCTGCACCCAGCGAACCCGCGCCGTTCAGCTACTGGAGCCATTCCCATGGAATCCCAGACATTTCAGGCATCTGTTAAAGCTGGGCCGACAGGCGTTTCTTCAGTGCTGTACACATTCACACTCACAACGGCCATTCGATTTACAGCAGCTCACCGCTGTTTTACTGCTGGTTTAATAAGACCCCCAGGAACATGTTTCTTTTTATCTACTCGCCAAAGTTACATGTGACCTCAATCCAGATTTCTTTTGTCATTTCTCTATTAAACACAAAAGTTTGTATTATTTAGGGAAAATACTTTTTAGTGTTGTCATCACGACCTATTGCACCTTTCCCAAATAGTTTTTCTAATGCGTGCAGTGTGACAAAATATCACTGATGTCTAATATCAAAACACGGTCAGAGCCAGGCTGTGATATTTGATTTTGTGTGGACCCAAGTCTGCAAATAAATAAAGAAATGGATAACATCATGTGATGGTGGGAAGAGAGTTGGTTCAGGGACTTGGATGTAATTGATTTTGGCTTCTGAGTGCCTTAAAGATTTTGAGTACATGTTTTTACAGCAGTCTAAGAAAAGCAAAATAGAAAATTAATTCAATAAGAAAACAGCCCCAGAATCACACATGCAGCACAAAATTTGCATATTATTGTCTTAATTAATTGACAGAGAGCCAAAAAGGTAAATATTTTAAGTTTACAATGATACGGAACTGGAAAAATCCTCATATTTGTCAAGTTGGAACCAGACCCTATTTAACACATTTGATTAAAAAATTAATCAAACAGTGAACCGATTATTGAAACAGTGGAGTCTAAACTTTTTGTTGACTGTTACATCTCTAATGAGGCAATATCCTTCTCATCTTGATGAAAGTTTTGTAGTATTTAATCTCAATAACATTGGCTTTGTCCTTCAACTTTACTTGAATAGCTTTTTTTCCCCTTAATGTCTGTAAGAGGAGCTAGTCGTGCTCTTTTTTATTCTCAAGACTATTAAAGTACTATCGTCATTTCATCAATACAAGCTGCTGTTGCCGATACAGAAAACATAAAATACTGTACAAGCAATCAAAAGACACAGCATCATAAGGAAAGACCATCACCAACTATGTCCTCCTGACTCCTAATAAATACAATTACTAGTTAATAAAGTTAACCGAGTTGATTCAGATCATTTTAATTCTAGACTGGCGATGCCTTTTTTCTGATAACATTTCTCATTTATTCCTATGTGGACCGCTGCACTGTACACGAGATCACTTGTGGTCGTTAAAATTGAATTTTTCAGAAAGGCGATGGGTTGTGTGATGCCGCATTCATGTCCTGCATGTGACATAAAGGCTTTTGATGTCATAACAGGTAGTCAAAGTCAAGCTCAGAGGTAGTCATAATTTCAGCCTGATGCTGAACCCTGGAAGGAAATGAAGATCCAAGGCCGTGACATGCGTCATTTGCCTGTCAAGCAGGCAGTGTAATTGCCCATCAATGAATGCAAAGTGTTTATCATTTCTATTCCAGTCACGGACAAACTGGATATCCTGCCTTCAGATGGCCACGGCAGCAGGGCAACATTAAAAACAAAAAGTGCTTTTTCATGTTGTTTGTGTGTTTTTGTTCTATTAACGGAGGCCAGGGCCAGTTAATGAAATTGTTTACGGTTCCTGTTGCTACCAGAGTCGCTGCTGCTGCTGCTGAGTCAGAGCAGTTACCAAGTGGTTACCAAGAAAAAAATTAGACGAATAAACCATTAGCCACTGCGTTTTATAAAGTCATGTTCAGGCAACAACTTTAGTCTTTTTTTGTGACGTACTTTGGCGTTGCTTTAATTTGATTTAGATTGATCGCAGGTTGTTTCCAAGTTGTAATCCTTCTCATCTGTGCTTGATGCACAATTGAATTGAATTCTTATTGGTCCTCACTGATTTCTGTCTTTTGCTTGAAAATAAAGGAAAAGTGACCCAGTTCAGACAAGTTAAAACTCTTTCTTTCTTAAGGGCTTCAACTAGCAGCTATTTTCATTGAAAATATTGAAAATAATAATAATAATAAATAAAATAAAAAAATAAAAATATATATATATATATATATATATATATTTTGAAGATTGCTTTTTCAATGAAGTGTCAGAAAAGTGGTAATACATGACCATCATTTAAATTTCCTGAAGGCAAAAAAAAGTAACATTTGTTATCTTGATTTGTTGTTAGAAGTTTACTGTTTTATAATCCAAAGACATTTGTCTTTTTTGCTTGGAAAGTAAGTCAAACAATTGAAGAGTTAATAAAACACTTATCCCGAATTTTTTTCTTTTATTCGGTTGATTACGGATTAAACAACAAGTTCTACAATGATCTAAAACAAGCGAAGGTGCAGACCAAAACATTCTAAATGCTGGAGACAAAACAGTTGGTGTTTTTGTTGATTAAAGACTTTTATCTAAATGAGTTATCAATCAGAATTATTATCAGTCTTTTGTCAATCAACTAATGGACTAATCGCATCAGCTCTGTTTTGCTATCTTTCGCCTCTAAATAAATGCCTGTCCTTTATGTCTGAAGCCAGCTTTTCTCTCCTCCTCGACACAACGTGGTTATTTTTACTCATATATTTGATCATAAGGAATTAATCTCAACTCTTAGAAAGCCTAAAGGCAGAGAGGTGAAGTTCGATTGTCTTCAGTCAACAAAGCCTGCTGCTTTCAGAATAAAGTAATCCATTACATGTATTAGTGAATGCCATTGGGCATTGCTAATGATTTGCTTTTGCAGGTAATTTAACATTGTGAGATTTTCCCAATGTTCCTGTCTGTTTAGGACTCTTTACGAAGTCAACATCTCAGCTCAAATGTCATGCACGCGATGAATTGATTCATTGTTGATTTAATGTCCTGCCATCCATCCGTCTTTATTTGCTGCCATCTCATTCTTATTAAAGGTATAAAGGGAGCTGCAGTAGGCAGAGACATGTTTGGAAATAGAAGTGAGGACTGTATAACATCTGTTCCTCACTTCTAGAGAGGAAACCATGCAGCTCTGTATTAATGACAGACGTTAGAGCGTCATGGCAGAGACACCAGACATCATGGCCTTAGGTGAATTTAATGTGCTAGGGGCACAGGCAGGTATTTTATTTTGTTATATAAGTAGAAAAGTCAAAGTTGGCATAGACTGATATCAGTTATTATATTAAAATTAGACAAAGCAACAAAGGCAAAAGGGCTCAGATGTCTGGCTCAGATTTGCATTCATTGCTTTTAGGACCTTTTTTGTTCTCGGAATCTGTTCCTCTGGCACAAGCAAGTTTTTTTTATCATTGTTTTTTCTGATCTCTCTGGCAGCTGTTTATGAATACACAAGGAGGTTTTGGACAGTACAAGCCTGAAGTCTGAAGTCCCTCTGTCATATAAAATGAGCTGGATGAAGGCAAGATAAATTTGAATTCAATCATTATTTACTCACCCCTTTCCTGATGAAAAGTAAGGTGAAATCCACTAAAAACTTCTAGAGCTTTACAGCAACAGAGTTGCAGCAGTCTCCTAAACAGCTGAAGTAGATAGGGACTTGTTTAAAAACATTAAATACACACACACACAAAAAAAAAACATTAAAAAAACAAACAAACATAAAATGATTCCATACAGTTCATCCAGCATAAAATAAATCTCTGGACTCCCTGAGATTTGAAATTGTTTTGGAAAAGAATGTCTCAATGTGCAGCTGAGCGAGTGCATCCCTTTCTGACAGGGTGTGCCCTCATAAGCTTAGCAGCTACAGTGAAGATTATGGCTTCAAAAACATCTTTTCAAACCAATTTAGGATCTCAGGAGACTCGGAGGCTGGAGGAGCTGTATGGAATCATTTTATTGTTTTTTTTTTGGTTGTCCCCATCTACTTCAGTTGTTTAGTAGAATACTGCAACGCTGTGAAGCTCCAGATTTTCTTTGTGGACTACGAAACCTTCCGTTGTCATGAGTGTGAGTAGATAACTCAATTTTCATCTTTAAGTGAACTTGTCCATTAAAGATGTCAGCCTTTTGATGGCCTCGTGTCATTTACCATGAAGTCAGTTTACTGTAAGCTCAGTGTACCATTGACATATATATACACCTTAAGTTAACTTCAGTTATCTTCATGGTACACACATTCCCTTGGCAAAAATAATGACTTTTTATTTCCCAAATCTCCAGAAATAAGGATTGTAGCAAATAGAATAAAGGAATTTTGAACAATGACTTCTGTCGGTTTACTGAATGCAATGAATATATTGTTGAAGCGAATGAAGCACAGACTCGTTCGAGAATACAATGTGGTGAACTTGCACCAGACCAAAACGAAACCTTTGTTTGACCAACAAAAACACACAAATTAGTCTAAAAAGGAATGATCTTAAGAGCTGAAATTGCTACTTTTATACAAGCTGTAAAAGGTGCCGTGATTTCAGAAAGTTCCCCAAGTGAGTATACTCACTGCATGTAGATTAAGTTATTGAGCAATGAGCATTGGTTGTTATATTTTGATGTTGCACTGGATGTTATGTATATAATTCATGCTGAACTGAAAAAACGTTTACTTGCTTAACAGATGGTTTAGTTTCTCGAATGAGAATCCAGTTTAAGACTGTTGACTGGACAAAAGAAGCAAATCGAAGACGCCAGCATGAAATCTGGAAACTTGTGATCAGCATTTTGTTTCTATATTTAAAACTCATAAATTGGTTGCCTTTTTGTCCTATTTCCTTTTGCATATTTTTTGCGCGGTCTCATCCTCCCTACATATCTCGTCAGCTGTTTTGCTGTATAAGCAGTGAATGCCAAGCAATCCATGTCATATGTGAAACATGAATCAGTCTTCAAAGTTCAGCTTTGGCAGTGTATTCAGTACTCAAGTTGCAGGGCTTTTACTCCGTCAGTTTATTTTGAATTGTCAAACGGGTGGAAACATTTAAAGAGAAGTGCTTTATCTGTTCGTCTTAAGATTATTCTCTTCTGGACCTTAAGCAAAAACCTTTCTTTCATAAGAAACTAAATACTAGCCTCGTCATGGATGCGGAATTTTAATTACCTACCAGCGCACCACCGCATTCCCATTTGGCATTTTCTGGGGTCCACAATGATCTCAATGTAAAAAAAGTGAGCTGAGTAAGCTGCTGTTTCATCACTGCTATAAAAAGGAACTTGGAAAAACTCACCACAGAATGATTTTAGGGACGACTGTGGTTAATGACAAGTACTGAGGCTCTTAATTTAGGGCAGCAATCCCAGAGTCTAGGGTATGGTGAAGGAGTGCGCTGTTTTGATGTTGTTAGAAAGAGCAAAAAAGGAACGTCTCCGTGCAGAATTTTTGCATTGACTGCAGACAGCGGACAAGGAACCGTTATGAGCAGTATGAGTCATTTATCGCAAGCAATGTGGATTCTTTCTGCCTTTTCGACACCCCACGCTGTTGAAGCTTGCCGTTGGCTGGCCGCCCGCAAAAATCTGTTTCTTCACCTCCCATTTCCAAGTTGGCATCGCTCTGACAGGGTGTATTCATCTGTGTCGCACAGGGGCCTGGCGTTGTGTTGGTTTGTTGTTGATGTCCGTTGGGGCTTCGGGGAATTAAGCTTCTCATTGTGTGGCTGTGCACCCGCCCCTCATCCGAGTGAAACCTCTACCGATGAGATAAAGAGCCGGGCATTCTGCAGCATTAAACCCCAGCCTTCATGTGATCCTGCTGCACTTTACACAAACACCATGACAAGAGATGAGACAGGCCCTGACCGGCGTGCCAGAGGAACCAGCCTTATAAAGATAAGGAGTTCAGAGACGCGAGGCGATACATTAAGCCACAAGACTTTTTTTAAAATGTTGAAGCCAGTTGTAAACAGACTTAAGTCCAACTGCCTACCCAGCGCTTGCCTCCCAAAAGCCCAATTGATTTATTGTTGTCAAGTGATTTTACTCTGTCCAAATGGAAGATAAGTAGTGGAGATGCTGACAAGACCAAACTCAAGCTGAGCATAACTAATTGACCTATGCTGTTCGTGAACGGTGCTTGCTGCAGGATTTATAATGATAATAAAGGGACTGGGCCTGTATTAAGAGATTTGCATGTTTTAAGGAATGAATGACAAACTTGCCCAAACAGTCTCCTCAGCGTCCTCTTTTCTCTGGGAGATCAAAGACGGCTTGGGGTGGCCCCCGCTCTCAAAGGTCCTCGGGGTCTCGACCTTGAAAGCGTTCTTGACAAGCACACAAGAAACAAGTCTATTTCCTTCAGTGTGGTCACTGTTGTTGATATCATAAAAGCCCCTTCAGCAGACACGTCCAAGTCCAAGTCAGCCGCTGCCAAACGGAACTGTACAAATCTTTTGGACAGTGAGTGGTTTGTTTTGGTGCTTCGTGAGTGGTCACCTGCTCGCTCTCGGGTGGCACTCGGTGCACGTCCGGAGCTCGGCATCAGTCACTGAATTTGACTGACCCACAATAACCTTTGTTTTTTGCACTCACTGCTGTCTGTGTTTAAAAAAAAAAAAAAGATCAGACATGTGACGCCTGCATTGCACATGTAGGACTGCAACTGACAAGTATTTTTATCATCCACTGTTTTGGCATTTCAGCAGCATTTCAGAGTAGAAAACCAATCACAAGTACTGAGAACCCAAAGTTTCATCTTGCAATGTCTTGTTTTGTCCAACGAGCAGGTCAAACTTTGCGGAGATTCAGTTTAAAATCATATAAAACAGAGAAAAGCAGACAATAACAGATGCTAGAATAAGATGATAGCCTTTTATGCTTAACCAAACGACTGAAGTGATTAATCAATTATCAGAATAGCTGCCAACTAATTATCTGTTATTGTTTATTGATTTATCGATTTATGAACAGGCTATTTTGCTCCAATTCAAACCTAGAGAAGATGCAATGAAGGGCTACAACTCGCAGTCATTTTCTTTATCTATTGACTTGCTGATATTTCTTTTTATGTAGTTCATTAAACGTTGAAAAACTGAGAAAGATTACGTCTTAAAATATCTCGTAGGTATGTGGGGGATGAGGGTCTTTTTCTGCCTGTCTCTGTCTCCCCTTTTATTTATTTATTCTGAAATGAAGCCCCACAATATCTCACACTGTCCAATCAGTGCATTCAAATCCCAAAGATATTTTATTTGAAATGATACAAAACAGAGAATAGAAAAATTTGAACTTGCAAATATTTCTGGAATTATACACTTTAGATAAATAGTTCCAACTTTTCCACCTGACATAATTCAGAAACAAAAATGATAACAGGGAATGTCTGAAATACTGACTAAACTGAAACCAGTTTGGAGAAAGAGGCATCAGTTGTTTGAAGTCTAAATCTGGATGAAAATGTGTTCAGTTGTTCCAGGGCTGTTGAAGTCTGTAAATCTCTTAATGGGTTGTGGACATGATGAGACTTGATGCATCACCCGAGGCACCGAGCTGCTCAGCACCATATTAACATGACATGATTGTCTCTTTTTTTTTAAAAATTCAGATTACTACAGAAAACACCTCGTTTCTCTCAACAATGACTTTTGAATGAAAAGATTTTGCTGTAGCGCTGCGGTTTTTCCTCTTTCAGACTTGAGTGCAAGACAAAATTAACATCTACTACTCAATGAGAACTAAAAGCACCTGATTTCAAGCAGTGTGGAGAGATAAATAGTGGAGCAGCGGAGCTCTCGTTTTCTTCAGCTCGAGCACTGTTACTGTGTGGCTCCCGTTTCTTTTTTTCTTTTTTTTTTTCCTTCTTTTTTTTTTTTTGAGTACCTCCCATTGCTGCTGCTGTCTGACTGGCTGGGAGGGAAGAGAGCAGGACACAAAGGGTTAAACTGTGTGCCTGTCTTCCTTGGAGATGGGAGAGGCCATTTGAATGGCTAGCTTCTACAGCTAGCCAACACATTGGCTAAGGCTGAGGGTGGATCTGCTGCTGGGCCTGTGCTCCGACATGGAGCCCCGGCAGAGGATCAGGAGTCAGAGTGAGTTGACAGCCAAGCTTGTGTGTGTGTGTGGTGTGTGGTGTGTGTTGTGTGTGTGTGTGTGTGTGTGTGTGTGTGTGTGTTGTGTGTACATTATGTGCATCTGAGGAAAGGTTGAAGAGCAGCTTTAGAAATAAACTATGGAAACAGAATGACAACATCATATCGAGTGGACATTTTTGTTTTTCAGTGTGTAAATCATCCTTGGCGCTCTTTGTAAAGCTGGCCGTGGAGAAGATTTTTTAGACCAGCAGGCTGACGTAGATAAAAGGTGGTTATATCATTTGTTTTTCTACCGACGTGCCCCCTTTGCCTCCCCCTCAAGCTGCCATTCTCATATTGCCACTGCCCGCCCAAACACATGCTCTTCATGCACTTTAAGAGCTTACCTCTCTGAATGTAAGAGGACAGTGGATCCATGTTGTTTTGTTTGTGTAAGGGCTGACCTCATGACTCTAATGAAGCCGAGCGGTTGGCTGAATGCTCAACAATAGAAAGTTAACAACGAGAACTATTATAAAGGGGAACAAATTATTAAGATGAATTGTCCTTTCCCTCTCAGCATTATGTGTCTGAAAGTTAGTCCAGACTCATACTCGGAGGTTTACGGTGTGACCTGTGACCTGCCCCTAACCTCAGAGACTCATTAACTCCCCTGCTGTTGAATGATCTTAATCTGGCTCGCGTGGATGACGAGCTAATCTCAGCAGGCAGGTCAGTCAGCTGTATTTACCTCTGATTCTATTTACCTCCGTCCATCCTTAAGGACAACAACAACAACAACACACACGCACGCCATTTCTTAGAGTCTGATGTTTAATGTTACATAATGGGCTGCCACACACACACACACGCGCAGACGTGTGCGTAAACTGCCGACCTACTGTACAGATTTGTGCCTCTGTCCTTCAGTTTTTACAACCCAGAAACATGCCAGAGTTTCTGTGTTTGTGTGTGATTGTGTGACTGCATCTTTCTGTCAGTGTTTATTCCCTCTGCTTGCTCACAAGGCCAGGTCAACTACATCAGATGATTTAGAGCTTGCTTTTAATACGGTAGCTGCAGCCAGAGGCCTAGCAGTATGTGGATATCGTCCTTTATTAAATGTTGTTGTAATCGGGGTGTCAGGATTCCTCAAATCCAATACTTGATTTGACTTTTGATTTTAATGTCGCCGACGGCTCTGCTGTTGTTTGACTGGTGTGTCTGGATTTGTAAAGCTCAATAGACCGTCGGTTTCGTACCCTGACGGGTTTCATTTGCATTTTCAAAAACTTCTTCATAAAGAGGGCCTGTATGGTGTGAAGTATAACCGCGGTATTTTATTTGGAATGCACCACAATAAGGCTGTTTGTTTGAATTTAAATATATATTTTGCAACAAAATTTCAGTTTCCTCACCTTCAAAAACCCACGCTTGGTTTTTGCAGCGTGTGTGTGTGTGTGTGTGTGTGGCCGCACACGAACAAGTGGCTGATTTGTGACACCCCATATAGTAATTAGGTTTGTGAGGAAAGTGTTTTATCAGCCCTTCAAGTAATGATTATTTTCATTATCAGTTGATATCTAAGTTACTTTCTAATGAATCTATTAAGTAATGAATATAGAAATGTCAGAAAACAGTAAAAATGTCACACACTTCAAATAACCATCATTACAATACAGTTGCTTGATAAATGGTTTATAAAGCATTTCGTTGTTTTTTTTTAAGTATCACTTTATGTTTATAATACTTGTAAAGGCTTAATAAATATTGTGTAGTTAATCTTTAAACATTGTTTGTATAGCCATTATAAAGGCGCAGTTGATGTTTATTAAACCTTTAAAATTGCTTGATAAATTGTTTATGAAGCATTTAATTTTTTGGTTTGTTCATAACTAGAAATGTACCATTTGTGAGTGATGGTCTTTGTGAAGTGTGAGCTTTTTGTCTGTCAGTTGATTGAATAATTGTTTCTAGCACTAATCATCCAGACACATTAATGTGTGATTTTCTGTATAGAAACAGATGTTCTGACATTTATATAGAAACACAGGGATGTAAAAAAAATTTTTAACCCTTCATATCATAAGAAAGGATATCTGCCTTAAAAACATTATATGTTATGGGTTTTTAAACTGATTTCTTGTAACATTGAACGATTAGTCAATGTCAATAGATCTTAAAGAAATGACTCTTACAAAGAAGAGGTTTTCAGGATGCACCCTTTCATAACTTGCGGAAAACGCGGATCCATCAGGTCTTTTCATTATCATGTTCTTTTTTTTTTTTGCATTTCCTGGCACGTGTTGAATTCAGCCTACTGCTTCAGTCACTCAAGAAATGAGCATTGTTGTTCCACAAGCACAAAAAAGGAACTGAGCTTAGACGTCTTGCACATGTCTCGCTTGCAAAACACTGTAGGCTTCGACTGCCAGTTTCTTTCCCCTCTGCCTCACTTTCACCAAGCCTTCTGGAAAACTGTCCTTTTGTCAACTAGAGTTGGATCCCTGCTGTTTGTGTTCAATATTCTCGTTGGCCAATGGCAGATGGTCCTCTGGGCTTCTGGCGTGTGCACTGAAGAGGGATTTTACTCCCACTGATCTGACCATATGAGGTTTCTGTGGGGAAAGAGATGTAAAGATATACTGTCACTGGAGGCTGATTAAAATCACCTGTGTCACTACAGAAACTGAAATGATGATAAGCTCCTGTTTCCTGTGTCTGTCTTCCTGCAGCTCACATTTGGTCCCTAAATGAACAAAGTAACCTTTAATTTCACCTATGTCACCTTTGCTTCACTAACTTGACTTTATTGTTGATCTCTCACCCGCAGTGTGCCCTGTTCAGTGTAAACATCGAGCCTGCACCAAGGACGACCAGTGCTGCCACGACCAGTGCCTGGGCGGCTGCTCGAAACCCAACTCGGCCAGTCACTGCGTGGCCTGCCGCGGCCTCCAACACGAAGACACCTGTGTGGAGCGCTGCCCCGCCGACCACTTCACCTTCAAGGGCTGGCGCTGCGTCTCTTTCACCTTCTGCCAGGATCTCCACAACAAATGCAAGCGGGAGAAAGAGCGCAGCAAGAACCCCGACTGCCACGAGTACGTCATCCACAACAGTGCCTGCATCCCTGAGTGTCCCTCTGGCTACACCACCGTCAACTCCTCCGCGTAAGTGGACACTCATGCTGGTCTGATGGGCTCTTAATGGTCTGATGGAACACTGTGGGATCAGGGATGCTCGCTTTATATTCTGCATGCTTGCAAACACATCAAGGTTCAATCCCCAGCCTTTACACTGGAGACATACACATCCTACATGTGTAATATCCCGAAATCTAATCGATATCTAATTCTGTGACTCTGTTGCACATTTATTTACAATTGATCTTTTAAAGGCCAGGGTTATTATACCTCGACTATTACATTCATAAGCAACAATTTTGGCTATCTGTTAATTGGTTTTTTTGTGATTCTTTTAAAGCAAAACAAAGTCAATGTTTTCTGATTCCAGATACTTTAATGTGATATTTTATGGTTTTGTTAGTCCTCTATGACAGTAAACTGAAAATATTCAGGTTGTGGGAAAAACAAGACATTTATTGACATTCATCTTGGGATTTTAGAAACAGTGATTAACAATTTTCACCAGTTTGTGATAGTTTGTAGACCAACAACTCATCAATGAATCGTGAATATTGTTGACAGATTATTCAACAGTGAAAAGAATCAGATTTGATTGGTGTTTTTGATCCAGACTCAAAATGGAGAAAAGCAAAATTGTTTCAGGTTTCTGTTCAGTAACAAAAACGTTCAGAAGAACAAACACAAATGCAGAATATGAAAAGGGGAAATGTGGCGCTTTCTGTTATTCATACAAAAATGTGTCATGTAGGAGTCCACTAAGAGCAAATGATGCAACAATCTCAGCAATAAAAACAACAGACTCCAACAGAAAAAAGAAAGAAAGGAAAAACAAGTAAATTACTGAAATGTCAAATTAAAAATGATCGGCTCTGCGAAAAATACTGAGATCTTTGACAGATTTCTGCCTCAGTTTAGCTCTTGTTACTAAACAGGAACTCGAGGTCCTCCTGCTGAGCTCAGACTGCGCTCGGTGTATGTGCACACACACCTCTTCTCTTTTTGTGTGTTATTTGTGTGAGACTGCAGACTGTGAGGTCAAAGTGGTGCAGCACAGTTGGAAGGCTGGCACATCTACGCTTCTGGTTTTGAGTCAGTATCCTACCGCTGCATTTTTTTCGCACCTCACACGCTGCACAAAATTGATAGTTGTTTACCAACTGTCAGTGTCTGCATTGCGGTATGCGAGCTATAGGCAAATGCAGACAGTTAGACGTGAAGTGTTTTTTCCTCTTTTCTCTACATCTTTAATTTACGACCTGCTGTGCGTGCATCATTGTACAGACTTCCTTCTCTAAAGAAGGGCGTTGTACTTGTGCTGACCTGCCCGTGACCTTTATCACCTCCCTCTTTGACACCTTCACTGACCGTGACAGGGCTGCTGATTAGTTTGGGCGTGCCTCTGAGCGTGGACAACCCAGACAGCCATAATCATTCTGCGCACCAGAGGTTGAAAACGCAGCTGGACCTTTCAAGACTTGTTGTCTTTTGTTACAGCATGGCCAGTTGACCGCAGTTAAACACCAGGGGAGTGGGACATCGGGGCAGACTGTCAGTGCCCCGGAGTGCTTGGGTTCAACTCCCCTGGCTGGCTGCACAGAGATGAAGGGTCTGTCTGACACGCAATCGCAGCTGCACAGTGTCTGCGGCGTTTGTGTTGTCATGTGTATTTAAACTTTTATTTATCCACAGAGGTTTTGCCAAGCACCTAATCTCAGTTTACACATTACACAGCTTCACATTCATGGAGTAACTTTCATGTGCATTGACAACTGAGAAGCTTTCTGCATGGACTCTCCGAGCAGATCCAGCTCCACTGGAGCAGATGAGGGTGTTGTGCCTTGCTCAAGTGGACACCTGGATTTTTGAGAAAGAAAGAAGTACCACTGATTCACTTTCGTTGTTCAGATTTTCCAGGTGGTTCCACAATTTAGAATCAGAGAAGGAAAACATACACATCCAGATATAATCAGGCACTGAACAAAAATAGTAACATGGAACAAAGAAGCTCTCTTTTATCTTAATTGCTGCATAGCTCTTCATCAGACACTGAAAACATAAAGCGTGTAATTATTGACATATTTCTTATGTTTGGGATGTTTGTATTTGGTGTTATTTTTTAATATAACCGTTCTTTAATTCGGAAAGGTCATTGAAATCTGGATTTCTTCAGCAGAAGAATGAGAACAGAAACAAATGGTAGAAAGTGTTTCCACATCATCTGGGATCAGCTGATAAATCGAGTGGCATAATTTATGGTTGATAAGATATGTTGACTAGTATTCTGACCTAACACACTGTATACAGAATTTTTGGGGCTGATACCCATAGCAGATAGTTAAAAAGACAAGTTCAGTGCACTGGAACAATAAACATCATTGGGAAATTAATAACTATAAATAACCCCAAGACTTTTTTCCCATTCATTTTGGCACAATTCAGGCAACATTTACGCCGATACCGATTGATAATGATTTTTTTGTGATAGATATGAAAAATCCACTTGCCCATACTGCACAGATAGAGCTAAAGCTATCTATTCTCATTTTGGCCTTACAGTTGTATTTTCACTAAAAAAACTATTAAAAATCAAGATGATGTCACATTTGTTGGGGTCTCTGCCAAACAAGCATGTGTTTTTACATCTGGAGAAAATATTTACAGGCCAGAGCATCTCTACAGCCCTGCAGTACCTCATTATATTGGTTTTGCTGGTTTGTATTGTAGCACATTTGACCTTTATCAGAAAATTGCATTTGGATATTGCAGTCCTTGGATTGTTTGATGTAGAGCTAGAGAGCTTACATCTCCACAATAAGGCTTGAACAAATTCAGTCAAACGGAGCCTCTCAATGTGCAGATTTGATTACTTCTTGCCAGCTATTTGTTACAACATTCATGCACCTCTCCACCTTAAAGCTGCTGTTGACCTGCGGTGAACCAAGCTTTACTCCTGCCTCAGCCTTCTTCCTCCAGCTCTCTTTCTGTTGCGCATATCTCTTCTCTTTGGCATCCCTCTCCTGTCGTTGGCTTCAATCTAAGCTGTGGAAATGAAAGTGCTTTGAGGATAAGCAGTGTACTCAGAGGCGTTATGAGTGTCTAGGCTGAAAGAGTGAATGTGGCACGAGAGAGGGAAAAAGGTCAGGTTGGATCAGGAAAGTTATGAGCCGGATAAAGAAACAATGCCCTTAACCTCTTCTATGTGAGGCATAGACATACGTTTTTCAAGTCATTTTTCTGTCTTGTTGTCGTCGAAGGCTTGTCATTAATCTCGTTTACACGTGCTGCGTGACTACAGACAATACACACCCTTTGTTTTGTATTTGTCTGTATTTATACTTTGCAGTATAGACATGCGGTCCCATAAATCCGTAGCGCATTAGCTGCCAACCGCTCCCATTATTTGGCATTGACAAAAGAAGTGCCACATTCTTCTGTAATTGTCCTGCCAGCTTACTCAACTGTTGCTAAACAAAGGCATTCTCACCTCATGAACCAGCCAGCAGCAAAACATACTTCAACACACTCGGGACAATGGCCCAGAGCAAAAAGCTCACCGTTGTCTAATGGTGCCTTAATCCTCTTCAGAAAAAACCCTCCCCTGCAGCACGTGTCTCCGCCGAAAGATTCACTCGGCTGTGTGAATCTGAGAGGTTGCAGAGGTTACTGTGTACTTTGGTTTTACATCATCAAAGTTTGCACTTGTTGCTTTATGGGTGTGGGGATTGTACAGATGTCTTTTCAAGACATGGGTTAATATGGTTGGCACACAAAGCAGTGACCATATACCTGTTATGAGAAGAGACTTGTTATGAAAACATTATATAAGCCAGGCTGTTTAACTCAGTTGTCAAGGTGAAGGGTCAGTTCATTTTCAGGTAATTCAGAACGGAAGTTGAGTTTAAACTTCATTTGAATTTTTGTTTTTTCTACAGTGCAGCCAAGAACTATTTTAAAGCAGCTTTAATCACTATTTTGTAAAAAAAAATAATTAATAGTAATTATAATAATAATAATACTAATAAAAAAAGAATAGTAGAGGAGTTGCAGCTGTAATGGAAACGTTGCCAAGATCTGTGAGGTGTGATATGAAGACCAAAAGACCTGTTGTGATTTCTACTTTGTTTTTTACATCTTTTATTTGACTAAAAAAAAAGATTAAAATCATGATGGTGTGACATGTTGGGGTCTACACCAAACAAACAGAGATTAGCTAGCCACAGTTAGCGACTAGCTAGTGAATGTATAGCAGTGGAGCATTAAGCAGCTATAGATGATGTGCAGTTTGATGGTCGAAGGGACAACTGAGCTAAAAGACGGTGAATATTACATTTACTAAGTAGACACAACAAGGGAATACTAATGTTTCTCCACATCTGCTGGATGTCTAAATAAGCAACTGTTTGCTAAAAACCATGTCAACTTGAGATGATATGTCAGTGTTGTGTAAACAGCTTGTTTCCAGAAAATAAGACACTGCAGGTTCAAGGCTAAGACTTTTTCTGTTGTGTAAAGAATTGTGAGGAAGCTGGCAAATGACATCGTAGCCATTTGTTATCAAGCGCACATTTTCTTGAAATACCTTTCTAATCTATGTTTGTTTCCTTTGCTTTACAGGCTCAACTGCACTCCCTGTGCAGGGCTTTGCCCCAAGGTATGCATGGGTCTGCAAACTGTGGACTCTGTCAAGGCTGCCCAGGAGCTGAGAGGCTGCACTGTTCTCAACGGGAGTCTGGTCATCAACCTGCGTGGAGGAAGTGAGTAAATGTGATCAGATAACAACATATAACAGACCAGCAGAGCAGGCAACAAAGGGAAATTACATTAATTGAACAAATACTCGAACAACATAGCTTTTAAATGTGATAAGATAAAAGTTTAACATGCAAATGAGATGGTACATCTCAATTTATCCTGATGTACTATTTTATCAACAAAATATCAATATAGGTAAAAAATGAAAAAAATTAAAGAGGGGTGACACTGTTTTGCACACTGGGTTTAGATTTACAGAATTTACACATGATTTAATACTTAACAATAATGATTTGAAAGTACACATTTTATTCTTGTGGATTTCAAATTTAGCCATGAAAATATAATGGTTTTTAATGAAACAGCCTAAAAAGGGAAATCATTTTGTTTAGTTTAAAAAACATATGATAAGAAGAAAAAAAGATGGAACCAAAATGTAAAACACAGACAGAAAAAAACAGAAAACAGTTTGTTTTGCTTTTGCATGAAGCTTCATTTAGGACCAGAAGTCCCACTAAAACTTGTGTCTTTTGGTTTTCTTCAGACAACATAGCAGCTGAACTGGAGGCCAGCCTCGGCCAGCTGGAGGAGATCACTGGCTACCTGACAGTGCGACGTTCCTACGCCCTCGTATCCCTCTCGTTTTTCCGCAAACTCCGTGTTATTCGTGGAGAGGAGCAGGAAATCGGGTGAGACTGTCTTTTGAGCCCATCTCTTTCTCTCCATGTCAGAGCCTCCTCCTGTAATTATGAGTTAAAAGCAGAAGGACTGACCTTTTCAAAATGTCTTTCTGTGGTAACTGTTTCTGGTTAGACGTTCCCAAATCATATATGAGGCTTCATTCAGATGAGGTGGAAGACGCTTGTAGTACAATGGGCTACACTTACAGTAGAAATGGCAAAATTGTAGGCTAAAACACTTTTTCTACTCGCATTACTCAAGAAGCTCTTTTATATATTCCTCAGCTAAATGTCATTGTGTATCATGAAAAATTTGTTCATGCGATCTTGTGTGCTCTTTTCCAGGAATTACTCGTTTTATGCTCTGGACAACCAGAACCTGCGGCAGCTGTGGGACTGGTCCAAACACAAGCTGGCCATCCTGCAGGGACGCATGTTTTTCCACTACAACCCCAAACTCTGCATGTCTGAGATCCTCAAAATGGAGGAGGTGACGGGGACCAGAGGGCGACAGATCAAGACTGACATCGCCACCAAGACCAACGGAGACCAGGCCTCATGTAAGATACCTTGGCTTAAAAGATACGATGGTTGTTGCAGGGGTTGCTATGGCAACAGAAAACACAGAGTCGGCCCTGGTACAAATGCAAACATAGTCGCAGTTATAGTTATGATGGTCATTTCCTGTCTCTCTCTGTTTGCAAATGTCTTCCTGCAGACCTTTTGCTGTCACAGATAGACTAGGAACAACCAACAGAGCAAAGCACTAATACACAGTTATATCAGTGTTGCTTTATCTGTGTCTTCAGAGACAGGGCGTAGAGATTAGTTCAGTGTGCTTCTACAAACATGAAGACAAAGGTACAATCTCTCTTTTATTGGCTTTTAATGTGATTCCTTTATAAGCTTGACATAAGACAGAGGTAGTAAAGAGAGGAAGATGGAAGGGGATGGGATGTGTCAGTTGTACAAATCTATTAGGTCTTATTGGTTCGGGATGAGTTTCCGTTGTTGGTAGTCGTTGAGCATAAAAAAATCTTGCTTAAGCAGGTTCTAAGAATCATATTTTCATCATATGAGCCTGTGATCTACAAATCTCAAATCAGGTTAAATTGATGCCACCTGTCCGAGATTTTCTCCTGATTTGGTGCCTCATTAAAGGGTTTAATCAGGAATATCCTCGGACCAAAAGAGAAAGTCTAGCTTTTTGGAAGACAAGATCACGGTGATGGTTGAGGAGACTGAAACCAGGCAACACTTATACTTCGGTGGGTAGACACACAGCCAAACAAGCAGATTGTTCATAAAGCTCATACAAAGTTCATCATACGCCGGGGCGCATATGCACCCCAACTGCAATACCAGCAGGAAACTTGCTTACGTCAAGTCTAGACTTTGCTCAGAGATAAGATCAATTCCACATCAAAGTAAGGTTCTATAAACAACTTCTAATGCGTGTTTTTCTACCTAAATCATACTTGAGACTGTTTTATATAAATGAGACTCTAGGACTTTGCAGCTACATGATGTGCGCCTGAACAAATTGAGTCACTGAAACACAAGAAGCGAGGCAGATCTGTGGGAAAATAAAGGTTTGTCAGGTAGAAGGTTTCATAAAAACTCCCCGTTTGCCATTGCATTTAACAGTAAAGACTCAGATCATGAATACTTCCTCTAATAAAAGAAAGAAACCCTGAAAACACAGAGACAACAATGAAATATGAATATGAAACGGTGCTTCAGCATTTTGCAGTGCTGGTGAAGCATGTTGGTCTCAGTTTTGTCTGAGTGGGGCCCCTCTGGTCTTATCTGTATTTAGTCTACTTTAATTTATGAAGTAGGTGAAGGTGAATCCCAGGACACCGGGATGTTTTCATGCAAAAGTCAACAAAAGGAGTTGTTCCTTGACTAATATCCGACTATAACAATTCTAATCTACACAACTTCCACCTGTACTTTGATCTTTTTTTGTTCTTCGTTGGTTTTGATTGATTATTGTCTTTCCTCAGGTGAGAATCATGTGCTGAAGTTCACCCAGATTCGAACCATGAGCGATAAAATCATGGTCAAGTGGGAACCCTTCTGGCCACCAGACTTCAGAGACTTGCTGGGCTTCATGGTGCTCTACAAAGAAGCGTAAGTTTGTCTTCAGGCTGAATATCCTCCTTAGTTCTGATGGTCTTGTGTGACTCGGGGATGTTTATGAGGCTCTTCAGCTGACATTTCTGAAGGTTACAATGATAAACTGTTGTGAAACGTCAAACCGAAACTCAACACCTTTTCTCAACGGAAATACAATTTAGGTCTACATATAACCATCTTTTTTTTTTTCTAACAGACCTTTTCAGAACGTAACCGAGTTTGATGGACAGGACGCCTGCGGCTCCAACAGCTGGGTGATAGCTGATGTGGACCCTCCACGTCGAGCCACAGAAGGGGACAAAGAGCAGGTGGAACCCGGTCATCTCATCCTGCCACTGAAGCCCTGGACACAGTACGCCATCATGGTGAAGACCCAGCTGTCAGCTTCTGATGAGCACCAGGTCCACGGAGCCAAGAGCGAGATCATCTATGTCCGCACCAATGCCACGAGTAAGACTTGATTCAGATTTGTGATGTTCACTGGTTGTTAAGCCATTTTTTTAAATTTTCACTACAACAAGGCTTCCTGCTTGAAGGTGCGTCTATAACTGATGCATTTGTGTTGAGTAGTCATTCGTGGAGCGGCTGTGAATAATTGTCCTCACTGCAGCACTGTCGAGGAATGGCCACACAAATCTCTGCTATCTGGGTGACAAACATGTTTAATTCCCTACACATTTTTCTCAATAAAAGTCTACATGTCCTGAAACAACTTAAAGCGCAGACAATAAACCAGTAAAATGAAGCAAATGTTGAAAAGTTCAAGCAGGGTTCTCAGGAGAGAAATTACACTTCAAACCACAGACATTAGAAGCGGAGACGCTTGAGGGGGGAGACAGTGGCTCAACAACAGTTTGGCTGTGGTCGCAAGGCGTCACCACTGCCCCTCTTGGTAAAACTGGTAATGGAAAAGCAAAGCAGCTCAGCGCTGTTTGACTTGTTGGGTTCTTATGGAAAGTTGATTTTTGTTTTTTTTATTTAGCCACTAGAATAAAGCCTTTTTGATATTTCCTTTGTTGTCTGACAGATTTTCTTATATTTGGAGTGCCTGAATTATTATTAGTACTCTTTTTATCGTTTATTAAGAGCACCTGCCTGAATTTTTATCTGGAATGTATTGCCAACAACAAGTGTCTTGCCCCTCCATTCTTCCTGCGATGTTAAATTTTCTATTTCAAGACGTATAACCAGAATCTTCTGGTATGTAAAATGCAGCGGAAACACAAGGTAAAGCCTTACAGGTTATGCACTGTTCAGATTTTGGAAGGCTCCAGGTTATGAGTCTTTAAGTTCCTATGGTGGAAAAGTCCCATTCCCACTTCTCGACTAGAGTTAAGCTATTTTCAGTGCTGTCTTGAATCCACATTTCTTGTGGTGTTACTATACTTGACTGGCGGATTCAGTGTTGAGTGTGTGTGTGTCGGCCAGGCTGCTGCCAAAATGTCCTTGGCACCAGAACAGGGAAGAGGAAGACAGATGGGACAATTTTGCCTGGGGGGCCTCCGACCGACAGGGCACCATGTTGTGCAAGGTGTCTGCATCAATCGGTCACGCAGCATCATAAATCTCTTCCCCAGCACTTAATTGTACTCTGCCACCCACAGTGTGTGACGTGTGCAGTTTGGGTTTGCTGTAGTCATGATGGCCTGTCTAACTGGCTTCGTTTTACACAATGTGCATTTTCCTTCTTGATAAAACCGCATCAAAAATGACATCCTTCACTCACACGAAACAGGCTTCCAGCAGAGACACATCATTCAGTCAGCCAGGCTTGTTTTCTATCTGTCTGGCAACCGCTCCGGGTTTCTGGTCTGTGTCATGTCTAACCAGCAGACCTCGTCAGAAGGGCAAAGCTGTCATTACAAATGAGCTCTCGCTGATGAAACTCAGTCTGACAATGCGGTTGGACCAGTGTGTTGCACAGTAATGAAACAGGGAGAACAAAATCACACAGCGACGAAGCTCTGGTGTCTTTGTCTCCTCTGGGCTCAGTCTGACGTCCCTACGTACCACTCCTTCCTCTCATCTGTCCTCCTCACAAACACTCTTCGTATGAAGTATTTATGTCAACACGTAAACCTTTTGTTTAATTACATTCATGTCACTGTCCTCAAAGCTCCAGCTCCAATTCAAGCATCTCTTATTCTGTCTCCCACTCCCAATCTGCTCTAAATACGACTAACCAGACAATCAGATGTACGGTGACACCAGTGTGCGTTCATGCCAAGTGTAGCAGAGATGACACTTTGTTATCAGCGTGCCACAGTTGATGCAAAACAAAACTTCACAAATCACATTTAGATCTATAATAGGATTAAATAAAACAATCTGTCCTGAAACAATGATTACGTAGTTGCCAAATACATTTATAGCTGCGTTTAATTCTCAGTAACAAGAATTTGTGGCTGGTGCCAGAGTCTTAGTCCTGCTTCTGCAAATCACACACTCTGACTCATGTTTATTACACCTCTTGCATTAGTGCTGTTAATCTGTTTTCACTAAGTAGGATCGAATTAGGAATAGAAAAATGTGTGTCACGATGCAGTTTGTTTTGCAACTCAAATACACATAACTCTACTGTCATGTCATGTCACATCTCACGTGAATTAATACTGAAATTACACTTATGCATGTTTGTCAACACAAACTGATTAGTCTGTGTAATCCAGAACACAACATTTGCAACAAAGGAGACAAGTTACAAAGGAGGTAAAATATGTAACTACCTTGTAAATAGATTAATGCCTTGATCCAGGTAAGATAAGGGTAGAGAAAAATAAAGTATAGTTTTTTTTTAGTGAGTATTTGCTGTGAGAATCTCAACTTGCAATGAAGTAGTGTCAAAAAATGAAAGTAAATAATTGGAAATTTTGAAATATACAAAACGCCACACCTGCTGAAACTCCTGAAAACTAGAACTGAAACTGAACATGTAAACCACAGTTTAACACTCGAAGAGGAACCAAAGCCTCACTGGAGACTGTGATACACACAGTCAAGAAGCATTGTCGTTAAAATGTGCAATTAGTATTAAAACTGGCATTCAGTTGCTCGCAAAATGTGCAAATTACCGCGGACACAAGGCTCTGTCGTGCTGCCGAGACTTTAGGAGGTGCTACTGAAATACATTTTGTTTATTGGTGTCATGAACTTGCAAAATGTGGACATTCAGATGTAAATGGAAACATGCTACACTCATTGTAATAACTCAGATGTACATTCTATTGACAGTGTGAATATTACAAGTAGCTCTACTATAAGTGGGACATGTGCATGAAGTTGTGTAATAAACCCAAACCAAAAATGCAAATACTCAGAGCAGTCAGCTGTCGGTCACAGAGCAACACCCTGCCAGTAAATGTGTTGTATTAGTTAGACTGCAACAGGAAATGCTAATGAGATTGAAACAGCACTTCTCCTGTTATGTTTGATCAAGTCTGATAATTCATTTGTAGAAACTCACTGAACATGTCCATTTAGAATGCATTTTAAGTTTTACTTTAAAGGTAATTCCACCAATTCCACATTAAAGTGTGTTTACAGTTCTTGAGCAGTACTACTGCTTGTGAAAAAAGTAGTATAAATCTTTATGTGGCTCCAGAAGAAACTGCAGGTAATCTGATGAATTGCCTCCAGTGATGTCACTCAGTGTTGCATTTTGGGTGTATGTAGGCACCCAGATTTGAGCATTTCACTCCTATAACACTATTGGACTCAATGCAATTTACACAGTCAATAACATCACTGAGGGCAATTTGTTCATGCCGCTTCCTCTGGTGCCACAAGACTTTATACCACTTTTTTTGACATATGCAGCAGTACAAGACCTGTAAACAGGCTTTATGCAATAAAGCAATACATTTTCTAAAAAAAAACAGAAAAATGGCACGAAATATAACAAAGCAAAATTAAACTAAAGCCATCATATATAACAATGTTATGTTTTAGCCTCAGCCTCAGTCCTCCCCTTGGTGACAAAATTTGGTGGATAAACAAACTAATAAGCTTTACATGTCATTTGTCATTCCTATTAATCAACCCTCTTCTCTTTCTGTGACGTCTCCCCAGAACCCTCAGTCCCGCTGGACCCCATTTCTTCGTCCAACTCTTCCTCTCAGATCATCCTCAAGTGGAAACCTCCCAATGACCCCAACGGTAACATCACTCACTACCTGGTCTTCTGCCAGCGCCAGCCCGAGGCCAGCGAGCTCTACAAGTTCGACTACTGTCAGAAGGGTGAGCCACATTGTTTGTGGTCTTCCTGTTCGTGTGTATGCTTCTGTGTTTGTGGTTTTGTGTCTCTGACTGTGTCTGAGAATGAGAGAGGGAGAAAGAATGTCTCTTGACATCTTTCCATTAGTAGACAAGCTCTTCACACTCAGAGGCTTGACTGGTTCAAGTCTGCTCCCCAGACGCTCTGCTGTGACTTTGTGATCTGATTCTCCTTGATGGCTGGATTGTTTTTAGACAATTTTAAATATATATAATGCTGAATCAAAACAATTGGGGACACTGAAAGTGTGATTGTGAATGACTAAGCCTTTCCAGGATGCCCCTTTCATACCCAATCATGATGCCATTGCCTGTTAACAATGAACCTGTTTACCTGTAGAATGTGTTTGTGAACATCCCACAACTTTCCCAGTCTTTCATCGCTCCTGTCCCAACTTGTTTGTTGGAATCAGGGTTATATCAAATGAACACAGACACAGCCGAACAAAAAAGCAAACAATGATAATTTGTCATAGGCATGGGTCAATATGGAGGTGCCAGGATTGTCCCATCCAACATGTTGATTGACACCTGTATTCTCAGATAAAGTATTATCAGAACTTTAAAATACAGAGTAAAATTGCCCATAAACTTACTGGAATCAATTTAACCGTACACTTTTTTGGAAATACATATTGTTATTGCATCACAGACAGGATACACTTATTTTAGTCAAAACAAATGATCAAAGAATCTCATATAAGTAATCATAAGGTTCCTGCAGATAAGATGAATAAATGGCGGTCATGTAAAGCCTCAGTATTTACAAACATCTGATTTAACTTGTTATTGTTTGTGAAACAATATGGAAGCCATGCCTTCAACGACGGTGAGAGGCAATTCAAAATAAGTCAGGAAAACAATGTAGGACTGTGCATCAGCAAGCTACACAGTCTTTTCAAGTGCTTTTTATCGTGTCACACGATACAATCTCAATCTCAATCTTTCCTTTGTTTCAAAGATGTTTCATTTTTTGAAAGCACTGGAGTTGTATGTCATTTTTCATCCATTTAAAACCTTAAAATCACCAAAACTGGAGTTTAAAATGTGCACATCACCAGCAATATGTCTAAGACACAATGTTCATGACCTCTCAGTAGAATGAGACTGTGGTCATAAAGTGCAACAGACAAGCCGTTTGTGGAGCGGTTTCATCTCTGAGTGCATTTTAAGTATAGTGACCCCTTTGCAAACTGAACCGTTGCCCCTTACAGGGAAAACGTTACTCTGGAGCCACTGAGCAAGAAAATCAATTCCAGTAAAGGTGAATCTTTTATTTGGGTGGTGTTATGTTGTTTAAACTACATGAAGTCTGACACTGAGACAGTCTGGATCTTCCGCTTACTCAGACTGGGGTTCAAGCAAAGTTCAGACATCTATCTTGGTTGGATTATTCCCGTCACTGCCTGACCTGCGTCTGCGCCATCAGTGCCCTTCCATGTTAGCACACATCTGAGCCCAAACGTTCCTCTTTTGAACTCCTATAACTCCCACACATCCAGTGAGATGGGAGTCTGCAGGGAGGTCGTGTCACTGGTAATTTATCTCCACTAGAGAGCGTGAGGACCTGGGGATGACAATGACAGACATGCCCGTCAGGCATGTGTGTGGGAGGGTGTGTATGTGAATATTTGTTCATAAGACTGTGCTGTGTGTCTGTGTTTACTGCACTTGTCATCCCACTCTGTCTGATTGTTTTTATTTTCTCTGGATGGACTTCGCCAGGTATGAAGCTGCCGTCACGGGTGCCCACTCAGGTGGACAGTGACGAGGAGCAGAAGTGGAACCAGACGGAGGAGCAGGGCCCGGGTACGCGATGCTGTGCCTGCCCCAAAACTGACAAGGAGCTCAAGAAGGAGAAAGAGGACTCAGAGTACCGCAAAACCTTTGAGAATTACCTCCACAATGAAGTCTTTGAGATCAAGTAAGACGGCTGACAACAGAGTTGTCTTATCAAGAATGCAATGTTAGATTGGGTCAAGTTGGACTAAAACAGCAATTTAAAGTCTCATGCACCATCAGATAGTCTTACATTTTGCCCAGTTATGTGTTTTGTTTTTTGTTTCTGGAGTACCCAGCTTTATTTCAAGGCCATCCACTCAACAGTTGCGAGAACAGACAGAAAAACACAAAAACATAAACTTTATCACTTCAAACTTTCCTTGTCTAGACGCTCGAGGCAGCGACGTGCTGTGATGGGCATCGCCAACCGAACGCACCCCTTCCTCACCACTGCCCCGAGCCCGCCGCAGGGCACAGACATCCCAGTGGACGAGGACGGGGAGACCTTTGAAAGCACAAAGACTGTGGTCACTGTCCACGCCAAGGAATCCACCGTCATCTCCCACCTGCGCCACTTCACCAGCTACCAGATCGAGGTCCATGCCTGCAACCACCCGACCGACCCCGCCCGCTGCAGCATGGCAGCGTATGTCAGCGCCCGCACAATGCCTGAGGGTGAGGAGACCACATACGTCTTTTATAAGTATTACTCAAGAGTGGAGGAGTCTCGCTCTCTGTAATAAAATCACATCAAAACCTGGTACCCACTGACACAGCTCAACCACTGACAGTTATGTAGACATTTTGGGTGTGTTTTACAAGTAACGTCCTTTTGTTTGTTTGGTTGTTTGGTTTTTTGGTTTTAACACAGCGTTCCAGTTGAGTTCAAATTTCCCAAAGCCAGACCTCAAAGCGTTCCAGGTGGACAATGCCAAACAAAAACTTAGCTCACTGTAACAAAATAAGGTCTCTTTGGCCAGTGTTTACACAGTTGAACCCTCGAAAATGAAATAGAGACGGAAAAACGACACATGAGATAACAGACGGCATTATGCATCTTATTTTTCAACACTTTTACTAGCTTCATACAGATACTGCCGTCTACAAATACATCACTGACTTCAAATGGTGTTCCACCGTACTTTTTCTACTACAAGGTCGGACGTTTTTTAGTTCTGAGGCGTCTGGTTGCAGCGACTGTGCTATACAATTGCTGTGCCCTTTTTTATTTTCTCTTGGTGTGTTTGAGTCTGTTGTCCTATATAAACAAACCTGTTTTAATACAAGTGAAACAACATGACTTTGTTTCCTGCAGATAAAGCTGATGACATCGTGGGTCCCATCATTTACGAGGTGACAGAAACTACAGTGCACATCACATGGCAGGAACCAGGGACTCCTAATGGTATGATCATCCTCTACGAGGTCAACTACAAGAGACTGGGAGACACAGAGGTAAAGAAACACATCTGCACACACAGCTGTCATGCCTTTATTGCTTTAGTGTTTGATTTGAGCCGCTGGGTCACCGAGAGTACACTGGGAGTTCACTACAGCGCGTACATACAGACTTATTCAGAAAGCACTTTTTATAATCCCCTTGCTCATTAAACATAATGGCTCAGGCTGCTGATGAAAGACTATTTAACTAAGAATCAAATTAAATGTATCCATCTTAAAACAAGCCATGCAGCACGAACAAATAAGAGAGGCAGTACTTATTACCTGACTTGTACGTTGAAATTTGGTCCTGTGGGTTCACTAATGACATTTGGTTGATAAACCTAATGGAGAGGTAATTTCAGCGTCACACCATGTTTTAGTCACCATGGAGACGGATCTACAAAACATCTGCTGACTATTATTTGTGGTGGAAAAGAATAAAAAAATAACTCAGATGTTTCCTCAGTGGAACCATAAAAACGTGAAACAGTGGGAGAGGAAACAGTGTATCCTATAGATGAGTCATTATTTTAAACTTTGAGATTATGAAGCAGCTGTTTGTCATATGACAGTGGTTGTTGTCCCCTGCCTGAACCTCAGTGTTGTTCCTCTGCAGGAGCTGCACTACTGCGTGTCAAGGAAAATGTACAAAGCGACCCGTGGCTGCAAGCTGAAAGTGATGCATCCTGGGAACTACACAGTGAGGATACGGGCCACCTCGCTGGCTGGCAATGGATCCTGGACCGAGCCCACGTACTTCTATGTCCAGGACCCAAGTAAGTCTATCTACCACGAAGGCAAACAGAGTCCAGACTGAAGCTATGTCCCAAATCCATACAACATACTAATCTATACAGTGTTGTATGACAGTAAATCAGGCTGCTAGTTATATAGGCTGATCTTTACTTGATGGCCTTTCAGCCTGTGTAAAGTGTAGTGACAGGAAAGACGAGGAGCAAAAGTAACGCAGAAGTGGGGTTTGCTTAGATTTTCTCTATATTCTGTTCGTGGTTGGTTGGATTTGAGTCATTCCATCATTTGAGTGACTGCATGATGGATGAAGTTCCAGCCATGTTTAGTGTTGTATAAACTCTCAAATGTAACCAAAGTTTTGCCCCCCTCCTGTCATTTATACATGAGTTGAGTTGAGTTGAGTTGAGTTGAGTATCCCTGCACCTCATACTCAAAACCTGCATAGAATCCGTAGTATGGATCTGCGACACTGTGTTATTTTAGTAGTAAATTCATTTGACATTTTTTAAAAGTTTCATATTTTCAGAGATCTTTATGAATTATTAAAAGTCCTTGAATAGGAGTGGGGATATTAATTGTGTGCTTTAGGGCATATGTTCTTACAAGTCTGCTCTTATTTAACCTTGTACTTGAATACCAAATATCTTCTTATCTTCTATCTAATCTGATGAGTTGCCGTCACAAACCTTTAAATCCCTCAAGAACTGAATGTAAATCTATCTAAAGCAGAACATGAAAAACATGCGGGAGCCTTGTATGACTCATTCGTCCTCACCATAATCACAGGATCAAAAGATGCTACGTGAAGCAGATGATGTTTACTGAGCAGCGTATTGATCCTAGCTGCGGTGTAATGAGTGGGTTTAATAAGAGCTTGTTTTTGTCCTTCACCTGAAATGTGACTCACTGTCTGACCGGATGTTTTGAACAGGCGACCCTCTCTACATCGTAAAGATCGTCATTGGACCAGTCATCTGCTTCGTCCTGCTGCTGTTTGTGTCTGTGGCTGGATTCGTCATGTTCAAGAAGAAGTACGTCCTGTTAAATCCTGTCACTCGTCTTCTCCGTATTTCATATTTGGTTTGTGTCATTATTTAATGCTTTTCTCTTTTTCCTTTCAGTCAAACTCAAGGACCCAGTGGTCCAATCTACGCCTCTTCAAACCCAGAGTATCTCAGCGCTAATGACGGTGAGCAAACTGTTTAAACCATTTGATCAACGATAGAGAAGCTGAGGTTTGTTTTAACCTTTAGCTGGATTTGTAGTTTTGATTTAAGAGATTATGGTGTCTTGCTCAAAAATGCTACCACACATCAGAGCTTCAGAGGCTTGGGCTATGTTTCTGATGCCGGTAGAAATTTCTGAGAGTGATGACAGTTTATGAAAAGCCCAGTTATCTGCCCCTTTTTTCAATAATATTCACTGAGCAAAGGCCTCTACATAAGTATGGTTTTCACAGCAGTTGTCTCCAATACAAAGACAAGATGACATCACTAGTTTGGGGAGCAACGAGGCAACAGGTCCAGGATTTAAACATTGAAATGAAAATATTAATAGATTCTGGATTTTAAGGAGGGAAGAGGAGAAGATTAATAAATTGTTTTGAATCTCACAAAATGGCATTTTAACAGTTTAAGTTTCTTGTTACCACTCTTAAATGTTTGCTTTAATGTTTTGACATTTACGTAGGGACTCTGATCAGGACTGCAACCAATACTGTCGTTTTCATTGTTGATAATTCTGCCGATTTTCTACACAGACAATTATTTGCTTGGTTAAAAAACTGTAAGAAAAAAGCGAAAAATGGCCATCAGTGTTCCCCTAATGCCCTCAAATGTCTGTTTTGCCCACAACCCAAAGATATTCAGTTTATGAGCATAGAGGAGGTAAGAAACCAGAAAATATTCACATTTAAGATGCTGGAATCAGAACATTTTAACTTTGTTTCACCCTAAAACCAATAAATTAATCATTCAAACAGCTGGCGTTTAATTTAATAGTTGCCAACTAATCGACTATTGCAGATTTCAGAAGAACCTCGCCCCTGAAATTTTATAAATGAGGACAAAAACTCCCACACACTGTTCACCTCACTTGCAATCAAGAATTAACTCTGAAACTTCATATATGACAAGCAGCTTCCTGTAACAGGTCAAGGGATCGCAAAGAAATCTTATTTAGGTCAGAGCAGCAAAACTTTGCTCTCCTCTGTTTCCTTGTTTATTCAGTTAAAATGCTCCAAAACAAATATACACATGCCCAGAATCCCTCTAAGCTACAGCTTCATAAAACACTTACCGGGTTTATTTGAGAATTCAAGACTTACTCTACATAAATTAAGTTGCATTTGTAACATGTTCTGGGAAATGTTCCTGCAGTGTATGAGGAGGACGAGTGGGAGGTGCCCAGAGACAAGATCAACATTTTGAGGGAACTGGGTCAGGGCTCCTTCGGCATGGTCTACGAGGGCATTGCCAAGGACATCATCAAGGGAGAAGGAGACACGCGCGTAGCAGTGAAGACGGTGAATGAGTCGGCAAGCCTGAGAGAGAGAATCGAGTTCCTGAATGAGGCGTCTGTCATGAAGGCCTTCAGCTGCCACCATGTGGTAAGGAGAGAGACAAACTTGTACATAAACAGAAGTTATTGAAGTATTGTGTGTAAGTGCGAGGTGGAGTGTAAATCAGTTGACGGCACTGGTATGTTTTAACTCTCAATAATGAGACATAGTAAGGATCAAATGTCCCATCATGTGTTCATGCCAGACTTCTCCTACATTTAGCTGTGTGAAGGGCAGCAGTGTCACCTTGCTGTTACCAGTTGTCATAATGTCATCAGACCAGACCATATGGAAATAAAACCCCCTCCGTATTTGTCTCTCAGGTGCGTCTGCTGGGCGTTGTGTCTAAAGGCCAGCCCACCCTGGTTGTGATGGAGCTGATGACCCATGGCGACCTGAAGAGCTTCCTGCGCTCTCTGCGACCTGATGCTGAGGTAATGAGAATCACACACTGAATACGAGTGTTTGAAGTGCTCACACTTTTAACGTTGGTCTCAACTTTTAAGGTTGGACTGAACTTTAGGTGAACAGTTTACATGTGGAAATACTTTTGTCATGCTTCTTCTTTCCACTTCTGCATTTCACCTAGATAAATACAGTACAGCAATTCTTTTGTAGCATTTTTCTTATCATTATGCAAATTTAAGCAGGTTTCTTTTTACCTCTGCGTGGAAATTGTAATTACAGCGAAGGAGAGGAGAAGCAGAACTGCAGAACTATCAGTAGTTTGCACACATACTGTTTAACAGGGGTAGAAATCTCATAGAATTGGATTCAAACTGTGATTCTTTGAGCTATGATGTGATTAGAAACTGATTAATGCAGCATCCAAATTGATCAGAATTAGCTTCTATACGTTATTTATTTCTCTCCCTGCTGTTACTTTTAAATCATAGGCTTGCATTATGTTTTCTCACGCTCAACTGTCTTCGCCAAGCCACAAGTGGCAGCATAGCTTAAAATGTAAACGTGACACACATCTTTACATCTGTTGGGTTTAGCCATCCGTTTGGGCCTTAAATTTCCGATTTTTGACTTTTCTGCATTGAGACATTATCTGTCCACGATCTGCTACTGCTCTTACTAGCAAAGGAACTACTTAGTCATCTAGTCAAGGTGTTATATGAATACAGTTTTCTTTTCATGATGAAGCACTGTGGTTCCTTAATTCCTATCTAAGACCACAATGAGATGTACAAATACAGAAAAATTTGAATCCATCAATGTCTAAATCAATCATTTGGTTAGCACTTTAAGCAGAGTGACTTCTGACTCCCTCTGCTGTTTTCTCACCGGCCAGATTGAAGTCTGAACTAAATTACATTTACCAAACGTGATATAGTTATTTGAGGGACTCTGAGGACTTTTATGGATCTCTCTCTGTGTGGTGTTTCAGTTACCATTGCGTGTACAGATTGTAGTGTGTCATCCTCTGAAGTGTGTAAATATACAGATGGGGCATGGATTGGAAAAGGAGGATGAGTGTTGACAGAGGACTTGAGCCTCCAGAACTAAAGTCAGCTGAAAACAGTGGTGTTTGGAGACGAACACCAGGCTTCCAAACCGACTGGGAAAACTCTTGTGTGAACAACTTTTGTGAATAATAAACATGATTATTTATCAGAAAGTGAAAATCTGTCTCATGTCCCACAGAACAATCCTGGGCGTCCGCCACCCACTCTGAAGGAGATGATCCAAATGGCCGCTGAGATCGCAGACGGCATGGCTTACCTCAATGCCAAGAAGTTTGTCCACAGAGACCTGGCAGCCAGGAACTGCATGGTAGCTTCAGATCTCACCGTCAAAATAGGAGGTACGTTTAAGCCCATTTTGGTGGCGTCTTGTATGTAGATGTCTGATGTTAGTGATTTCCTTTGTGCTTGTTTTAAAACTTCAACATAGAAAATAAAATGATATTGTTACTGTAGTTGGTTCACTTGGTCAGTTTCAGGTGAAGCAAGATAGAAGAGCAGTTTTTGACTGTGTTGTCACTGGAGTATTTGTTTGCAAACAAATGTTTTAATTTTTTTTTTAAGAAATCTGTGGATGGTTGTAATGGATTCCTGCATAAATAATTGACGTTGCTTGTAAATAAGAAGTTCAGTTTGAACTGTGTATTATACCAGATGTACGGTACGCTGAATTTACAGAGTGCATTGTTTACTATCCCGTCTTTGCAGCCCCTCTATGGGCTTTAGTTTGGGCACAGCCATCATAACCCATATAGTCACTCTACATTTTTAATCAATAAATACATTACAGAACTAGTACTGAATGCATTAATCAGTGACTTAAATACTTAACACTTTCTCGAGTGCATCACCAGGAACCTGAATTTTAAAAAACACAAGACAAATCATCAGGGTTTTTAAATGACACATTGAAATTGAATAAACACTTTGTAACAAACAACATCAGTTTGACTAATAAAAGGCATCTTTCTTTTCCACAGACTTTGGTATGACCAGAGACATCTATGAGACCGACTACTACAGGAAGGGAGGGAAGGGCCTGCTGCCCGTCAGGTGGATGGCTCCTGAGTCTCTGAAGGACGGAGTCTTCACTGCAAATTCAGACTGCTGGTCAGTGACACCTCTTTGTGTGTTGGTGCTGTATACGGCATAATGAAACGTTGAGTGACAGTTATGCATTATGTTTAAGTGGAGAAATTGAGGATGGAGCTGATAAGAAATTCGGGTTTGTGGAGGGCATTTTATAAAACAGCAGATTCATAGTCAGCTCTTAAATTATTTTAATTTGAATTAAAAATATATATATATGGCACATTTTTTTAGAGCAACAGGAGTTTTTAAAACCAGACCAGAATAACAAAAAGTAAATGCATTACAAATATTATAATATGAGATCAGGACCTGTGTTGAGATAACTGCTTTCATCCAACATTGTTTACCAGCCTCTGCCCTCAGTCGTCCTGTTCACTGCTTCAAGTGTTTACAGACAGATTTACTCTGCATGGTGTATAACTGGCCTGTCCTCATTCTCCCTGTGTTGCTGTTGTCTTTGTCTGCCGGTTTGCCAGGTCGTTTGGGGTTGTTCTGTGGGAGATCAGCACGCTGGCAGAGCAGCCGTACCAGGGCCTGTCCAACGAGCAGGTCCTCAAGTTCGTAATGGACGGAGGCATCCTGGACAGACCAGACAACTGCGCCGACAGACTGTGAGTGCAACATTTTTCACCATTTATTGACATTTTATACGCCAACTAATTGTTCAATCCAGAAAATAATCCGCATTGATAAGTAATCCGCAGCCCCATTCTTATCCATGCTGGACAGACTATGTTAAAAAGACATAAGTAAATTATGTGAAATTAACTACTAAAATTGAGTATCTTTTAACAATGATATCACTCTCCCTCTCTTCTCACCCAGACACAACCTGATGCAGATGTGCTGGCAGTACAACCCCAAGATGCGTCCCGCCTTCCAGGAGATCATTGAGATGCTGCGCGAGGACCTGCATCCCACCTTCCAGGAGGTCTCCTTCTTCTACAGCGAGGAGAACAAGCCGCCCGAGAGCGAAGACTTCGACCTGGACATGGAGAACATGGAGAGCATCCCGCTGGACCCGTCGTCCTACTGCCAGAGGGAGCAGTGTTTGGACAGGGACGAGGCCTCCTCCATGGGCCTGAGGGGCAGTTACGAGGAGCACCACATCCCCTTCACACACATGAACGGAGGAAAGACCAACGGACGAATACTGGCCCTACCGCGGTCCAGCCCCTCCTAACATACTGTACACATCCCCAGCAAACGTGTGCTATAGATTTAAATATATTTTTGTTTTTCGTTGTCATTTTATATAGATCACACTTTTATCACTCTCTCATCAGGCGCCAATCAGTGCATATCTCAGGACCTTATTTTTCTCCCCAGATGCCACAAACACACTACAGCACGTCCGAGCATGGACGCCAGAAAGACACTTTTTTTGTATTTAATGATGAACCTCCCGTGTCTCTCTTGTTCATGATTGTAGTTTATATACTGTAAATATTATTGCCAAGTTTATGCTAGACTGGGTGGAAAATGGATTCAACTGTGAAACAAACTCTTGACAAACAAGAAGGCTGCTAAACCCTCTGTCCCCTCCCAAGTCCAGACTGTGTCCCCTTTCCTCTAATTCAACACAAGGGTTCATCCCCAGGTTGCTATGTTTTGAAAAAAAGTGCCCTTCTATTTTGTCTGTGGCCTACATCAGTCGTCAAGGAACTGTGTCTGAATCTTTGTGCGCACGTGGCTGACGAACTGAAAAAGAAAGACTTTTGGGAAGTCTTTGTCGTGGACGGTGAAAGACGGTCCATCCTCGAACAAACTCTGATCCACTGGAGAAGCTGGTTGAAGTGGCTTACCTCCTCACACTCTGCAGTATTCCAAAATGGCACACAGGATGAACACATGACTTTCGCCGGGTTATATTTTTTAAAGTTATTTACGTGTCTTTTCTTTTTCTTTTTTTTTCTCTCTCCTTTTTTTGAGTTTTCACATCTACAGCTGAAGGATATTTAAACCGTTTTACAAAAACATGTTGGTGAACGAGTTCCTCAGATTGACCAATAGCTGCTTCTTTGGTATATTTTAGTGGGTATAGAAGATTTAAAAAAATATATAAATATATATATAAATATATTATTGATGTTTTTGTAAATAGCTGATATGTTGTCATTCTTGAGGTATTTTCTGGTCATAGAAAATGTTTTTACATGTTAGTCTCTTATGTTTATTTTTTCTAATCCAGAAAATCATAACTAATTAGCTTCTTTCTTTTTTCTTTTT
>CAEMYA010000024.1:11101490-11116194 GCA_903131615.1 Diplodus sargus
TCCCATTTCACACTGAATAATGAAATGTTAGTCCTTGAAATCATCATTGCTTTTAATCTGGCGCTGGGAAATAACATATGTATTGACTTTCGGGTATTTTGTGTTGTGGTGATGTGTTCATATTGTGGTACAAAACTCAAAATGAATGATTCAAACACATTTTCCATTTAATATGGAGGGGGAAAAAAATTGTATGTTGACCCCAAAAAAATGAATGAATTTTCAACACTGGTTATTCTAAATTTTGACACAAAGATGAATTTAACTCAAACAATATTTATCTCTCTGCCCCGTTACTCATAGTCTACTTTCCTGTTTGTTGCTCTCTCTCTCTCTCTCTCTCTCTCTCTCTCTCTCTCTCTCTCTCTCTCTCTCTCTCTCTATCACTCAGCTCTGGGGGTGTTTGTCCCCATAGCTCCGATGGCCTTCCTGCATGTTTCCTTGGTCCAGGCATGACCATAACCCCTAAAAAACATAGTGCTCAGCTTGGTTCCTCCTCTTACGTCTTAAGTCCCAGGTTGGTGAATATTTATTTTAAGATTCATTTCCATCTTGTAGTTTTGCGTCTTTGGTCACGTTCATAGAACAGCAGACAGTGTTCTAATTTAATTTTTCCTCATATGTGACAGAGATTGTTTTCCAGTCAAGAGTTATCAGCTTATATACAAAGACACATGTTTTTCCGAGTTCGTTGTCAGCCTGATAGAGATGAGTGGTCCAAAAAACCCTGATTCAGAGTCATGTGATGTCTGTTGCTGTTTTTACTGGCATTTCTCCTTTTGACGTAAAGGTTGTGTTATACTTGGCATCATAGATAAGGTCAACCATCCAAGTCTTACAGGGGTTCCAGCACTGAATTAAGCAACAGCCCTAACAGCTACGAAGCATTAGCGTGTGTGTTTTGTTCGGGTTTTTTTTGTCTGTGCATGTTTGTGTGCTGACATCATTTTTACCTGTTGAGCTTTATCTCATCACATACCAACTAGATCTGGTCCGGTGCAGATGGATGAGGCCGATGCACTGCGCTTGAAGCTCCATGCCGAGGACTCTGTGTCACTGGCTCCCTCTTTGGCTGAGCCCATCAACCTAGAAGGTCAGCTGGTCACTGGCAGCAGAATAAGAAGCTGCTGAAAGCTCCCTTTACAACAGCGTCACAACAGCCTGGTGTAACTTAACTGTGAAAGATAGCTCAGGAAAACGTAGATGTAGTTTTGACATTCACTGATTTTTTTTTATCTGGTGTGTCACATCACTTTCATTAGGTACTGTTTTGTTTCATCCCTGATATCCCCTTTTGTATAACAGGTTAAACAAGCTGCTGAAGCAGTTACTTTAAAATAATATATTTTTCATGTCAAAGATTAAATGTTTCTTAAATGTATATGAATGAATCTGTACTCTTTCAAAGACCGTGTAATGAAGGACCGATTGATGTAAAACAGTTTAGTTTGTTATTATAGTTCATATTTATTTGTTTCTCATACACACACTCACACACGCATACACACAAACTCAGAGGAAGCAATGAGGTTAAGAGTCTCAAAAACAAAAAGGCATTAAGTAAGGGAAGAGCTTATCTCATGGCCATTCATTCTAGCAGTAGACAGTTCTAGATAAATTACATCTAGGAAGGTAAGCACCACACGCATGTAAAGATGAGCTCAGTTGCAGATAGAAAAAGAATGAGTTTGCAGGCAAATTATACCTGTCTCTAATATCTTGAAAGGTGCGCAGCCCAGTGTCACTATATACCTCGTCAAAAGTGTGAATATTACAGTTACTCCAGGTAGAATACGAGATAGGTCTCCCTCCAATTCATAGGCCATGGTTATTAAAGATTGGTGGAAGTGTATAGCTGGCAATGAGACGTAAGTTTTCGGAGCTGAATCCATTTCTGTAACACAAGAATATAGATAGTCATCGTTGTTTGATTCATCATATTTTAGTCTTTTTCTTGTGCAGCTGGATTATTGTAATACATTCTGAATTTTAGAAAAATCCACAGTAAAAATGGCTACAATAGGTTGATTTACTTTAAGTAGATTTTGTTTTTGTCCTCTTACACCTTCCTCTATTTATGTAAGTAATGAAACAGTGTGATATGACTAAAACATGATGTCATGTAAGGAACATTTACCCCGTGAAAGTAAGACTTTTAAAAAAGATTTAAAAATAACCTGTGACCTGACCTGTAATGATTTACCAAGACACAGACTCGCATGACGATAAAGTACAAGCGTCGTTTGGCTCATACAGTTTCCAATGTGACTTTCTATGTGTCATGCAGACTTCCATTATACTTTGCTCAAAAGCGATCTTGAGTCCAACGCCGAGAACCTGGGGGCAGAGTCATGGAGTGCGGCTGTGGACACGAATTACCGGAACGCCCTTACCGAAGAGGCTAAGAAGAGACAGGACGTCATCTATGGTAGGTTCAAAGGATAATCTGTAAAAATGTAAACACAAATCCAAAAACCAAACTGTATTTTACAGTTATGAAACATTTTAAAGTGTGTGTGTGTGTGCGTGTGCGCAGACAGAACTTTCTCATGTCATTCATCTGTTAAAATGAATCTTTGATCATTGACGGCAGAGATCACTGTAATTGTGCTGTTGTGGCAAAGATTATAGGGCCTATGATTATGATGATGATGGATGTTACGATGATGATGATGGACCCTTTGATGATAAACATGTCAACTATGATAAGAAGTTTAATGACACCCATAGTTGAGTAATACATTGTTCATTGTTGTTTTCCTTTGCATGTGGTGTCATTCTGCCAAACTCGTTTCAGACACTTAGCCTGGACCTTATAATCAAGAGAGCTCTCTTTATCAATTCCCTAGAGTTGATCCAGACGGAGATGCACCATGTGCGTACCTTAAAAATCCTCCTCCATGTCTACATGTATGAGTTGAGGCAGTCTTCGCTGATAGAGGAGGCCAAACTGGACCGGCTCTTCTTCGGGGTGGAAGCCTTGCTCAACCTCCACCAGCACTTCCTTAACTGCCTCAAAGCTCGCCAAAAGGAACATCAAGAGGACGGAAACCCAAACAACTACCAGATCACACAACTGGGGGATATCCTCATCTCTCAGGTAGGGGAGAATAATTTTCGGCTTGTCTGGAGTACAACCTTTTTAAAGCCAAAATCTTTACTGTAGCTGCTGAGCTAATAGGACCCTATATGAATTCAGCACACATGCTTGTAAACAACGTCCTTTCAAACCAGTTTGGCGCCACAGGGCTTCCAAAAATTGTCATTATGGAAGGAAGTGGAGATGAATCATCCACCTTTATTGACAGTCAGTGGTTGTAACAGTAAGGACTGGTGTAGTTCAAGGTTCTCTAATCAAAAGGGACAGTTTGTTCTGGGGGGGGAATGTCCCCAGAAACAGTTTGACGTTTTGTAGAGTGCATGTTTAAAGGAGTTGTTCCTCTTAAAATGAGGTGTCATTATATGTTCACCTTCAGGTCAAAATGCCAGTAAAGATTTTATGTCAACATAATACAGCAGGTAGAGGTACTTTTCCATGCATGATTCTACAAAATATCTGAAGGGAGATGGAAACAATTCTTTAGAGTTCAGAGGTTCATGGATGGTTCAAGGATCATGAGCTTTATTGTAAATAGACTGTTTCTTTTTATCAAAATGTTTACGTTGTTCCCTATTGTACACTGTACTGTATCACCTACATTTGATAATTTTGCACATTTTAACAAAAACTGTTGCTTTCATCAGGTGAACAGATTCATAGTTTACTGAACATATATTTACAAATCCTAATGCTGTGTTGACATTACTACACAGAGGTCTACAACAAACAGAGAGTTTAACTGACATTTTAGCTGTCAAAAATGGGCTTATGTGACAACGTTGGATTTTTGGTGTCATTTTACAATTTGAGAATAAGATGCACATGAATTCCTACAATTGCCTTTCATAACTGTTTATTCTGTCTGAAGACATGTTCAGTGTGTGTGCGTGTGTTGTAATCCTCTCCTGTCTTTCTTACATTGTGTTCCCTTTGATAAAATAAACACAATGTTAATATGTTCAGTTATATATTGCAGAAACTTAAATGCATCGTTTCTCTTAAATTCTGTCCTTGAAAGACAATTAAATGTTGTGTGTGTTTTCCTTCTGTGTTAGTTTTCAGGTGAACTGGGAGAAGGAATGATGGCGTGTTACAGTGTTTTCTGCAGTCACCAAAATGAAGGCGTCGGCTTCTACAAAGAGCAGCTGCAGAACAACAAGAAACTGCAGATGCTGAATAGGGTAAGTAATCTCCAGTCATTGCTCAATATATGAGCATGGATGTGATTGATCTCATGACACAGTGGTTGTCATTTCATAAACAACAGTGAGGATTTTTCTTCCTCCAAAGAATGAACAAAAAGAAAATAGTGTGAGGTCCTTATTCTAAGAGTTTACTGTTGAGAGGAGAATGGTGCATGTTGATAAACAATACTTTTCTTTTTATGACAGAAAATAGGTCAGCTGTCCCTGGTGCGACGGTTGGGAATCCCTGAGTGTTTTCTGTTGGTGACGCAACGCATCACCAAGTATCCGACCCTGGTGGAACGAGTCATACAGAACACTGAAGGTAAAATCTCTTGATTTACCTTAAACTGAAATCCAACCTTCTCAGGAGCCTGACCTGGTGCTATGTATAAACAGTCTTCATAAAGATGGGTCGATTTTTATATTTCGTGCTTCTCTCAGCTGACACAGACGAGTACAAGTCTCTGGTGCAGGGTTTGGCACTGATCAAAGAAACCATCACCCAGGTGAACAATCAGGTCAGCGAATACGAGAAAGCCGCTCGTCTGAGAGAGATCGGCACGCGCCTGGAGCCAAAGTCTCAGGGCCGACTGAAGGAGGGGCAGCTGATCCGCAGAGAGGATCTGATCCAGGGAAACAGGATGCTGCTGCACGAAGGCCCCGTCACCTGTAGGGCCTCGGGTAGACAAAAAGGTGTGTAACGGGTCAAATGACTTTATGGCCGTTGTCTGTGGCTTAGTTATTGACCATTGCTCATGTGTACTTTATTTGTGTAAAACATTTTGCGGGTATTCTTTATATTGCAGTTGCTTTTAAAAAAAACTGATAAATGTTGTGAGACTACGAGTGTCACAATATTGATTATAAATAGAAAATCAATCTAAATGAGCTTTCAGTTCTGATCATCAAATTTGAAAATGCAGGATTGGCATTTCTCTTAGTTTTTTCCCTGTACCCCTGCCTGATTGGCATCATCAAGAGGAACAGATCAGTGAGGGGATGTTGGGACTACTTTCATATTCAGTGATCCTTAATTGATTTGTTTGGGAAGAGGGTTTTTTTGGACAGTTAGTGTTGCAAAATCCCCCCTAAATGTTTTGAGAAGAATTGAAAAAATTAAATGACAGTTGTGACTAATGACTTGTTGATCTTTACATATCCAGATGCAGTAGTCTAACAATAGCAATTCCATCAGTGCTAAAACTAAATGTTTAAATACATAACATGACTCTTTTACTCATTTCCTGGTTGATTTAACTTTTTTTTATTTTATTGTGCATTAAAGATGGTAATTAAATGTTACAGCTTTATTACATTGGTATTTATGACAGTGTAAGAAAGCGGAGCAAGACAAGTGGTTAATAACCCTGTTTGTTTTCTTTCCATGTCAAGATTAATATGCAGGTGTCTGAGTAAAATCTTGCGCCACCGTGAGCCTCTATAGAGCAGCTTCTATATGACTGTTCTATACAGCATGTGTCACCGGTCACTTCTGAACCGCATCATTCAAAACATGTATATTCAAGTTTTTCTTTAAATGTGTCACTCTTGAAGCCATGAGACAGACATTTTACACAGTTTCAGCAACTCTCTCATGTTTCCCTGAAGTCAAAATATAAACCAAAGTTCTGCGTTTGTGTACATCAGTCTGACTTCTGTGAAACTTTGACGTGTGCTGCATGAGGTGACCGACGGCTCAATGAATTATTGCGGTGTTACTGCTGTTTCCTTTGTTTAATGGGAGGTTCAACTTTGGGGCAACTTGCTTTTCTGAAAGCTAAAAGATTCATAGAACTAGAACAGCAGCATATTTTTCTGTCATTACATAATTGCCAATGATTAACGCGTAATGCAAGGTGCAGTAGACATGTCTCAAGTCCATCTTCCACGGCCGCTTGAGTGCATTGTGCAGCTCTTATGTTGCTTTGATGACGCTGAGTAGAATTTGTGTCCCTACAGACATCCATGCTGTGCTGCTGTCAGACATGCTCCTCCTGCTACAAGAGAAAGATCAGAAGCTTGTGTTTGCTTCTTTGGTGAGTTCTGTACAAACACTGACAAGCACTTTATGGAATGACAAGTTATAGAAAGGTTTTGGTTCAGTTTTTCTACCTGGGCAGAAGACATGTCTAGTCCAAAACACAGACTTTTTTACATCAAGATAAGATTTAATGATCTGTGTAATAATCAGCTGTGTTATTGTGGCTCATGTAGGACAACAAACCACCAGTGATCTCCCTTCAAAGGCTGATAGTCAGGGAAGTGGCTCATGAGGACAAAGCCATGTACCTGATCTGTGCGTGCACCACCAGCATGCCGGAGATGTACGAGATCCACACAGGCTCCCGGGAGGAACGCGTGACATGGACGGCGCTGATTCGGGAAGCTGTGAACCAGTAAGACTTCTAGGAAGAGAAAAGAATATGTAGATTTGGGAGATGAAACTAAATATCTTGTTTTTTTATCACAACTCTATGAATCTTTAATAGAATAGTTACAACAGCCTGTTGATAGCAATGATGCCTGATGATCATTAGGGCTGCAACTGCCTATTAATCTGTTGATTATTTTATCAATGAATGGAGTTCATGGAGTTTTTCAACTTAGTTCAAAAAAGCAGAATATGGTGAATCCTTCAGTATTTCCCAGAGCCCAAGACAACATCAAACCATAAAATATTAACATTTAGGAAGCTGGAATCAGTGAATTTTTTTCTTCTTAAAGAAATACTTAAACAGATAAATTAATTACCGAATTGTTGGCGATTTATTTAATAATCAGCAGTTCATCAATTACTCGATTACTTGTTGCAGCTCTTGTTGAAATAATGAATGAATTAAGAACATCATAATTGAGTTATGTTTTAGCACAGTACGTCCTTTAATTAGTATCAAATCTTATAACAATATATGTATGTCAATTTGCCAATTACATTATTGAATTTTGTGTGGAAGACAATTGAAGAAAAAAAACATAGATATGTTATATTACTCCATTTAACTACAACAGCAAGAATACTGACTATGACGTTTGTGTGATTCAGCTATCCCCAAGAGGAGCTGTACCGCGATCTGACTGCTAAACTGCAACAATATCAAGGTAAGCAAAAGACTTATTGTTTGCCAATTAAATGTAAGTCAGTTTCGTCCCGAGCACAATGTAAAGGACTTTGAGGTCATATGAAACAGCCTTTTATAATTTATACGTTGTGTGATCAGTGTTCCTCTGTAGGTAGGTTCTGCTTGTTTTGAAATATTTATCACACTGTATTGGTTGGATAAAATGTGCAAAGATCCAAAAAATGTATCTACCTGATGAAAGCAGAGTGCAAATTCCAGTTTGCTGACATCCTCTTCTTTTTCACTGATGCTGTCTTTGTCTCGTTTTTTGTTTTCATATTCATTCATGTCAGTGCAAATGCATTTATTTTTTCCCTGTTTCTGTAAAGTAAGAGCAGTCATTCTCAGTCAGCTTTCCTCTGCATTAACTGAACAGACATTTATTATGCTGATCTTCTTCAGATGCTCTAAAGGTGAGGGATGACCTCATAGAACAAAATCTGGCAGAGAAACAGCAGATCTTTGCTGCTCTCTACGAGAGTGTGATGGAGCAGGAAACCCCGCACAAAGGGCTGCTTCTCCGAGGAGAGGCCTCTGACCTCCAGCAGGGGGAGACGCTGCTTAAAGGAGCCATTGATGAGGGTAAGAGCTGAGAGGACAACCTCATGTCATGGAATAATCATGTATTCAGAATCTGCAACAATTTCTGCACTTGTTTGCAATAAAAAAAAACATTGTCATGAGTCCATATTTGAAATTTCAAGAAAAAATATGTCTGTTTTCCATCACATCCAGGTCACGAGTCAGAGCACTTACGGTGATGCCTTTTAAAGAGAGAGAGAGATTAAGTCATTATTTTGTTTTGTTTGCAGTGGAAAACCTGCAGAACCTGTTCTTCTCAAGGATCAAAGACCCAAACCCTCTGAAGGATGAGAATAAGACACAGGGACGGCTGCTCAGGAGGACTGAGACCTTTGCCGTGGCTAATAGTAACCCTGCTGCGAGCGGCATGAAAAGTAAGCCGACTTAAAGCTGACATGAGACTGACAACACCTCTTTAAATACATGTTAATGATAGTGTGTGGATGGTGAAGACAGCTAAAGTGGTTACAGAAAACATAAAATATATGTATTATTTACTTACTTATTTATGTGCAACTTATAGGATTTACATCACGTGTTTGTTTTAAACGTTATTTGCATTGTGTTATCTCACAACAAGTCGAATCACACTGTTAAGTCTTTTAAAAATCTCTCTGAGCTATTAATCCATTACTACTACACACAGTGGTTACACACACTACACATATTACCATCAGCAGAAATAAGGCGACTCTACTCATATAAATATGATATGAATAATCAGATGGAGATGCAGCTGTGAGGCCGGGCAGCAGCGAGGGCATTCCGGCGCACATCAGTCACAGCTCCAGTGCCCCCCAGCTCAATGAAATGTTCTCTGAGAGCCTGGAACAGTCTGTGAGTGACACACATCTGCGAGCGGATCTGAATTCTACTTCTATTCTGGTGATTAAAATATGAAGCGTTTAAATTGTTTGTGCTGCTTTGATTCAAGGCCGACGATGACGCGCAGATGACGGAGAGCAGTTTAACCTCCAGTCACTTCCCAGAGGCAGAGGTAACCAGTCTGATACTTACTTAGTTTATTATTTTTAAGCTTTTTCCATCTGTATTAATTCATGCAGAAACCTTAATATCTGTCACTTTAATTCTTGTCCATTGTAGGTGTGTGACAGGGTGATACTGCTTGCACAGATGTTATACAGCTTACAAGTAAGATATTGTACATTGCTCTAAATTTCTCATTTTAAATGTCTTGCACATTTTACTCATGGCTAAATTTGAGGAGGAACTCCTTTAGTTTTCTTTCATGTTGTTTGTTTGCCTGTAGCAGATTTCATGTTTCACCCTCATATGTTGGTATTCAATTCTTCAAAAGGCAGTCGTCGCCCAGCAGGACAGCCAGATTGAGCTGCTGAACACTTTTCAGTCAAAGACCAAGCAGCCAGCTCGTCATTACAGCAGCATGCTGCTCGAGCAGGAGAAGCAGCGCAACTTGGAGAAGCACAAGGAGGAACTCGCCAACTTACACAAGCTGCAGGCGCAGCATCGAGAGGAGCAGCAGCGCTGGGAGAAGGACAGGGAGCGGCAAAGGATACAGATTGAGGCTCTGGAGGCTCAGCTGCAGCAGAGGGAGGATGAGTGCAGAAAGTGGGAGGAGAAGCTCAACGAGGAGAAGGCAGAGCTGGAGAAGCAGAGGGAAAACTATCAGCAGGGCCTGGAGAGGCTGAGGGAGTCCACAAAGGCAGTGGACAAGGAGAAGGAGCGTCTGACTCAGGAGAAAGATCGTCTGAATCAGCTGCAGGAGAAAATAAAGAAGTGCATCCCAGGACTCTCCAACTATGATGATCCTGCACAAGTAAGGAGTAGGATAGGAATGTGATGGACTGTCTGTGTTAGCATGTTGTATTCATGGATACATTTGTTTTCAATGCTGACTAAAATTCTCAATATACATTGACAAATAACTTCAAATATTTTTTTAGGAATGTAATTTCCTTGACATTTAATCAGAAGTTTAAACTTAGTCAACTAGTGATAAGTGAGAAAACACTCACCCCATCTATGAAAAGCAAAACTAACTCATGTGACGCCTAACTGTAATACTTATGGTTTGGTCTCTCAGATATGATAGAGAGGTAACGCACATCAAGGGCTTTAGTGACGTGCTGGTCATTGACAGCAGACTAGAAAATAAAAAAAAGTGTTGAATGCTTTAGCTTCCATATGCAGATTTCTTTAATTAAAGGAAACTGCATATGAAGCCAGAGTGTGCAACACATGTGGAAGCTGGAGTTAAAGTTGATCTGACTTCCAGTTTACGTAGAACTGTTGTTTCAACATGGATTGAGGAGGATTGCGTATATGTGTCAAATCTTCTTTGAGATTTTGTTCAGATGTGTTATGATAAATGCACATGCTGATTGCTGTGTATGTATTTTCATGTATGCAGTGTGTTTTTGAAATCAATAAAAACACTTATGGGAAAAGAATCATGTAGGGTAATTCAAAATAGAGAAGGAAACACTAGATATACCGTATTAAATCCTCACAGGTTACTTGAAGTTGAATTAAAGTCAAAGACTAAGATCAGTTTAGTTAGTTCTTTCAAATAACAGAGTTTGAGTTAAATATTTAATCTTTTCCCTTTAGCTCTGGAATCTCTCCAGTTACCAGTCGTTCAGGGGAAGCATAGTGAACGGAGGTGGAAGTCTGGTGAAAACCACCCCTCCAAAGATCGTGTTGCCCACCACCTTAGACCCCAAGGAAGTTCCTCCAAAAGTTCCACCACGGAGGGAGAGCATCAGCCCCCTGCCCGCCAAGCCCGAGCTGCCCATCCAGCTGATCAGCACCACCAACCAGGTGAATAAGCCGGCAGTCGTGCAGCAGCAGATCCCCAAAAAGCTGGCTGCCCAGTCCAAGGGAAAGGAGAAAACCTTCAAGACCAAGGGGTCACACCAGAGAACGCACAGTGCAGGTCAGGATACAGAGCGGATCACTGAAACCTCATTTCAGTATTTGTTCATTGTAAACTTTTATCTGCAGCACCACATCTAGGAAAAGGCCTCTAAATTCAGAGGCCTTACAGATTTGCTTGGTAGGTCAAACCCTGTCCTGTCTTTCTACATGCAGCCTCTATAGACGTGAGCCAGCTGGTGCCCATCAGAGGGGCCGTGAAAGAAGGAGGCAGTCTGAGAGCCAAACGGACCGCCAGTCCTCAAAGAATTTACCAGTCAGGTACAATGACGGAAATCTTCTCACTCAGTCAGTCATAAAGACATCTACTTTCGTCTAATCAGATGTGTCCCATATCCACAGTTGATTTGAAAAGAAGTCTTTTGGGAATGAAACATTCAGCCCACCCCCGCAGCACCCCAAACTTGCCGCGGGTGGCAGAAGAATTAATGGCCACAAATACTGGCTTTATTTGACTTTTATCTGTCGGAGCATTTGATTTATTGGTTGCTGTCTGGATATTAACACATTTTCTATAAGTGTAACAAAAAAGGCTTCTTGAAATACTTACCATCCCTAAGTTTAAACGATTTTAATGTAAGACTGAGACATTTTGGTATAAACATACTCCTGGATGAGAACATACATTTATACTTGGGAGGAGAATTGTCTTATATTGTCGGATGTTGCTGTCATTTTAAATCTACCTACTATCGCTCCATTAATTGACTGATTTATTTCATACTCGCTTTAGGTATCTTCAACCCACCAGGATCTGCCCGCAGTGTAAAACCGTCTCAGTCCTTCAGCACATACAACAGAGGCAACAACGACGGTCCACCACCAGCGCCGCCTCCTTTTCCCAAAGAAGTTCTGGAGCTGGCCAAAGATAAAGAAATATTCCTTTAATCCTGAACTACAGACCGGAGCCAGGAGGACGCCTTGTTCATGATAAAGACTTGTACACATGGAAAGACTGACTTTGTGATGTCCCATGTGTGTCCAGTATGAAGAGGACCATTACTGTCATCAAATGTTTTTACTGGAAGTCAGCTTTTTGCTTGGAAATGAAAAAAAGTAGAAGAATTTGTGGTCAATCAAAACAATTTAAAAAATCTTGGCCCCTTTGTACATTGGGAACGATACTGTTTTAAATGATGATGATGAAGCAAAGACTTTGCCAAAGACTTTCATGAGAATTATTATTTTTTTTTTATTAATCATTTTTATTTTAACCTCGTTTTAACTCATAAGCTTTCTTTTAATTTAATGAATGATGAATTCGTTGTGAGGAAGCTGAAGGTTTGTGAAGTTTACATCTGTTCAGATTTGAGGCACCAAGCACAAACGTTTTATTCCAGAGAGATTCAGGAAAGCCTAGAAATGTGTACTTTTTGTTCTGTTTCTCCATATGTCGTGTAATCAACGATAAATTAATTGAGTGTGTGGAAAAAAACCTACACTCCGGCTGTAAACTTCATTGTTTGTAAATACTACTTCGGCACTTCCTGACTGGAGGCGATGACGGACTATAATGTTGTTTCAGACAGACAGCTGCTGGAATCATTAGTGAGAATGTAACCGAATGATTTACTGTTTAAATAATGTTGTGGAATAACTTAACATTTAGCATTAGCTTGGTGATTTTCTTCAGGAGAGACTGACCGCTGTCACATTTTGGTTCCATGGGAAATGTCTTCCAAATCCCAACTACTGACGGGTCATGGAATAAAAAGACAGTCAAACAGAAATTGTGTGTTTTATGGAAAGACTTCATGTGATGAAGAAAGCTAAGAAGATACTGCAAAATAGTAAGTGTACAACATCCACAATCCTCGTTCTGTGAAATAATTCAGTGCGTAACATATTGTGTGAAAATCTTCCCTGGTTCCAGCCTTTATATTAAGTCTCCCTCTCTTTTACTGCACTCTGTAGTGTGGCCACACTTTAGACAAACTAATATACTGTAGCTCTGGAAGATAGTTGATTTGATTACTTCAGACTGCTAAAGCCTCAAATAACTTCAGATAAACTTTTGACATGTTTTTTTTTTTTTTTTCACAGAATGAGATTTTGTTCCCAACACCTGCACTGGAAGCGTGTAACGGTTTCAGTGCATTCATCAGGAATGTGAGTATTGTTTCACTGGACAAAATTGCACTCATCCTTTTAACGCCGTAGCACCACAATCATCTCACGTAGTCTTGGTGAAATTCACAGATTAAGAGTTTTCTAAGTTTAAGAACTTCTTTGCATGTCACACTTACAAGTTATTATCTATAGTTTATGACAGTAATTTCCGTATCAGGCTGTGGAGGAGACTGTGTTGGAGCAACAAGTGAGAAAGCTTTGTTTTAACATTTGTAGGTGTGACACCACTTGATATTTTTAAGGAGACCTTAGCACAGTTTCCTAAATCAGGACATATTGCGTCGCTTGTGTGTTGATGAAACATCTTTTCATAAACAACTACAGTGGCTTTGTGCCAAAGCCTGACTGAGAATAAGTAGAACATTGTCACAAAATTTAAAAAAATGAACCAAAGTAAACTCAACTTGCAAAAAATAAAAAACATGTATAGATTCAAAATGTCTGATTTGCTGAAACAAAATACATTCTGGCGATTGCAGCATCTTAAAGAACCAGCCGGTACTGCCCTTTAAATATCCAACATGTACCTGTGATCGGATCTGCAGCTGACACAAAGTCTAATCATTTATTGCAACAGCATTGTTAAAAAACTGCAGAGTATGTTTATGTGATTTTCATAATTTCCCTTGTAGAATGACGGCAATACAGAGTACCTGGACAGACCCTCAAAAAGCATCCTGTTAAACTTAAGACTGGTTTGATTTTCAACAGGATTACTGATAATAAATGCAGACACACAGTGCCGTGTCGGCAACCCATCCACCAAACAGCACACTAGTCGATCAGACAGTGATTCAGTATAAACAGCCCTTACACTTGGAGTTTCTGAACTGAAACGACAAAGAGCCTCTTTGTCAGACTGCTGTTCATCTCCGCGGAGCCCGAGCAGCAGCGGACCTTTTTCACAGCTGGATGAAAAGACGCATTCAGACTCAGAAACCGCTGCGAGGGGCTGAATTATGTTCTGCATCAACACGTACCAGAGCTGACAGACAGCATCCTGAGTGCTGCCGCTGCGCAGCTCTTCAAATATGATCCGTGTTAATTTGGTGTAGTATTGTGCAGCAAAGACAAAAACACAACAGATATGAGATACACCGTTTCTTTATTATATGTTTTCCTCAACAGAGGCGTTAAAAACCACCTGACAAACTATACTGGCGAATGAATAATCTCCTCACGTCCTGGTAGTCAGCGAGGGCACATCCAGACAACTAAACTGCTCTCATTTTTAACCTCTGACCTCAGCTCCAACACAGAAATATTCAACTTTAACAGGTGTCATAAACTGCTGAGAACCAGAATCGGAGTGAAGTCAGAGAAGAACTTCAAAAACAGAGGCAGGATGAATATTCGACATGTCATTACCTTAGTTTCAGTTTTCTTTAAACCAGTATGAGTATACATAAACACGTACAGACACGAGCCTGACAGCTTCCGTCAGCCCATGAATTAAAAAATATTGTGCAAATGCTTCTTACAAACTAACCTATGAACATTAACACACCCGTCACTCGTTCCTCAGCTCACACGTCAAACTGCAGCACATCATCAGAGTACAGTACTTTTTTTCAGAAAGCAACTTCAACACGTGACACATTCTGCGGAACCTCCCGACATGGACGCATATTAAGGCCAAAATCAATTCTCTTAAGACAATATGAGTAACT
>CAEMYA010000024.1:11116209-11134183 GCA_903131615.1 Diplodus sargus
GGGGGGGGGGGGTGTCTGCAGTAGCCGACATTTTCTTTTTTTGTCCGCACTGGAGATTATACACTGGGTTTATTATATAAAGGGTAAAAAAAAAAAATCTAAATCATAGCATGCAAAACAAAATGTAACAAAAGTAACAAACGTTTCAGTTTAAAGATAAAACAAATCTGGTCGCTTTGGCTCAGTCAACAACCAAGATGGCAACTCATTTTAAAGTGTGTTAACTGCTGTACTTCTTATCCCGACTCTGGTGTCGACTTAAGTGTAATGGAGGGTTACAGACGTATCAAATTACTTGTTATGTAGTGTGAGAGTATATTGTTGAATTTCTGCCCGACTTGACTTGCTTGGAACAGTTATGGTTTGCTTTCACTTTCAGCTGCTGATGGAGTTAAAACCTATGATTGGTCGGTCCTGCACACCAACTGCAGCTTGACAGTTTTTGTTCAACCATATTTTGAAAAACAAAATAAGCTGTGGTGAATTTACAAAGTGCAGACGTTCCTCTGTTTGGTTACCGATGAGAGGATCTTAGAAGTGTCTTGAGCACTTTCAGCCGGTTAACTATGGCGATCAGCTAAGAATCCAGCCGACACTGACGGTGTACAAGCTGCAGCAGCAAACCGAGAAAAAGCACCTGTTCAAGCAAGCGTGTCGAGTCGAGCCGCGGCACACGGTGGAAACAGCATTACTGTGCTTTGAGAATAAAGGGTGCAGTATGATTGAAATGAAAAGCTTTCTGGAATGATTCTTAACAGCATACCAACAATCACATATACTTCCACCTTCAACTTTTCCATTTGTGCATTGCGTCTCTGTAGCACTTTAACTTTTGGTTTAAACAGACGACACTTCTCGTACAAACAAGTTCATTTCAAGCATAATGACACCTTTTAAGGCCCCGTCACACCAGAAAGCAGCACAGGTCTTTGTTTCTAGATGCTCTGTGACTAAACTAAGGTAGCTGTTGAGCTAAACACACTGGAACTAGTCAGTCACAGCTTGTTTCCATTTCATTTGTCCCAGGATGTAACAACTGAGAGGCTGGAACCAGCGAATCTTTGGCATGTCTGCATAAAAAAATTATCAGATTATCAGAATAGATTTTTTTTTGTATTTTCTTTCTGTTGCTGCTCTACATTAACTCCTGTGGATTCACCTTGTGAATTAATCCATTCATTGAATCGATTTTGCATTTTAAATGCTGGTGTGACCGGGCCTTCAGGGCTGTTGAGACCTTCATCTTATTGGGAGTACTGAGTATTAAACAGCTTGTGTGGCGTCCAGATTTGGCCCTTCGGTTCCTTTTTAGAGGTGGTGCAGATTGTAAATTAGTCGAAGGAGCTGTTCAGGTTTAAAACCTGCCGTGTTTGTCAGTTTCAATGCCTCGGCCTCGTGTGTCCAATCCCGTTGCCCCGCTGAACCAGCCATTCAGAAATCACTGAGCTCCTCTGCTCTTCCCTTCACACCAAGTGCAAATAAACGCCCGTACTTAAATTGTCCGATGACTGAGACACATGTAGGAATAAAAAAAACAAACCTCAAAACATAAAAAAAAACAGAAGATGAAGTGAAATATTAATAAATGCCGCACAAGACATCCTTTCAGTCAGATTTGTTTCCCTCGCCGTCTTTTTCAGCTGGGGGCGTTTCCTGAGGCGGCTGTCGGGGTGAGTCTTCGCTCTGATTGGTGGCTTCTGATGTTTGCGGCTCCAGTTTGGTCGGGGGCTCCTCTATCTGCGGCGCTGCCGTTTGTGTACAGTTGATGGGCGTGAGCGCTATGGCAGGCTGCAGGGGACAAAAAGAAGTGTCTATATAAGATGGCTGAACTGTGTCGGGCAGAAAACAGAATGTCATGAAGACAGAAAAGCTGCAGATAAGACAAACAAAACCAAAGATAATACAGTGATTCCTCTGTCCACAGCTAGATTTGAGGTTAAACAGACTGTTTTCATTCCAACCTGCTTTATCAGTAAAAAACAAAATTGAAGGAGACTTAAAAGTTGTCAGAGGTATTCCTGTACAGAAAGATTACAGTCCCAAGATGTGCATAAAGAAAGAGGAAGCATACCAAAGAAAATCCCACAGGGAGGTCCCACTAAACCACACAGACAACACAGGAGCTAATCTACAACCCCCAGGAGCACCTATGATAGCTTCACTACTAGACTATCTCAGAAAAATGAAAACAGACATCTACTCTGAAGGGAGGAATGACAAAAAGAAAAAAAAGAAACCTTCAGAAAGATCAGGATGTTTTAATGGTGTCAAGTGGCAAAGCCCAGATGAATACCTGCAGTGACATTCACAGACAGCTGAGCCCTCAGCAGCAGACTAGCGCACAGCCACAGTAAAATAAAGGAGCAGCGATGGGAGGGAAGGAGGGGGACAGTGAAACAGAAAGAGGCAGTTGGAACGGATGGAATTATTTAAAGGGTTTACTCAACTTAAAACTCTACTTTACTCTGCGTGTTATTTAACTACAGTAGATGGGGTTTTTTTTCTGTTTTCTTTTCTTGTTTTTTTTGTAAAGTCTTTTCTGTTCTTCGGTAGGCGGTAGGCAGTCATATCAAACTGGTATTCACCACAAATCCACTTCCAGTCCAGAACTGGCGCAACTCCCTGCGCCACAGAGCTACAGCGAGGCTGGTGAGCAGAGTGCAAGGCACCAGGTAGAGCAGCGCCGGCTGACCCATCTGCATCACAGCCAGGGCCACGAAGGTGATCAACAGGCCGATGCCGTACGCTGACGGGAGACAGAGACACAGAGAGACGTCCGGTCAACACTTAAGTTAAGGCAGGTTTTTCCACTCTAAAGCCACGTCCACACTGGATTCATTTCACTACAACTTACCTGTGCTGGTGAGTGACTTCCCTTCTGAAAAACTTGCGTGGGTCATTTTTTGCCTTTTCTCCGATGACAATCAGACCCAGAATGACCTGATATTTTTCAGTTTAACTTACTGGTCCTACTATAATTCAAGGCCTTGTCCACACAGACAGGAATTTGTTGTTTGTGTCTCTCTAATATTAACATGCGTTCTGTCGGTCTACACATTTAAATACAACAGTATCATAACAGACAAGCTGACTTCACGTTTGTCAGTGATGCTACATACACTGATGAGAACAACTATTACAGACCACATCCTGTAATGTATTCCCCACCTGCCCCTGTGATAATAACCCTGTCCAAATTGAGCTCATCGTAACACTGCAGCGACATTTCACCGAGTACGGCTCCTCCCACCCCGCCACACATGTACGTACCGATCGTGCAGGCCACAAAGTAGATCCTGGAGGACTGTGTTAAGATGTCAAACCTGTGACAATACGCCACCAGCAGACCTGACACAAGAAACAACAGAGAGGCATTCAGAACAATAATTGAGCCACGTGTCATCACGTCGGATACAATTACTTTAAGTGTTTCCCTGCACTTTATTACATAGTTCAATTTAAAGTAATTTTCTGCTTTTGACAACAACAAAACCACATTATTAGTTTTAAGCAGTTTCGGTATCCTCGTGTTCTGACGACAGTTCATTACCTGGAACTAAGATATCACCAAAGCCCAGGAGGGAGAAGGGCCGGTCACAGAGAGCCAGGGGAGAGGAGTTTAACCTTGGCACTTTGAGCACCATGGGGAGCTGGAGGAAACACAAATACCTGTGTTAGTGTCAGCTAATCCTCCTCTGAGCCGAGGGGAGTCGAGGAAGTTGAAACCGAGCTCACCTTTTCATGTGTGGCGGAGTCAGAGGGACCAGCCGCGACCTCCACCATTATACTCTCCCCGCTCTGCGGAGAGAAGGCCACGGGTGACGTGAGCATCACACACAGTAACAGAGACAGCTGACTCATGAATGATGTGCAAACAGCCTCGACGTACATTTGTTAAGAAGGGCGTAATAAATACGAAGAAAACATCGTAGACGAAAAGGACAGACAGCAGTAAGGTGCAGGCCTGCGGAGACAAGAACACATCAGGTTTATAACCAACACGGCGTGTGAACCAAACATTTATTATTCAGTAGAACACAATTAAAAAAAAAAAGTTTTTATTTATTTTAGTTTATGAGAGTGCTCAGCCACCTTAAACGTGGGGAGTCTGACTGTTTTGAGCATGTAGAGGCAGAAGGCGATCCCCAGGGCGTCCTGTAACACCCACGCCCACCTGGAGGACACATAACGAGACTGTGAGTCATCATAACAACCTGCAACCTGTCATCACACAGACGGAAAAATGCTACCATTATGTCACCAGACATTTAAAAACCATCACTCACAAAAGAGTACAGGTGTTCTTAGATCAACTAAGAAAAAAGCTTCGCCTGCAGACAGAAACATCGTCCTTTTTTAAAATGTGTCGTCACTTTCTGCTTTATGTTTGTGTAAAACCTTTGTACATACTAAAGGACTAACACACTACAATGATCTTTGACGAACAAAGAAAAGTGCAGCCCACGTGTCAAATGTTCACAGAGCAGCAGGAAACTGGGAACCCGTGTTTCAGGCTGTCTGATTGATTGTAACACCACTTCCTTGTCAAACTGGCTTTATGAAACATGTAAATATATACCAAAGATTCTTAGCTGGATTTGGTAACAGGCTGTTTTTTCTCTGTGCATGTGACTGGATGTGACACTTACTGGTCCTCGTTGCGATACACCATCCAGGTGACGCTGACACTGATGCAGAAGGCCGACAGCAGCAACATGCGGATCTGCGGCCGTTTGTGCAAGTACGGCAAGTTGTTCTCCGGGACCCTGAGCGATCAATAAACCAATCAATGAATATAACCAGGATAAACACAACACAGACATCTTGTAGGGGCGCCGCTTTAAATGTTCCTGGCTTTGGGCGCGGTTTCCTTTCTTTAAAGTAAAGTCAGGAAGACCAAGTTCAGACTCTGCATTAGAAGTCTTTTCAATTCTCTGTAAATGTCTTCATTGATTTTAATGGCTTTTATTTCTATTTTATTTACTGTATGTTTTAGTACGTGTGCATGGGATAAATCAACTTGTCTGAATCAGAATCTAATTAACTGATTCCAATCCAGTACCTCAGAAAACAATTAGACTCCTGTTGATGTGACTACTGGGCAGGTAAACTGATGAAATCATATGTGACGTGTCTCACCTGCACTTGCAGAAGGGGAGTCTCCTGACAAAGGGCCACAGACAGCTGTGGAGGCCGACCGAGGAGGCCACACAGAAGATGGCTATGACCCAAATGGCTGGACAGAGAGGAAACAGCAGGCAGACAGGAGATCAGTGCATGTGGTCACACGATATCCACTCATATTCTACAAGGAAATACAGTTTGAATATGAGAATGGTGGTTTTAGTTTCACCACCGTGCGTCCAGTATTCAGTGTGCTGAGCGAATGAACAACAGCTGACGGACGACGCTCAGCGGCCTGTCAGCAGCTATCAGTTTTATCAGGGGAATGATCGCAGCACTCGTTCACAGATTCAGATCTGTAAAGTGCATCTACTGCCTCACAATGCTGGACACTGAGCAGCTCTGCTGAGAAGAGTGGGCTGCTGCTCAAGCAGCCTGGAGGAAGTTTACACTGGAGCTACGTGGAGGAATCATTAAGTAACTTTGTTATCCAGTGTTTGCTCAAATGGTCTGGGCTTTTTCCCCAGCTGTCTTCTGATTCTACACCCTTGCTGTAAACCGTCTGACACATACTGTGGGGAAGTGAAGACTCTTAACAGAGAGAATTTAAAATATATTTTAGTATCAGAATACATCTGATGATAATTCCAAAACAATCAGTATATATAGAGGTTAAAAAAATGGAAAGAAAGGACAAGCGGCAGCCTGGTGAGAGGAGCGCTTATTAAAGTGAGGCGCCTGGTCTCCATCGAGGTAAACAAGGAGGCCTGTAAGATGCAGTTGTAACCTCAATTTGAAATTGTTTTTCACACAAGGAAAGCATAATTAGAGATCATCTTCTCAGCCTCTATTTCAGAAGTTGGGATGGAATTGATATGAGTTTATGTCACTACAACTACATCTAACTACAAGGACTCTCGGTCAGTCTGTTCTTTGCATATCTTCATCCAATCTACTTCATATTTCACACCAGTTTCTTGCTGATGACCAAAGGGAGTACTGTGCCACATTTGGTGAAATTTGGACAAGTGACACATTCATTATTAGCCAGAGTTGGGCTCTCACACTATCCCTCTCAGATGATCTCGCTAGGAAAAACAAATCGAATGCCTTACTGAGTCATGCGAGACCACAACGAGCAACGAGGGCAAAATTACAGAGTAGCTTTGAGAAGCAAGCCATCCCTCACACAGCAATACATATTGGGCAGACAGGACTGAAGCCGCTATTAATCTGTATCATTATGTGTGAGTGCAGGCGTTGTACCCAGGCGGTCGTAGAAGAAGTAGAGTAGCACTAGCATGCTGCAGCACATGACCACGAACACACAGATCATGATGGGCGTGACGTCCACGGTCTCTTCGTCCTGCTTCTCCGCACCGTCGTCCCTCTTGTGCTTCATGTAGCGCCTGCGGGAGGGGGACACAAAATTCGGAGAGGCACACTCATTTTCAGACTTATGATCGGTATCTATGCACATTCATCTGCTTGTGGCAGCTTATTCAACAAAACAGTCCCGTGTAGTCCAGCCAGTCAGCCTCTTGGGTTTCGTCCTTCCCTTGTTTTGTTAAACAGTATTCATAGATGGCTGGTGTTTCGCCAAAAGCAGCCAGGACGATCACCCCACCGTCCACAGAGAATGTTTTACCATCACTCGACCGTCTGGCCGGCACTCGCTTCCTTCCTGAGTTTCGAAACACACAACTCCTGATCCAGAATGTTTTTTTTGCCGGCGGTCCTGTGCGTCAGAGACCCCATCTGACTGTGCCCTCAGTCACCTTGGCAACTCCATCAGGAAGGACGGACCGGGATTGGCTCAAGACAGTGAGTCACTCACGGCCTCAAATAAACAACAGTGGCCTTTAGCGGAGTCGCAGCGGTGCAATGCAGACTGCTTGGTTTGAAAAGATGAGACAACTACGACCTTCTTTCTCCAGGAGAAAAACTGAGCAGTCATACACTTTTATTTCTTTGCAAAGAAAACGGTGACTAATTTTCCCCGGAGATAACTCCCCTGATAATAACCTTTGATTCAAATTTAGCCACCAGGACTGAAAGCATGGCATGCACAGGAAAAAGGAAACTTCGGGCCCTGTAATAATGTGATGTTGTGGAAAAGGACATGGTTGGGTAAACTGTTACTGAACACTACGAGCCGCACAATCACGGACAGCCTAGCTACCATTTCTGCCCCTCAGAAGACTTCAGCTTAACATAAATTAGACTGCTTTTGTAATACTTTCCATGTAATTGCAGTCAGTTTGGATTTAAAAGATGTTGAATTTTATGCCTTAAAATGTCATGAATAGGTCTTCAAAACGGATCTGATTACGAAGTTGACATTCTTTTATAAGTTTGCATCAGCTCCAGTCTCGTTCTTAAATGTGTTTTGGGAAAAAATGTGTAAAACGGTGTAACAAAACCACAAAACAGAACAAACTGAACGGAAACAGCCAATAACCTCTAATTGATCGGAGCACACTAGCTAGTGTGTCACAACGTGGTGTGTAGACTAACCCCCTGCATGAACAAAATACTTCCAGAAGTACAAATTGTATCTGCTAACTTTATTTTGATCTATTATGGGAAGATATGGGCAACGTGTTTGAAGCTCAAATTAGGGTTATTAGTCAGAAAAACAGAAAGCTGCTGTAAAAAGCTATGAACGCCTGAAAAAACTAAATATGGTTTGATAAAACATCTGGAGCATTTACAAATTCCTGACCCAGTAAGCACACAGCGCAGTAGGATTGGGTTTTCTTGCCAGTAAGGACACGAAAAAGGTCTATAAAAGACTGTAATCTAACTTAAGAAACCCTGTGTAAAAACCCACATTAGATGTCCATCTCTACATCCTGTCCACCTACTTCTTGCTGTCTCTGCTGCCGGCCCAGTAGCCTCCAACGGCGACTGTTCCTACTGCCATCAAGAAGATGATCACCATGTTGTAGTCCACCACCGGCTCATTGGGTGCATACATGGCGACCAGTCGTCCTTTGCCAAAAGTCTGCAGGAGTTAGAAAAAGCACCGCGTCAGGTGAAGGCTAAAGGACCCGTTGTTTATTTTTGTTTGTCTGCTCCCCATATATATATATAAACACAACTGCCTCTGCTGGTAGACTGTACAATGTTTAGAGGTGATCAGGAAGACAAAAACTGATGAAGTCGGAACCTTCAGGTATGTTGTGTATTTGCACCATCTGCTGTCTCACCTTGCTTATGTCCAGCATATCAGAGTAGCTGAGAAGTGCCACAGGAATGTCAATCTCCTCATACTGGGTCTTGTTTCCTGCTGGTGGTGTCTGTTGTAAAAACATTTTAAAAAAGAAACATGTATTTATGTTGCAGTCAATTTAATCTCGATGCACGGTGACTACAAGAAACAGCCTCAGGGTGTTTAAAGTTCTGGGCAGGGTTACCAGTCTGTCCTTGCTGACGATGAGCAGGCCCTTGGCACCGTTTATCTGGGCCAGTCGGACCTTTTCATAGAAAGTGCAGTTGCCTCTCATCACCATGGGGATGCGATTTGGGAAGCCTCCCTCCGGGACGTCAGAGGGTGAGCACAGGACCGAGGATGTCAGGTCATGGATCTGAAGACGTGACTTCGAGACAAAATTTCAAGAATGTTAACCAGGAGCTGGAGGAAATTCTCAACATGAATTTAAAAAACGACTTTCTTGCGACATTAATTCATTGAATTTCTAATGAGCCTGAGTACATTCGTTATTTTCAGAGATAGAGTGCCTCTTGAATAAATGAAAATGAGCTGGATCTGGTCCTTACTAAAAGACTGGAGTCAGTACAGTCATAGTCTGATCCTTGATAATGGAGGTATGAGGCCATCTCTGCATTTTAAAAAGCTTTGACTGTTTCAGAGGATTTCTCTTTCTAATGACACAAAAATATCCCAAAATGGAATCCCATTTACTCGCACATGACCTAGAAACTGTAAATCACGCATTTATTTCCGGCAGCGTGGATTACTGTAACTCATTACAGTCTGATATCAGTCATGAAGATCTTAAACATTTCCGGCCTGTTCAGTAAGAAGCTGCCACAGTCCTAACAGGCATTTAAGTGGAGATCAGATTTCTGCATCCCGTCTGAGGCTTCCTGAAACACATTTCATCCATCACATTCCTACCGCAATTCATTCCCACCCTCCCGTGTGGCTGCGAAGCGGTTTATCGCCATTATCGCCACTTACAAAACCTTGGTTACACCTTTTGCTACTCACTTACTGCTTTATTTAGGTCCTGCGGTAGACGCGCCCACTGCGAGTTGAAGAATATGCAGTAATCCTTTCCTTTGCTCTTGCCCTTGTCACTGAAATGGGCCATGCCGAACTCTCCCACCACCTGTCAACACAACAGCAACATCTGTGTCACTCCACGTCAATCAAATGTTTGCAACTTTGATTTTTGTATCATAGACTTGAGCTTTAATTCCAGGCACGCATGAGCTGATACTCGATACTTGGATGTAAATAGAGTACAGTAGATGTAAATGATAGTCAACTTAAATGATTTTTTTTTCATATGTAATTACTTTTATTAATGGGTACAAAACACACCAATCCACATAGGGATGCAAGAGGTGGATTTTCTTCAGCCGCTACTAATAAGATAAACCAATCACTTCACATTTTTGAATTTTGAAAAGAGAGTTCATAACTTGTCGTTTATTCACACCTGAAGGTAAGAAAGGTGAAGTTGTAGTGAATCAAAGGTGGGCATCGTTGGCCCTATATATCAGCTTTAACTTCACCGATTACGATAAATACATCATATGAATTTCCCGAAACGGAGGCAGCTAATTCATCAGTCTGACATATATTGTACATATCTAATAGAAAGGGAGTAAAAATTTCACACTTGGTGCAAGGATATACAAATACATTACATAAAATAAAAGACTTGATTCTTTAAAACATATCTAAATTACACCAGGGAAAACAAGACCAAATATAATACACACATAAATACACAACACAACAATGATGAATTGATGGCTCAGGTAAAAAATGTAATTGATATCCTGCCACCTTCTTTGAAAAGAATACGCCCTGGCTTCACATTTTTATTCTGGCTTCGTTTTTTTATCTCCAGGCACACTGCAGCCTTGTTTACTACAGACCACGAATACCAAAGCACCTGCCCACTGATGATATAATGCAGTACATACGGTCCATCTTCTGTTTCTCTACTCTGAGCCGCACAGGCAGCAGTCCAACAATTCTAAGATTCATCACTACCAACACTTGTTTGTTGAGTTCATGTGCTGTAACAAGTGTACGCACTGAAGGCAGAATTTTGATCGATCGAAAATGTTGGGAGACGCTGAATGTCGACCATTCACACGTATTTTGTCTTTGTACTGAAATAGTACAGTTTTGAGGAAATGTTGAAAGTTGGCAGCTTGTAAAAAGCCCATTAGCGCGAAGGGATGGTAGGAGGCATAAGCACCAGCGCAAGATGAATAGCTGAAAATATGAGAACAGTTAACTCATGGGATAAGAACTCAGGAGGCACCGTGTCGGGAGAAATGGGAATGAACAGCTGAACATTCCACAGAAAGTGTGTATCCGTTTTTGTTATTCTCTCTTTCTCTGAAAGGAAAAATCAATAAAAATTCAATCATATATATACATATATACATATATATACACACATACAGACATGCATACATACAAACATAACTAACAACACTTGTAAATAAGAGGAACAGTTTTTCGCCTGTGTATTAAAAATTATTTTTTACATAAAACGTACACTTTATTTTGGTATTTAATAGTAGTTGTGATTGCTGTTAATGTACAATAATAAATAAATACATAAATGGGATCGACAAAATATTATGAACAAGTTTCAGTATGAAGCAACACAGCAATAGCACAAACTACCATGCAGGTGAATCAACAGCTTGAAGAAGATCTGAATATTTCACTGAGGAAAGAATCGCTGTTAGTTTCAGCCAGGTGAGTCTCATAAACTAGACGATAATGTCAGATGGCCTTCAGTTATCCGAGCCTTGACTGCAGTCATCATGATGCCAAGTAGCTGAATTAAAACACTTTTTCTATTCGTAAAAACAGTCAACAGTCCGCTGAGAAGAAGAACTACCGGTCAGTTACACTTTGACTCAGCGGGTCAAAGTACTGTTAGCTTAAATATTTTACCAGGTGACATTATGATGAGCAGGCGAATATTTTGCCCTCAAGTCCTAAAATCTGAGACGCGTTACCACACGTTTATAACTGTAGCATGATGTGAGTTGTTAGCTAACATTTCCCGATGCGTCTGTCTGTCAGTCCCTACCTAAACGCGGTCTGTCATGAACCTTGTGTCGGTTTCAACATTGCGGTGAAGCAGAAATATTCCTCCGTGGTTAACGTTACGCGGAAAAGGTGAGTGTTGTGCGGGTTTCCAGGGCCCACGGTGATCTCCGCAAGCTAACAGTCATAGCATCCAAGCTAATAATCCCAGAACCCCGTCAGGAGAAAAAAAAAAACAGTCTGCCCGTGTCGGCCACGTGCCGCTGTGCGCAGTACACGCGCAGAGAAACAGTTTTTGAGGAAATACACTCGGTCTCTCTCACCTTTTGGATGAGAAAAGCGGCCCAGAACAGTGTTTCAGGGACCCTCATGATGCCTAGCTTGTTGTTGTTTCCCCCATCGACCAACCAACCGCTCGGCTCCAGCCCCTCACACTAGCCCCCACCAGCTGTTCTCACCGGCCACGCCCCTTTCACATTGCGGGAGTTTTAATTGGCTGTGACCGTCACGAGCGAGTGGCCACGTCCCTGATTGATTAAAGTCGAAGTCAGTCAAAAAGACACCGTCCTTTAAAATCTGTGAAAGCCTTAAAACATGTTAACAAAACACTGTTAGTATGGTTTAATGAATTATGTTAAAAAGATGCAGGCGTGGTTATAAACTAAGCTTGCTAAAGGAGATATACAGTATTATGCTCATTTTCAAGTTTGTTATTTTATTTTGGGTTTACTGCTAGAATAGGTCTAATGGCTTTAATTCTCAAAACACATTAGTTTTTCATTAACACCATACTGTCCAGTGCTTAAGATCTGTATTCCCCCTCAATAGCACCTCCTCTGGGATTGGTCAGCTCAAACACACCTGAGCCAGCGCCAACGCCGCTGTGCTAAATCAATTTCTACATGCCAAACTAGCAACCAGGCAGAAATTATACAAATGTGTGACATGGTGACATAATGTGATGTTGGGATTTTGGGTTTTTTAACTTAAAAGACCTTTTACATGTACGAGAACCTATATGAATCACTGAAAGAAAAGAAAACAATGAGGTAAAAAGCATGATACTGAAGGTCTCCTTCAATATGTAATTTGTTTTCATTTTCAATGTCTGAAATGATCACTATAGATCGTACAATAAGCCAGTAGTAACTCAAATAAATAAATAATGTTGTTTCGGTTCATATTTAAAACACATTATGAGATTGATAATTAAATTTAGGTATTTTTCTATGAAAGTTTCAAAAGTTTATTTTATCTTGTTTTTCAATTTGTAAATGTATTTTTCAATAAATGGAGGATTTTGGTCTTCTACTGTTTCTAAACGCAGCAAAGTTTTTAATCTGGTGCAATGCATTAAATGGCAACATTTATGTTTAATATTGCACATGGTTCCTCTTCAAATAATAATAATAATAATAACATTAATGAATAAATACAGATTTTGGCAATTGTTAAAAAATATATATATATTACAGCTATGGTCAGAGCTCTAGAACAATGTTGCATATTACAGAAAGTCCTCCTTAAGTTAAAAAAAACACACACACACACACACACACACACACACACACACACACACACACACACACACACAAAGAAAAACATAAACATATTTGTTGCCTGAAACACATGACATGCACTGTTGAAGTCAGACTCGAGCTAACAAGGCTGGTAAGGTGGCAGCTATGCTTTCCATTCCTGACTCTATATTTTCCCTAAGTATAGTTTACAGGATAGCAGTATAACTGCTAATCATCTTCTCCTGCTTACTTTGTATTCTTAAGGTTAGAAATGTTAAATAAATGTTAATAAACGTGTGGATAGTGACTTGATGGGAGCTTTGCTTAATTTCTGTTGCCTATTGATTTCAGTGTAAATTATATTAATTTTTGAAATGGCATTAAGAAAAATGGTGCATCAATGTTTGGTAGGGTTGAACTGGCCAAATACGTTTTAAATGGTAATAAATATCATCAAAGCTACAAAGCTAAAATGTTATTATACATTTAAAAAAATAATTTATTAAAACTTTTCCTTCAGTTATTCATCCAAATCTAGTACCATGACCACACTTACTGTATAAGGACAAAAAGTGATTAGTGTTTATTCATTATTGTAACTAGGTTACCAGTGTTGTTTGCATGACCTCAGTCTTTATCTCTGCGTGCTCGATCTTGTTATTCACTGACGTACTGCAGCAGGTCGATTCACTCAGCATGATGTCATTCCATATGTTGGTCCTGCTGCCGGATATTTACCTGCATCAAGCGCAACATCACCGGAACTTCAGCGAATTCTGCCTTCACAATAAAAGGGGCGATTTTGTTGCGTGTCTCATTTAGCAAATTTGGCCCGGGCCAGTATCATCAGCTGATATTTGCCTGTCACAGATATATCTGTATTAGCGTATATGTTGTCCAATGTGTGCTAAGATGGAAGATGCTTGGGAAATTAATAATGATCAAAGTTCTTCAATAAAAATAAAAAGTTTACTGTTTCAGAGCACTCATGTAAATTGTGACAATAAATGCTATTGTTTATCTGTAAATAATCATCACACTTGATGCATCATTACAAAGATTTTTGCTAAAGTGATATTTTAATTTTCCCTGCTAAGTATTGATATCAGTGTGGGCCCAAAAAAAGGATTGGTCAGGCTCTTGTCCAAATTTTCCTATGCAATGCAGTCACAACAACCCAAAAAATCTTTGCCTTAGAAGCAAAAAGTATTTTTCTCCCCCTTTATATTTCTTCATCTTCTTTATCATTTATATTTTATTTATTATATTTTATATCCTTGGTTCTACTATTCTATTCAATGTGTTTCCTTTTAAAATGTTCATTAATTATCTAAATATATTTTCTGTGGACTTGATGATCTAATTGTGGATTCAAAAATGTTTCCACAACAGCGTAATTCTGGTGAAGAAATCAGTGCACTTAATCTCTTCTTTTTTTTCTTCTCATAAATACCTAAATTTAGGAAGATTTATTAGAAAAAAACACGTCAGACGAAGCTCAGGAAGGAAAAACAAATATGTAATTTGTGTATTATTGAGTGAAAAAAAAACGTGAACCCCAGAAAAAAATTGTCTTGGCATCCTAAATGGTAGCAAATGTTTTTACTTATTCTTAAGCATGCAATGTGCAAGTTCTTTGAGAATTATTGAAAAAAAAATAAAAATAATAATGTGTAGAAACTTGTGGTATCTACACATAAAAAAAAAATTCTCCAATAATTTGAACCTTGCATGTATAGAAAAATAAATCAAAATATATAATATGTGTTCAGTATTAAAGCACACCAATAAAAAGCACTTTAGTGGCTCACCGTGAAGCCCATGTAACCGGTCAGATGGTTGGGCTTTTATTTGTAGCGAGATAACCGGAAGTTGTTTTTGTGTTTCACCGGTGCTACCTTGACACGGGTCCGTCTGGGAATTTTACACACAACTACTTTGGAGGGGGAATGCAGAAGTCGTGGCCAACCGTACTGTAAGTATACGCTGTAGCACTGTCTTCACACTTTATTTAGCTAAATATGCACTTTTCTACCGGTATGTAAATGTTATTAACCTGATTATTTCCTCACTGAAGTAACACTTTCACAGTCGGGGAAAGCCGGCGTTTACACAGGACCTTAACGTTAGCTTGTTAACCAGCTAAGCTAGCTGCCTTCTGTCGCTGGGATTACTTTCATTTCTTCTATTTAATGATATTGCATTGCTGTTATCTTGAATAATTTACTATCTTGTACTTGTGGCACTCATTTTATTGAGTGTTAGTAGCTATAAGCTCGACCTTTACGATGTGTTCGTCGGCGGAAAAAAGACGTCTCTGCTGCCTGCTCTTAATGTAAACGACAGCATCCTTAACAGCGCCTAACACATATGTTATAAGCTACAAAGACATATAGTTTAATTATAACCGTGTTTTGTTTTTTGTTTTGTTATTTACATGCCAGTCGCATTAAACGAGGCTTAAATGAGACAAATACATGCTAGTTTGGCTGGACCCCAGTCCCTTTAATAGAGTTTGAGATATGTGGTCGAGGCAGGAGATGATGTCAGTAGGACTGGTATGCAGAGGTCTGACATCAGCCAGAAAGTCTGTGAAAACTGAAGCTGTGTTGACTCGGGCCAAATAAGGAGGAAAGAAACCAAGGTTAATCAGGATATGATCGTCTCTGCCTCACAACTAAGACTTTTATATCAATTCAGATCTACTAACATGGTGTTGTTTTGATCACTTGGCTCTGTCATGACCACGACCACTCACTGCCACTGTGTTCTGTGTTTATACCTTTCTCTTTTCTTTCCCACTGCAGTGATTCTTAAGGCATTGTTCCCTCCATCGAGAGTTGGCACGTCATGGCTGGCTTCAGGCAAGAAGATGTTGAGTTGTATTATGAGATGGGAGAGGAGCTCGGCAGGTATGTTATTGTCCTTTTCTTTCTCTGACAAAACACACATCTAAAAACGTCAGTCGGTTTTTACCAAATATACTGTTCAAACTGGATTTTAACATGTGTCTTGTGTGGAGGACTCCAAATACAAGTGTGTTGTGGTGCTTTAAAAGTTAAGGCTGTGTTAATTTATGCCGTGCTTGAAGGCCATCAGAGATTCGTGTTTTCGCACAAGTAGCGTCGTGAATACAAATGTCTGCCTGCCGAGTGCTGACATTGAAAAACTGTAGTGAAAATAATTCAGGTAAGGGTTTGAAGCAAGGGAACAGAACACTGCTGCAGTTCTCGGTTAAAGCTGTACGGCAGAGCACAAATGCAGTGCTTGTAGTTTCTCACTAATAAAACCACATGTGGGCGTGAAGTGTGATCAGATCACACATAGTTACATGAGGAGTGTTTGAGATGCATTTCGGTGCCAAGTATGAGCCCCTCAGCAACATATTAAATACCCATTTTTTTACATTGTGCTTGGAAGTTTGTAGACCAGTCATCATATTTTGAAGTTCAAACTCAACTTTCTTTACTGTTGAGCTGTTTTTTTCTGCAGTAATGCAGCAAAAGTGTGACATCACTGCCTCTCAATGTGCCTTTCCACCTCTGCTGTGGTGTAGAGGCTCCAAAGGAGAGGGCACTGTGTGTGTGTGTGTGTGTGTGTGTGTGTGTGTGTGTGTGTGTGATGAGAAGGAAAGGTATGTGACCATTAAATGCGGGAACATTTAGTCCTCTGAACGTCATGCATTATGCAATTCTTTCTCCTCATCTGCACATTGGTTTTATTGTCTTGTCAGCAATGTTATTTATTCTCTATTTACATGACGACATCGAGGCTATAATCTATGTTGAGGGTCACAAAAAGAGGTTGCTTCATTCGAAGAGGCACAAGCCAAAAAATGTTGCAAATCACAACCTGAAGTGTTGTGTAAAGTTTACTCTTGAGATATCTACGGGAAGGTAACAATGACATCTTTATGATAACATGAACCGGGAACTGATCACAAAAAGGAAGGCAGGTGTATCTTATTCTAATATTTTCATCCTCCGTTTGTTTTCTCTCCTCGCTGCAGCGGACAGTTCGCCATTGTTCGTAAGTGTAAGGAGAAGAGCACGAGTGTCGAGTACGCAGCCAAGTTCATCAAGAAGCGGCGGCTGTCGTCCAGCCGGAGAGGGGTGAGTCGCGAGGAGATCGAGCGAGAGGTCAACATCCTGCGGGAGATCCAGCACAGCAACATCATCACGCTGCACGACATCTTTGAAAACAAGACGGATGTGATCCTGATCCTGGAGCTGGTGTCCGGAGGAGAGCTGTTTGACTTCCTGGCTGAGAAGGAGTCTCTGACGGAGGAGGAAGCCACGCAGTTCTTGAAGCAGATCCTGGACGGCGTTCAGTATCTGCACTCCAAACGCATCGCTCACTTTGACCTCAAGGTCAGCAGTCTGTTTGGTTAAGGCGGCTTGTTTGTGAGGCTCTGGGCCAGCAGTCATAGTTGACGTGTCAGTGAGAGGTTTCGTTACTTGAAGTATCTGAAGAGGTTTTTCCGTTTGAAAGACGGGGGAGGCTGTAGACACGAGCAAGATCTGATATAACCATGTTGGTGTTGTTCCTACAACTAAATGAACTTCACTGACAGTTTAAAAAAAATGAAAATAATAAGTCAACTACGTCTCAAAATAATATGTCAACAGTATAGCAATAAATTACACACTTATATAGAATCACTGTATCGTATATAATCCACAAAATGTTGTGATAGTATGATGAACTGATGTCCTGGTAACTTACAGTGTTTCTTTCTGAGCTCACTGTTTACATGTGTACTGTATACAGTGACCTCATTCTCTCACTAATGTTCAGCCTTTGTCCTTTTGTGTATCTTTCAGCCTGAGAATATCATGCTGCTGGACAAGAACGTCCCCAACCCCCGGATCAAGCTGATCGATTTCGGGATCGCTCATCAGATTAAAGCGGGAAATGAATTCAAGAACATTTTTGGAACACCAGAGTTTGTTGGTGAGATCATGTTTCTCTCAGCTTATTTCACAGAGGGAAAATGTGTGCTGGTGTGTGCCCACGCTGGCAAGTAATCTAAACCTTGTAAGTGGATGATGAGTGC
>CAEMYA010000024.1:11143141-11201007 GCA_903131615.1 Diplodus sargus
TATATATATATATATATGTATGTATACACACACACATATATATACAACAATCCTGTGCGGCAATTTAACCTTATCTATAAAGCAATTGTACATTTTTAGTATTTGGACTGACATTTTTTCAGAGAGCCAGACTGATTTTTGTTGTCCCTTGTGTTAACTAACTGAACCAGAAATGAGGCGGTCACGTCTCGATGTGTGAGTGATTTATTTACCTTCTGACGCACGTCATGGAGCAGAAGCGTTTGGAGCGCAGGAACGTGTGAGCGTAACCTCTGCTGCCACAGAACTCACACTGCAGCACACCTGCCTCACTCTCCCCCAGCTCTGCAACTTCACAGGACCGGCTGTTAGTCACGCATGTACACACACATACACACACACACACGCCCACGCAAACACACGTCACCTCACCATCTGCTGCAGGGCCGTCGTTTTCCATCTCCGAGTCGGTGGAATCCGACTGGTCAGCATCCAGCGGACTGTCCTCTGCTGCTGCGTCCCCGTTGGTTTGTATCTCCTGACATTCAGGAAGTGAAGCCTGCTGGTCGGCCAACAGCGATGAGGGGACCACCTGCAAAAGAGGTCCACTCGGAAAAGTTAAACCTCACACGCTGGCATGGAAAGAGTTCTGTGTAGATATGGATAGGATGTATTCATCATCAGATTACAATGAAATAAATGAAACCAACATTATATCATTTTTCCGTCATGGGTCTCTCTAAAAAAACAAAAAAAAACAAGATATGTTTGCTAAGTGTTGTGGGTGGAAGGTCCGGCTGAGGAGAGAGGCAGAGCTGCTTCTCAAAGCGGCTCTGGAGGAGTTAGTCTGGCGCAGAGCCAGAAATTCTGGAGGAATAAACAGCTCAAAGCTAAGCTCAGGATAATATTTGAAATCAAACTTACCGGGAATGGCTCCAGGCCCTCTCGGATTACGAAGCCCTCTACGAGGTGCGTAAGGACGTGAGTTGTAAGTATCCTCTCGGGGCTCCCCGGGACACTGGCTGGAGATGAGGGGGGCTGACTGGGGCCTCGTATTGCTGCAGGCATGATGGGAGGAGGTAGAGGCGGAGATGGAGGAGGAGGATTGCTGCTGCTGGTTGTGGTGAGCTGGGACGGCTCTTCCACCACTGGTGACCTGATCACCGAGCGACTGGATATGATGGAGGATGAGCCCATCACTGCTGAAAGTAAAGGAGGTAGGAAAGATAGCAGAGCTGAACATAAGACTACCGGTTAAACCGGGCTTATTCCAAAATTCCTAATTCTTTATTTTCATAAATTACCACGGAAATGAATCCCTCCAGACTAGCCTGGTTTCATCTTGGAAAGTTTCCAGGCTTCAGCTTCCCCTCAGGCTGAGCCAATCTGACTGAAACGTACTGTTTCCTCCAACATTCCTCTTTACTGCTGCGTTACATCCATTTATTTTGGGGGGAATTTGACATTTAAGTCACATATTGACAGCACAGCAGTCACTACTTGATTTTTTTTTAAGTAATCCAAAAGTATTTAGATTGGTTTACATTTTTTGTGATACAATAAATGATATTATCAATTACAAATAATGCCATGTAATTTGAATTCATTAATCTGACCCAGCCCAGTTTATGGCACTTGTAATCTAATTACATAAATTCTGCAATAGAGAGTTTAAGTTTCTCAAAATGATGTTATTGTCTTGCATTAAAGTTAATTGGAGATACATCAAAGTCTGGTAATTGTACTTTGCATCCCCTACATCTTTTCTTTTTTTTCGCACTAAGTATGCAAAGTCAGCTCCAAACCAACAAGGTTCATTCAAGTGGTGCTTTTCACGCTTTTCATTATCATGTTTTACCTGAACCATTCTGTTTAGGAGGCCCAGTGAGAGGTTTTGGGGTCCTGTCTCTCTGTGGACTGTGTGAACGTTCCTCTTTCCTCCCCTCAGCAATCAGTCCATTCACTTTGCATGTTTGCCCCAACTGAAATTCAGAGCACGACAAAACCCATGATCAAAATGACACGCAGTGAGAACAAGCCATGCTTGCGAAGCTGAACTGCAGCACACTCACCGATGGAGTTTCACTGCGTCTGACCGGATGCACTTTCAGATCGACAGCCACCGTCTGAGGAGGTGGGAGGTTCTGGTAGGGCATCTGGACGAGAGCCTCCGCTACAGGCAGCTCCTGCTCCGTCAGCATCACCCGTCCCGACTGGACGGCCAAAGCCTGGACCGAGTGCAGGGATAGCCTCTGGAGGGAGGCTGGGGGGTTCTGGGGCAGTCTGGGGAGAACCAGAGGTGGAGGAGGAGGTGGACGTTGGTTCTGTACTTGTGGGAATGAGGTCCGACGCTGCGGAGCGGCCACTAGTGGAGGAGGCTGAGGCTGAACAGTGGCAGCTGGGATTGAGGTCTGAGCTGAAGATGCAAACACGCTGGTGACAGTAGAAGAAGAAGAAGAAGAAGAAGAAGAAGAAGAAGAAGAAGGGGCTCGGGAGTCATTGTTGTTTTGGGACTGATTGCTGGTCAGTCTTTTAATTGAAAGAGGGAGAGGGTTGGAGTTGGTGTCTTGAGGTGTGACTCTGAGGGCGATGGGCTGGAGTTGTCTGTGGTTTGGAGCTCCTCCTGTTGCCTGCTGGACGATGAGCTGGTGGTGCGCCACCCGCTGGCCCGGTGGACAGGACAGCTGCTGCTTGACAAGAGCGTGGGTCTGTACTGGAGAGTAGGCTGTGAGTAGAGCGATGCAGGTGAGACACGAGGAAACGAAAACTAACAAATACACAAAACAAGTAAGGTTGTCCTGAAACAAACAACACCTGCACCACTGTCAACATACGTGCACTAAAACCTTAGCGTGGAAAAATTAAAAGTAGATTCAGATGTAGTTGGTATCCTGGTTTTGTATCTTCTCCTGGTTTTGATCACATTTGGGATGTGACTTTACATTAGAGGAACTTGGACATATCTCTGTTTACATGAACGGTATTCAGATGCACTTTGTTTAGGCCCCTTTCAGTTATTGCTAGTGATCTTCACTATTAAAACATGCAGCTACATTCAGAAACAGTTCCTTCTTGCACATTTTAATTCCAACTAGTTCCATCATATTCTATGGAATGTATCTTTGAACCTTAGCAACTCATAGCAAAATCAATCTAGCTGGATAATTAGCTCCACAGGTAAGAGGGAAAAGAATATTGTGAACTGTCCCTTTATGCCTGAAACACATGGGCCTTCTGGAAATCTTTCCTTTAATCTTTAGTGTTTGAACACACGAGCTCACCTGGGGTTATAATCTTAGGCCCTGAGGCCAGCCGGGTGACATCAGCCGGTCCTGTTTCTGTTGAGGTGTCCGTCAGCTGGTTGGTCTTCAGCGAGCAGACTGGCGTCTTGGATAAAGGCGCGGCCGGGGTCAGGGCTTGGGACTGGGTGGATGGCTTTAAAATCACACTGTGGGCTGTAGCCAGAGCTCCAGGCAAGTGAGCGCGCAGCGCTAGATTCTGCACCTGAATACGTGCAAAAAGAAAACAACGGTGGTCCCTTTTATGCCATTCTCATTCCTACCACGCACCTTTATTAATGGTCCCTCTAACGTTCACCAAAATCCAAAGCCGCAGTCCTTTTGAAAGAAGGCTTGTGCTCGAGGTGCGCAACATCCTGAGCTCTACAAATATTGCAGTCTTGTTGCATGCACGGGTTCATTCCAATTTTGTGCCTGGCAAAGTTTGTACCTGAGAGGAGGTAGGTAAAGAGGAGCAGGAGGTGACAGCAGGGAGGTCTGACTGAACTGCAGCCACCGTGGCTGCAGGGGTGAGAATGAGCTAACAGAAGAAAAGCAAAATGCAGGGAGAGACAGGTGGCAAGTTGGTTAAAAATAAAGATTTCCAATGTTGTCGGAAAACATAAGAGAATGCAGTCGGTAAAAATAGAAGTAGGGCAAACGAGTCATGCGTTTTCTAATACCCGTACGAAAAAACGGCTTGACGTGTTTGAAAAGGTTTTTACCATCTGAGTGCGAAGGTACATCTGAGCTTGGTTACAGTTGGGCGGTCTGTTTCCCAGGAGCATGGCCTGCTGGGATATGGTGGCCGCAGCACCGGTAGAGCTGGACGTCTGAGTCCGGCCAATGAGCTGAGCCGTCACTTGAGATGCCGGTAAGGTAATCTGGATTCAGATATAGGGTTTAAAAAAAAAGAAAGACTCTGGGGTTGATATTTGTGTTGAGAGCAGGTCAGACCGACAAGAGATACTCACTGAGTTTTGGGAAACACCAGCAGGCTGATGGAGCAAGCTGCTGCTGGATGACGAAGGCGACTGCCTCTGACAGACTGAAGCCTGTGGAACGTTGGAGAGACACCCTATGAGAATTTTCATGGTCGCATTGACAAACTAGAATGGAAAAATAAACAACTTATTCCCTGAGAAATAAACAAAAATGTTAGAAAATGCCCAACAATGGTAAAGAGAGTAAGAAAAAGTTTCTGGATCCGTCCCTTTATCCCCCTAAAAGTAAATGGGGTCTATTTTTAACTGGAATCCATCCTTCAGTCAAGTTTTGTGGAAATCCGTTCAGTAGTTTTCTGTGTAATCCTGCTGACAAACCAGACAACCAGCAAAATACGGACACAGTTGAAAACATGACCACCTTGGCTGAGGTAATTACAGACAACGCCTGACCTGCTGTATGGTGGCCAGACTCTGCAGGTGGGGTGTGTGCTGGTGCTGCTGCAGGGCTGCTGTCTGCAGCATGAGGTGCTGCTGCTGGGCTGCGTACATCTGATGCAGGTACTGGGCCGCCATGCTCTGAGGTCTGTGGATGGCGTGCTGGATAACCTGTTAGATCACATGACAGACACATCAAGCAGCTCACAACAACAACTCGGCTCCACAGACGACGGCACAAGGGTTTACAGACACACCCACAAAAACGACAACATTACAACAATTCCTTTGCTGCCTGTCACTGGTTACCTGTGAGCTTTAGAACTGACTTAAAGACTTCAGTACTTGTTTTTAAAGCTTTGAATGGTCTGGCTCCTGCCTTTATCTGTGATTCACTAACTCTTGACTCGTGAATCAAAGGTTTCGCTCTCCAGCTATGGAACTCCCTATGTAAGGATCCTGGGCAAACAATCTCTGTATCTTCCCTTAAATCTCCTCTTAAAACTCACTTTTATCAAAAGGCTTTTTCTTAACTGATGGTATTTATTGCTGTTTTAATTATTCTTCATTTTGTTCATATCTCAAGTTGTGGGTCTTATTGCTTTTGGTATATTATTGTAAAGCAAAACAATTTCTTACAATTTGTACATTTAAAAAATTAAAGTAATCATTACAAGAATGCTCTTAGTCTGTTGAATCTAAAATGATCAAGGCATTTAGAACAATTCAAATGTTATTTGATATTTACCTGTTTATTTGATTTGAGAAATTGCTCTGCCAAAAAATGAATAATAATACATAATCTTTCTAGATGCAGGCCCAATAGACTCCCGGATGTGATTGTTGTGTGGGTATTATTGGCTGTACAACAAGGGTAACCTTGGGAAAACAAGAGATACCCTCAGCCTTTAATTTCAATTAAATTAGTTGAGATTATTAAAAAGCATTAAAAAAAAAAACCTATAGCAATCATTTTAAAGTAACATATAATTCCTGGTAGACTGAACAAAAAATAGATTATACAGTCTGTATTTGAATAGCCTCTCTCTTAAATTATCACAGCAGTACAGAGGACGGTCTATGTCCTCCGCTGCCTTAATTAATTGCACTGCACTGAATAATTTTTTGGGAGCTCTAAGAATATCATCGATCACCTGCCTGCCTGTCAAGTCAAACAATGCCTGCACTGGTCCCAGGTGCTGTCTATTACCTGGAGTCCTTGCCTGTAAAATTAAACAATGCATGCAAAGGTCCCAGGCTGGTGATGTATACTGACTGAACTCCCAGCCCGTAAAATTTAAGTGTATATAGAAGCCCCAGGTGCAGTCTAATACCTGAACTCGTCAAACAGTGAACACAGAGGTGTGCAGGCTCAGTCTATTACCTTGACCAGCTGACAGTCGAGTCAAACAATGAAGGCAGAGGTCCCAGGCAGGTGATATCAATAACCTGGATTCTCTGCCTTGGAAAATTAAACAGTGTATGCAGACGTCCCCAGGTTTTTTATCTTACCTGGACTGCCTGTCTGTGAAATTTAACAATGTATGCAGAGGTCTCAGGCTCTCTCTATTACCTGGACTACCTGTCACTCAAGTCAAACAATGTATGCATCAGTCCCATGTGCTGCCTATTACCTCAACTCCCTGTCCGTAAAATTAAACAGGGTATGCAGAGGTCCCAGACGCTGTCTATTACCTGGACCACCTGACTGTCAAGACTAACAATAAATGCAGAGGTCCCAGGAAGGGGATGTCTATTGCCTGGACCGGCTGTCAGTCAAGTCAAACAATGTCTGCTTCAGTCCAAGGTGCTGTTTATTACCTGGACTGCCTGTCTGTCGGGTGAGATGATGCTGAGGGAAGTGGAGGGCGCCTGGGTGGAAGTGGTGGTGGTGGTGCTGCTGGGGCTGACTGTTGCCATGGTGACAGCTGCTGATGTGGTGGGGGTGGTGGTGGAGGCCACAGTCCTGTTGGCGTCTGCCTGCTTCTCTCCTGGGCTCTGTCTATCCATCTCCCAGGTCACACTCAGATTCAGTAATGAGAAAACTGTGGAGGTAAAAAAAGACATTAATTAATGAACAGGAAGTAGTTCAATTAAAACAGCTCCGGCTTCAGATGAAGCCAGGTAATGGAGCTGTGCTGCTGTCTTGCTCTTTTGTTGTTTAGCAAGTAGTTTAATTAACTGACTATTTGAGCTTTTAGCTTTTCGATTTGTCTAGAAAAGAGATTCTACAAGATAGTTGGAGCTGTAAATACTGACAGGTGTTAGTCCAATATGAGAAAAACAGCCTGTGTTCACGCTCAGTGCACAATCTTACTTTAATATAACACTTGAGCAGATGTTTTTATTCTTTTCCTGGTTATTCGTCAACAGAATAGGTTATCCTCATCACACTTTGAGGACACCGTTTGGAGGAACCTTGACGAAATTCAGTCTGCTATGAGACTATTTCAGTTATTATTATTATTATTATTATTCAATTATTCAAAGATTCTTCTGTGATGTTGTTAAGAAAATATGAATTCATTTAGAGTATACCCTTAGGTGATATCACCCAACAAACATACAAATAAAATGAATATAAAGTCACATAAACCTAAATTATAACCTACATTCAAAAGATAAGCTATCCAGGGCAGCACTGCAATAATATAGCAGTTGTTCCAACATCTTTGGAAAAGTGCACGTTAATACAAAAATAAATAAATATACAAACTAAACTTCATGGTCTGCAGGACATCATGAACTTCTGTTTGACCCTGGTCATTTTAAATAAGTGATAAACAAGCCATAACACCACAACAGGAAGAAAAACTCATGTTTTTGCACGTTACCTGTGAATTCTTTGTTATGAAGACCTAATAAATATCTTTGAAAAGGTAAATTACCCATATTACTGATTTATCTTTAAAATGGTATGTGTATGAGATATTTCATGCCACAAACACATCTGTAAAGAGACAAACATCAGACAAAGGTGCCACAGTGGAGGGTTGGTTCATCTCTCAGCTAATGAAAAAAACGGACAAATATGCGTAAAATAGTTCTACGATATTAATCTAATAATCTCACGGAGCTAGTCTTAAAATACTGATATTATTTGCCATATGTCACAAGGCTGGACACTGAAGGTCTACACTGCTACAGCAGCTTGAATATTGATTGCTTTTTGCTGCAGAGCCGCTTCTGTCCAATTAAACGCCGGCAGAATAAATCCCCGACAAAATTTTAAACGATCACAAATGAGTCTCATATAAAAAAAAATAAAATACACTGTCTCTGATTCAGGAATCTATGGATAATAACATTCAACACATCTGGATGTCACCCCTGTCGGTCCGCCTCTCGTCGCTCACACAGAGCCTTATGCATGCACAATCATTCACCTCTTGTCGGCGTTACCTGCCTGTTATTGATAGACATGAGCCATCAGTAGCTGACCATACCCCGGCGCATTGTCCCAGTCATGAAGCCCACTGATGCGTCAGTTCTGTCTAAAATGGAGATTTAAAAAAAAAAATCAGACGCTACATAGCAGCAGCAGCAGGCAGTTAAAACAGCCTTGACACAGCACCGCTCGCAGTGCGGGAGGACCTTCCACAGGCGGGGAGTCACCGCACGGAGAGTCCCGGAGATGTTTGACGGGCTTCAGATGTGCTGTTATCTGCCCTGACGGAAGTCTCATGAAAGGCTTTAAATGTGAGCTTTCGGGGCTTTGCGAGGTAAAACCCCGAGGCTGGACACAAAAAAGATGCGTCGGGACACAGCCCGCTGATTTCACAGATATTTATTAACTCCATAATATTCCCATGCTATTTTCTTCCCATGTTTGTGAACTGCATCAGTCATTTGTAACAACAATATTAAGTAGGCTAAATTAGAATTGGAGCTTCTTCATACTGACAGAGTCATTTGAGTAATTAACCAACTATCGAGTCACATCGGCCTAATTTATGGTTTGCATATTTTTTGTGAATATAGCCTTCATTTTGTGCAAAGTTGGAATGCGAATCAAATGCGTATACATGTTGTTTTGTAATTTTTTTTTATATTTCTAGAAAATGCTCGGTAGACATAATGGATGCATATCAATGCATTATAATGATGCAAAAAGAACGGAGGGAGAAAGGAATGTGGGATGGAAAGAAAGAAAGAAAGAAAGAAGTTAGGGAGGAAGGAACGAATTAAGGAAGGAAGGAAAGGAAAGAACTTGGTCTTGTTTTGAATTCCAGTCTATCCCTGTTTCTGTCTCTCAGTTTTTTGGGGGGAGGACAGAAAAATATAGTAAACGTTTCCCTGGTGCTGGTCATCACGACCTGTCAGGGTTGTTCTTTTTACACGGTATCCAAGAAATATAACTAATAAATCTGCGTGGACTGCCTGGCACAATGTCTGAACCATAGACTGTAAATAATGTGCAATCTGATGGTTTGAACGTAAATGCAAATGATAAAAAGATATGTTCAATGGCTCTGGAGGGAGCAGCAGAGATTGATTTAATTATCTTACTTGATGTTGCTGTCCACGTGTTAATATGGCCGGGTGTTGCATGGCAATAAACAAATAGTCTACATACAATTCATTCAATTAATGATAATATAGGTCATTTGCTCAAAGTAAACATCTTGCTGTTTGAAGTTGTTCATTTTCTTCTTCTTTTCTCTCCATTCTAGTACGACGGCGAAAAATACGCTCGGCCACTTCTAAAAATAAACGTAAACAGGAAATGCTTCTGCTTTTGTTACTGGTCAATTTCGCTGTCATTTCCGAACCACAGCACTTGAATGCGCGACATGTCTTGAGGGTCTCTACGATGTCCGAGCTCAGACGTTTGAACTTGAAAGCAGCACGTACCCACACAAGCCGCATCAGTTGGTACAGTCGGAATGCTGGCAAATGATACATTTAACTTTCCAGATATGTTAACCATGTTATATTGTTTTGTTGCTTTTTATGTTATCTTGAAACATGCATGGAACAGTTTATGTTAATGTTTCGGACGCGATATTTGTTTAGCATCAGTGTACGTTTTTGTATGTCTGTTTAGTCAACCCCTAACATTCCGACAATGGACTATTCCGTCGTTAGGCCTTTGCAGTAGGGAGTTGTTTGGCGGACCCCGCAAGTTTTTCTTTACTTTACATGTTATTTTTGTTTCTCTAAAGAAGGACAAATTCATCGTTTTTACCATTGCTTGCCTCGCTGTTTACGCGGTGTGTCGACGGACTAAACAAACACAGTGTTTTGGGCGTGGTACACAACTAGAGAGCCAAAGAAAGAAGGAAGGCATCGGTGACTCGGAGCTGAGCTTATGATGCCGACGTTGCGGGACAGCACCATGTCCCACCCCGGCGAGAATTCTCACCAAGTCCGGGTGAAAGCTTATTATAAAGGGTAAGAAATCACTGTTTCACAACGCATGTTATCGATGTTGTTAACAGGCCAACTAGTAGCAGTTATAGACTTGGAAAGGTGGCTAACGAGTTGGCTAACATTAGCTAACCCAGCTAACGGCTTGCTAATGTTGGGTACCAGGTTTAGGTAAACTTAACCAGGCGGACGGACAGGTGAAACTGTCCAGGCGCGCTGTCAGTGCAACGCCCAGCTTTACGAGAAATGTGTCAGTCAGACAGTGAAGTTGTCAAGTGTGTTAAACTCAGTCAAAATGACTTGTTCGTGGTGAAAGCTTTATTCTGACACAGTTTGAAAGCTCAGGAGCTAGTGTCTAGCTCAGCTAGCTAACAGTTGCTAGCAGTGGTTGTTAGTTTTGCTGTGTTTTACAGGTAGATGGATGACGACTTTATCCGCTCATTTGATTTGGTTCACGACAAGCTTGGCATGTTGTTATACAAGACCGATTAGCAAGTTTCCATGGACAGTTTAAGGAAGTAAACGTGTGGGAAAAGATTTATGTTATTAAAGTAAGGGCTAGGCAGCATGAGAACAGGCAAACATGACCATTAGACTGTTTGCTGATATCAAAGCTGGCACTGTTTAGCAACACCAGAATAAGTTTTATTATTGATCTCAACTCATCAATTTCAGTTTCTATTTTTCTCAAATATCTTGTAAATACTGATGTATACATCATATATCTTTAAAGTCCAACTTTACAATCCATCTGTTTCCTCATCTATTTGTAATCCCCTAAACTTTTCTTTAGATAGGAGTGTTTCAAAATACCGATATTGAAGATGATCGCGATATCTGAAATTGAAATATTGATATCATGTTATCAGTTCACATATGACAATATTGTGTGAATAGTGTAGTGTTTCCATAATCATTTCCACTTATTTCCATCCTTGTGTTGTCATAGTAGGTTGCAGCAATGCACCTCAACACCTGCTGCCACCTGACATAAAACTGTTGAAAGAAAAAAGACGCTGTGTTTGTAACCAGCTAGTTAGCTACATCCACAGTGTTTTTACTACTGCCATACCAACTCATGTTTGATGAGATAACAGATGAGAGCGAGATATCGGGATAATATCATTATGGTGAATTATTTGGCCACGATAATCGTAAAGTGAAAATGTGACATCGTAACAGCCCTGTCTCGAGCCCAACCTGAATCCTAACAAGGGCTGCAACTATTGATTGCACAAATTATCAATTCATTTGTTGGTTTATATCACTTGGGTTAAACAAATAGGAGAAGAAGTCCACCACAACTTCCTTAAATTGCTTATTTTGTCTGATCAACAGTCCGAAACCGAAATTGAATTGTATTTGATATGCCAATCAGCCCACCTGAGAAGCAGAAACTCGAAGTGATGTGACATTTTCCCTCCATTAAATGGCTGAAATGATAAGAGGATTATCAAAATTGCTGCTGATTAATCTCCTTTTTGATTGACTAATCAGATAAGTGATTCATTGTTTAATCTCTAGTCCTAACCAGGTGTCTCTTTGGTGCGTCATGTTAACCTACATTAAACCCTAATCAAGTTTTTGTCATACCTAACCTGGCGGAGGCTGTTCTGCTTTTTTTAGTTCAGCACTTGGATGTGAGAATGGAAATCATTGGTCACCTGTTTACTTTTGCGACACTCCCTGCCCCACTGTCTCTGTTTGATCGAGCCAGTGATTGGAGCCCTGCTGAGGCTTGAAAAACGTGAAGGGCAAGTCACTTCAGCCAGACCTGTTGTATTCCTGACAGGCTCTGTGACACACCTCATGAGCACTGTAATGTGTGTTGATGATTAGGTGTCATTGTATCAAACAAAGCATCTCAAGTATTTATGAGGTTGCTGCTGAGGAATCTCAGCTATGCTGCCAAGGAGGGAATGCTGTAAACTGGTCTCAGTGTTTGGCTATCAGGATGCATTAAGCCAGGATGTCTTAAGTGTTGTTATTGTTTTTCTTGCATTAGGAGTGGGAGATTGAGTTAGAAGTGCACCAGATCAATATATTGGATCAGTACTGAAAAATCAGGTAGCTCTCGCACATCAGCTGTCCTGTTTCTTGACTGTTATATACAAATGCAACAAAACAACCTTTTTTAAAAATCTTTTAAGACAATATTAACAAAATGTGCACAAGTCATTTTGATAGTTGAGTAATTGTCATTTTTCAAGCAAAAATAGTGACGAACAAGCTACTCGTTCTCATGCTTCAGCCTCTCAGTCATATTTAATAGTAAACTGAATACTTTTCAGTTTTGGGACATTTAAACTCATCACCTGGTGAACCTCAAAGTTGTGATATGGCATTTCTTTCACAATTTCTCGACATGAGTTATATAAAAAAGCAAACATCAGGTTTATCAGTGAAGACAATAATCAGTAATCGCAGCCCTTGTAAACATGCAGTGCTCGCCACTCTCCACCATGTGCCATCCCAGAGAGTCGGCAGGTTCCCCTGCTGTCCAGACACTGCAGCCACTCATTTCGCTGATTAGGCTAGTTCCATTTCTGTGTTTCCAATCGTACTGTTTTTGTTTACTCTTTTAATCTTTGAAACATCCAAATCAAACCTGTCTCCCTCAATGGCCTTAATCTATATTCTTTCTTTCTTTAGCATTACTGTTTTAGTCTCTCTGCTTATCTATTTTCAGGATTGTGTCCTTTAAGTCCATTCTCTTCTGTTTGCAAGTCTTTTGTCGGTGAGCTCCAGCATCAGCACCAGGAGACTGGTGTCAGCCTGTAGCAGTCTCAGCCTGTCACTGTCTCGTCTTCATTTTGTTCTCATTCAGGCTGATGGTCAATAGAAAAGGCTGTACATGCCCTGACCACATGATGAGAGACCGACAGTGACGCTGAGTGTGGCAGTGAAGGGACCTATGTGTATAAGCATTACACTGTTGTCGAGAGGAATGTACGCTGTTTTGCAGCCTGATTACAGTTACACTTAAAAAAAGGATATTATTAAAAAAAAATTTTCCCCCACATAGTACAGCAACTCACTTATTCTGCGTTAGGTGTACATTTCAGTTATTGAAAACCCTAATGCTTGACAGTTTAATAGCTCCCAAAACATGCATAACTTGGACCACAGCTTTGATGGATTATGTATTGCTTTATATCATCTGTAAAATGTATTTATAGCCATTTGAATCTGTTACATTATTAGTATATCAGCCTTGAGAAACGGGCAATAATTTGTTATCTTATCGGCTGGAAATTAAAACAAAAAAAACTAAAAATCCAAATTGTGCATCCCTGGTTTTGGCCCTCAAATAATAGTAAAAAAATGTCTGCCTATTTCTAAACAAAGAGTTACACACGACTCGAAGTTGTAGCTTATAACAATGTTAAGCTGTTTACACTGTAGCAGATCATCTCTGAAAAAAGTTTGTATGTCACTGCCAGTGTATCACCATGTCAGGCCAGGATAAAACATTGTTTTGCAGAGTTGCCAGCACCAACAAACACAGAGCTTCTTCTGTGCCAGATCGACTTCAGGATTCCTGTGCAATGCATGTTGTTTGGCAGGAAGCTGGGATTACACCGGCTCGACGGAGCACTTCAGTTATTTTCCTCTTTTGAAAGGCTCATCGCTCGTCTTTTTCAAAGGCTCTGCCATCTGCATCAGCGCTTCGAGGCTTGGCTTTGTCTAAAATATGGGAAGCGTTCCTTGTCTTGCCGTTGACTTTGGCTCTGAAAGCGCCTAAAGCACGGAACCACAAAGTCATACACCCCTCATCCACCTACGCACCAGCACACATCTTTACTCATGATTGTATCAGATACTCAGCAGCTACTAATGCACATGTGAAGAGTTTGTATGTGTTACTGAATCTACAGCTCATACGAGTCTGCGTGGCGTTACGAGTGACCTTGTCTTAGGCTCAGCAGGAGTGAAGTTGGTTGGCTGCGTGGAGAGAGGCTCCCTCCTGTTTAGCACCACAGGCGGGCCGTGTTGCCTGGAGACCACAGCATCCTGCAGTCTGTTTCATTTACCTTGACCTTACCGGAGGTAAAGTGTGAGGGTTCAGGTGTTTTTGTTGGATTGGGTGTGTTTAGGTGGCTGTAACTTCAACTTAAGCAGTAAATACGTTAGTGTGTATACGCGCAAGCATGTGATTCTGGATATCCAAGCGTGTGCATGTTGACTGTGAAGGTGTTTCGGAGGCCATGCCCAATGCGTGGCAGCGATGACAGAGAGATGGATGGTCTGAGATGCTCATGTAAGCCCAGAGAGGCGCCCAAGCCCTTCTTCCTGCTTGAGCGCTCACCAGTGACGAATGGCTTCATACTGGGCAGATGGGGCTGCTGAGTCCTACTCACGGCAGTTCAGACGCCAGGGGCACAGGCCAGCACTCCTCCTCCTCCTCCTCCTCCTCCTCCTCCACCTCCTTCTTCTCCTTCTTTAATTTAGCTGTACTGTAGGACAGTGCAGAGCAGAGGAATGCCAGGTCTGTGTGGAATGTCACTTCCTCCCAGTTACTCACAAGTGATGAGCTCCCAGTTGCTCACTGCAAAATCCTTCTGCCTTAGTCACCCTGAGGATTCATACAACACAAGTTTCTTCTTTTTAAAAATGATTTTAGATTCTGTTTTAGATTGATCTACTGGCTAATGTTGCATTATTAACGTAGCTTTTCAGATTAATTAAATGTTGTTGTTTTTTTTATTTTAAAATCAAAAGAAAGCACAGAAGTCTTCAAACAGCTGCCTGCTCATCAGGTCAGTGGGGTTAAATGTTGTCACTGTCAACAAAGTTCAGTCAGTATTAGCGCTGCAACAAACAATTGATGTTGCTCATCAATTACTCTGCTAATTATTTTCTCAATTAACTGGTTTTGAACTATGTTGGAAAATGTAAGGAAATAAGTGTCCGTCATAGATAGTATATTCAGATTACTTCTGCAACTGATTCTTTTTATTGTCAGTTGCTCTGGCAGTCTTTTTCCTTATAAATCACCTGTAACCTATTATAGTAGATAACAATGCTGACCAAAAGATGCTCAGTTAACTGTGATATGACACAAAACGGCAGCAAATCTTCACATCTGATCTGCTGGAAACAGTGAATGTTTGACATGAAAAGAGCATTTCCAGGCTCAAAATGAGGTGGAGGTGCTTCCAACCTGGTCCAGATATTGGCATTAATACACTCCTGATTACTTTGCAACTGAAAACCCTCACTTTGACTCCTCATTGTGTCCTGGACACTGTCTCTGATCCTCTCCATCACAGGTCTCTTTCAGTTCTAGCTGTACACTGCTTTAAGATCTGACAAATGTACTGCTTATCGTCCATGACATGAATTATTACTTATTAATTGCCTCTGATAATCAGGTGATGTCTGCACTGTTTCACCTGCCCTCATGAGTCTGCCTTTCAAACTCGCTTTGTAAAGCAATCATTGGTTCTATAAGCCGTATCCACAAACCTGACACATTATACTGATGGGGTCTAAAGTTGATTTAGGAAACCTTTTTTTTAAGAAATTGGACCTGCTTTTTGCAAACTAAACAATATGTATCTGTTCCAACACACAAACTATAAGGTCTTCACATTACGCATTGTTGCTGTAGGTTGGGAAAAAAAAAAAAAAACAGATGAGAGAAAAATTGCAGCCCTTTTCTTCTTTCTTGGCAGTTTTGGCAGTGCCTTTCCTGGTGCACTGTGTAGATTACAGTCCAGTACCATGCCGTTCCAACTATTGCAGTTACAAATTAAAGAAATCCACAAAGGGTTAGAGCCTTGAAACTTGTTCAAAAATGGTGTTTCTCTGGCAAGAAGCCTGTCAGAGTTGTGTCAGGAGCTGGAGGCTGAAACAAATTTGACACTGAAGGCTGCCTCGTAGTTCTCTATGCAGAAAAAACCCTAAAAAAGCACAATTCTGTAAAGCAATCGAAACCCATGAAACAGCAGTTTGAGAAATTAAAGTATTTTGGGTTTCTGCTTCTTATATGATTTCATCTCTTTATAGTCTCTGCCACCATCATGTCCCTGCTGTGGCCATTAGCTTAGCTTGTATCTGTTACACAGAGGATGTTGTTAGAGGCACCTGAGACGTGGCCAAACTTTAACTACAGAGCAGACGCACAGTGTTTAATGAACACCCACAGCTCTTACATGTGACACAGTTAGTCGTCTGCTGGTATTAATACACTGCCTGTACCGTCCGTGTGAACTTTAGTGTAGTGTGTACTGCAGTGGCACTCTCTATCCTCTGATGTTATCAGGGCTTTAAGAGGAAGTAGAGCTACCATGCTTCTCCCAGAGGAGAGATCGGACTGTAGGAGTGTAGTTTCCAGTCTTTTCCTTCCCCCTACTAATGATTAACACCAGCCGGATTGGAGAGAGAGAAAGAGAGAGAGAGCGAGAGAGAGACAGAGAGGGAGGGAACAGGAGTTGGAGGCCTACATCAGTGTATTCTTACTCAGAGTGCTCTATTCATTTGTGATGTGTGATATTCAGAACAGAGAATCTTATTATCTGCTGTAAAGATGTTGCACCATTTCAGACCACGCTGTGTTGGTGCTCAACATTATTATTAAACTGAAACACCAGCCAGTAAATCACAGTCTATTGCTATTTGTGTGTGTTTGCTCCTGGTAAGGGCTGACCCCATAGTGACCTTACACACTCTATGCTGTCCTTGGACTTGAACAGTAGGTGTCCTTGAAAGTATGTGTTGTTAACTTCTTGTATTGGGATTTTATCATCCTGCTGTAAAGCTCTCATGTTGATGAAAAACAGGGTTCCTCTTTGACGATGGCAGTAAAGGAAGTAAGAGATCCTTGTCCTTGTGGCCCACTCTCTGGCTGGTGTGAGGGCTTTTTACACATGACCCCCGCTTAACTTCCCTTTTTACATCATCTCTTTACCATACTTGAGCCCTTTCTGTCTCATGATTCCGCACACATGTAGACGCCTAAGCTCAGACCCCTGTCGCCTGCAGACCTGTAAAAGCTCATGAGAGCACCATCTCCATCCCCCATCTTCAGGTTGTAAACACCGCTGAGGCTGGCCAGAGGGCTGTGAACCGGCGACATCAATCCTAACGCCACCGTGAATTGATAAGGGGCAGATGATCCCATCCACAGGGATAGGTGCTGTTGGTCACCAATCACTACACTCCTTATTTCATATCTCTCCATTTGTTTGATTGTTTGAGTGGACTGAAGAGGCAGAGAGTGATGTCCTTGTTGATTAAGAGCTTCTTAGGGTTTGTTTTTTTTGACTACTTTCCAAGAATTGATGGGGTGCAGTGTTGGACGGTGAGCCTTAACAAAAGCAGGTACAATACAACTCCAACCACCATTGTCTGTGAGTCATTCTGCTTTAGTTTGTGGCTGTCTGTCTCCCCCTCTCACTATTTTGCGGTCCTCCTCTCGCTCTCTCTTTCTCACACCCACAATCATGCTGTACAGATGAATGCACACACAAATGTGACAGACTGCGAGACTGTGACTCACACACAGCAGCGATTGGAAAAAAGGATGCTCTCTCACCTCTTTCTCTCCCCATCAAAAGTCTGGTGTTTTCTAGAGTTTTGCCGTGGAGTGCATCAGAGAGCAGGAGGGAGTGGGAGTGTTGTAACTGTATATTGGATGATTAGTGCTGAATCAATCAGCTGATTAATCATTTTTTTCAGTTGTCAAACGAAAATGCCAAATATTTTCTGGCTCTGTGTGTGTTAATATTAGCTGTCTGTCAGTGGTAATACCTCACATTCCCTACTCATAAATACCATAAATTGTTTAATACATTCCTTTTCAAAAGATAAACATTATGAATATTTTAATAGTTTTTGCTTTGACATCGATAGAGCAGATTTGTGCTGTAGTGGAAGTTATTAAGAAAACATAGTGCAATTGAGTGATATTGTGATTCATGAGTAGTGAGAATGATTAACTTTGCATCACAATTTTCATTTTCACTGACCAAAACCAAAACATTGTTAATCATGATCTGTGATATTTGGATCTTGCACTTATTGCACATATTGTCATATTGCTTACATTTGGATTAATTGTGAAACCTAATGTTAAGTGTGAATTTGGTTTTGCCCTTTGCCTTCCACTGTATGTAAAACTGATGATGCACTCATCGGACATGTGTGCTCTTCGTCCTGATTCCTACACCTCAGCTGTAAATATCTGCAGATAAAGAGTACTGATCAGTTACCAGTGCTGCTTGTTTGATAGCAAAGGTAAAATGTCTGACAAAAGAGCATCATAATAAAGTACTGTAGTGCTGCAGAGATGTTCTGGCACACAAATCTTGTTCAGTTGTCATGTCATATGACTTTATTAGTTTCTTCAGGGAAATTGAATATTGTGATGCAAAAATGATCAGTCCAAGGAATCATGAATCATATCACAATCACTACAGTCTTAAAAAATGCTAAAATTAAAATTACATGATTTTTGCTATATAGTGCTACACTAGAATTATTTTTATGTTGGACAATGATTGGGTTTGTTGTCTCAAAACTGTTTGTGATTGTGTGAATGTAACTGATACATGATTTATTGACATTTTTAATGACATTGACAAAGCTAACATATTTTAAGTGGCAGTACTTAAATTAAATAAAACTCTGTCTTCTTTGCAGGGACATCATGATCACTCATTTTGAGCCATCCATCTCATTTGAGGGTCTGTACGGGGAGGTGAGGGACATGTGCTCCATGGACAACGACCAACTCTTCACCATGAAGTGGATCGATGAGGAAGGTACGTCTTATCCTCTATCCGTTATTATTTTCCCATCTGTACTTCAAGACGACCAGCCAGAATTGCAGGATTTTTTTGTCTGTTTGTTTAAAAAATAAAAATCAAGTCATGGTTATATGCAACATCTTCAAGTAGATTAAAAACATTTAGAGGCCACTGGCTGAATTTGCCAGCATTTGGCATTTCCATGTGTTAAAATGAACAAATGCTCACAGGAGCACGCACAATCTTGTCACTTGACTGTAAAGACTCAGTCTTTTCTTGTCAGTCAAGAAAGAGTAAATTCCCCCACACAATTTCCTTGTTGTTGTCTGACAGTTACTCAGGCAGCAGTAATAGTGTCATAGGAAAGATGGAGCCGTCAAATCGCTCTGCTCAGGATAAGGTCAGCCTGCCCAAACTCATTAGGCTCAGATCAGCTCGCACTGGTAGCCACCCACATACAACCACTGGAGTCATTAGCCTGTCTGAGAAAGAAAAGCTGCTTGATGGTCATAACGAAGTACTTCAGTGGTAGTTGTGTGTGTCTCATACTGCCCCATCCATGGAAACCACAAACATAGAGCTCTGCAATGTGAACTTGTGTCATTATCGAGATAATTAGAAACTGTACCTGTATTTAATTAATTTGTAACCCTGGTTCAAAGGTACCAAATGGCACCAACACGTCGGCTTGATCTGCTACAAATTAAAAACTTTATAAAGTGACTATTTCTCTAAAAGAAGTATTGCACTCATGGTACCTTGCATTGAAACCAAGGTAAACACAAACAACAACGTTTAATGACTGTGACAAATAATATATGGCACAAGTGGATGAGTTATAACCTTAAAGAGCTCACCAATCAACGTTGAAATTTTTAAACAATCAGTTGGTGTTCTGTCTGTACCTGTTCAGCCAACTAAATTGTCTATAACCAGTCATATTCCTAATAGGCAGGTTTTAAACCAGAAGTGTTGCTTAAACCAGTAGTGGGCAGGAAGTTGTTACAGGTGAATTACCATTTTGACATTTTATACACCCAAAACGGTTGAATTAATCGACAGGTCAAATTGACAGGTCTGTTGGCTTTAAATGCCAATGCCAGTATATAGTCAGAAATTGTAGAGCAGACTACTGATAATGATTCTCAAAGAATTTCTCTGCATTTTTAAGAATCAGTTTTTGACTTTTTGAGCTCTTCATCATTCAGCCGCACTCACAAACTTTACGACACCCCCTGAAACCAAAACCTTTGAGTAAAGATAAAAATCAGACAGTGTAGGACACCACATGCTACCTTTACTTGATAGTTGTCCCAATCCACCCACTGTTGTTGTATGTCTGTTATCTAGATATATTATCTTAGATACACACTGTGTGTCATAGTTTCTGTTCTGGAGCTATTTATAAAATCAGCAGGCTGTAGTTGTGATTCATTTGGTAGATCACTAAGAATAGAGTCCATGACATCACTACCTCTCTCAGTGTGTTACACCAGCACTTGACTCTATCTGGTAATGATAAGGAAATAATTAGATCTGCATCTGAGTGGTATTTTAATTATTGACCTAGACTGAGCACTATACAAATAGGCTTGTACAATTAAAACTATGTGGAATGGCTGCAGCAGATGTTCTCTCTCACCCACACACTTTTTTCAACATTTACTTCGATAAAGGTCATGTAGTGCGACTCGTATCACACCTGCAAAAGTTTGATGTTTCTTTTTTAATGTCAGTGCTGGCCTGGTATTACTCACCTTTTATACTTACAACCTTTTGCTTTGGGAACTGGAAATACAGTATATGTACTACTTTATTGTCTTTTATTTCTGTGTATTATAGGAGACCTATTACGCTTTTTCATTTTTTACTTTCTTCAGTGTGTTATTCAGGTACTTGATAGTTAAAAAGCCCAAAGTCCATGCCAATGGGAGCTCCTCTCTCCGACAGAAAACACTGCTCTTGAAAAGCCTTAAACACCTCTCTAGTAGTTCCGCTTCCCGCTCCCACATCACACTACTTCACCATATCACACATTTGCTTGATTGAGGCCTATATTTAAGCTAATTGGAAGCTGAAGACACAGAGCCGACCGAAGACGTTGTGTGCAGTGATGGCTGGTGTGTTTTTTGAGCATTGAAGCATGTGAACCTATTTTGGTAGTAACTCAAATAAAATGAGGAACCTAGAAAAAGACATAATATGTCTCCTGGCTAACCTGGCTAACCTTGCCAAAGTAAATTTTCTGCATTTACCTGATCTCCAACATGTCTGGTTTCCCTCGTTTACTTATGTGAAAGAATTTGATTTGTGTTAATACAAGCTCCTAATAAGGGGCACAAAAAGGACTTGGATTATTAGCTTTCTGACAAAAATGTAATCAAAACAAGATAGAAAACTTGAGACAGGAACTTTTTCAGTGTAGCAGCAGTGCAAATGGATAAAAGGAACATTTTAATTTTTTTACCTGTAGCAGATGCACCTTTTTCATTTTCTATTAATCAGCCAATTAAATCCTGATGAAAGTTTTTGTCTATAAAATTTTTGAAAATATTAAGAAAATTATTCCAAGGTGACATCTTCAAATTACCATCATGAATGACAAAGAAAAGCATCAAATCCTTGCATTTCAGTATCTGAAACATGCAGAATATTTAAGATTATCACCAACCACTTATACAAGTATCAAGATGGTTCTTATTTTCTTTTTAAATTTCTGCTTGTGTCACAGATGAGTTATAAACAAAGTCTAAAACAGTGGGTTAATTGTAAAATTTTAAATGATTTTCATACTTGCACAGTGAGAAACAACTTTCACTCTGCTGTCTGTACAAATGGTTTAACAAAATGAAAAGCAAAATATTGTCTTTGTCTCTCACAACTATACTTAATCTATGCCAGCTTTGGTCCCTCAGGGAGGTACATCATAGAGGAAAAATCAATTCAAAGTAAATGTAGCTTTACAGAAACGTGGTTAGTGCAGAGGATGTAAAAAACATTCTCTGATGGTCGTCCTTCACCTGAGTTCTCGCGTCAGCCTGGTTTCTTGTCTGTACTTTAAAGTGGTGAATGACATCTGGTGTCTCCTCTGCTGTTAGGTGACCCCTGCACTGTGTCGTCACAGCTGGAGTTGGAAGAAGCGCTGCGTCTCTACGAACTCAACAAAGACTCGGAGCTCATTATCCACGGTGAGCCTTACTGCTCCTCACACAGGCAGAACTTCTAACATGTACAGTTTCAGGATTTAACTCACAGGATGTCCTCATGTCCGGTAACCATTAAGATGTTACTTCACACCAGATGCTTGGTCCAGATGAGAAGCCTGTTATCTTTTGACTCTCTGCTCCTCGACTGGCTTGCTGATCTCTTTGTTGAGCTTTTAATCATCAGTCAAGTTGGCAGTATTACAGTATTTTCCATTACTGTCCATTGAGCTACAGTTTACAAGACCTCAGGCCCTGGATCACAACTAATGAGCAGTGCCAACACAGATCATCCAGGACAAAACCTGACTGTTTAGTAATTAACTGCCTGTTGCTGATTACAATGAATCTTTAAGTGAGAAATCTATATATTGCCACGGCATGGGGAAATTTTGTTCTTAAAACTAATATATTTTACAAAATATAATAGAAAAGGTGCATTATCATTCATAAAAATCTTGTGTTATATAATTGTAGTTTTCCTGCATATCATAAAAAAACAGTCTTCTTAACCTCCTCCTTACAGACAGTACTAATGTAAACAGATCTATGAAAGTATCTAGGAGTGATGGCAGCCTCCAGACTATGTGATAACTATGTGAAATATATGTGATATATCTCTTGAAAAAGCCTAACACAATAGACTTGTGAAACACTTAGGCTTGAATATAAACATCAACAACAATTTAGTTTATGGTAGGTACCTGGGGCCTATACCAAGTCTTCGTTGTGTCACGAAGCTCATTATCAACTTACCCAATTAACTCCGGGGTTTAGTTTCATATCAAGCACATTTGAGCGAAAGAAGCGGTGTTGTCAATCAGAACTATTAGCGCGTATAATTTGATATGAGATGGAACGTGATACCTGCAGGAAAAATTCTGTTATAGCGACAGCAGAAACTGATATTCAACAAGATAAATTATCTGCAAAAGAATCATGCAACTGGAACAGAATACTTAGTGTGAGAATTTATTATGTATTTAGAATATAGTATTATTTAGCTATTTTTTCATGCTGAATCATTTTGACTCTGTAATTCTGTGAATCAGATACAAAAAGTTAAAAGTAAAGTAGGAAAATTAATTGATGCAAAACAAAGTCTATTTGACAGACGTGTTGCGTTTATAATCCCAGGAGCTAATTAATTAAACTGTTTCCAATTATCATCATCATCATAAAGTCACCTAGTGTCATGCTGAGCTGATGAAAGAGTGTCGAGTGTAAAAGCATTAACGCTGTCAGGAATCCTTTCGGGAATTAAAAAGCAGCTATTAACGTTATTATGTATTTAGTGTCATGAACTATCCCGCTGTTTGTTGGAACCACAAAATGTATCTCGAACTCTGTTAAGATATCTTTTGGTCTTTGTTATGTGTCACTTTATTATAAAGTCAGCCATAGTCCATGTTGGTATCCTGTGGGAATGATAACTGATCTGATTGGTCAGCAGGCATGCTGGTTACAGGTTTTGATCTCACCACCTGGGGCAGGTTAACTGTTCTTGGAGTCGTGTTTAGTTACTGCTGATGAAAACCCTGATTCCTGATTTCCAGGAAATCCCGATCAAAACGTTTAGATGTTTGCTTACGTGATGTCTTGAATTGTCTTTATCTCTGAAAGTAGTTTGAATCTGATTTTGTTTATGTTCTTTTCCAGCATTATGAAATGCAGCAAAAATGTAAATGACAGATTTAGATTTAGTTCACCACTAATCTTGAAATTTGACAAACTGATACCCTTTGCTTTAATGTTTTTCAAATATGCATGTTACATTTCTGTTCAATCTGAGCAAAGACAACCCGATAATGCACACAACAAAGAAGCATCAAAACATATGGTTCACGCCGCACTGACCTGTGAAAACAACATTACTTCCGCTGTTGACGTCTGTCTACGAGCCCTCGAGCTACCTCACATCCTCATCTAAGCTCAGCAGTCTTGACAAATACTTGTACAGCTTCATGAATCCGGAGGTCAGGGCTAAACTCAGACGCAGGATGCGGAGCTAGCGGCAGGGGTCGTATATGTGGAATTATATGGAACATTTGATTGACAGTCTCTGTGTGTATAAGCATATAACCTGGGGGTAGCGGGGACAGAAGCTGCCTGTGTGGTTAATGTAAAGTTTTAATCAAGTCAGAGGTGAGGGGTCAAGAGTACAGTGGATGCCAGCGTGACGGCAGAGGATGAACGGAGGAGGGTATGGGGGTGGGGGGGGGACAGGACGTCATGGTGCCGCAGGGGGGTCGCCAGGTCTGCTCGTTAACGAGCTTGTCGGCTGTATCCCACGCCTCGCCTCTGACTCACACTGCCCCCAGTCTAGCTCGATCCGTCTCTCCCTCTCTCACACACACAAACATGCGCACACAAATAATCTGTGTCGGCTTCTTTGAGACGGTCTTTTCCCTCTTGACTGTATGCTGCACAGACACATATAAACTGGCACCATCGTAAAAACAACATGAGTGAATTTCATCATGAATTGCTGGGGTGACTGGTTGGTACAGGTGGCTGTAACAGCTGTAGTGATGAGAGGAAGTGAAGAATATACAAACACTTAGACATGAATACTGACTTGCCTCCCTTGGATAAAAAATAATTTTCTAAATGTAGCTGTGTTTTTCTTTTCTTTTTTCTGCTTCCTAGTGTTCCCATGTGTACCAGAGAAACCTGGCATGCCCTGTCCGGGAGAAGACAGTGAGTTGAACCATTTACTTCTTCAGTTTCACATAATCTGTCAGCCGAGGTCCCAAAGAACCCTTTTTTTACTTAATATATTTTTGTCAAATTTGAAGCACACAAGCAAATTCCTGTTTTTTCACTTTGAATAAAAAAAATGTAAACTACCCCCTGAGCATCTTTTTATGTATCATAATCTCTTTTAAAAAAGAGTTAGTTCATAACGCCCAATAATGGCCAACAGATACTTGGTCCGGGCTCTAAAAGAGACAGAGTTTTTAAACTTCTTACTGAAGATTTAAAGCATAAAAGTGTGTTTCAAACTCAGCGCTCAAAATTCCACAGTTTGTAACTCTGAAGTTACACATTCATGCACATACACATCTTAGTGCAAGTGTGTTGATGGTGTTGATTCTGGCCTCCAAAAATCAACAGCAGAGTGTGGGCCTTCTTTTACAAGCACATTCTTCAAACCTTTTGACACATTACAGGACACTAAGCTTACTTTAGCTTTGCCACAACACACTTAAATTGTCAACTAATGTAGTTCCCTCATATGTCAAAGTGGATTGATTTCCTGTACACTTCTAGACAAATGCATACAAACATGTAAAGCAGAAGCCCTCCTTTTCCTCTTTTCACAGAGTCTATATATCGGCGTGGAGCGCGGCGCTGGAGGAAGCTTTACTATGCCAGTGGTCACGCCTTTCAGGCCAAGAGATTCAACCGGGTGAGACATGACACTGTCTCAGTATTGTGCACCTAAAGGCTCTTCACTCATACGTCTCTACTATATATTTAATATTGTGTATTTCCTGTACTTTACATTGTTGAATTATTGTAATGGTGGACATATCTTCTGTTTTTACACGTAAAACCTAGACACAATTGACATTTCAAAGCTTAGGTACTGGATTTGTATTTAAAGGAGAATGAGATGTCTACTAGGCCAGAGTAATTTGTCTTTGTATTGATTGATTGATGGAGTAAGAAGGATGGTAGTGACCCAAAGCGATGGCTCTGCTACAGTTTAATTCCTGTCCAGCAGGGCTACATGTTTTAGAAGCCATCACGTGTTTCTTTCATCCCCCGGAATATAATCTGTGCTTGTTTGTAATGATGATCTCTTTCCGTCTACCTTCATGAGCAGCGAGCCCACTGCGCCATCTGTGCAGACCGTATCTGGGGTCTGGGAAGACAAGGATACAAATGCATCAACTGCAAACTGCTGGTGCACAAGAAGTGCCATAAACTGGTCACTGTGGAGTGTGGCAGACCAATGTTCCAGGTGACTAATGTCATACTCAGTAGCTCAATGGCGTGAAGTGCCTTGTTACCATCTATTGGTCATACATATAGTCTTAATATTGTCTTTTTTTCTGTGATAATGCTTAATGGTGACTGTTGTTGTGTAGGAATCAATGATGCCTGGAACACCATCAAGTCCATTAGACCAGACTGAACAGCCAGGTAACACACACACACCATGTTTACAAATGGTACTCAGAAGTCAGAAACATTGATCTCCTCTCTTTTTAAAAAGGAAATAGTTTTGGTTTAGAATCTTATAAATTAAGAAAAGATCATAACACTGTTCTTTATATATCAGGGTTATGTTAATTTATGTGCGTTTGAAACATCAAGGCAAAGTTTTTACTTTTTCTCCCATTTTACTGAATCTCTTTGCCTTTTTATGACATGAGGACTCATTGCCTGCAGCTTTACAACAGTACTCCTAAAAGAAATGGCTGCTGTGGTCTTACTTTTGTTATTGTCAACAAATCCCATAAAGAGACCAAAACCCAACAGTGCATTAGCAGGTCTCCGACCACTTCCCCAGGTTGTGTGTAGCTCTAACCCTCTTTCTTTAATCTTTAAAAGCATCTTATTTTATTTTTGCAAAAAGGCAAAATGAGGGGATTATGATAGCCTAGTGGTTAAAATACATATCAAATAACTGCAGCATTCGTGGGTCGATTCAAGTGGAGGACCTTTGTTGCATGTCACACCCCACTCTCTACCCATATTTCCTGTTGGCATTAACACAGCAGTGACCACCCAGACTACAAGTTGGTCGGCTGCATTTGGGGTTAACCTACGGCACCAGACTTAAGTCCAGTCAGGCGGTAGAAAGGCTGACTGGTATGAGAGAGCTTAGGATGGTTTGAAACGCCTTTTGCTATAAATACTCATAGGCCACCCCAGAATGTGTGTGGTGCAATCATGGAAAATAGGGTTGCACAATTAATCTCTCGACTGGTTAATTATTAATTTAGTCTATAAAATGTAAAGAAAACGTGAAAAATGCTCATCATAATTTCTTTGAGCCCAAAGTGACGTGTTTATATTGTTCTTTTGTCCACAACCAAATGATTCTTCATTTATTAATAAATAACAAGAAATGCAGCAAATTCTTTCATTCATCATCAAGCAGGTGGGATCAGCAAAAGTTTGATTTTTTTTCCTTGAAACATGTCTTGAATTGTTAAAACAATTATCAAAACAGTTGTCTAAAAAACTAATTTTCTTTCAATTGACTGATCAATGAATTGACACAGTGGCACCTGTTAATCAAAAAATGTCTCAGAAATCCATTTATAATGCTGTTGGTGTATTGTGATTGAGATTCTGACCAACCATGTGTCATGAAAAGTGACAAAGATACGTTTTTTGCTCTAAATGACATCTCATAGTCACCATCAGTAAATAGCAGACCTTGTTTGGCTCTCACTTGAGGAGGGGGGTTCTGTTTTCCGCGGAGGAAAGGTCATCGAAGACTCGTGGGAGGGCGGACCGAGTCACTGTGACTTTTCCTCATTTATTTTGATGATTTTTTTCTTAATAAATTGCCAAAGACAGTTACTACCACAACACAATAGTGGAAGGTGAGAAAAGACATTGTAAATGTAAATTTTTTTCTCGAAATCATGACACATCATCAGCATGATTATGAGCTGGCCGGCTCTTGCTGCTGGGGATGGACACTGTTTTCCAGGCGGAAGTGTGACGAAGAGTCGGAAGGACAGATAGGATGACGACGACTTTTCCCTGTCCCACGCTGCCACTTAATCTTTGACATGGAGGTCGTCTGGCCTCTGAAGGCAGCTGTGTTACTACCACCGCTGGTGGATCAGAGGCAGAACGAAACTGAACCCCTACTTCCCTTCTGTAACTTTTATACAGACGCAGAATGACGACATAATATTCCCGACTTGAAAGGGCTGTATGAAAAGGGCTGTGGATACAGATATCATTGTTAAATTCAGTTTTGAAAAGCATCTGTCTTGAACATGATGAATTGATGATATGAGATGCGTTTCTTCTCTGCATGTATTTAAAAAGCAGAGTTACTTTAACATCTTATTTTAAATATTCTGGTTCTGGATTGTTAAAGCCACAAAAGGGTATTTTCTTTTCTCACTGAGCGGAGAGAGAAATTACTCCGACACTGCAGGGCTGTGAACAAAGCGTGTGACTGTCTCTCACCTACTTTTTCCTCCTCCTTGTCTCATCGGTCCTTTTTTTTCTCTTTTTTTTCTCTGCCTCCCCCTCTCCTTCTGTCTGTCTGTCACTTTCCTCCTCTCTCTCAGGCCCCCAGAATAAAGACTCCAGAGAAAGCTTGCCTTACGATGGAGAGGAGAAAGAGGTGAGAGAGAAATCTTTTGAAACTCTCTTGATGTGTGACTCATAGTCTGTCAGTCTCTCATGAATAGATTGATATGTGTGTGTTTATATCTATATTTTGAGAAACAAATTGGGGCAGTTTGTGTGTGAGAGAATTAGATCACCTGCAATTGGAAACAGGATTTTTTTTCCCTGGCATATTTTGCCATTCTGTTCATCTGGGTGATCCTTCTTCCACCTGCTGTGCTTGTGTGATATGGAGAGCGTGCAGACGTAGGCACCCTTGCAGTGCTGTGGGTATTGATTTCCTTTGGTGGAGCTAATAAAGTAACCTTTTAACACCAGAGACTGATTAATGGCCAGGGATGTAGTTTGGGGTTGGAGGGGGGTTGTTGGAGAGCCGAAGGTGGGAAAAGAATGGATCGAGTTGGACACAGATAGACTGAGATAAAAGAGGGCAAGCCAGATGATCTTATCCACAGTTCCATGTCTGACTCTGGGGATAGGGTTTGTTACGCGAAGAGGGGTTAGATGGATAGGTAGAGGGAATGGTTCACTATAGAACCGATTACAGGAGAGATGAGAGAAGAAGCTAGGGGAGGAAATGGTGAAGGTGTAGTCAGGTTTACCAAGAAGTCGAACTAATACAGCAAGCACTTCATCTAATGGAGGCAATTTCATTATATTTAATAGAGACGACAAAGTAATTTTAATGTTAAAAAAACTGGTGCTGGTTTAAACTTAATTTATAAACCCACCATAGAAAATCAACTAAAGCCAGCTCTATCAATAGTTCATTAAAAATCCTGAGAACGGTTGAGAAATCTTGAGAAAGGCTGAAGTGTTGCCTAAGAGTCAACTTTATGGTCATCGCATTACGTCTTTGTCCGATGGTGTCTCATGCTTGTCCTCTCACTCTTGTGTTTACCGCCCCCCAGGCGCGGAGCAGTAGGGACACAGGGAAATCGCCTTCCAGCCTCGGTCTGGCAGACTTCGACCTGCTGAGGGTTATCGGCAGAGGCAGCTACGCCAAGGTGCTGCTGGTGCAGCTGAAAAAGACAGAGCGGATCTACGCCATGAAGGTGGTGAAGAAGGAGCTGGTCAATGACGATGAGGTAAACAATGAAGATTTGTGATAATCAAAGTTGTGCAAAATTACTTACTTACGAGTTAGTAGGTTTCGATTAAAGTGACATAGTTGCTTTTTATGGAGTTATAATTAGGGACTGGTTCTGAAAGCCTGTTCCAATGTGGGTAAAACAAAAAACAAATTCGCTGAGCTCCACGGCTAAAGAATCCCTAATCGAATCTCTCATACACAATATCTCTTAGATTGTCTCTTGTGCCTCTTTCTGACACTACAGGCGTCTACAAAGAAACAAAAACTGGTGACGTATACAAACACGTGCTAACAAGACTGACTGACTGAACATGGCAGATCCACTTAACTTACAACCCAGATTCCAGAAAGTTGGGACAGAAGAAAACAGAATGTGATCATTTGCTAACCCTTTTTGACACATACTCAATTTAAAACAGGACACAGATTGCAATATGTAATATTTTACATCATCAACTCCATTGATTTTTGAAAATATATGTTAATTGTAAATTTGATGCCAGCAACATGTTTCAAACAAGTTAGGACAGGAGCAACAAAAGACTGAGAAAGCTGTGGTTTGCTCCAAAAACACCTGTTTGGAACGTTCCACAGGTAAACACATTCATTGCTAACAGGTGATAGTGTCATTGTTCAAATACATTGTGTAAAGGATATTACTACATTGGCTCAGCATCACTTCGTTAAATTGTTGTCGGTAAACACAATTAGTTTGCAAATAGTTGCATTCTGATTCATTTATGTTTTACACAGCGTCCCAGCTCTTTGGAACCAGGGTTGGATTCATTAAGACTTAACCGCCCCAAAGTGTTGCTATACTTAAGCAAAGTTAACTGAACAGCTGTGACGGGCAATATTTGTAGCAGGTGACTGACAAGTCCCATGTGTAAATATTTATCTACCTTCCCTCATGCTAAAGTAAGAACTTGTGGCATTTTTGATGACTTGAGGATAATGAGTGAATACAGTGTTGCACTGTATTCTGTGACCTAAAGCAGCACTACCTCAGTTAATGAAATGAAATGAAATACACTGCGCATGCAAATTGATATTTGCTAAGAATATTAGTTCCACTGCTTTTACTTTAGCTTCTAAGACTTGTGCAGCAGTAGCAGCCCCCCCCCCCGGATGAGGAGCAAACACTGTTTTCCCTCGCAGCAAAAGGAAAAATTAGTCAGGACAGAATTAATGAATGTCACAGAGCAGTGACCAAATATGTGGTGAAAGCCCAACAACCTTGTATTGCAGCACCTCCATAGTTTAAGGTATGATACTGAGGACAACAAAAACAACACAAAGACAAAAAAAAACCTTCCTTAGTTATGTTTTAACTCCATAAAAAGAAACTTTTCCTTTACAATACCATGTATGCTTTCTTTGTATCTACATATGCAGTTTGAAGGTGTTTTAAAGAGGGAAATTAGTATTAATATCCTTAACATCAAAGACAAAAATCAGCCCGGAGGTCTTTTCTATGTCATGCCGAGGTTTAATTTGCATATTGATTCACAACTATTATTTGAACCACTGCTTGCGCTGCAGTTTCGGCATATATAATGATGAGGGTGTTTCTAAAGCTATAACTAACAATTATTTAATTAATCAGTCGCTTATTTTATCAGCTGTTGAATTGTTTACACTATAAATCATTAGAAAATTGTGGAGAAATCGCATCTCTGTTTCCAAATGCCCAAGGGACGTACTCACATGTCACATTTTGCCCGATCAACAGTCCAAAATCCAAAGTTATTCATATACCAATCATACAAACAGATAAAAGCAACAAATCCTAAAATTGAAGAGGCTGGAAACCGAGAACAATTGTTGTGTTTTTCTTTAAAAACAGCTTAAACGATTAATATCTTATTAGAATATTTGTTAATGTTGATTAACTGACAAATTAATTGACTAATTGCTTCAGCTTTAGATTTGCTTATTTGTTAATAGCCACTTAAACGTGAAAATTGGTTAGATATCTACTTAAAAAGGAAAAATGTACAAGATATCAAGAGCAGAACCGTTCTTTTAGTCTGTACAGTGTGACAATAACATCCTCATTTATTGAGATGTAAGACGGTTAGTTAATAGTGAGCTCACCGTCCTCTGTCACTGCCATCCATAATTAATACAATTAGCACAGTCAATGAGAGCTGTTATTCATAGCACACTAAGTGTTTGTGTCATGCGATTGAACATCCATCTTGTGTATCTTGTCTGAAAGACTTTGAGTTACGCTGACAGACCTCATTTCAGCCATCAGTCTTCCTAAGAAGGTGTAGATAAACCATCATGTCATCAAAAATTGATCTGGACGTACACATGTAGCAACACAGCCAGAGGCAATAGGAGTAGTTAGCCTTGATTAGACGCACTTAGCGTGATTGACAAATTGACAAGTGCCTTTCAATCAATGGTGAAGTGTTGTGCTGTCCCTGCCCTGCCAGTGTGAGCAACATCCGTGTCCACACATATTATCACCGAGCCATCGATAGAGACCGGCCCGCTTCTACTGGCTCAGCCCTTTTCTCCGGCTGCTGCCCGCCATGCACATGAGCGAGCCTCTATCTTTGAGGATGGTCGATCGAGCACTTTGCTTATTCAGCTTGTATAAGTTCAAGGGTACTATGTCAGAACGATCTCTGATGTACTTTTGGGTGCGTTCTTTGTGTATTTTTCTTCCAGGACATTGATTGGGTCCAAACAGAAAAGCACGTATTCGAGCAGGCCTCTAATCATCCCTTCCTGGTTGGCCTCCACTCCTGTTTCCAGACAGAAAGCAGGTGAGAGCGTCTCTCCTGTATGAGTCACACAGTTTTTCCAAGGCTTAAGAAAGCCTGCAAGAATTATAAAGATTTATGAGATTTTGATGACTTTTAAAATGATTGAAAATGCATCAATTGCTGATACAATAAATTACTACTTCCGCCTATTGCATAATGACAAAATATTAATAATCTCAATCTGTAAAGCAGGCATGTCCAAACTATTCCTCAAGGTTCATGTGGCTTCAGGTTTTCTTTTCAACCAAGCAGCAGCACACCAGACCTGACTCATTTAATCAACTGATCTCAGTCTTCAGAAAGTTGATTGGTCAAACTGTGTGCTCTTGACTGGTTGGAACAAAAACCTGAAGCCACACGACCCTTTGTGGAATAGTTTGGACATGCCTGCTGTAAATTGCTGCTTTATTTGCACACACATAAGGTTAGATAAAATCAGACGATTAAAAAACTACGACAAACTGGTGTGCCAGGAAAGGTCAAGTTGTCATCAGTTTAAGATTTTTTGGGTTTGGAAAAAAACAAGAAAATATTAAAATTGTAAATTTCTAAAATAATTGTATCAAGCTTAAGGAAATCAGATACTCTAAGTGCTCTTTAAAATCTATTAACACATTTTAGAATCTCATCGGAGATCACAAAAAAAAACTTTCTTTTAGTTTTTGTTGACATTTTGTCCCCATCAGGTGTAGTTATATGCATGTTAAAATGTAATTTATTTAAATTTGTAGAATAAAAAGTAAATCGCACATGAAACCAAAACTGTTCTAACTTTGGAAGAATGGTGTTAATTTGGAATAGTAAGAAGCTAATTGACTACATAGATTTTTTTGGTCCTTCTAATTATGTATTCAAGTTTCAAAAATATTACATTTGCTTCTTTTTACAGACTGTTCTTTGTTATTGAATATGTGAACGGTGGAGATCTCATGTTCCACATGCAGAGACAAAGGAAACTCCCAGAAGAACATGCCAGGTAGAGTCAAGCTCTCCGTCTCATTAAACCGAATAAGATTAATTCTGTGTCATTTTGTAGTCAGACTTTGAATACACCTGACTCTCTCTTTCAGATTCTACTCAGCAGAGATCAGTCTGGCACTCAACTACCTCCACGAGCGGGGAATCATCTACAGAGATCTGAAGCTGGACAATGTGCTGCTGGACTCTGAGGGACACATCAAACTTACAGACTATGGCATGTGCAAGGTGTGGTTTGCAGTTTGCTGTGTATGAAAGGCTGATGCCACGATGCACTTTGGATAAAAGCTGCGGAAGAGCTGCATGAGTGTCGGTTTACAGCTGTCTGAGATGAGCATTTTATTTTTGCAGGAGGGCTTGAGACCAGGAGACACAACAAGCACTTTCTGCGGTACCCCTAATTACATCGCCCCAGAAATACTGCGAGGAGAGGACTACGGTGAGGCTTGCAACACACAAGCACTTATCAGAAATGCGATACAGTATGAGCGATGTCTGGCATGCTGGTATGATTATGGATGGTTTTCAACGTACTCTAAATTTGGGGCATTTAGCAGACGCTTTTGTCCAATGCGACTTACAGTAATTCATACATACATACACTGATGCTGGTGGGTGCCATGGAAGGTGCCGACCAGCATATCAGGAGCAGTTTGGGGTTCAGTATCTTGGCCAAGGACACTTGACATGCAGTCCAGGGGAATCAAACCTGTGACATTCTGATAACAAGACGCTGGCTCTACCCCTGAGTCAGAGCCGCCCTGTAATATGGTGGTATTTTGTAATCCCATGTGGAATTGGCCAGATGTTTGGCATAACACGTAAGTAGGATTGAACTAAAATCTGCACTTATTTTATCCTTAAATTACCTGCAAATGTTGAGAGGAAAACTTGATGCGATAACGTGGATTCGATGCTGGAAGTGAATTTGACAAAATGCTATTGAACCCCTCATCCCTATTTGCTATTCTGATTTATCTTGCAATTGCTGCCCATATCTGGTGAAACAATAGAACTGTATTTATGTATTTTGATAAACTTTAATTAAGGCCAGCAATAAAGTCTGCAATGTGTCGTTAAGGGGTCAAAGTATGCAGAAACACTGGTATGATGCTCTCATGGAAGGAGTGGTTGCCATAGTAACTGTAAAATACTAGGATTTTTTATGCAATTGTAAGCTGTAAGTTTAGGCAAATGTGAGACTGAGAATTGTGCTTAAACTAGTGTTGTCAAAAAATGGCTGATTTACTGAATATTTTAAATGCTTTCATTGCTTATTATATACAGTAACAATACACCGGCACCAGCTGCGCTTTCTCACCTTCTCTGCTTCTCATTACCTGTCTCATTCGCTCCAGTTAGCTCACATTGATAGCTCACTTAAGATGGCACGCACAGTTGTGCAACTGGTGTTTGATTGTCAAAGAAAACAGCTGGAGTGCTGTTTGGAAATACTTTGCATTTGAGGCAAAAGGATACAGGCATCCAATATGCAAGCGCTGCCACTTACCAGTGCTCACAAAAGTGCTAACGCAGCATACTTAACAAAACACCCGAAGGACCAGAATGCCAATCTTTCACTGCTCTTAATCTTTTTATCTTTTCTTAATTCCTCTGATGTGATGTCATCTTCTCATCATCTTTTATACATTTTATTCTTTTATTTATCTTTATTTTTCCATTACCTGACCTCTCGCTTTCTCTTTCTGGGATTTTTGCCTGTTTAATGGCTTTTATTATGCTGTAAAATATGCAATTATGGCATTTATTTTTTCACTTTGATTTTTTTTTTTCACAAATGAGATGAAATGTTTTTTGAGGTTAAGGTTTTAAATGATCCTTCCTCCGTCTCTGCTGCCTTCTTGTCAGAAATATGATTTCGTAACATATGGAATATGTGTATGTGTTTGTCTTCAGGGTTCAGTGTGGACTGGTGGGCGCTCGGCGTGCTGATGTTCGAGATGATGGCAGGCCGGTCGCCCTTCGATATTGTCGGGAGCTCGGACAACCCAGACCAGAACACAGAAGACTACCTCTTTCAAGGTAACACACGCCAACGCACACTGAGGTTTATAACTGGAGGAAAATCAGCGCAGTGGAGGCATGCAACACCTCTGTGATGACACCTTTCTAATGGCCACCAGGCACATTCCATCTGTTACAGGGAAACCTGTGAATGCATGTGTGTTTTGGTCTGGAAATACGTTTGCAAAATGTGCCAGCATTTTTATATACTGCCAGAAAAAGTGTTGGATTGTTGGGAAATAAAATGTTATGGCTTGTCAAAGTCATATTTCAAGACGCTTTTATCAGAAGCCATTGACACTTGATTTGAAAGCCTTCTGAACTCATAACTGCAGCACCGTCAGCACCATCCTCTGTCATTTCAGCCTTAAGGGATAGTCTGTCTCACCCTTTTTCTTCCTCTCACCTTCCACAGTCATATTGGAAAAACAGATCCGAATTCCCCGCTCGTTGTCAGTCAAAGCCGCCAGCGTCCTCAAGGGATTCCTCAACAAGGTAAGAAGGAGTCAGGCAGGCATTAAACCGCGTTGGCTCCTGATGGCCCCTGAGAGTCACATTATTATGGCCTTCGAGTCAACTGCCATCTCTCACTGTCTTCTTCTTTCCCTCTTTGTCTCAATTTGACTCTCTTTTCACCTACCCCCGTTACGTTTTTACTTTTCCCATAACCCAAATCCACCCCTCTTTTACACCTTTCTTGCAAATTCTCTTCTTTCTCACCTCTCTTGCCTGCCGTCTGACTTTTTGTCTCGTTTCTCCCTCATCGTCTCCTGCTGTCTCTCACCCTACTTTCACACTGATCTCCCATAGGATCCTAAGGAGCGTCTAGGCTGCCACCCTCAGACAGGCTTTGCCGACATCATGGGCCATCCGTTCTTCCGAAACGTCGACTGGGACCTTGTGAGTCATTCACTTTGAATCTCTGTGTTTCCAGGTCTCTCTCCTACTTTTCATGTGCCCTTGTCGACTTCATCACAATTTTTGTCGTGATCTCAGATGAAGGAAATCAGTGCATGCCGGTTGCAAAATAGGTCAAAATCAATCCATATATTGATCTTGCGGGGAAGGAAAACCAGAAAGCTGCTACCAGACAGCAGAAGGTCAAATTGAAGTGCACGGGGTCACCCTCTCTCTCCTGCCCTGCGGGTATAGAGGCTCTGTCAGAGCAGAGGGTTATTAGAGATGGGATGAGTCGTGTCCTTGTGGAAAGCAGGCAGGAGACTGACAGCAGCAGAAATAGACTGACCGAGATGGGAGGCAAAGATGGAAAGGAAATTGATGTCTGGATGTATGATGCCTCTTCATTTGTCTGACAGAGAGGTCCTGATCCATCAGATAATGAAACAACCAACAATTCATTGGCATGAAGAAGTCTTTAATACATCTAATCTTGGCTTCATTGTTAAGGAACTGTTTTCTTCCAACTTCCTTGTCAGAGGTGTGGAAATGTCTAGATTCCAAGTTGGGCTGCCAGGATCTCAGATATTATTGTGGACAGGATAAAAAAAAAAGTAAGTTGGTTTTAGTGAATTTCCATTGTTGGGATGATTGTGAAAATCCTCATCAGAGACTTGGAGAGCCTGTCTAGCTCTCTAATGTTCAGTTTTATATTGATTCACTGATTTATTTATAATTATATTGTTTATTATAAATTGCAACCAGGTGAAGCTGGCCTCTGTCTCAGACAAAAGAATGACAGGGAGATGAGTTGTGTTTTTGTCAGTCATTTATGTGGGGTGATTTTTATAATTTATTATTACCTTATTTTTGTTTTTCACAAAATATTTACTTTCAGTGTCCTATCTGTGACGCTGCAAAGATACCTTTTCTTAAAAAGAAATGTTAGATCCAATATGTTTTCAAGTATTTTTAAAGCAGACGTGTGGACATGATTTTCTGAATTTACTGTGAGATACAAACTGGACAAAATACACTAGAGCATTGATACCTGACGGTTCAGGTTTGGACAAAAATGTAGACATGGTGTCTGGGTTCGGGTCGGGTTCGGGTCAGGTTCGCTCATGTCAGTTGACATGGTGCTTTGTGTTATTTTAAACATAATGTAATGCTATTTTGTACCGTAGAACAATGCCTTTTCACAGTCACCTACACTGTACACGTCTGCAATCAGGGTAAACAGGCAAACTGTAACCATGGCAACTGCATGACCAGCTCAGTGCTTCAGCTTACATTTACTGTGTCGGGCTCAGTTACTACTCTCTAGGACTTGTTACACTGATGCAGGTATTGAAAATATGGAGCTTTTTATATGGTAGACTGTTTTAGTCTGATTCATGAAGAGGACTTTCTCTTAAAAATTAGTATATATTTATCTGACTGCTCGTATTAATTGTCTGCTTGTAGCCATGTGCAGTAATTCAGGAAATTGAGGATGCAACACATTAAATCGTTGACAGGCGAATTATAATCGAATTATGAGGCTGGTGAAGATTCACACCTGCTCTCCTAGTGAGATATTGGACTACACCAAGCTTAAGTAAAGAGGTTGGTGTTGTGGGTTGTAGCCTTGATCAGAGCTGGAATTGGAAATTGCATATGTCTGAGTTGATTTTTTTGCCTTTGGCTGTGACTTGTGTTTAAGTGTAATCCACTTATATTGTCGATGCTTTAAAACTGTGAATTTGACTATGAATGTGGAGCAGGGTGTAGGAAGTGAACATATGGGGCATATTTACAACCGCTATTCTGTACGGATTGTAAAACCCTATTAACAAAGCTGGCTTGACTTCAGCTTGACTATATGAAGCATTACAGAATCACTATAAGTAAATTTACTGTAAGTTAAACTAGGACTAAAAATACAGTAGGGTTATTTATGAAGCTTCCTGTTCTCAGTTTCAGTGGTGAGTAGACGTTGTTATTTGAGAGGGACTGACATTATCGTATTATGACAGATACCAGAACTGAAAAATGACACCAATGTCTGACAGTTTTTCTCGGTAGTTTTGATGACCTCTCAACATACTGACAGACTGATGTTAGTGCTGTACTTTCTTTGGTGGCAAATTACCATTATTTTCCTTATTGATTCATCTGTAGATTTTTTGTTGAATGAAAATGTCAGAAAAATTGTGAAAATGCACACTTAACTCGGCAAATTACATTTTGTATCAGTTTAAAGTCCAAAACACAAAAAATATCTCATTTACAATCATATGTAACACAGAGAAACAGCACTTTTTATGAGCAGGAATACTTGGCCATTAAATTTGTGTCAGTTGGATGAGTTGTTTAATTGACTCATCGTCCTCACCTGACTTTATGCTTGAAACATTTAATAAATGTTTTAACAGTTGTTCACAGTTAAATGCTGAAAATATGTTTGAACTTAACCAATAAAATGATAATTACAGCCGATCTTTGGTTGAAGACCGATAGAAGCTGAAATAAGTCGAGTGATGTATATTTTTCTGATTAAAGACAGTTTTTCTTTGTTTTTTGTTTTTTTAAATTCACATTTTTTATTGATTCCACATATCAATATTCAATATTTTACATTTTACATATACAATTTTCCAACAGTATAAAACATTCCTATACTTCTCCACCAGGGAGCAGAGACATAGATAGATGTACATTCTCAAAGAAATTTCACTACTGTCCTTATTTTCACATCTCTCTTACATTGTCCCTTTTCTCCAGATGGAGACACATAATAAACATAATAAACATATGAACAATGAACAAGTTTGTAGCCTAAACCAAGGGGATCAGTAATCTACCATACATAGTGTCCTTACTGCACAGAGTCTGCTCTCAATGGAGACATTTTGTTTTTTAAATAATACTTTTGAAATATATCAAATATTTTTGCATTCTGGCATAGTATTTTTAGGGATGCAGGGGGTGTATGCAAGGGTTAACATTTAGTAAGAAATCCATTTTCTTGATTGATTTTATTTTGCTACAAATTAAAGATATGGAATCGACTTAGTGTCGTCTTTTATTTTTATGTTTTGATTAACTCCGTTGAGCTGGAAGCATTATGGTTCAGTTTTATATTAAAACAGCTTCATATCAAGATCATGTCAAAAGTCTTTAAAGTAAAGGGAGGGAACTTCCGAAGCTCTGTACTGTACACGTGTGAATGATCAGGCACATGTCCCCTACTCAGACAGATAGACAGACAGACTGACACGACCTTAACAAGTGGATAGACAGACTTGCACTGGTGGATGACGTGACAGACAGACAGGGCAGCTCGCCAGGGATCAGCATGACCTCTTTTTCCCTGTTTGGTCTGGAGCAGAGACCCAGCAGTCGGTCAGAGTGTCTGGAGGGATCGGCTTACACCCCTCCCACCCTCTCACTCCCTCACCCCCTACACCTCTCCCTCAGCCACACTAACCTGAAAGTTTGACCTGCTGTGCTCCTAACGGCCTGCAGGGGGAGCAGAGTTGAGCTCACAGGGTGTAGTGTTCAGAGGCAGATGAAGCACCGAGTCACATCCACAAACTGATTAGTGTATTCAGAAGCAGATAAAAGTATGCTAGTTGAAGTTTTAATGGCTGTGGCTTCGTTTTGTTTTTGATAAAGGAGTTAGTGTTGGTCACTCTGCTTTTTATTTCTGCAAACAGGAAATGAATTATATGATGAGCAGGCCAATGAAAGATTTTAGTGTCATAATGCTAATTATCATTGACACATAAATGATGATCATTTAGCCAGTAAAATATCTTAAAAAGAGTTTCCAAAAATCTTTCATCATTTTCTGATCTTTTAAAAGGTCGAGAGAGAGAGGGTGATTGACAGATTAATCAACAATTTAAGTAATCATCAGTTGCAGACTTAAACAAATATATGAAAAGGACGAGGAGCAAATCCTCACCTGTGCAGAAGTTGTAACCAAATAATGTTAATAATAGATCAGCATTTTTTGCTTGAAAAATAACTGAAATGTTTAATCATATATAATAATACCAACCCAACCAATACTCAATAATTGCGTCTGATGCCAATACTGAATTTAGAGAGTAAAAAATGTCAATGTTGATATATCATCGGCCAAATGTGGCTTTCAAACACGTGTGACAATGATATGTAGTCGAGGAAGGATATTTAAGAGTTTAACAATACATTTCAGCATCTAAAATGACACCAGTGCACTGAAACAGTCAAAATTTCACTTGGAATTAAATGCTGATACCGAAATGTCTATGACCGACCAATAGTATCGACCAGCTGATGTATCGGTCTGCATCTACAAAGCACCAATGCTTCAGTGAAGCTGAATAAAGCTGATTCCTCTTCTGTTGTTTCAGCTGGAGCAGAAGCAGGTGGTCCCTCCATTCAAGCCCAACATCTCAGGGGAATTCGGACTGGACAACTTCGATGCTCAGTTCACCAACGAGCCCATCCAGCTCACGCCTGATGATGAGTGAGTTCACATTTTTTTCCCCCCTTTTTTCCCCCCATCTTTTTATATATAAAAAAATAAATAAAACACTTGAAAAAATAATAACATTTGTCTTTTGCTCATTGTAGTGATGTCGTGAAGAAGATCGACCAGTCTGAGTTCGAAGGCTTCGAGTATATCAACCCACTCCTGATGTCGGCGGAGGAGTGTGTGTGAGCAACGCGGCGTCTGCTCTCGCTCACACACACCACCCACACACACACACTCATGCACGTGTTTTACGTGGCGTCTCAGTGTCCTCAAGCTGCATGGTTACGAGACAACCTGACGACATCAACCTTCTGTTCGAGGGCCGCACATGCACAGTAGAACGCTTATTTGCCAAAACCAGTCTCACACTCAGCCATTTATAACCACTTGCCCTTAAGCCTACCTTCTTTCTTAATTATTTTTATATCATGTAAATCTGCACTGATATCAAGTTTCTCATCGGGGGCCTCTATCGGTAGCCAACAAGAGGCTACAAAGTTCTTCCAAGGTTGCTGTACAGGGGGTGACGCCCTGACACATAAACTGAACATCCTCTCCTTACAGCTGGTGGGGTGCTTTCAATGCATATTTTATTTGTATATATATGAATCTACTATTGAGGATAAAAAGTTAGACAAGGCCTTTTTAGCTTCAAGCCACAGTCTGACAAAACATAATCATCATAAAATCATTTTGAATTTTGTGGCGACATCCATTCTGTAGAGCAAAGAAGAATCATAACACTAGCCTTTGGAAAAAAACAAAAAGATAAAAATTTATATATTTTTCTCTCTTTTTTTTTTTTATTTAACAACATAGCAGTCATTATATATATGTTGTTCTGAGCGTTAAATGTCCAGCCTGAGTAACGGAACCAAAATGGTTCAGGCTTTTGTTGTTTTGACGAACACACAACATCTGGAAAACAGAAGGTGTCTGCTTCGAGTCCCTTCTCCCAGAATGAAGGAAACAGAAGCATCCAACCAACACCAGTAACGAGTGAATACTCTCAAACTGTGAATGAAAGAGCTCGCTATGCAGGGAAATGGGCTGGATGAGAAGCACATAATACCTGAACGCTGGAACAGAGGTTACATATCGCTGTGCAGAGCCTCCATGAAACAAACATTCACACTAGGACCAAACAAACATTTTTCAGAAAAATGTCTTGCTGGTACGAATAAGAAGGTACAGTAAGGAAGATGTGCTGTCCTATGTCATAGAATTTATATATTCAGATTTGTTTTTGCTAATTTTTAATACTATGCCTTTTGGAAACGTATGGTCTGATCTCTTTTTTTGTACTTTCTCCATTCCATGTATGTCTTTTGTTAAAATCAAAAGTGATTGTTAAGACGAGAGCTCGATTTAAAGTCCAAAGTCGTGACACAGGGCAGGCTTGAGAACTGTAAACTGTGTCTGTCGAACCCACTGTTGATCTTCTGAATTAGACATTTTGTATAACTGCTTTGAAGCATCTGAAGGCTCTGTAGAGCCGCTCTCCACCCCCTGACACTAAAAGTGATGGTGCATGAACCTCCAGACGCTCGTCCGATCGAAGCTTCTCTCTACTTGGAAAATGTTTTGGGCTCACGTGGTGACCGGAGGAGGAACACGTTCATCTGTTACACGCGTTACTGTTGTTTCTCTTTTTGTGAATCACGTTTTAATTTTAAATTTTTTTTTTTTTTATCACTACATTGATTCCAAAATGTTATCGGGTGAACCCAATGGAAACACTATTTGTTGTACTTGTGTTTTGGGGGTGTTTACCACCCAAAGGACTCTGCTGAACTTTGTTATTAGTGTGCAAAGAAAAAAACACAGACAGTAAAATAAACATTTTATTTCTCTCCTTGTGGTAATATGTGCTTGTGTCAGTGTGAGTCTGTCCTTCGTTTAAAGGAGCACTCTGTCAGTTTTATACACAAGTAAGCCATATAAAGTCTGATGAAATTAGATGAATGAAGACATGATACCTTTTGAACAAAACTGAAACTTGGTGGTGGAGATAATGTTAAGTGCGTTTCCTGTTTGCCAAAGAAGAAAAAACAAAGGGGTGCTATGTTTTGAAATTAAAACTCACCTTCCTCCCTAAGATTTTTGTTCAGTTAAAGGGTAACTCCACCAACTTGACACAAAGTGTGTTTATGGGTCTTGAGGAGTACTGCTGCAGATGGGAAGAAAGTTGTATAGAGCTTTTTGTGGCTCCAGAGGAAGCGACATGTAATATGATCTTATGTGAACTGATGTGTGATGTTAGTCATAAAGCAAAGTTGTAATTCGATTAAGTGGATTAAGTCTTTACGATTCATTTTGTCTGCACCGTCAATGGCCTTTTTAAATGTCATGGCAATGAGCCCAGTAGTTATCAAGGTGTTACACTGCAAAGCAAAAATGTCACCAAAATGAGTTGGCTTCATCCTCAGGGCCTCGGGAACATCTGCACAGATTATAGAGGGGATCCAACCAATAGTTGTCGAGATATGTCAGTCTGGACCAAAGACGTTTTTATCCCTAGAACCACCATGATTATTGAGGCTTAAAGAGCCTACCTTTTAAAATTTGTAAGGAAAACACCTCTTATGAGACACGGACCGACTGCGGAGTGGATATGAAAACAGTTTCACTGTTGAGATCGTGCACACACACATTCCTGTCTGGACAAACTTGTTCCATCCGGCTTGTGACGGTCTAACAGCTGAGGCAGACCTGAGCCCTCTCAGACCCACATGGTTGTCTGGAGCGAAGGGAATTAGGCCTGAGTCGTTAAGCTTCAGCTTTTCCACTCCAGCTGCCTGCGTCTCCGCTGGTCATGTGACTCTCGCCTGGCTTTTAGGAGGCCCTCGGCGTCCCCAGAGGTCAAGGGGTCATTGACACCATTGGTCTCCCCTCTGCCCCCACACGCTGCTGACCGCTGAGAGGTGACAAAGAAAGGGTCGCGGAGATGATGACGTGTCAGAAATAATAAAACGGATTGATTTGTGTGCTGCAATAAGCCGCACAATGGTGGATGGAAGCCAATTGTGTGGGGCTTAATTCACACCCTGCTCCACTTCACCATTATATATCGTTGCAATTGAACCAGATTTCGTGGAAATACACTCCCCTTGTACGACTGCACGAGTCAAATACAGCATTGCCGCGCGCAGGACGGGGATAAATGCCTTTGCATAATTCTCTACTCCCATGATGGTGTGTTTGACATTGTTCCTGTGCCCTCTCCGGTGGAGAATGAGGGTACGCCTCCCCAGGCACTGTGGCTCCACATCACCTTGTGGAAGACACAGGGAACACTAACCTTGTATAATTAATGATGTAAACCGAAGGAGGATCTGAAAAACATCCTGTTTTAATTGCTCTTATCTTGTTGGGTGTTTTATTCCGTCCCTGAAGGGATTAATTAAGACGCAGAAGAGTCATACTTGGTGCTAAACGCAACCCTTTAGTTAAACCCACACTACAATCTGGGGTGCACGCGATCACACCACATATACCAGTGCTCTCGACTGTAGTGCCGAGATAATGAGGTGTTGTGAGTCTGTACTTAAATAAACTTGCGCCTCCTTCCCTGTAAGCCTCACATCGGTGTGTGCTTCCTCACTGATTGTAATGATATAGTGGAGGCTTCTTGAGGTATAAAAGCATTTGTTTCAATAGCAGACACTTGAGATGATGCTTCATGACCATGACTTCAGAAACTCCTCCATGCTGTATAGAAATGAACAGTGCGTACAAGCAGAGAAATGAAGGAACAACCGCCATAAATTGATTACAACACTTGTTTGAATATAAAAAAACATTAACAAGCGAGATTTATGTGAGAAAGGTCTCATTTTAGGAGCTAAAAGGGTAATAGGAATTAATTTAAGGGTTTAAGAACACAGATCTTGAATGAACTACCACAATTCCAGTTATAAAAGTTGTGGGTTGGGGTCATGTTATGATAAATGTCACATAAGTTTAACTTTTTTTTTCTCTTGGCTTCTTTTGTGCTGGCTGCTTGTGTATACAAGGACAGATTTCTTTCAGCTTTATCTTAAAAGATACACTTTTCACACAACACGTCAGCCCAGCATTACAGCAGTTTGTGAAATGGTAAAGAGCTTTAATCTTTTCGAGTACATCACCGTCTTTCCCTAAACTCAACCTAAGTAAATCCTGCAGTGCAGATTCAATTTTGTGACAGTTCCACAACCCGAAATGTATAAATAAATAATCTTTATTTATTTATTTATTTTTTACAGGTACTCGTGTTTTCATCTTTATTTATATTGCAATATCGTGATATCGTGATATCGTGATACGTATCGTATCGTGACCAAAGTATCGTGATACGTATCGTATCGCGAGGTTCTTGCCAATACCCACCCCTACACCAGACTACAGAGCGGCTGTGAGACTCGTCAGCCCACCCTCAGCACCTCACCATAATGATATTTGTTAAAAGGGGGCACCATGTAGATTTGGAGAAGAAATTCAAAGTACATTTTTAATGAGGTAGTACTCCTTTTTTTGTTTCTTTAACTGAATAAACACGCTGTTCTCAGAGGAAAACGAAGGTCACCTGAACACTGTTAGAAGCTAGAAAGGTGGCAGGGTCCGCCACATGTAAACAGTGACGTTAAACAGTATGAAATTGTGTTGTCTTTAAAAGTGGTTTGTTCAGTTAATTCAGTCATTAAAAGGAAGCGAACGCCAGTCAATGAAGCTCTTTCCCTTATCTTCCCTCAAAACTACATACCGCACCTTTAACTTAACGACGTATCCAGCGTGGACAAGTCTTTAAGAGAGCCACAATGATCATACAGAAACATCCAATGGGCACGCTGGTGGTCTTGCTTGCTAATGTAGGTCAGTATTAAAACGAGACTGTTTCGTAACTGGTTAAACGTTCTCTGTAACAGAGCTGAACACCACCTCCTCCACTGCTGCGTTGCATCACACGCCGCAGCCCTCCGTTGCGTCATTGTGTCTGCCACCTGTTCGCGCGCTGTTGAGTTATGAGGGCCGAGCGATGACTGCGCTTTCAAGCTATCTGACAAACCGAATCAGACACACACTCATCAGAGGGCAGGAAAACGTCCGCCCCAAACTGTCTGACACTTTCAGACTCTGCGGTGAGGCCGTGTGACCTCAGACATTACCCCAAAATTACAGACGCATCCATCGAAACAACTCTGGGCATATTTCAATATTCCCCATTGATCCCAGACAGGATGTATGAAAACGACTGAGAGGTGTCTGCCCCGGGGGTCCACTTAGTACTCAGTCCAATAACAGTTAGACAGAGAGCTGCTAATGGAGAGGCTTATCAATGTGCTCAGTCTGTCTGTGGATCCCAGCTTCCCCCACCACACGACTACCTCATCCCTCATCCCTCATGCTTTTTTTTTTTGCCTTGCCCCTAATGAACAATCAGTGCTGGTCACAATATTGCAGATATGAGATTAATTTACTCCCCGCAGAACACAGAGTGATGTTATTACAGGAAAATCAATGTCCCCCTTGTTGTTCTCTGGGGCTGGACAGGGTGTACGCACATCTGCTCTCATAATACAACTGCTGACCTTGCTGTCAGAGAGCGAGCCAGAGAGAGAGAGAGAGAGAGAGAGAGGCTGCGGCGAAACGGCCGACGGTGTTGTTTATCAAAGCTTTATCAAGCCTCCCTGCTCCCACAGACGTGTGACATCAGACTGTGGGTCAGTCAGTCGGCTGCTGTGTGCGCCTGCTGAGAGGAACGCCGGCGCGAGTGTCGACAGAGCGCGATAACGTTCAGATTAAGGTTTCGGCAAAGAGTTAGACCATATATTCAGACTGAGTGGTACGTGTAAGCTGCTGTAGGTATTGAACATCCTTCAAATGAAATATATAATTCATAAAATATCCTTCCTGACCTCCTCATACTCAGCTTTTATTAACTCCCACCACCACTAGAGAGACAATGGACCGCCCGAATGACCTCTTGACCTTTTACAGAGGAAAGGTTCATGAAAAAGGGGGTGGACGGTGGTGGTGCAAGAAGAAGAAACCACCCCTTAGCCTAGTGCTAAATATTAGCAAAGTACATGTCAGCAAAACTACAGAGAAGTACATAGATTTGACTTAATCAAAGGATCAGCGGTCAAAAAGAGATGCTATCATGTGCTCCTCTAACACAAAAATGTACTTACTTAGAAAAAAAAACCCCCATAAATAATTGTAATTAACTGTACCTGTTTGAGTGCAGTAAACTCCATAAAACATGAACGTTTGACAAAAGTATAAAACGTGGCTCATTAATAACTGTCAAGTTGACAAGCAAATTTCAAAATAAAGGTGTATCATAAAAGCAGGGGATAGTGGACTGTTAATCCTTAAATCAACATATCATCAAACCCCTAATCCTACTACCATTTTTTGCATCATAACAATACAAAACAATATTAAGTTTCAGTTTGGACCCTCCAAGGGGAAAAGGTTTGGGCACCTCTATCCTGGTGAGTTTGTCCTCTCGTATTCTCTCATTTTCACAAACTTGATGGGAAGCCAAAGAGAGATAAAGCTGCTGTCATGTCCGGTCATATGGGCAAAATGTCAACTGAGGCCATGTCGATAAAACTGACCCACAACAAGATTCATGCCAGAAACAGGGAGGAACATGAGGAGCTCTGCACACAACACTGCTAGATCTAAAAGGAAAGATGCCATACTGCAATTTTACTGTGGTAAAAGTGATCAAAGTATCTGATATGAAATGGACTTGTATGTATGTATGCATCTATATATAGCTTACTGTATACTAGTGGTTGACTGATCAGATATTTAGGAATTTTCTGCCGATCACATTAAAAAAATTGCTACTTTGGCTCTGATTGCATCACGTAATCTGCAGAGTAGTAACTAGTAGTAACTATGGGTGTCAAATGAATGTAGTGCAGTATAAAGTGCAATATTTGCCTCCAAAATGTTGTGAAGTGGAAATATACAGGATCAGAAAATGGAGATGCTCAAGTAAAATACAAATAAAACCTTAAAACTGTAGCCCCACTGTAGAGAAAATGTGCTTAGTTACTTTCCAAGACTGAAAATCAAATATTATAGGACAAAAAGAACATGTTAAAGTAAATAATACATAATTACACAAATGTATATAGCCTGCAGGGTTACTCTGACTCTGACTAAAAAAATAATAATTTTAAAATGTGCTACTTTCGCTGGAATGCAGCATGTAATCTGTAAAGTAAATAGTAACTTTAGTTGTTAAATAAATGTTGTGGTGTAAAAAGTACAATATTTGCCCCTTACATGTGCTGGAGTGGAAGTAAAAAAGAATGAAGAAAATGAAATACTCAAGTAAAGTGCAAATACGTCATTGTAGGCCTTACAAAAGTACAGTACTTGAGTAGATCTACTTAGGTACTAATCATGACTAAAAATCGCATAAATATTATAGTTAAAAAAAATTACACTGAAAATCAAATATAGTCATTAAAATAAGTCATTTGTCTTGAAATACAAACAAAATGTGCAGAAAGGAGCTGCTGCTGCAGTGCTGAATCTTTTTTAGCGACCTCCTAAAGTCCCCGGGCCCCAGTTTTAGCATCCATTGCTCGCCTGCTGTTGACATCCATCTCCCCTTCTCTGCTCACAGCTTCAACTACTGCTGGAGGAGACAAATCTCTTCCCGGCCGTGTGCGAGACAGACAGACAGACAGACAGACAAACAGACCCACAGACAGGCACACAGACAGACAGACAGACACACGAGAGACACCCCCGCATAGTTTCCGTCAGCCGGGTGACGTCTCCGCCTCTCAGCCCGTGTGCAGTGTGACGTTGCGGGGCTGTAGTGGAACCTCTAGCTGCATCTTGTTGACGGTCCGCCAGGCTTTTCCAGTACTGAGAAGACCACGGGCGAGTGAGGACGGCCGATACGCAGCGACCAGGCAAGTGTTTACGCTATTAAAACAGAAAAGATGGAGCTCTCCTTTTTCTTCTTCTTCTTTTTTTAAATGGACGTTGTTGATTTTTCAATGAGGTGTTTCGGGTTAAAATTCGCTGTTTTATTAACGGAGTCTGGCATGTGACGATTAACGGTTAAGTTTGAATTCCTGTGATCAGCCGACGGGGAATTGGGGGAGGCGAAGCTAACCTGGTTTAGCCTGCTTTATCGCTCTCTATCTGGGATTAGCCTGCTGTGATGTTAGCGCTGGCGGTGCTCTCTGTTTTTTAGCCAGCCTTATCTGTCAGTGTGTCGGGCTGGTCTGCCTTGATTTCGGCGCTGTTTCACCCGTGTTTGTCGCAGCGGACACTGCTGTTTATTACTCTGTTTTTTTTTCTTTTCTATTATGGCTCTCATTAGCCTGGTCCGTGCTCTTGAGAGCTGGGTTAGCCTGCTTCAGAAGCCCTGTGTGCTGGTTGCGCTGTGCCGGGGTACGCTCCGGTGTAGCTTGTTAAGCTAACGTTAGCTAGCGCAATTAGTATTGGACGTTACCCGATCAAAGACATGAAAGCTTGTCTCAAATGTGGACGAATACGCATTTTTTTTTGGGGTACGTGTTCGCTTCATGTACGTGTTTATTGTGAAGACAACGTCTTATTTATGGATTTAGAAAATAATGTCGCACCAAACTGCGTGATGTGTAATGTCTCGTTTCACGCGATTTGACCGTTATATCGGACATTAGCGTTACCTGTACGTGTGTGTGTGTGCGTGTGTAAGAGAGAGACACACAGCGGGGGCGAGCCGCGGTTGTAAGCCCCGCCGTGCCCTCTCGAAGTCGGCGTGTGCGTAAAGCTGGACCGCGGTGCCTTCCCAGACCAGACTGTAGTGTAGACAGTGAATGTCATTATCAGCACTGTCTGCATACCAGTGCCGTCGTGGCGAGCCAGCGGAGGAGGCGAGGTACAGTTTGCAGACTGGAGAGGAGGAGGAGGTGGTGGTGGTGGAGGCGGAGGGGGATAGCTGGGGATGGAGGGTAATATGCGCGGTGTCCTTGCACCAGCGAAAAGGATATACCCCGTGTGGGGGTGACATTAAGAAACATTTCCGAGGTTGTTGGAGAAATACCACTGCGGGTGATTTTCTGATAGAACGAACCGATCATGTCGGAGGTGTTCTATTTTTTTTTTATAACCAAACCAGGGTCCCGTGCAGGCTTAGGGGGGAAAGGAAGCAGCCTCCCCTCATGTATTATTGGTCGCTGATTAGATTTTGCAGTGTTTTTTTTTTCTTCTTTTCCTCCATTCAGCCCACGGTTATATTTGCCATTTAAACGCCCACAAACATCAACCCGCTTCGGAATCGAGCTCGAGGTTCGCACCGCCGCAGTATTTCTCTCGGTGGAAAGGAAAAAAAAACCAAAAAACGATGGGATGCTGGATTTTTTTTTTCTGCAAAAGCATGCAAATCCATCCACTGTGATCACTTTAACCCCAACGTGCGGTTTTCTGTAGATCTAAGAATCAAGTGTAATTTTCGAGCCGAAGTGAAACCTAGTTGTCATATTGCAGCAGTGGCCATTATCAAGCTCGATGCGTTTTAAATTGTGGAAACCAGCGACGTGTTGTTTTCTTATTACAGTCGGTTTAAAACAGTAAAGCCTGCGAGTAAAAAAAAAAAGGGGGGGAAACACCGCTTTCCACACTGCTGCAAGTCAAGCTGTGAGGGGACCGAGAGAAGGTGGCGGCTGCTGTTAACGCTTTTATCAATTGTTTTTCATGGAGTTGATGGGGTCAGCGTGGGGTAAGCAGACCTAGGGGAAGGCACAGTATGGTTGGGGTAGGGGGACTTTCATTTGCTAAGTGAAATGTTTTTGACCATTGTAACAGCCTCACATTAACAATGTAATGGGAGAGGGGCAGGGTGGTGGTGGGGGATTTCGCCTGGCTTGTCATGTCTGGTCAACTGGTTTGGCTTGTTAGAATTCTCACTCTGCGCTGGAAAGTTTGTTTCAAAAGCTTTGGTGAAAACCTTGATGCAAATCTCCCCTGGGGTTCAATTACAAGGGCTGAGAAAGCCTCGTGTTTGTGTGAAGTATGGTAATGGCCATTTGGTTTAGTGGTCCATGCAAACAGCCATTGACCTCTTCAGCCCCCAGCCGGGACAGCGGTCATAAAACATTTAAACTCCTTATGGATATTTCATGGCCCACAACATTATTTTATGAGATAATTTTCAGTTTGTTTATTCCTCTACTGGAGGGAAATTGATTTGCTACAGTTTAGATAGCGACTGAGTGATTTTTACACCTCTGCTGTGTGTTTTTTCATCGGCAGGAAGCGGATCAGAACATTGAAAACTTCACTGACCATCATGCATGTGTCTAACAACCAGAAGATTTGTGTCATTTGAAAAGACTTGAGGAGAAAAGAGACGCGGAGGACAAAAAGAACTCAGTCAGCAGACAGAAACGACAATAACCTAGTGCTTAGACATGGCCAGCACCCAGACCAGTTTGAAAAACCCTTTCAAAGACTTGACCTCATTCAAGGGCAACATGAAACGGCTGTACAGAGAGCGACTGGAGGATGCGCCCATCAAGAAGCGAGTGATAGCGGAGATCAACTTGAAGCGTCGCAGTCTGGATTCCTCCCCCAAAACTCCCAGGGTGAAGAGGGAGCACATCGAGGATCTGTGTCACGACTCTGACATGGATGTGGAGGGCCGGGCTGAACTGCACGTGGTGGGCTCTGCTAAAGCCCTGGACCTGAGCCCTGGGCTTAAACACACACTGGCCCAGTTCACCCTCAGCAGCCAGAGCTCTCTTGGGGGCCCAGCTGCTTTCTCAGCCCGCACCGGCCACGAGCATTCCCCGGCCGGCATGCCCCCCCTGCCCTCACCTCCTGTTCTGGGAGGGGGCCCCCTGCTGGTTCCCTGCGACAGCTCCACTGAACTCACCCACTCGCTGCTGGAAGGAGAGTCCATCTCCTGCTTTGTTGTCGGGGGAGAGAAGCGACTTTGCCTGCCCCAGGTGCTCAACTCTGTGCTCCGCGACTTCTCGCTGCAGCAGATCAACACAGTGTGCGATGAGCTCTACGTCTACTGCTCACGTTGCGACGCTGAGCAGCTGCACATCCTCAAGGTGCTGGGCATTCTGCCATTCAACGCACCTTCCTGCGGCCTCATTACACTGACGGATGCACAACGGTTGTGCAACGCTCTCCTGCGTCCCGGGGCAGCCTTGCCTGCCGACCCCAATGGTAAGCTGTCATCCCAGGGCCTGTTGAAGGAGAGCGAAGCCAGCTTCCAGGTGGAGCACCAGTGTCTGGGGAAGTGCCAGGGTCTCTTTGTGCCCCAGTTCTACACCCAGCCCGAGGCCCCCTGCATCCAGTGCGTTGAGTGCCAGTTGCTCTTTTCACCACAGAAGTTTGTCATGCACTCACACAAGTCACCTGATAAGAGGACCTGCCACTGGGGCTTTGACTCAGCCAAGTGGCCCTGCTACCTGCAGCTTGCCAGGAAGTACCAAGGCACGCCTGATGAGCCAAAGCTCAAACATCTCCTGGACGAAGTCAAAGAGAAGTTCCATTACAAGCTCAAGCGGTCGCTAGACAAAGTAAGTGCACTTCTGAATGATACTGGTGTCTTTGCTTTTTTGCATGTCATAAAACAGTCATTCATCATCATTCTGGTAAGGAAGCCAATTAAAATGCGATGATGTGCATTGAAATTCTCCTGAGCTGGCTGGCTAGCTGGTCCTTCTGTGTGTCTGTATTTTGTACTCAGCAGGCTTGATTAGACTACCTTACTGCTGGTGTTCTCTTAAACCAGTGTTGACCTAGTATGTGTGAGAGAGGCCTGGGACAGGTGGTGACATCTGCCCAGCCAGGTCTGATCAGACGAGGTTAGGCCAGCTGGCCACAGCTGAAGGGGAAACGCATCATTTGTCCCCTCAGGTCACCTGGAGGTCACTAGGAATGTCACCGAACAAAAGGCCCATATAAGAGGCGCAGAAGGAGCCTCTTACACTCGTGTATTAAAACTATATGTCAGCAGTTACTGTAAAATAAAACATTACAGTTTACTCAGGGTAACTGGAATGAGTATTTATGCACATTCCTGCACAATTTGAGAAAACGGGAATGAAATCCAGTTAAATCCCAAACTAAAGACGTCTTAGGTTTATATGGCTTCCCTTAAAGAATTGTTATATTAATCATGTTAAGACTTGCCCAGGACCTAGGGCAAAATACATTTGCCTTTTGAAATAAGAAAATATAGAGGTGTTCATCATTATTGACACTTTCACCTCCAGAGAAACCTGACAGTGAAATGGCTTCATTGCATAACCAGCAGTTATCACTGAAAGCCAGAATGCTGCAGAGTCTTCCAAATTATTTTCTGATTCTTTTTATTCTTGGTGTGTTTTAAAAAATCATGTCAATGCAGTATCTAAGCCACAAGGGCAACAAGCCTATTGAAAAGTCAGCATTCAGTGGGGGGAAAAGCTCTAGATTGTTTCTCTGCCATTGACTGGTTTATGTCTCATGACCTCCCTCTGACCACAGTGGGCTGCCCTCTTTGTATTGTTTGGTGGGTAAAGGTGGGGTAGTTCTTTTGTGTGTTTGTTGTGGATTGTTCACACTCAAATCCATCAGTTTGGAGTGATTTTCAGTCAAGTAAACAACAAAAGACATTGAAAAAGAATCTGCTTTTGACCAGAAAGAGGCTCAACCACAACCTTTGCTGGCACGATTGATTTGTGATAGTCGTAAAGCAGGTAGCAGGTAAACTGAGAGGCTGCAGTGTGTATTTATAGTCAGTATACAAGGACAGGTACAGATTTTGCTTTTTTTATGTGTACCTGAGCTGAGGAGATGCCTTACTTTTCCCGTCTGGTTAGCTTGGTGTGTGAATTTGCCGGAAATACCGTCTTCTGTCTAGTCTAGCGTCCTGACCGCATTCCTGACTCGCCTCTTCCCAACGGTCCTCCTTCTCTTCGTCTGCCTCAGTTTGAGGTATGCATCTTGGAAGACGCAGACATTCTTTCTCAAAGGCAGAGACGTTTTAATACCACAGAGGAAACGTGCGCAACAAACAGCAATGTACACAGACGTCAGACGCAACACACATGTACAAAAACATACGTTCAGGCTGGATGATGGGCCCTACTGTGTTTATTGTGTGTGTGTGTGCGTGTGTGTTATGTGTGAGACATTTCCAGCCTCCGTGTGTGTAATGAGCTGCTAACCGGAGGCTAGTATGACACATCTTCGTCTCTCTCTGTCTCACACTTTGCCAGGCTCTCTGGAGCCTCTGTCTCACCACAGTTTCAGGTGCTGTCGTCTCTCTGTGAGGTGATTTCTCAGGCTATGTTTTTTTCCTTTTCCTTTTCGTTGTTGTTTTTCTTTCTTACATCTTCCAGCTACTGTCTGGCAGCAGTGATTCAGTTGTGCTTTTTTTTCTGTTATTCGCAAGGGTTCGGCTTGATCAGAATTGGCGTCGACAAATTAATTGTGGAAGTGAAAACAGCTAGGTTTGTGTCGACAGAGGCACACAAAGTCACAAGCGGCCAAATTCCTGGAAAGACAGTTGCCCGTGAGTCTACAGGAAGCAGGTGATTTTGGCATTAAAAGAGGATGCCACTTCACCCCCCTCAACCAAGCGGATGTCAGGGTGTGCGAAAGGTCAGTGGCCAGAGAACAAGGTGACTTGGCAGTGTCCTGCTCCACTCAGTCAGGACACAGGGGTCCTTCCAAGTACAACCACACACTGTGTTTATGTGTGCGTGTCTGTATTTGTGTGATGAAAGTGTGTGTTTGCCTGAACAGGAAGTGAAGCAGACGGACATGTCTCTCACCCAGAACATCCTCTAGACTCTGAGCGTCCAGCCGCCTCCACTGCACTGGCTGTGTGACTCATACTTTCCACATCCCAGTGGATGTTAGTGGAAGGCCAGCCAAGCAGCTTATAGTCACACATGCTTCTTAGAAAGATGGCCTGCCTCGGTGTGTTGGTCTAACCCCGACTGCAGACCCTTTTCCCAGTGGCCCTTATTTACACACACTGTCAATGTGCACATTTACAAGCGGTTCGTAGTTTCACTGGAGAGCTCTGGGACCTCTAAAAGAGAAGAGACACAAACAAGGGAGCCTTCTGGAAGTTTTTTTCCCACCTTCTCCAATGGCTACTAGACCCATATCCTGTTAGGAGTGTTTGGTTTGAGAAGGTGCAGTTAAAAACTCCAGGACTCGATCTATGTAAATGGCGCTTTGTGCCCCAAGGCACTGCTACCCTGTCTACTGATTCCTGCTGTGTAAATAGTTTTCTAGACAGACGCCACCAACAGACAGCAACAAACTGAAGCTTCATCTCAAGAGTTACTTCATATCTGACAGACAATGAGTTCATTTTGCCTTCAGGGGTTGAGACGGACACTTGTACTTTCCACTGAGACAAGATCATGTGTCGTCATTTTTATTGGGGGATTTTTTTTTTCGTGCGATAGAACAGGAAGTAACACAAACTCCCATCGAAGATCATCACTATTTTTATTTGGGCTCCGTGTTTAGATGGCATGTCATCAGACAGGCTCTAGTGAAGCAGTGTATTGCAAAACATCTAAATTACAAAATCCCTAGGAGCACTCGCATTACATCAAGTTATATTTTAACATAATAGGATACTTAAATAGACAATTTAATACAGCAGTGTAATTTTGTGTGATTTAATTGTGCTGATTTACAAGAGTCATGAACTTTGTAATTTTATGTCTAAGGTGGATTATTATTATTTCCCAAAGAAAAGTATGACCTGATAATTAGGACATAGTGGTATTTATCCACCCAAGCAAGCACAACCACGCGACAGAACATAGTGAACATAGCTGTGTGTTCCTTATTTGCCTCAGCCTGGTTTGTTGCGTTATGCTGGCCCCGAGTCAAAAGTGTCAGACTGAGAGAACAGCCTTCCTCTGTCTGTCTCCCTGGCTGGGCTGACACAGTGGCTGCGGCACAGACGGCAGACAGCTGCATCTCTCTGGCTTCCTCTATTTGCTATTTGGAAACCAGTGACTTCATTACCGCAGACCAGTGCAGCTGCACTCTCTGGCTGTCTCCAGGGCTGTCTGCTCTGTCTGTCTGTCTGCTTGTCAGTCATTCTCTTGGGCTGTATCTAATTGGATTTTGGCAGGCATGCTAATCGCTCACAGTGCTGCCTTTGCTATCTCTTCCTCCTTCCTCTGCCTCTATCGTCAATCTGCCTCTTGGGTTAATGTCCTCACCAATCTTGACTTGTGGCCTTCAGTCTGTGCTTTACGCTACCACTCTTAGCTCACCATCATACCTGTCTTCTAACCCAGACAGTTCTGCTGTTGCCTACATGTGTCTGTTAACAGTCAATAACCCCTAGGCTCCAATCAGCGGACAGTAACAGAATAAGCAGCCAAATGACCCGATAAGTCGATCGTTACATAAGCAATAAGACCACTTGTGTGCGTCTGCAAGGCGGATGAGAAGAAAGCCAGTGGTTATTGATCAGGTGTCTGACCTTGATGGATGTGGCGAGTTGTCGTGTGACACAGACTCTGAATAGATGCGGAGGTAGACTGAAAGAGGCTGGAGGAAGCGGAAGAAAAGTGAAACGAGGAGACTCAGTTACAGGGGCCACAGCTGGTGTTGCATAAGTTCCTGTCTGTGTTCAGACATGTGCAACAGTCTCCCAAGTTAACCTCACCTCTGCCTCTGCTGTCGCCTGCTTTCATTTTTGTAACTCAGACAGGCTGCCAGACAGAAGTAGCGTCAGGCAGACACAGAAAGAGAATCTGTGGTCAGAAACCAACCCATCCGTGGGGGAGGCTCTTGAGCAGATGAGGTAAGGGCGGAGAAGAGAAAAGAAGAGTATAAAATGAAGAAAAATTGAAGGTAAGGCCCGGACAGTCTTAGTCACAAACTACGCTACACTTTAGTAGCCGTCCATTAAACAGGCCGTATTCACAGCCAACAGGTTGTTAAAGGGGACTTGGGCCCCAGCTCTTCTTTCGCCGTGTTGAAAATTAACCTCCCAAAGACCTGAGCTGAACCACAAATCTAGCCTGGAACGGCCCTCTTGGTTGGCCAATCACATGCCGACTAGCTCGCATTTCCCCAGCTAACGTTCTCTCCTTTGCCCACCACCCCACCCCAAGTCTCCCATGCACATATTTCTATGTCTGTTTCTATGTCTATGTATTTGCAACAATTATCCACTTATACTGAACACAGAGCAGCTTCTCTGAATGTTGGCCCAGAGTAACCTACAGTCTATCATGCTTATATGTAGTTTAGAGCGAGACTGTCCGTGTTCACTGTGCACAACAGGCTGTGCCTTGGCCAGTGTTTGCTGCCTGTTGTAAAGGGCTAAATGGGGCCCTGCAAGGTAGGAGGGGCTGAGCTGAGGGGCCTCTGGTATGTCACCATCAGGTCAGTGCCAGTATCACAGCTCCATAACAGCATTGCAGCTCACTGGAGGAATGCCAAAGTCATTACTTCTCTGCCTTTTTCTTAAATAGATAAGAATCCTTCTCAAGTTTTTAGTTTCCGAAGCAACATTTGAAAATGGCCACAGTTCAGTTTACCACTTTGATTTGTTGCACACCAGTCCACAGCTTATTCTGTGAGTTAAAAACCCCCCATTTAAAAATGTACCACTGGTTGTCTGGTGGCAATTTCCCACCGCAACTACAGCCTGTTATATTTGACTGCTTCCTTGGCTTGGACTCTTTTCCCAGCTCACCACCAGTCGAAGATAATGTGCCGCTATGGGACTGATGTGAGCTAGCCACAGCAGCAGGCAGCAGAGATAGGTCAGTCCAGATATAGTGGAGCCTCTGCCACGTTTGCCAACAGTCTCATAGACTAAACAAACTGGCTAGGCCCCTCCCAGCCAAATGTCCTGCAGGCTTTAAAAGAGTCCTGGACTGACAGCCTGTTTGCGTGTTCGCTGTGTTCTGGCTCTCCCCCCTCAGGGCGTCAGACCAGTTTGTTGCTTCTAAAGGAAAATGAGAGCATGAACAAGTGAAAGAGAGGGGGATATAATGGGCTACGAGTTCAAACAAGACTGTAAGAAGAGAGAAAGCGGCTTGGATCGTAACAAGTCTGACTAGCTTGCCTGGGTTGTTTTGCATTAGACCAGAATAATGAGGAGTCTTGGTATTAATTAATCGATGTGTTGATGAGAAGATTAACTGTCCACTGTCTGGTCTCCCTGGGAGACAGTCAGGCAAGCAGGTTGTGTGTGTGTGTGTGTGCGTGTGCGTGTGTGCGTGTGCGTGTGTGTGCGTGTGTGTGTGTGCGTGTGTGTGTGCGTGTGTGTGTGTGTGTGT